>JBCNJP010000003.1:65236077-65352440 GCA_039602395.1 Deinandra increscens subsp. villosa
ATACCATGCATGTCGGTCTTTCTTTTGAAAACCCATTTACTTCCAACTACTTTGGAATTAGGAGGTGGCACAACCAAGTCCCAAACTTGGTTGTCATACATGGATTGCATCACAACGTTCATGGCTTCTAACCATTTGTCCGAATCAGATTGGGACATTGCATCATGGTATGTGGTTGGTTCATCAGAATCTACCACATATCATCTTTCCACGAAAAATCCATATCTTTCAGGTGGATTACTAGTTTTACCAGATCTACAAACATTGTGTGTGTCTTGATCAACCATTTAATCATCTTCAACAACCTTTTGTTGAGGGCTAGTATCAACCAAACATGTATCGGCTTGTGGTTCTTGATCCTCATCATGTTCCACCGTTCTAACACTAGTTTCTTCCATAAGGAACTTAGTTTCCAAGAATTCAGCCTTTCTAGCAATAGATACTTTTTGCTCTGCTGGATTGTAGAAGTAATATCCTATAGAATCTCTAGGATATCCTACAAATATACACTTAGTGGATTGGGGTTGTAGTTTGTTTGAAGCATCGTGTCTTACATATGCTTCACAACCCCATGCCTTTAGATATGATAAAGATGGAACCCTTCCATTCAATAATTCAAAAGGTGTCCTTTCCACTTTCTTGGTTGGGCCATATTCAAAATACAGGCTGCTGAAAGCAAGGCATAACCCCAAAATGATAAAGGTAGTGAACTTCTACTCATCATAGATCGAACCATGTCTAATATAATAAGGCTTGATTCCTCCTTTTTGACACACCATTATGTTGTGGTGTTCTAGGTGGAGTGAGTTGTGAGACGATCCAACAACTCCTAAGATAGCTTTGAAATTCATCACTTATATATTCACCTCCTCTATCCGAAGAATGATTTTTATTTTTTGCTGAAGTGATTCTCTACGTCATTCTTAAAGATTTTAAACATTTCAAAAGCTTCATACTTATGTGCCAACAAGTACACATACCCATAGCGACTATAGTCTTCGGTAAAGATGATGAAGTATCTCTCACCATTCCTAGCCGTTGGCATAAAAGGTCCACATACATCCGAATGTATGATCCCTAGAAAATCATTTTGCCCTTTCGGTGGTCCCACTAAAAGGTGCCTTAGTCATTTTACCTTCTAAACAAGATTCGCATACGTCAAATGAATCATGTTTGTTTGTTTCCAAAAGACCAATCTTTTGTAATGCTAGTATGCAATTCTTATTTATATGGACAAGGCGGCAATGCCAATTGTAGGTGTCACTCAAATCTCTTTTGAGTTTCTTGGTGTTAGTTTGGTACATTAAGCTATCATATGATGTGTTTTCATGAGCGAATTCGTAAATACCAGTTAAAGGTGTATCTTTAAAATAAAACACTTCATTCAAAGAAACATGGATATCATTGTTAACAAATTTAAAATCATATCCAACATGTCTTAAACGGGAAACAGAAATCATGTTCCTAGTCAAACTAGGAGCATACAATACATTATTCAAAATTACTTCCAAACCATTTGGAAGCTTCAAAAGATAGTCTCCTTGGGCCTCAACTTGAACTTTAGCTCCATTGCCCATGAAGAGACTAATGTCTCCCGTTTTCACTTGCCTATTTCTTTTGAATCCCTGCAACAAATTACAAATATGAGTTCCACGTCCGGTATCTAATACCCATGTGTTTGAAGAAATAGCATTAAGCTCAATATTAATCATGAAGATCGTACCAGAGGTTTGACCGGCATCCATCTTTGCCTTCAACTCCTTGAGATAGGTAGGACAATTCCTCTTCCAATGTCCTACCTCACCACACTCAAAGCATGGATCATTCGAAGCAACCTTTTGCTTCTTTTCCTTCGGTTTTGGGGTTTCTTTCTTTCCCTTTCCCTTTCCTTTGATGTTTCCTTTCCCTTTCCTTTGATGTTTCCTTTCCATTTGGCAACATTTGCCTTGGGGCTAGAGCGAGGCCTCTTCTTGTTGCCACCCTCATTGATCGTTAGAACGGGCAAAACCGTTTTCCCATCCCTTGCTCGGCCGTTTTGAGCATTACATGAAGCTCGGGATGGTCTTGTCCCAACCATTCATATTGTAGTTTAAGACAAAAGTCTCAAACTTCTTTGATAAAGAGTCGAGGATCAAATCCGTAGCCAACTCTTGTGAAACGGGACAATTTAGCCTTTTGAGACGATCAATGTGGCTCTTCATCTTAAGTACATAAGATGAAACCGATTGGGACTCATCCATACGACATGCATGGAGTGCTCGAACCCTTTCGAAGCGCTCAACCCTTGCCTTTTGTTGGAACATTTCGTTCAATTGGGTTATCATGTCATATGCCCCGTGATTCTCAAAGTCCTTTTGGAGTTCGGGGATCATGCTTGCTAGCATGAGGCAAGAAACTTGCATGGAGTCCTTAGTGTATTTTACCCAATCGGCGTAGGCCTCAACGTCTTCCTCATCGGGTTTGTCAGGGAATGGGATCGTCCAACACATAAGACTTCTTTTCTTACTTGAGAACATTTCTCAAGTTGCGGTACCAATCCACAAAGTTGTCTTGGTTGAGACGATTTTTCTCTAGTATGGTTCTTAACGATAGGTTATGGACGGGTGAGGGGTTGGCATCATTGTTATTGGCCATCTACAAAATTTAACAAAGTTCAATTTTAGTATTTTCGATATCAATGTTGATTTTAAATTTATTAATGCCCTTTTATGACTCATAGACAATCAATAATTTGAATTCTAGAATCCAACGTTGCATTTACATAAATAGTTAGGTGACCTTTATCCCGACTATTAAATCAACAAGGTAGTCAGTCATGTTTGACAATTGCAACCCTTTGCAACTTCTAGAAGTATGGGATCGGTTAAACATCATATGTTTAGTTGGCACGTTTAATCCCATCAACGTCTTTGGTCTCCATGTTTCGGTGACCCTAATCACATGGTTTCCAAATCAAGTTGTCCTATTTATACGCACGTGTGAGTTTACACACACAAGTGGTTAGGTGAGCTTTATCCCACAAATATGGTAAACTTACCTCAATTATGCAAGTTCCCTCAAATATGGTTAGGTGACCTTTATCCCATAAAGACTTCACAAGTAAATCAAGTGTCGTACAAAAGGGTGACGTTAAAACTTGTTTTAAAAGGGTCTTTTAGTTTCAAAATTCTAGTTTTAGAAAACTCTATGTACCATGCAATTCGGATGCATTCAAATGCGTGGTACCCTAATGTTGTGTAATCTATATTTCATGGTTCTTTTAATAAAATCCATTTTTATTATTGAATCATTAACCTTAAATAAAAACCATTTTATATGCTCCTTGTTAATGACCATTTTAGAACCAATTTTAGCTTGTTTAATGTTTATTAGTTTGTTGAGCATGCATATCCACATATTATCCAAACAACAAAATAAACAACCACACAAGCATGATAAAGTAGGTGCATAGCCATAGCCAAATATTGACAACACTTGTTGGCTGAAACAAGTGTGTCAATGTCTCTCCTAAGGGACAAAATGACACATGTGATGTGTCGGTGAACTCCCACTTGATCCCGCATCCGAATGCTTCAAGTGTGTTGCATCCTCATTTGTGTTCCCTGCTTGCCTTCGGTCTTCCATGGTTATTGGGCCTCCAATATGTGGGTTTCGGATAGTGGGCTTGAATCCCAAATTGGTCCGCGAAAGCCTTTGGGCCGTAACCTTGGCCCAACCGAAAACCCACCTTTGTGCATTTTACATTTTACGAAAGTAAAACCTATTACATTGTTTTAGTAAAATAAAATGCACCTAATCTATTTAATTTACATACCAAATAAAAAGTAAATAAATTACATAACCATGAAAAGCCTATTAAACTATTACAACCCTTTGAAATAATTAAATACATAACACAAACACAATCATTCACCACAAACAAACACAAGGTCATGGCTAGGTCTTATGCACCAAAGTATACATCCAAGTATGTATATCTTCAAGAAATTAAAATGGCTCCCGTTTAACCCACTTCCATTTTCGGTCCAACACAAAACCGAAAATGTGGGTTTGTTGTCCAAACAACAAATCATCCAAATGACTTAAAATACATTAATATTTCAAGATAACCACATGCATGTAAGTGAAGCATATTGAAAGATAAGGGGATAACCATATACAAGTTTTCAGATTTGTGGTATGAGGAACCAAAAACTAAAAGTTTGGGAGAGTTAACCAACTAACTCTTTGAAGCATACATCCATATAAGCGGCTCTGATACCATTGTTGGGGTTTTGACGGGTTTATCAAAGTCATATTAACTTCTTAAAATGTAAAACGCAGCGGAATAAATTTATTTTCATGAATAAATGTTATGTTAAAACCGACTTTAACATGCAAAGGGAACCCCGCACAAAGGAGGATCCAAATATAGAGTGTATGCTATCAAAATAAAACTCAACCATAATGGGTTTTAGGTATACCTTCCTTGAAGTAAGAAAGCAAGAAGAAGATGAGGATGTTGAATGACGAGCTCCGAAGACCGAAACCTTAAGCTTGTATACCCACGAGCCTCCAACAAACACCTTGGTTGCTAGGATTTTTCTTGAAGATTCTTTCTTTCCTCTTGGACCGATCCAAGCAAGTGAAGAGAACAAAAGGCACCCAAAATTCGGTTCTAGCAAGAGAAAATTGCTAGAGATAGAATATGTTGCTTGTTTTGTATGTTTCACTAATCAAGTGGGTGCTTTCTAATATATGTTTCTAATATATGCAGAGTAATGATTGCTCTCTCCTCCCAAAGTCCTTACCTAATTAAAGTTAAAAACATATCTAATATATGTCGTTCATTTTGTAAAACACAATACGGATCTTACTATTGCATGATATGGTCAATTCGATAAACAAGAGAGTAAATAAATGCTTCTTTGATTGAATTCGAGATCAAACAGTACAGAGAGAACTAGAGAGAGAGTTACACACTGAAAACACACAGTTAAGACTGACTGCACTCGCTCATCTAACTCTGAACAAAAGACTCGAACCTATTTATAGTTCACAGTCCAGCGTACCAACTTAACCAGCGTACCAGTTGGTCCGGAGCTGCGTACCAACCGGTGCGCCCAATGGTACGCTGACAGAAACTTTACAAAACAATCAATACAAAATCAAAACGCCTAGACCTAGCCTTAAACACACAACTTGTTCTAACAAACTCCCCCTTGTCTTATGCTAGTCTTCAGAAGCTTTCGTATTAGTCTTCTTCCAAAATCTGTTTCGATTGTTGCCAGCGTGAATTCCAAAAGCATAACAAACTCCAATCACTCTTTGAAATTGCAAAGCTTGTTCAGCATCTACAACCTGATAAAGTATTTTGTAGTGATAGAGCTTGTTAATATCTGCTTTAGAAAGATTTATCAACCACATCGGATCAAAGATCCTCACCACCTTGTTCTCTTCTTTCACCGTAATTACTGCTTCTCCTATTTGATCATCATAATACCACCATCTCAATGTCTTGATGAAATCTTGCTCAAGCCTCTTCAAAGGTATCTTCTTTAATTGAATTGGCTTCTTGTATTTCAACACTACTACAACTTTCCCAGTTCTTGGATTAGTTTTCATTGGATGATCTGTATACTTCGGTCTGTGCGGATTTAAAAATCTGAATCTCTTTTGACATTCTTCATGTAACTTATTTTTGAAGAATTCGGCCAAAGGATGTTCACCATAGTTTAAGAATGGTTTTCTTGTCAACTCCCTCACATCGCAGACCGGCAACGTATCAAATCTTTTTGCCTTCTTCAAGTATATAATTCCAAACTCTTTCTTTACAGCATAACACTTGAGCTGCGAGTCATACATCCAACTGGTTATATTCCCATTGGCTTCACCTTTGTTTTCAAAGAAACGCTTCTGATCCACAGACTTTGTCGGTTTCACCACGTGTATTTTCTTAGCCCTTTGTTCTTTCATCCATTCATCAAACAACCCTCTCTTCTCTTGTTCCTCTGAAAAACTATCAGACTCAGTTGATTCAGTTTGTTTCTTAGATTCTTTCTTTTTCAACTCCTTCTCAACTTCTTCCTCATCATCTTTAGCAAAGAAATTGAATCCTCCGGATTGATCACTATCAGTGAAGTTACCATAAACCTTTGAATCATCTGGATATTCTCCTGCTGTCATATCCTCTACTTCCACATGTTCCTCTTCAAATTCAACATCATCATTAGATTCATCTTCTTTGTAAGGTTCAGCAAATGGAACTTTATCCACATCTTCAACATTAAGAGCATATATATAGCAGCAAGTTGCTCTTTTGAATATTGATGCAAAAACTCTCCTTCTTCAGTAACAACCCTAGTAATTGGAGTCACATCATACACATCTTTTCCTGATGTCTCCCCCTGAGATGCAGAACCACCTGCAGCAGATGTACACGGTCAATTTTGAAGTATCAGCTGCACCAGGACCATCTCTGCCTAATCCACCTTCAGGATCCTCATCATCATTATCATTTAAGTATTTGGACACATCATCATCATCTCTGCAAGTATCCTCTGGGTTTGGTCTTATCTCCCCCTGAGCAGGTAAAGCCTTTAACAAAAGATTTAACTGCGAACCTAGTGAAAGAGCAATCTGTTGTAACTGGCAATTTCACGATCTTTAACTTTATCCCGTTCTCCAACTCTGTCACAACAGCTTTCAACTCAGTAATCTCTTCTTCTTGCTGACGGTTAGTAGTCTCTAAGGCATCAAGCCTAGAATTGTGCAAGGCAAGCTTCAGGTCAACAACAGTAATTGATGACGAAGCAGGAGCAGTAGTCGAAGTTGTGAAAGCAGAACTTGAAGAAGTTTTGATAATTATCTTTCTAACTAGTGGAGCACCTGAACTTTGAACACCAGCAGTGGTTGTGGTTGCTGTGGAATTGAAGACTGTTTTGCAGCAAGTTTTTTACTTCTTGCTAGGCGGACTGCTAATAGACTTTCTCGCATCAGCAAGAAATGACCCCTTTTTCACCAACATCTTTGGCCTAGACATATGTTTAACTCTACCGGGATATTGGCTTTGCCTTTATCAGCAGTTAACCTTTGGCACTAATTCCTCCAGAGTTGGAGTATAAGATGGATCATCATCGGAATCTCTATCAGCAGACTGTTTTGATATGTTTTCATACATTGAAGTGTCTTCATTTCTGGACTTCAGATAAGCAATATGTTGCTTGGAACATTTCCTTACTAACACATTTCTGGCATTAAGTGTTATAGAAACATAGTCACCAAAATTTGACTCAGTATCAGACGAAATCGCATCACCATTGTCATTAGAAACATCCGCATCATCCATCATCTCATCATCCTGAACATTTCCAGCTTCAGGCTCAACTCTAACATTTTCAATCACATGAGCTTGAACTGGTTGCTGAACAGGTACTTGTTCTTGCATATTTGGTTCTTGGTTTACTGGTCCATCTTCATCATCAATCACTTCTATTGGAGTCCTATTGTTTTCATATTCTAACTCATCAATGGAACTGTCATCATGTCGAGGTGCACCAATTTCAGGAGCCACATAATTCGGTTTAGAAAGATGTCCAATCAAATGTTTAACCGGTGGTGGAATATTTGCACCTTTCCTCTTTTGATAAAGCGGGTATCTTGCAGACAGCCACCTCATTCATATGCTTCAATACCAGATCTGAATTTGCATTCTTTGGAAGTTGAGGATACTTACTATCAAAGATCATCTACACAAACCTTGGATACATCACACTTTTCTTTTGCTTCACAGTGATATTTTCTTTCATATACGCAAAAACCCATCAAGAAAAATTAAAGTTCCTGTTCATGACCAAAGCAGTAAAGAAAGAAAGAATTCTCATATCAAACTCTTCATGCCCTCTCAATTGTGTTTCCAAAACATCGAATAATCACGTGCATCAAGTACTTGTATGGAGGAGAAAGATTGGATTTGACAAACCATTTGTTAGATATATTGTCCATCATATTTGATTCTTCTAAGCAAACCAACCAGATCAGGTTCGTCAAATTCAACAGGGTAATCAACATTGTCATTGAACTGTAGAACACGAAGAACATCTTCCTCGGAAATGACAATGTTTGTGTCATGAACTCTTGATCTTATCACAGGTGGAACAACCGAACAATCCACTTCAGCTTCATTCCAGAAGATATTCAAAATGTCTTTATACGGAGTACATTCATGAGTTGCGGCATAGTAGATTCTGGATCGTCGTATAAAATCAAATATTTCTCCAAAATGAGGTCTCCACCTTACAGACGCCCCGAGATATGCACAGATATTGTGTTCCTCGTTTGATGGTAATTCAACACTTTCTGAAAACTTCACAAAAATAAGTCACGTTAAATTTGTAATGAATAATCAAAAACGTTATCAATTGACTCTAACTCGACTTGAAACGCTTGAACTTTGGACTTTTGGCAAAAACCAAGTCGGCGTACCACATCACGTACCACTTTGGTCATACGGACCAATCTGGTATGGGCGTACCAAATTTCATTAACTGCGTACTAGAAAGTCAAGTGTACCACATGCGTACCACTTTTGGACCACGTACCAAATCTGGTACGCGCGTACCACATGGTACGACGGTCGAACAGTCATCGAATGGTCATTTGCGAAATCGAGTCCAAAAATTGTGTTTAACACAAAATCAAGCACTGAGGTTATGATCTATGACAAAACCGAGTCTACTCATGTAATTTTGAGTGGCAAAAACACTCGATAACCGACTGAACCAATAAATTTTGAATTTTGCGAAAAACCGAGACTTTGATCGCTTAAATCATGAGATTTAGCCATCCAAATCGTGAACTAGTACAACCAGTAGATGCGGAATCATTGTAGCTACCTCTAGTAACAAAAATCACGGACAGAGGTTCGTTATCAACAGAGAAATCAAAGAAAAGTAGTTGTGAAGAAACTAGGGTTTTTCATAGCACAATGAAAGTGGTATGTGGGTAATGAGCCAAAACGTACCAGCTCTGTCCCTTTTTATATGCGTGATGGTCCGACCCAGTGTACCACATGGTACGGCCCGTACCACATTTAGTTCTTAATTTTTTTTTCAAACTTTTTTTTTTCATTTTTCACCCAAAAATCATAAATTTCCAATTTTGTACATTTTGATGATGATGAGCTGATATAAGCTTCGATTGTGGTTCTATCAACAAAAATTTGTCGTGTTCCGTAATCAGTTGATCGAAAATAATGCAGAAACAAAATCTTTTTGAGTTTTTGCAACTTTATATCAAAACACACTAAAATCTTTTTGATTTTTCGAATTTATGCTTGCTTACACACCAAAAATCTTTTTGAGATTTTCTAAAAACAATGAATCAAAAGAAAATAGAAATGTAAATGAGTCAAATTATATTTTTGTGACAATGATCGCAACATGAGATCATATCAGTGAGATGCACTTAACACATTTCAATTTCAATCTAATCAGCATGTAAGTCAAGTTGTCCACGAATACAACACGTTTATGTTTATTTCAGCCAAATCAAATCAATTTTTACAGTTTTCTGATATGCATTAGGTATATTTTCCAAGCACAGAAACCATGGCACCCATAGATTCAAGTAATTGATAATCTGACTTATGATATTTTTAATTTTTCTTTTATTCATCACATAATGTATTTACAGATATAAGTTGTTCATAGTGTTTCATGCAAAAAGAAAGCAGAACCCTAAACAAACAAGAAACCAAAACAAATTGAAATTGTATAATTCAACAGCAATCAGGTCGATACTCCCGTATACGCAAAGAAAGCCCGGTGAATTATATGAAACACCAAGAAAAATAAAGCAGAACGTCAAACGAACAACGATCAAGTTCGATCTTTTGATACCCAGAGAAAGTCTGATCGTTTGACAAAATAAAGAAAATCAAACAAGTTTAAATCTTTCTAAAGAAAGCATGCATACACTAGAATACTTATTTATTCTATTTTTGTATTTTTCAGCTATAATTAGTATTACACAAAAACAAGAATCATGTTACACCACAGATTTCAGGCTAGTGTTATATTTATATCATACTAACATGTATTAGATATGATTGGCACATTCAATGAAATAAGCAAGTATTTCCCACGGGGTTGGATCACATTTCTCAATTCTGAATTTTTCCATTTTTTATGCTTTTTTATTTTAAATACAAGAATTCACACTATTTTTGTACTTTTATTCATAATTCTCCCCTAAAAGGCAGAAAAACAAATGAAAAACACAAAAGAAATCAAAAGTGATAAACTGAAACAGATTACTTGGAATTTAACCGAATAACACCATTGAGTTGCAACAGAAATTGAAAGCGTTATCAAATGCTTTAGTAAACAAATCAGCTCTTTGAAAATCTGTGTGAATTTTCTGCAAATAAATCAGTTTCTTTTCATAGCAATCACGGATAAAGTGGTATCTAATGTCAATGTGCTTAGTCTTGGAATGTTGCATAGGGTTTTTCGTGATTGAAATAGCAGCCGAGTTATCTATATAGATAGGAGTAGTCAGAAATTTCAAACCATAATCGCGTAACTGCTGTTGAATCCACAGAACCTGTGAACAACAACTGGAAGCAGCAACGTACTCCACCTCCGCAGTAGATGTCATGAACAAAGTTTGTTTCTTGCATTACCATGACACGAGCCTCTCCCCCAGAAATTGGCACCCGGCGGTAGTAGATTTGATGTTGATTTTACAGCCACCATAATCTGAGTCTGAGTAGGCGGATAACTCGAACTTATTATCATTAGGATACCAGATACCAAGATCTGGATGACCCTTCAAATAAGAAAAGATTTTCTTTACTGCTAGCAAATGTGAAGCTTTGGGAGCTGCCTAGTACCTAGCACACATGCAAACTGCAAACATTATATAAGGATGAGAAGCAGTTAGATACATAAGAGATCCAATCATAGCACGAAACAATGTTGGATTAACATCGTCACAAGTCTCATCCGGTGCAAGCCCATTAAAAAACCTGAATAGGAGTATTAGGAATCCGGACATCTTCAATCTTGAATCGGTTCAGAATATCAGACACATACTTAGTCTGATGCAAGAATATGCCCTTTGCTGACTGATTCACCTGAACACCCAAAAAGAAACCCATTTCTCCCATTGAACTCATTTCGAATTTCGTTTGCATCACAATCTCAAACTCTTTACACCGCTTGTCGTTGGTGCTTCCAAAAATAATGTCATCTACATAAACTTGAACCAGGAGCAAATCTTTCCCAAACTTCTTTGTAAACAGCGTGCAATCAACTTTGCCTCGTCGGTACCCATTTTTAATCAGATGTGAAGACAACGTCTCATACCAAGCCCGTGGAGCCTGGTGAAGACCATACAAAGCTTTATCCAGTTTGTACACACGCTCTGGAAAATCTGGATCATAGAAACCAGGAGGTTACTTCACATACACCTCTTCACGAATTTTAATTTTCCCATTGATAAAAGCACTTTTAACGTCCATCTGATACACTTTAAACCCGTGATATGTTGCGAAAGCCAGAAAGATCCTGATAGCCTCAATCCTGGCGACAGGAGCATAAACTTCACTAAAATCAATGCCTTCAATTTGTGAGAAACCTTGAACCACTAACCGAGCTTTGTTTCTGACGATGATACCGTGATCGTCCTTTTTGCATTTAAAGACCCATTTAGTACCACAAGGTTCTTTTGAATTTACGGGTAAATCAACGAGATTCCAAACACCCAATTTCTGAAATTGTTGTAATTCTTCCTGCATAGCCTCCACCCAAGAAGCATCTTCCAACGCTTGGTCTACATTTGTAGGCTCGACTTGGGATAAAACAAGAATGAAATACTTCATTTTGAACCCTAGAATCCTGAATCTCAGCAATCAGAGCATCAACAGAATCAGACAATTGATGTCGTGTGCGCACTCCAGAAGTCGGATCTCCAATAATATTCTCTTGAGGATGTATACTATGAATCCGAAGAGTGATTGAGTCAGGAACCACAATAGTTTATTCAAGAGTATGTAAATTTTCACCTGCATCTTCTGAGCTAGAAAGATCACCAATTGGTATCGAAACCGGAACTGAAGAACTAGTACTTAGTAAATTAATCGGATCATCGAGCGGTGTCGATTCCGCTTCATGAAATGAACTTTCATCATCATCTGACGAACTCATTGTTTCTAGGTTTGAAACATGCTGACTTGATGAAGCAGTAGTAGAAACACTTAGAAGCCTTGGAATCCATGATCCATGACTATGCATTGTATGCAACATAGCAACAGCTAGAAGTTCTTCAGTAAGCTCAGCAGCAGAATCAGTATGTGCAACCGAGAAAGAATCAAATAAATGATTATAGTCAAAAGCAGGAATATTAACCGTCTTGGGTATTATAAAAGTATGTCTGTGACAATCAACATTCAAGTGACACTCAATCATCTTTGAATCAGGAAAGTATACCCTTTTCATTGGATATTGATATCCAACAAAAATGCCATCAACAACCTTTTCCTCAAGCTTTCCACCTTCCTTGAGAACAGTGCACTTACACCCAAACGACTCTAAAAATCTTAAATTCGGCTTATGACCTTTGACAATCAGAAGCAAGTGATAACTTGTTTTGTTTAATCGCTTGACAATCAGAACACGATTTAGCACATGACACGCAGTATGAACCGCTTCAGACCAAAAAGTGATTCGGTAAGTGTGCATCAGACAACATAGTTCATGCCGTCTCAATCAGTGTTCGATTCTTTCTTTCAGCAACTCCGTTTTGTTGTGGAGTATACGGTGCACTAAATTCTTGTACAATTCCAAGAGAATCACAAAAAGCTGTCATTTTCGCATTCTTGAATTCGGTACCACTATCAGTCCGAATGTGACAGATTTTATACTTGTACACCGATCCTGTCGCACCCCCAAAATACCACTAACGGAGTTTATACCGTTAAGGGGCACGACTAGACCAGGATCCACAACCATAGTTACAAATACTAAACGAATCAGGGTTAGTTCAAACACAAGATAGAAATCAAAGTCTTTAATTACATACGCAGCGGAAAATTAGTTGTCTTTAGCACTAACCACGTGCCTTACATAAATGTTGTTTTAAATTCCCAAAATAGTTCAATTAAAGTAAAGGTCTTCACGTGCCATGCCAACCCGCTCCGGATACTCCTTAGCGATCTGCAAAAGTTTAAACCACGCAAGTGTCAACCTAACGGTTGGTGAGTTCACAGTGGGCTTGTCATGCATTGGCCCGGTCTCATAATCATAATTCATGTCAAGATATACTTACAAAATGTTTATTGGTGAAAAGCAATGCTCGTATTTAATTCTTAGTTTATAAATGGTTTGTCCGTGACCACGTCATCGGGTATGTACTAGTTCCGTAAAGTTAAAGGACTCAACCGATATCGCGGGTAGCTAATCCGTTGTTCCATGCTCTAAGGAAGTTTGTACCAAAGCTGACTTATTTTGTGGGGGCCGAGCCATCCCGTACGGTGCGGACCTAGTCATCGCGGTTTCTGCCTCCCCCGTGTCCTCTCGGGATCACGGTCAGATAGGCTGATATTGTACCTCCGTGCACTCCCCGTGCCACGGGGCGGAGTTTGTCAAACTCCAGTAGATCTACCCAACATCCCCTCGCTTTCACAAATTAATGGCACAATTAAGTTGAGGACTTTTAAGTTATAAGGCATCCTTAGAAAACATGTGATATCATATGGTTTAGACTTTAACCTACACTAGCCATATTAAAATGTTTTCAGTTTTGTTTCAAAAGCAGTTTGATCAGAATTCACAAGTGTTCCCATAAAACACTTCGGTTCATCAAGTGGGTGCCGAGCATCCCGTGTTCTCAAGTTTATCAGTGAGGTGCCTAGCACTCTCGAGTTTGTCAGCATTGTTTTTCGTTAAGTTATTCTGTGTGGCCCAACGGACTCACGGTAAGCGGGTTAGTGACACTCACCTTTGGTTGCACTGCTACACTTCAAGTAATCCAAATATTGTTGTTTAACGAAGACCTAGAACACGTTTAGGTCTTAAGTATTAGTTTCGTGTCTAATCTTTACTTAACGTCACTATGGCCCATAACATAGCACGTTGCAACTATGACTCGACATACCGACACACGACACCAATGGTTGATCATAGATAAGGGTTTATATAAATCAGAAATCAAACATGTTTCATCATGGCATAATCATGTAAGTCATGGCATAACACTTAAGCAAATTTCACAAGTTTGTTTTTTTTTAGGTCAGGTCTTAGTTTCGCTAGCATAGTTTCGCTAGGCAGTTTCGCTAGGTGCACGGGCAGCACTTTCGCTAGGCAATGCCCGGTAACACAGTTTCGCTAGGCTAGTTTCGCCCGAAACTGCTGACGCAGTTTCGCTAGCCTAGTTTCGCAGGGAAACTGGTTTGAACTTTCGTTCAGGTATTTCGCTCGATAGATTCGCTCGAGCTGGTCTGGTCAGGTTTCCCGGCGACACTATAGTTTCGCTGGTCAGTGTCGCTGGAAGGAGATGTAATTTCGCTACTTAGTTTCGCCCAGAGAACAGGCAGTTTCGCTGGTCGCGAAAAACATACGGATTTGCCTAAAAATCAACCTAACAGCTTCTGATCATACATGCAATTCATTATCTAGCATCCATAGGCATTTACCAACATAAATCAAGCAGCTTTATCATGTTTAACATGCATTTTGATCATTAAATCTCTAAAATAGGTTCAAAACCCTAAAATGACCTAAATTGCATAAATCTCTAATATGGATGGATTTCACACGTAAAGTTATCAACTTTGTTACAGATCTAGCATCCTAAAGCATATATACAGAAGATCAAGCAATATCATGAAGGTTTGGTCATGCTTTTTAAGAAAAACACATATAGAACACATAATGGAGGTTTTTGGGACTCACGGTTCGATCTCCTAGCTTGGTAGATGATGGTTTGAGGCTGAGATCTCGACAACTTGGTGTGAACCTCGACTGACCAGAATCTCCAGGAGAAAAGAGTGTGTGTGTGTTTGTTGTGATATGAGGCAAATGAGGCTACTAGGGTTTATTAAGTTTATTTATATCAGGGGCTAGTTTCGCTGGCAGTTTCGCTGACTGGCGAAACTGGCTCTGATCTCGGACACATTGATCAGTCTAGCCTGCTACCGGGCGAATCTGTAATTTCGCTCGGTAGTTTCGCTGACTACCAAATTTAGGCAATTTTCACATAATCAAGTATTTACAATTAATCATGCTATTCTCAATAATAAGTCATGTATTTAAATCACATTGCACATAAAGACATTCAATGATGAACACATAACACATATGGACGGGTTCGGTGATCAACCAAAGGTCGTGGACGTATTCGGCCTAGTTATGCATTAGTTACTTAAGTTAACACTTATAACGTAACTAACGGGTTTGTCTAACGGAAGTTAACCTTGAAATTCTCGGGTGTCACAGATCCGAACTTGGATAACAAATTCTGAATAATAGCCGGAGTTTCATATTTCGAATGCATCGACGCCACCCATGAGAAACGTGAAAAATCATATGTGATCACCAAACAATAAAAACACCCATCAACACTACGAACATCCATAGGACCAAAAAGATCCATATGCGGTAGTTCTAAAGGCGTAACAATTGTATTAATTCTTTTGGAAGGATGAGACTTTTTCCATTGTTTTCCTTTCTTGCAGGAAACACACACATCATTAACTGAGAAACGATTCTTCGAAACGCCATCTACTAGATTATGATTAACTAAATAAATCATCTTCCGGTAGTTGATGTGTCCGATACGGCGATGCCACAAAACTGACTCTTTTTCTGTGGCTTTTTGAGATGGAACATGTAGCTACAACAACAGATGAAGTTTGATTCATATTCAGCACATACATATCTCGAAACCTTGGTGCACGCATCACGATCTAATCTTCAGGAATCTGTATTCCGGGTTTCAGAATTAAGCATTCAGAACTTGTGAAAGCAGCAGTATACTGCTTATCACGAATCTGTGAGACACTAAGCAGGTTATGTTGTAGTTCTTCCACAAATTGAACTTTGTCGAACGTGACCTTCTCGTTACCTATCTTGCCTTCACCGGTTATTCTTCCTCCTTTATTGCTAGCAAAGGTAACATTCTCGCCATTAATTGGTTTAACATCAGAAAGCAGGGATATATTACCAGTCATGTGCCTGGATGCTCCACTATCAAGCACCCAGAAGTTGTTGACAGCTGGCTTTCGAGCACCATGCACATGGTAGCAAATAATTAGTTGGAATCTGGACCCAAGCTTTCAGCTTTGGGTCGACCAGTATCCTCGGAGAAATCTTAGTGGCTTTTGAAGAGAGTTTTGGTAGCCACTTTTGCCTTAATGTCAGAACAGATGAATCAGTAGTGGAATCACCAGAAGATGAACTACCAAACGACTTTTAGGTATGTTTGAAAAATTTTCCTCATTTGAAAAACTGTTTGGTAACCACTTTCTCATCTATTACCTTTGGCCTCGAATCAGATTTTGAATCTGAATCAGATTTATCATTACTAACAGGGGAAGCACGTTTCTTAGCTAACATCAGACATCTATTGCATAGATGACCATGTTGATAGCAATGATAACACCTCCTACGATCAATAAAGACCATAGGAAAACAATTTCCTGAATCATTTGAGGTGTTATCATCACTCATGTGCTGAGAAACTTTCTTGGGTGCCTTAGTCTTAAACCTTCGAAATTTAGAGATCGGAAGAGGTTTAAGCAAAGGAGTAATATACCCAATTTTTTTATAAAAGCCATACTCATCGGCCCCACATTGATCAGAATAACCTTTTGGTTTGACAGTTTTGTTTTTGTTTTGCTCAAACTGACCACAATCATCATAAAAATCATAATCTTCACAAAAACCATATGATTCATAATCAAAAGTATTCGTTTTTGAAGAAAACTGACCATCAGAGTTATAGAAACTCTTTGTTTAGTAATTTGTAGTTTTGGACTTTGACTGAAATTTCTGATCTTTTGAGGAAGAAGATCTAAAATCAAATCTTTGATCCTTTGGAGAGTATGATCTGTTTCGAGAGTGCTGATCATTTGCCTTGGATTTATAATCAGATAATGAAACATTTTCCATAGTTTCATGATCAGATACAACTTGCTCTTCAGACTCAGCATAGAAAACCTTAGCAATTCGTGTCGGATCAACACAACACAATGGGAACATCTCATCAGAAAAAATGGTATTACTACCTTTGAGACAATACATTCTCAATTTCTGAGATGATTCACTAGTCTCAATTTTACCTTTCAGTTTCTTGTCATTTTTCTGAACTTTCTGAGGTTTCTTCTGATTGACCTCAGAATTTTTAGAAGTTGATCCAAAACCAACACCACTAAATTTCACTGACTTAGGAGGATCAACTGGAATTGAATTAACATCCGGTGTGATTTGATTGCTTTCAGTTACCAAATCCTTTTCATAAAACAAATCACGACCTTTGACAAATTTTTCATTTTCAAAAGTTTTCATTTTCTTTTCGGTTTCTTTTATTTTCTTGGCTTC
Organism: Deinandra increscens subsp. villosa; assembly: GCA_039602395.1. NCBI lineage: Eukaryota > Viridiplantae > Streptophyta > Magnoliopsida > Asterales > Asteraceae > Deinandra > Deinandra increscens. Next base: position 65,253,657 of record JBCNJP010000003.1, read on the forward strand.
CTCCAAAGGTGTCAATTTAACACCACCTGTTGGTTTAGTCTCAGTGACAGGTTTGTCACCCACATAATCACTGGACTCAGCTTGTTTTGGAGCATCATGGTTTGACTTGGACATATGTTTGCGAGGCTTCTTTTTATAAGTGTCTTTATGTTTATCAGGTGAACCAATCAAGTTCTCAGTGAACTTGGAATAGTCAAACACAATGGATAGTTTGGTTTCAGTGTCAGTTGGTTCCAACCCATGAACAATCGGTGGTGGAACTGAATTGCATTTTGACTCTTTGAACTCTTCTTTTAAAGTTTCATCTTTGCATAGAAAACTTGCAAAGGAAGCTGAATTTTTGAAATTTTCAACTTGTCGTTGAAGATCTAGAATTTCAATGTTTAAATCTGAAATTTTAGCATTAGCTTCTTCAAGCTTCTTTTCACAAAAAATGTAATCTTCAGTTTTGTTATTCGATTCAATTTTGGTGTTCAGAGTCAAAACATGTTCACTCTTCAGTTTAGCCTTAACGGCCTCCCACCTTTGTTTGTAAATTTTGGTGTTTTCTTCTGCTAACATGTATTTGTCATAATACATAACTTTCTCATCAGAAAGTTCCCTCAGTTTGTTAGCAGTTGTCATACGATGTTCACAGGGTTTAGAATCAACCTGAATATCAGGCATGAAAGCTTGTTGACCATCTCCAAAGAAATCTTTTCCTGGAAATTCAGAATTCTCTTCAATCTTCACATTTTGATCTTCAGAAATACATAGAAAAGCAGATTCATCTGGGAAATCTGCACTCCAATCGTAACCTTCACCCGTTTAAGAAACTAATGCTTTAGAGTCTGAACCCGAAGCATTAACATTTGCATTAGAACTAGATGGATTAGAGTTACTACCTAATGAATTGTTAGTAGCATATTTCTGATATAACTTGGAAGTTTCTTGCTTCTTTCCATTACTACGCTCCTTGGAAAAATGACCGTAATTCTGACAATTGTAGCAACGAACCTTGGATTTATCGAAACCAAGTTTTCCTTCAGGGTTAAGATCCTTGCGCCCCGTTCTTTGCATGTATTTCTTACCCCTCCGGACAAGCATAGCCATTGACCAATTGATATCCATAAGTTCTAAGTCATCAGGATCAATCTGCTCATAGTCTTCATTAGTTAATTCAGCACTTGTCAGCTTTCCTGCTACTACACCATCATAGGAAGAAATCATTGCCGAAAACAACGCCATGAAGTAATTTCTAGTTTTGGTTGAGAAAGAACTCTGGTTTGATGTAGAACAGACTGATTTGAGTAACCGGATATGTAACGGCAGCCTTATGAGTATAACTATCACCAGAAGAACCCCGAGATACATTTGCATGACCAAACAAAGAATTTTCCACATAGAATGCCGTAGTTGGTGGATTTGAACTTGATTTGACTTTTGCATGCATGGTGGATGCATTCTCCCCAAAATATACATCTGGGTTCTGAACTTATGTTGGAAGAGTTTTCACTCTCAACATACCTAATTCGTGTGTCAACAAATTCCTTGTTAAATCATCATATGATACGTCATCGAATCCTTTATCATGAGTTAGAAGAAAAATATATCCTTCCCATTTAGCTGGTAAGGCATCTAATAACTTTTCCTTCAACTCATTTGCTTCCTTCTTCACACCAACGATTTCAAGCTCACTCACCAGATGTGACAGCCTTGATATAAGATCATTAATTGTTTCATTTTGAACATGACAGAAGTTATCATATTCCCTCAACAAGACTTTCTTTTTGCTTTTCTTGTACTGGGCGTTTCCTTCACATCGGTTACATACTGCCTCCCATAACACTTTCGAAGTTGTGTGCATCTTAAATTGATGAAGAATATCTTTTGGTAAAGCCATCGACAGGTTGGAATACGCTTTCTTTTCCAATTTGAATGATTCTTTTTCAGAATCGTTCGTCTTATTGTATGGTTTTATATCACCACATAGGTGTCCAAACCGTAACATCGGTAACACCAATATAAGATTCATAACGAGTCTTCCAATTGTGAAAATCCTCAAATTTCATTAACTTAGGAAACTTGTTTGTGGTTCCTATCTCGTTATCGTAGTTCAACAGAGCTTGAACGGTTGTTGACATCGCAGCAAATGCTTGGAAATCCATGATGATTATCTCAAAACCCAACCTAGCGTACCAGATGATCGATTTCCGTACCAAATCTACTTCAGCGTACCAAATCCAATATCCATACCACCTACGTACCAGACAGCACAGGCGTACCACCTACGGACCAGGTAATTCAGCGTACCAAAAATGAGTAGCGTACCAGACTGGTACGGCGTAACCGTCTACATACCATTGAGTAACTGTCACATACCACCTATGAAGATTGTCCTACGTGCCAAATCTAACGGACCAGAATACTGAAGGAGATTGCCTTGCGTAGCAGCAGCGTACCAAGGATGTTCTGCGGACGTACCAACGGCGTACCAACAGGAATCGAACACATTTTGAGATTTTCGGCTTTTTGGACAGGAATTTGACACAGAACTCAAGTAAAACACTCAAGGATCATTTTGAAATCAATTTTCGTATTGAATACACTCAGAATTGAGACAAAATGGAAAAAAATTGACTCAAAAACCTACTTTCTCTCTCTAGACTTCGAAAATATGACCAAAATCACAGCAACAGAGCAACCAAATTCTCTGATACTACTTGTAAAACACAATACGGATCTTACTATTGCATGATATGGTCAATTCGATGAACACGAGAGTAAATAAATGCTTCTTTGATTGAATTTGAGATCAAACAGTACAGAGAGAACCAGAGAGAATTACACACTGAAAACACACAGTTAAGACTGATTGCACTCGCTCATCTAACTCTGAACAAAAGACTCGAACCTATTTATAGTTCACAGTCCAGTGTACCAACTTAACCAGCGTACCAGTTGGTCCAGAGCTGCGTACCAACTGGTCCGCCCACTGGTATGCTGACAGAAACTTTACAAAACAATCAATACAAAATCAAAACGCCTAGACCTAGATTAGACACACAACTTGTTCTAACACATTTGATAAAGGCAGTACCTTTACTTCAAATATAAAATACCCACTACGTTATTTAACCAATTAAATAACTTCATGATTATACTCTCTAAAATAAATCATTTTTCTAAATATATATATTCAAGAGCTAATATTTATTTATATGATCATATCATAATAATAAATATCACATGTGTGTGTCTAACTCGTTATTGAGTATGACACGACTTGGATCATAACGTACTAGCCACATCAATCTAATATGTATCTTGGGCAGACTAAGTCCAACATGTAGTTGTACTCTGTCGTTGATTTTGTGATGAGGACAACTCCTAATGATAGATTTGTATCTTTCCCAAGCATCATTGAAAGATTCTTCTTGTTGTTCGAACGATAGAATTTAAGAGTGGATTTTTCCAGTGAGTGATGAGGAAAGTATTTTTCAACAAAACGAGCATAGAGGTCTCTCCACTTTTTGATGGAAATGTGTTTAAGAGAAGTAATCCATTTTCGAGATGCTCATTTTAGACTGGATGGGAATAGACGAAGTTTGATATCGTCTTCAGTGAATCCTTTGATTTGGAATGTAGAGAAAAGCTCTTCGAAATGGTTGAGACAAGTGTTGGTACTAGAATTCAGGAGACACCAAGCACCTCACATCAGCTCGTAGGCACTTCACGGTAAGGATCCTGAATAATATTTATTAACTAACGGTTGCTTCTCCATTGTTTGTTATTCGCAGGTTGACTCAAGTATTATTCACGTGTCCTAAAGACTCGGTCAAATAACAGAATCGTGGATCAGTTGGACTTCAAACGGCTAGTTGGAGAACGTGGACTTAGTTGCTATTTTTTAGGATAGTTTGTTGCAATGTAATTCGTATTTAAACCGAGCTCTAGGCTTACACACACACACCTTTTTTCGGCAATCACAATTCTCTGCAACACTTAGAATACGAGCTCATTTCATTTGTAATCAACACATTTATTATATAAAAGTTTTAGGAGGCAGGTACTTTGAACCGGCCCCCGAGGTTTTTTGCTAGGCTCCTTGAGGATACTCAAGGATTCCTGGATTTTCCCTCGTTACATCCTCGTGTCAATCTCCAAACTTACATTTTCATCTTTATTTACATCAAACACGCTACCTCACATACAAAGTTTGATCAACTAATTGCTTAGGCAGTTTTTGACCAAAACAATTTGGCGCCCACCGTGGGGCAAACGGTGTTTGAATTCGATCAAGAGCCTTGATCTTCTTCCCGTAACCGATTCTTGAAAATGTCGACTCAACCAAAATTTACCTCAAAATCCATTTCATCCTCTAAGCCTGCTGTGAGCACTGGTCTCCCCCCAATGACGAAGAAAGTGGCTGATACTGATGCTAAAAAAGCGGAATACCCCACTTTTACTGGCCCTCAAAGTACGTCCACTAACTCTACTATTTCTAACAGCGATCTCTATGTTTTGATTAGGCAGATGAAGGCCCATGCGGATGAACAAACCAAAACTAACGAGAAAATGATGAAGGAGATCATGGAATTGAAGAAATCAAAGAAACCGGTTGAGGAAATTAGCCCTTTGATGCCAAAATCATTCGGGTTCGACTCTCCGGAAATATCGGAGCAGCCGAAACAGAAAGCAAATCCCTCTACTGCTCCAAAGTCAGGTATTGCAACAACTACTACTGCAGGATTCTCAGGCTCTCAGCATCAGAAGGCTTCCAGGGTGATAGATCTGGAATACTCTGGGTTCTACTCCGAGCAGCCCCCAGAATCTTACTACAATGGATATGGAAGTCAGCAGCCACCGAGATGCTCGAGTCAGCAACCAGCCGGGTTTTTAAGCCATCGAGTGCCACCAGTCTCGACACAACAACCTATATCTCAACCACAGCGGTTTGCGACGACAAACCTTCATGAGCCTTGGAGTCAGCAGTCAGCAGCACCTACTACTCAGATGCTACAGGGATCTTCATCTCAGCCATTCCAACAATATCGGAGCCGCTTCCGAGCTGCTCAGGATCCTCAAGGATCCTTATTTTCCTATCCTACTGTCTCTGCAGGCACAATCCCATGTTCATCTCAAGAGATGCATGAGGGAGACTTTATCCCCATGCAAGTGGGAACCACAACTGAGCCAACCATCCCTAGGGATGCTGAATATGGACCTCAGATCCATTTCCAAACTTCCAGGGCTGGTAACAACTTTGATAATTTTTATGCTAACCCTAACCAAGGAATTGTGCAGGATGCAGGTATCAACCCCATCATCGCTAGGGAACTTCAGAGGTTAAAGGACATGATATCAAGTGTTCCTGGTGTTATTCGCCCGATTCCTGAAGTGCCAGCGAGCAGCCACAGAATTTCTAGATTTGCATGGCCCATTTGTGACGTAGAGATACAAAAAAGATTTCAGACCCCCAACATGAAACTCTACGATGGGACCACAGATCCTGAGGAGCACGTGGCACAATACAGAGAAAGGATGGAAATTAACCCCATTCCTGCAAACATCAAAGAAGCTTGCTTATGCAAGGGATTTGGTTCAACATTAACAGGACCAGCCTTGAAATGGCTGCTCAGTATCCCTCCTAATACTATTACTTCTTTTCCCCATTTGGTTAACTTGTTTAATAACCAGTTTTCTTGCAGCAGGAGCTTTGAGAAGCTCACTGGCGATTTGTACAGAATAGTTCAGAAGCCTAATGAATCCCTGAGGGATTATGTGGCCAGATTCGGTCGAGAAGCTCTAGATATCCCCAACCTGGATATGGCTGCAGCCGTGGAAGCATTCAAAATGGGGATCAGAGGAGATTCCCGCTTTTATGATGATTTGGTTATGACTCCTTGCAGGAACCTTGATGAAGTCAGAACAAGGGCATTAAGATTCATCAGATTGGAAGATGACAAAAAGGTCCAGAAAAGAGGTGATGAATCATTAGGCGGGAAAACGGATTCTCCCGCAAAGCAACAACGAACTAAACCCTATTACAGGAATGATAATTCCAGGGTCAATGCAATTGAAGATGAAGACGACGAGGAAGACTTCCCAAAGGTATCTGATTACTGTTTTTCAGTTGACACAAGTGGTGTGTTATGTGCTTTGCAGGATCTAGGTGATAAAGCCAGATGGCCAAGAAAATCGGATAAACAAGGATCATGGAAAGATAAGTCTAAATGGTGTGCCTACCACGAAGACTTTGGGCACTTAACGGATGACTGCATAGCACTTCGGAAAGAAATCAGTTACATGCTCAGCAAAGGGCACCTCAAAGAATTATTTGGCAGGAAGAGAAGTAAAACTCAAGAAGCTGCTGAGCTGCCCAAAAGAGCTCAGTCGCCGCCAGCAGATGCAAAAGTGATCAACTTCATCTCAGGAGGATCTGACATATGTGGAGCCTCCTTCTCATCAGCAAAAAGACATGCAAAGGAGGCCAAGATGGATCAAGGCAGTCGGCCAAAGAAGAACGCGATATTGACTGAAGACAAAGTCATCTATTTTGACGAAACTGATAAGCTGGACATCCAGGATCCTCACCACGACAGTCTGGTAATTACATTATGTATTGCTAACCATTATGTTCGCAGGATCCTGATAGACAATGGTAGTTCAGTCAACATTATTCAATTGGACGTGCTTAAAAAGATGAGCATTCCAGAAGAAGACATAATCCCAAGATCCTCGGTGCTAGTAGGATTCAGCGGAGTAACGAAGCATACCGTTGGAGACATCAGACTTCCTGTTTACATTGAAGGAGTCAACTCTATGCAGAAATTCTGCGTTATTGACTCCCTTCCTTGCTGCAACGTAATCTTGGGAAGGCCATGGATCCATGACATGAAAGCAGTTCCGTATACCTATCATCAATGTGTGAAGCTTCCCACACCTTGGGGAGTTGTAAGGATACTAAGTGATCAACAAGAAGCCAAAGACTGCTACACTTCTGCTATGAAGAACACCATCAAGTCCAGGCCAGCATAGCAATTAAAGAAACCAGCACGAAGAATTCAGATGACAAAGGAGTTGGAAATCAAGGAAGTTCAACTCAATCCTGAAGATCCTGAAGTCAAAGTGCTGGTAGGAACTAATATTCCTGAGGATACTGAGGAGCAGCTCGTGAGCCTCTTGAAGTCCCGAGTCACAACATTTGCATGGAAACATGAAGACATGACAGGTATATCTAAAGATATTATTACTCATAAACTTGGTATAGATGATTCTTTCAGGCCAATACATCAGAAAAGAAGGAAGTTCGCTCCTGAGAGAAACATCATAATCCAAGAAGAAGTTGACAGGCTGCTCAAGTAAAAAATGATTAGGGAAGTTAAATATCCTCGATGGCTGGCTAATGTGGTGGTAGTCCAGAAGAAAAATGGTAAGTGGAGGGTATGCGTAGATTACACAGACCTAAACAAGGCTTGTCCAAAAGACCCATTCCCTCTACCACACATTGATTCTATGGTGGACGCGACTGCTGGGCATGAGATGCTAACTTTTATGGACGCATCTTCGGGCTTTCAACAAATTCAAATGGAACCATCAGATCAGGAAGACACGGCCTTCATGACTCCCACAGGTATTTATTGTTATATTGCAATGCCTTTTGGTTTACGAAATGCAGGTGCCACATACCAAAGGCTAGTCAACATGATGTTTAAAGACAAACTGGGGGACACCATGGAAGTATACATAGATGATATGGTGGTGAAATCGAAAAAAGCAAAGGACCATCCTAGAGATCTTGAAGCTGCTTATGATATCTTGGACCAGTTCAACATGAAATTGAATCCTTCGAAGTGCCATTTCGGAGTAAGAGCCGACAAGTTCTTAGGCTTCATGGTTACTGAAAGAGGAATTGAGGCCAGCCCCGAACAGATCCAAGCAATCATAAACTTAAAGTCTCCAACGAATGTCAAAGAAGTTCAAAGACTAACTGGCAGAGTAGCAGCACTCAACAGATTTATATCAAGATCATCTGAAAAGAGCAAAGAGTTCTATGACATATTGAAGAAAAACAAAAAGTTCGAATGGGACGAAAAGCATGAAGCAGCTCTGAGCTCCTTAAAAGAATATTTATCATCTGCTCCACTTCTAATGCAACCAGTCAAGGGCGAACCACTATCTCTCTATATGGCAGTTTCAGGCAGCTCGATAAGTGCTGTGCTTGTGAAAGATCATGAGGGACAACAGCATCCGGTATACTATGTAAGCAAAACGTTGCTAGATGCTGAGACCAGGTATTCTTATTTAGAAAAATTGATTTTAGCCCTTGTCATGGCTTCTCAAAAGTTAAGACACTACTTTGAAACTCATGTTATTTATGTGAAAACTAACTATCCTATTAAGTGTGTCTTAAGAAAGCCAGAAATGTCTGGAAGAATGGCGAAATGGGCAGTTAAATTAAGTGCCTATGACATCATATACGAGCCAAGAACAGCGATTAAGTCACAGGCCCTAGCAGATTTTGTGGCTGATTTCAGCAGCGATATACTGCCAGAAGTTGAACTAGAAGTCAAGCAGCTCGAAGAAGCTTCAGGCAGCTGGGTCTTGTATACAGATGGAGCATCTAATGTCAGAGGAACAGGATTGGGTGCGCTACTGAAATCGCCACAGGGGGACATTATCCCTCTATCTATCCATTGTGAATTCAAGGCTACTAATAATGAAGCCGAATACGAAGCTTTAATTGCAGGATTACAACTCGCTAAAGATATGGGTATCCAACACATTCAAGTTTTTATTGACTCCTTGTTATTAACTAACCAGTTTAATGGATCCTATGCAGTGAAAGGCGAAAGGCTAACCAAATATCTAGACCTTGTAAAACAGTTAGCATTATCTTTTGAAAATTGCAGCATATCACAGGTACCTAGAGAAGAAAACGCGGAAGCTGATGCTTTGGCAAATTTAGCATCATCTTTAAGGATCCCAGAAGGTGTCAAGATTCCCATAACTCACATCCTGACACCAGCAATTGAAGAACAAGAAGTTAATAATGTCACAGCAGATAAAGATCAAGAAATGACAGACTTTCAGGATCCTCAAGAATCCTGGACTTATCCTATCAGGAGATTTATCCAAGAAGGAGAAATCCCCAAAAACGAGAACTCTAGACTCTTCCGAACAAAGGTAATTCCATATTCAATAATAAACGGTATCTTATATAAGAAATCTCTTGCAGGACCATATTTGAGATGCCTCGAGCAGCCTGAAGCACTTGAAGTACTCCAGGATATTCATGAAGGTGATTGTGGCAATCACACTGGGGGCAGATCACTATATTCAAAAGTATTGAGAACAGGATACTACTGGCCCACTATGAAGAGGGATGCTATGGCCTTTGTTCAGAAGTGTGATGCATGTCAGCGGCACGGCAACATCCTCCATCAGCCTGCTGAGCCGCTCCATTCAATATCATCTCCGTGGCCGTTCATGAAATGGGGGATGGATATAGTTGGTAAGCTGCCTGTAGCACCTGGAGGAAAAGTCTTCATGCTGGCTATGACAGACTATTTTTCTAAGTGGATTGAAGCCGAAGCTTTTGTTCAAGTTAGAGAAAAGGAAGTGATTTCCTTTATCAAAAGGAATATCTTAACAAGATTTGGAATCCCATCAGAAATAGTGTGCGACAATGGATCTCAATTTATTGGAAAAAGGACGACAAGTTTTTGTGAGGCATGGGGCATCAAGATGGTAACTTCGACTCCCGTACATCCACAAGCTAATGGCCAAGCGGAATCGAGCAATAAAATCATCATCAATAATCTCAAGAAGAAGCTAGGAGACAAGAAAGGAAGATGGGCTGAAGAGCTACCTTTCGTATTGTGGGCTGATAGAACAACTTCCAAGAATGCTACTGGTCGAACACCCTTCTCCTTGGTGTTTGGATCAGAAGCTGTAATTCCCACTGAAATAGTGATGCCAACTGCCAGAACAAGCTGCCGGGATTTCGAAGCTAGTAAGCAGGCGCTCCTTGAAGATCTTGAAACAGTTGACGAAATTAGAGACCTCGCAAAGTTCAGAATGGCAGCATACCAGCAGAGGATAGCCAAGTCTTACAATAGGAATCTAAGGATCAGAAGATTTCAAGTAGGAGATCTGGTACTCAGGAAAGCTTTTCAAAATACAACCAATCCGGCACATGGGAAACTCGCACCTAAATGGGAAGGACCCTACCTAGTGGACTCAGAAGCTGGAAAAGGAGCGTACAGATTAGCTACTATGGAAGGTGAGCTGCTCCCAAGAGCTTGGAATGCAATTCACTTGAAGTTATATTTTATGTAAGTACTCTCTGGATCCTTTGAGCATATCAGAGAATCCTTGTCCAAACTTCGAGAACCTCAGGTATGATTTTTACCCTTATGTCAATTTCACATTATTATTTTCGTGGAATGTGTACTGACTTAGGCATCGGAGGGGTGTTAGCCAAGCTAACACCCACCCCTCACCAAGCCTTGAAGTGTTTTGTAGGTGCTTCGAGCGTCCAACCATAAGCTAGAGGCTGATCACCTCTTCTAAGTCTAAGGCATTCTGAATGCTGTCAAAAGGTTTAGGAGGTTTTCACCTTCTCGTTCACTAATGGGAATCGCCAGGAGCGCAAGACCCTCGCCAGGAGCGCACGGTGGTGGCCTATGGTTCAAGGTGGTGCGACCAGTCCATCTGTGGGTGGCTGATAATTTCATCACTGTTGGCCATAGAGTGCACTTCAAAATGGGTGGCAGACGTGTCATCTCGAAAAGGTTCTAAGGTTTTTGGCATTTTCATGTCAACCAAGGTTTAGGCACTTTCGTGTCTCTCAAGTTTATGGGCTTGACCCCAGTTGGCTTAGTCCCAAGTATTTTTGAGCTTGTCCTCAGATTAACAAAGGTTTTTAATGTTCTCGCATTAACAAAGGCTTAGGCGCTTTCGTGTCTCTCAAGTTTTGGGCTTGACCCCAGTTGGCATCGACCCAAGACTTACCAAGCATCTTATGCTTCGAAGAACTAAGATGGAATTGACCCTTGGATAATTCGTTTCTAAGTACTTGAGTTTTATACTCAGGACTTCGCCAAATCTACCTTAAGGATTTCTAAGGATCCTCAGGGATCCTGACTATCTCAACGGTTAGAGTACTTTTGAACAGGTGACATTGGCAATGTGTATATTACATATTTTATCACTAACTAAGTATTGGTTAACATCATGGTTTGTTAATTTTAACAAGTTTTATAAACTCTTAAGTTTCTAAACTAAGATATGCTACTGAGCATCCTACAGGATCCTCATTCAAATATTTTTAGAATTTACTACATAATCAAAATACGTGCAACACACCATGATGATCAAAATACTACTAGATTGTCATATATGCAGGAAATTAGAAAAGTTGACCCCAGGCTTCGTCTTGGAACCCAAGATCCCTCCACCTGAGGCCAACCATATTGTCTACGGAGCTTGGACTTCGCCTTGAAACTCAAGGTCCCTCCATCCAAGCCCCCAAAAGTTTAACTACTATTGTTTAGAAGCTTCACCACAAACATTGTTTACTGAACCTGAACCTGAACCTGAATAAACAAACTAAAAAAGTGGGCTCAGACCGTTGCGTTGTCCTCATCGCCCAGCTTATCACCAGCAGCTTCTGCCTGCTTCACCTCCTTACCCTTGCCTTTATCCTTCTCGCCAGCCTCTTTGCCCGCCACTGGAACCTCCAGCTCAGCCTTCTCAGAAACTTCACCAGCAGCTTTGCCCTTCTCAGCACTCAGACCCTCGAGGCTCTCTTTCCACTCATTGATTGGCCAGCTCTCCGGTTTAAAACCCTCAGCCTGAGCAGCTGTGGCCATCTCGATCATGCATTCAAGCACGCTGATGGCCGCCGAGGATTTGGCGTTCTGATCAGCAAGCTTGAGGGCTTCAGCAGCTGCAATGTCTTTCTCTTTGAGCTGCTTCTCGTATTGGCGATTATTGTTGGCAGCTACTTTAGACACTCTCTCAAGGCGGAGCAAGGCTTCATCGAGTTTGAGCTGCTTCCAGTTTACCCTCCAGTTCGATGACCTCATGGCTCAGCTTGTCGATACCCTGCATCAAAACAGAACATATCAGAATCGCTAAGGGAAGTATTCTAACTTTAATTTTAGCATACTTCTCCACTAATAAACAATACTTACGATGTTCATCACAGCTTGCAGAGAGAGCAGCTGGTTAGCCGCTGCAACAGGAGGCAGATCATCGAACAGGTCCACATTAATGGCGGAGTCTGGAGCCTTGCGCTTCTTAGCGGAAGGGGTTTTGGATCGAGTGCTGGGAGGCCGGGATTTAGGAGCTGAAACCTCTGGAGGCGCTTTGCTGGTGGTTTCCTCAATCTTCTCCTTTTTGGCAATCAGGGATTTGAGATCTTTGAAGGAGAAATTGGAAGCTGAACCTGGGGCTTCATCACAAATGATAAGGAATCAGTCTTCAACTTGAAACCGAAAGTAAAAACAAGTTTCTGTGAATACCTGTAGACATGGTTCTTGATGGGCTGAGAGATTGCTGGGAAACGGATTGGGCACTTGAAACGTCTTCTGGCAAGCAGCTTCTTTCCGTCACAGGGATGCTGTAAAGATTCTTGAGCTTCTTGGAAGATTCTCGGGTTGGCTTGATCAGAGCTTCAAACTTAGGAGCTACAAAAACAAAAAACAAATGCATCAGTGAAAGAAATTGGAAAAGTTACAAATTTGGGATATCACAATAACTCTTCCTACCCTTGACGACCCATTGGGTAGGAAGGTTCTTGCAACCAACAAGGCTACTCCTTTTGACAAAGAAGTATTGACGCCTCCAGTCATGGTCGTTGTGAGAAAACCTGGGAATCATCTGGGCTTCTCCGGTTCGAATTTTCAAGACAAATCTGCTCTTGCCATGTGTGGCCAACCGGTAAACCTTACAGATCTCGGCGACTCCGATGTTCAGGTTATGGGACTGGTTCAAGTTGTCGAGAGAAAAAAGAATTCGCCACACCATGGGCATAACTTGGGAGTAAGCAAGATGGGTAACTGAAAAGAACTCGTTCACTAGGGCCGGAAACAGAAATGTCATACCGAGAAGAAAGAGGTAATACAAAAAACTGACCCACTCGTCGGAAATATGGTCGGCTTTCAAAGTTGGGTCGAAGGAACGGAATTCTGTTCCGGCGGGAAAGCTCGCTGATCGCTGCAACATTGCGATCTTGCGATCGTCAAAGTTACAGGACTCTGCCTCCGTCGCCGGAAGGAGTCCTTGATCGGTGAACTCGTCGGCCCCGGCATCGGAGACGGTGGCCGAGCGATGGAGCATTTTCTTTCCCATGGTCAGAAATGTCAAAGACAAGAGAAGAAGAGGACTGACCTGTGAAGTTTGCGGAAGCTCTAGGGTTTTTTGCCGATCGGAGATTTGTGAGAAATTTTGGAGAGAAGATGAGGGTTTATAAAGAATCTCAACGTCATCCTCGCCTAGGAAGTTGAGCTGGCCTATTTTCTCTCAAATCATCATTACATGGGGATAAGATTTGAATTCAAATTCTCGCCAGCTGGCCTGCATGCGCCAACCGTCAAGAATTTGGGGGCAATTGTTGGTACTAGAATTCAGGAGACACCAAGCAGCTCACATCAGCTCGTAGGCACTTCACGGTAAGGATCCTGAATAATATTTATTAACTAACGGTTGCTTCTCCATTGTTTGTTATTCGCAGGTTGACTCAAGTATTATTCACGTGTCCTAAAGACTCGGTCAAATAACAGAATCGTGGATCAGTTGGACTTCAAACGGCTAGTTGGAGAACGTGGACTTAGTTGCTATTTTTTACGATAGTTTGTTGCAATGTAATTCGTATTTAAACCGAGCTCTAGGCTTACACATACACACCTTTTTTCGGCAATCACAATTCTCTGCAACACTTAGAATACGAGCTCATTTCATTTGTAATCAACACATTTATTATATAAAGAGTTAATTACGGAATGCGTCCCTGTGGTTTGCTGTTTTGTTTGGAATGAGTCCAATGTTTTAAAATTTTCTATAGCGAAGTCTGTGGTTTGCATTTTGTGTTGAAATGAGTCCTTGGACCTCACACCGTTAGAGTAAGCCGTTAAATCCCCTCACATGTGCCTGGCATGTGAGGGTATTCTCGTCCTTTTCTTTTTTTTAATTAAAAAAGACTTAAAAAAAAAAGAACCGATTATAAAATCAAAACCCTAGATTCTCCTCTTCACTTCTCTGATTCTCAATCGATCTCCATCTTCTCCATCTTCACTTTTCTGATTCTCATCCATGACCAAGAGAATGGTGAGCTGTAAAACGTGCGGCTTTGCAACAATCATACGAACCTCCTCCACGACTGCTAACCCCGGCCGGAGATTTCATTGCTGTGCAAGACCAGTAAGCCTTCTTTTGATTTTTTGAAATTAGTGTTGGAACAATTTTTGTTAAAAATTTTCAACTTTATGGTTATCAGGGGTCCAAATGTGGCTTTGTAAGCTGGGTTGATCCACCTGTTTCTGAGAGCGCACTTGAAATACTCCGCAAGTACCAAGAGGATTGCAAAAGTTTGCAGCATGAAGTTAAGAATCTGAAGTTTGTCTTGGTCCTGAGTTGGGTGTTTTTTCTTGTTTATTTCTTTGGCAATTGATGTAAGAGTACTGAAGTTTTAGATGGCTACTTATTTTGGAACAAATTGATCAAGTTTTAATTATTATCATGTAATGATCAATTTGTTATGCTTGTATTGACAATGTTTAATGAAAAAGGCAGTTTGTTATGCAATGTCTTGTTATGCAATATGTTTGTTGTGCTTGTATTTTGGAATACAAATTGATCAGACTTAAGTTTTGGAATACAAATTTGATTTGGAACACTGGTGGGTGCTTGGTGAAGGTATTTAGACCACCAATTGCAGTCTAATAAACACCCAATGCAATCAATGAAACAAATTTGATAACATAAATGCCAAAATGTAATACCAAAACATGCAGATCCATCATTCTATTACCATAACCAAAATGGGGACCATAAACATAAATGGTCCCTAGCTGCATCCATCATTGTCTTAAAACATACATAAAACATACCATAACAGTCTAAAACATACCATAACAGTCTTAAAACATGTTCAAAACATTAAGTTAACAGAAACACTAAGGACCACTGGATGACCCAACCTGCTGAGGTTGTTGCTGCCCCTTACATGACCTTGAATTGTGACCTTGTCTTTTGCATTTGCTGCAAGTAACAGTGTTGCCCTTCCTTGCCAACTTACCATCCTTGCAGACCCCATCAGCTAACTCAACAGCAGATTTCTTCCTCTTTTTTTTAGGCCTACCAACTTGGGTGTGGTGTTTTGGTGCAGTCAATGTTGTTGGACACTTTGATGGCATCCACTCTGACCTCCCATTGATTGGTTCAAGTGTATACTGATAGACTGTCTTCCAAGTATCCAGCCAGTAAGCTTTATCTACCCATGCTTCTGGATTCTCTGCATCTGGATGATCCCTTGCATAATCCCATATGGCACATACTGCATGTTTGCAGGGCATCCCAGACAGTTGCCATCTTCTACATGAGCATACCTTTTTATCCAAATCCACAGCCACCTGATCACCCCATGGTCCATTCACTTGGTATCTGTTGAAACCAGCAACAATGACATTGTAGTCATTTGCCAAAGTCTTTATCAAATTGAATGTCTTTGTGGCAGCTGGTGTCAATGGCCCTTCTGACTTTGCAATCTTCTTATGCACAAGAGCTATCATCCTCATTAAGTACTCCCTGATGAACTCTAGACATGTGATTATTGGTTTATCTATGCCCCCTACCAACTGTCTATTAAAAACCTCACAAAGGTTGTTCAACAACAAGTCAGATCTTGGCCATTCTGCATAGTTTGCATACAAAAAATTAAGTTAGAGATGAATGATGTTGCTTAAATACATAATCAACATAACTTACCACTAAAATGTGATCTACTCCAGTGCTGTGGTGGGATTTCCTTCAACCATTGATGCAAGTCTGCATCCTGTTTCCTCACTGCTTCCATCCTTCTTTCAAAAGATGGAATTGTTGTGGCAGTTGCACACTTCCATAACAGATCCTTCAATACATCTCCTCTCCACTTTGTCTTCATATTCTGGTGAATATGTCTTAAGCAAAACCTGTGTTCAGCAGCTGGGTAGACCTTTTGCAAAGCAGGTATGAGGCCCTTCAACAATTCCATAATGATTAGAAAACAGTTTGAAAAAAATGATTACTTTATTTAACAAGGATCAAAGTTGACACTTACCTTTTGCCTGTCACTTATGAAGGTAAAATTTGAACTTGCATGAAGATCCAAATCCTCTCCAAGACATTCAAGAAACCATGTCCATGACAGGAGTGTTTCAGCCTCCACAATGGCATATGCCACTGGGTAAATGCCATTGTTTGCATCAACACCCACTGCAGTCAGAACCTGTCCAGGATATGGGCCTTTCATGAAACAGCCATCCAAGCCTAACAGATCCCTTCCACAGGCCTTAAAACCTTCTCTCAAAGCAGCAAAACATATATAAATCCTCTTAAACTGTCTGGTTGTACTGACAGGATTAGCTTCAACCTCAACATCTATCTTGATATTTGTGCCAGGATTAGATCTCATAAGCTCTTCACAGTAATCTCTCAGAAGATGATATTGCTTGCTGTAATCACCATGTATGTTATGAGAAGCCATGTTCTTTGCCCTAAACACCTTCCCAATAGAAATATGAACCTGATGTAAGTTCTGTAACTGCTGCTGTAGAGATTTAAGAGGTATGTTGGGGTTTGCCTCAATTATTGGCTGGATTTCTTTGGCAATTGCAGTTGCTGTGTAAAGCTTCACCTTTCTGGTTGTCAAACAATTGTGCTCTGTGTTGAAGACTTTGACACACCAAACAGTGTCATTGGTTTTTCTAGATATGTGCAAAGACCAAGGACAAGTGGGGGTAGGGAATCTTTTTTTAATCTCTTTTCTATATACTGCTGCCCCACCTACCCCCTTGACTGCTTTTACTTTATTGGCCCCACTGGATGACTCACCAATTTCACTTGTACCCTTGCATACTTTGTTTGGACTTATTCCATAGCATACCACCCTCATCCTAACACTATCATTTTTAACAAAAGCAAGCTGCCTCCTACTTTCAACTGCTGTTTTAATAACCATATCAGTGATTTCTTCTTTGCTCATGATTGTCTGACCTGGATAGAATGGTGCTGTGTAATCTGCCTTCCAATTAGACTGTCTCTTGTTCAACCTTTTAATACCTTTCTGAAGGGGGGTATCAACATCAGAGTCTTGACTATCAAAATCATCTAAGTCAATTTCTGCAGTCTCCTCTTCCTCAGAAACATCACCTTCATCCTCAAACCTATCACCATCATCAAAATTGCAGTCCACATTAGCCCTGAACTCTTCCATATCCACTGCCACATCCTCTATCAAATTATCTTCATCAACAATAAAGTCTGAGTCCTCAGCATCTTCCTCATCATCAACCTCATCATCATCATCAACCTCACCTTCCTCACTCTCACCCTCAGACTCACCACCATCACCTGCCTCACAGTCTTCATGATCATCACCTATTATACCATTATCAACATCTTCATTTGTAGAGTTGGCATTGTTACCCTCAACATCATAATTGAATACAAACCCTGCAATGAATATGTCATTTTGCTCAATCATATTTTGTACTTCAGCTCCTACATGTAAATCCACATCAGCAGCAACATGCTCATTCTCATCATCCACTGGTTTGTATAGTTGATCTTGAGAAGTCCCATGTCCAAGAATCTCATCAAGACCATCAAAGGGATCATCATCATTACCTACTACCAAATTGTTCACCCCTACTTCCAAATTCTCATTATCATCAGCATTAGAATGTACAACCTCAACAGTACTTCCTAAATTCTCATCCAAGTCAACAGAAGTTTCATCATTAACAACTTCCAAATTCTCACTAACAACAGCATTGGATTGTATAACATCTACATCCTGACTAGTACTTCCTATATTAGCTTCCTCAAAGTCTATAGAAGGTTCATCATTTCCTATATCACCTATCTCCAAATCCATTTCTTGTTGTTCCTGCCATCCTATCTGCAAAACTCTATTACCACTGCCTAACCTTAACTGAGTAGAAGACCCACCCTCATCATCATTAATCTCCTCTATGTGTACACTGGTCATTGAAACACTTGGTTGAAAATAGGTTTTCAACCTGGTCATACCATGCTCAGTATACACATTGATAATCTTATACCTTTCCACATACTTATTCATCTGTAACACATCACTGTCATTCCCAAGTGGTCTCAATCCAATATTCAAATCTTCTGTTGGAATTTTGTAGTAATAATACATTACCTCTTGAGCCGGATAACCTATCAACTGGAGCATACGGTCAAATTCATGAACTGAAAACTCATCTGCATCCACCATGTCAACAAATGCTATCTGACCCCTCACATACTTAATTCCCGGACAGTTTATGAACTCTCCCCCATGATGTACTTTGAATGTGAATAATGTAGGTTCATTAGCTGAGATTAAGCAAGAATTATGGTTACCAGATGCTTAGAAATATGATTAACCACAAAATTAGCAGATTTAATCATAAACTTATGATGCACATACCGTAGATTTCATATGGATCAAAGGGTCCAACAGCGTCTGAACGAACTTGCCACATTGTGAGAACCATCTTGTACTTGCGATTTTCAGTTGCCTGAGAGCATCAGACAACGTCGCCGGTGGCCGGAGAGGTGAACGGAGTTGGTTTGCGTCGAGGGTGAGTGAGGGAGGAGCACGATCGGTTGGGTGTGAGTTAGGGTGAGTTATGGAGGAGCACAAGTCTAAGTAAAGGAGATTAGATCTTTAAAGTCTTTTTTAATTAAAAAAAAAGAAACGGACGAGAATACCCTCACATGCCAGGCACATGTGAGGGGATTTAACGGCTTACTCTAACGGTGTGAGGTCCAAGGACTCGTTTCAACACAAAATGCAAACCACAGACTTCGCTATAGAAAATTTTAAAACATTGGACTCATTCCAAACAAAACAGCAAACCACAGGGACGCATTCCGTAATTAACTCTTATATAAAAGTTTTAGGAGGCAGGTACTTTGAACCGGCCCCCGAGGTTTTTTGCTAGGCTCCTTGAGGATACTCAAGGATTCCTGGATTTTCCCTCGTTACATCCTCGTGTCAATCTCCAAACTTACATTTTCATCTTTATTTACATCAAACACGCTACCTCACATACAAAGTTTGATCAACTAATTGCTTAGGCAGTTTTTGACCAAAACAACAAGGAAGAGGTGCTTCCTCTGTAGTACCAGAGAATTAAACTTTGCTTCAAGTAGTGCGATGAGTTCGGTATTAATTTCAAAGGCAGTTACCTTGATTTCTAGTTCAAGGATATAAGACCGCGAGAGTGTAGCGGATGGTTTATCATTCCATCCGACGGACATTCCCGGGATATCCATAGTAATGGATATCGAATTTGATAAAACACCCGAGTAAGATTGATTCAGGAACTTGTGTTCCCCGGCAACGGCGCTAAAACTCTTTGATGCGCGTGAGTCATATATCAATTAATGTGGACTGATGCAATAAAAAGTTATATATTTATAAACGTAAAACTAAGGGATTAAACATGGATAACCAAGTATGTGTACCTATCGCTAGTTTGTACTATAAATCCTATAGGCTAGAATCGAGTGTCGAAATCTAGGAACACATACTAAAACATTCAAATGCTAAGTCAAGAATCACCAAGTAAAATATAAAGTAGAATGGGAGTTCGTATATTATTAAAGGCATCATCTTGATATTGAATCCTCTTGCAAACCAATAACCGATCATGAACATGTATTTATCCTAGCTGTTTCTAAGGATAACTAGGCCGTTTCTTAGATTAAACCTAGCTTCTATTAAACCAGCCATGAAAATGAAACACCCGACATACTTTCGCTGAGATATATATCTCTCAGAACACCGATATTGACTCGCAACCGCTTATCCTATCATTTACCAAAATAGGGTTGACTAATGCATGGCACAAAACAAGACAAGGAAGATTACTATAATTCTAGAACCAATTAAGATACTAGATTCAACGGCACACACAATAATTATACTCATGCAATCAATGATCTACATTTTTCCCGAAGCTGAAACTTAGCTCAATTCGTCATGCAAAATCCTATGACCTAAAAATATATTAACTAAGATATAGGATTAGCTACTTCCTACAACCTAGCAAAACTACATCATTGACATTACAAGCATTATCATTATGCACACATACGTATTAATACATAGCAGATCAACTGAATTGATGTTATAAAACCATACACATAAATAGTCATTCAATCACAATCATTGTACAACAAGGTTCATCTTCACCAAAATAATAGTGGAGTTTAGCTACTCATGGCAGAATTTAAATAGTAATGAAGTTGAAATAAAGTAAACATAGTGAAATCAAATAATTGCAAATCCGAAATTTACGAATACCTAATAACCGATTCATTTGAAATGCTGTCCTTTGCTTCCAATTGATCCGATTGCTCTCCACTATCCTCTGGAACTCGTAGGTGATGGCTAAGAACTGACCTCTTGCATTCCTCCTGATATTCTTATGATCTTGTTCTATTTATAGTGAAAATTTAGGGTTTCTGAATTTAAGGACGTAAAGAGTCGTTATGAGGTAGCGGCTCATTACCCTTGACTTTAATCCGAATTCAAATCTTCTATGATTCTTCAGTAATTATAGGTTTGGGTAGCAAGTTAACCAATTATTCTAGCTTCTAACTTCATTTCTTCACATTTTGCTTGAAAACATGTAAATTTGTCATTTCATACAATGAAAACCTGTTTAATCTAAAACAAGACAATTTAATAGCAAATGCGATAAGAAATAGCCACTAACTAACCAAAAGATGTGTGAAACTGTACTAGAAAACATGTGTCATCTGAACCACATAAAAAAAATACATAACAAAACTCTTTGTGAAACCGTTGAAAAAGAGAGTGACATGGAGGATTATAAGAGTAACATCAATAGGAACCCCAAGAACTACTTGACCAAGAAAAAAATCTTCAACAAACATATTGGAAAATTGGATCAAGTAGCTCTAAAACACCAAAGAAAAGAATCAAGAACGTGGTTAAATCAATGAAAAAGGGATATGAGAGCCTAGTAAATATGGGCTAACAAGAGCGCAAAAGGGTTGATGAAGAATGAACCAACCTCAAGGAAGACTTATTGAAAGTTCATGAAAATCACATGAAAATCAACAACAATCAGATGAAATTGGATAAAAAGGTGGCCAAACTTAAAAGAAAAATCAGAGAAAAAGTTGGGACTACCAAGCCAAGCTCTTCACCTGATAAAACTCAATCAAAGGAAACCCCTCATGTCATGAACCTTGATGTTTCTATCCCTAAGGAACAATCTGAACACAGAAGGAAGAGGACTGAGGACCAACCTGAGGAACAACAACCACCTAAAATACAAAACTCAAGTGCCTGCAAACCTCCTCAACCACCTAAAGGTAACATGCCTCCTCCTCTTCCCCCTCCATCTTTCTCAAAATATATCCCTACACAGAAAACCTCTACAGCAAGGGCTTCAACACACAAACAAGGAACCTCCTCTTCACAAGCTCCTTAAACATTGATAAAGGTAATCAGAAGTAAATACATGAGTTCACCAATCAAGGGGCTACTGCTGCCACTATCACAACAACAACGAAAGTGGATCCATCCTCTCTTAGTCTATGTACACGGACAACTACATGAAACATAAAAAATAGGGAAGATGGTATTTGGCATGAGAAGGGAGAATTCTTCTACATGTTTCTTAAGGAAAATGAGAAATCCCCACCAATGAGCCCTCTCTCAAGACAAATATATGATAGCTACTTCAACAGTCAACCCATTCCAGAAAGTTGCCTATACTCAGAAGCTGTATTAAAATCTGACCTTCGAGAACTCTTAAAGATAGTGAATGAAAAAATTACAAACTTCATCACCAACCAAAACAACGCATTGGAAGAACTCCAAGAGGAGTCTCATAGGACTCGGTCAAACTATTAGAGTTCACAGAAAAGACAGAATAAAACTCTACGAAACTATTGAAAATGTAGAGATACATGGAGGATTACAAAATAACATCAACAAAGAACTCCAGGAACTACTTGACCAAGTAAAAACTCTTCAACAAAGAGATTGGCATATTGGATTAAGTAGTTCTGGGACACCAGAGCAAAGAATCAAGAACCTGGTAAACTCAATGGAAAAGGGATGTGAGAGCCTAGTCAAAAAGGGTCGACAGGAGCACAAAAGGGTTGATGAAGTATAAACCAACCTCGAGGGAGACTTATTGAAAGGTCATGACAATCTCACAAAAATTAACAAGAATCAGGTGAGATTGGATAAAAGGGGTGGCCAAACTTAAAAGAGAAATCAGAGGAAAAGATGGGACTACCAAGCCAAGCTCTTCATCTGATAAAATACTTAATAAAAGGAAACTCCTCTTACCATCCACTTTGATGATTCTCCCCTAAGGCACAGTTTGTAAACAAAAGGAAGAGGACTGAGGACAAACCTGCGGAACAACAACCACCTAAAAGATAGAAATCAAGTGCCTGCAAACCTCATTAACCACTTAAAGGTAACATGCATCCTCCTCCTCCTCCTCCTCCTCCTCCATTTATCTCAAAATATGTCCCTACACAGACAACCTCTGCAGCAGGGGTTTCAACACCCAAACAAGTCACCTCCTCCTCACAATCTCCTAAAACAATGTGTTGGTGCATAATCAGTTTGTGACATTGTGCTAGGATTGTAGGTGCTAGAATGTTTGTTTTGGTGTGTTTTATATGGTGAATAAATGGCCAACGAATGAGTTAACGAATCAACAAAGAATGACTCTCATTCATTTCTTGTGTCATTGTCGGACCAGGTGGGTATATAAACCTATCATTCGTTAACACCTTAGATTTTTTGACCACACGAGTGTGTGAATTTGTGTGTTAACTAGTATCTATTGTAGTACTATCATACTTTAATAATGGGTGCTTACACTTCCTATTTACCTCCTATGTGTTCCTAAATGTGTTTCTCATAATGAAAACTTGATTGTCACATTGTCAGTTGTATACACCGAATTGTAATGATCCGCACATGCAATTACAAGTGGTATTAGAGCTGTTAGGTTCTCCTACATGCTCTAGGTGTATGTTCTTGATAGAATATTTGGTGAAAATTGATCCTTCTGCCAAAAAGAAGCAAGTTTCATAAAATTTTCTGTTTTTCTTCATTTCTGGAGCAAAGATATGTGCTTTTTGACAAACAAATCATCATATCATGTTTATTAAGGTGTCTAGTTCATTTATTTTGCATTGTTTTGATCCAAAACTCCCAGAATCAAAATATTCAAGACTGGTCAGTCTCATTCGTTGACGTGCTGATGCAACGAATGAGCAATTAGTTTCATTCATTTTTTATTCATTAGTTGAGTCTGATTCATTCGTTGAGTAGTTTTTTTATTCGTTATGTGTTATTTTCTTCATTCAACGCTAGAGTGTCAAAGAATAAGCTGATTCGTTGACTGTGCATTCATTCGTTTAGTAGTTCTTTCATTCGTTGAGGTTTCATTTGTTCAAGTGCTTATTCATTCATACTCATTCATTAGATTTGTTCATTCGTTGATTACTTCTCTTCACTCGTTGAACCAGAATTTTCATAATGAGCATTTGATGTTGTCCAGAGTTCAATGCAAGCATTATTGAATTATGGTAGCGAAATTGGAATGTCTAACAAGGTTCCAAAACTTTTGAGATTAGATGACTATCATAAATGGAGGCAAATGTAACACCCGCATCCCCGGATAAGCACTAGGGAGTGTTACGCATCGAATAACACAAATGCACATGGCACTATTCAAAGTTTACAGCAGAAGTTTTTAACTTTATTCATAACAAAAGTTGTAGAATCTACAAAGTACTAAGATAATACAATATCTAAGTTCCATTTAAAACTAGAACTCTATGTCTTCGTCCAACCAAAATTTAGACTTCTATACTAGCTTCTTCATCGTCCCATCCATGTCTAGCTATCCGCTACTACAGGGTACCTAAGATGTACGTCCAAAAGAAAAAGACAACATTTGGGGCTCAGCATTTTGCTGGTGAGTTTCATAAACGTAGCAGTTCATATGTAATTAAATTTTGACTAAAGCATCATATAAACATGTATATCCATGGCAGGGATCACAGAATCAGGATCGGGAATGATCGTCCGAGCAACTAGGTCTATCTGTATGCATACTACCTACTTGTACGTGTCACATGGGCCCTCTTCCAAGATCGTATCTAACCCTTCAGGCCTCAACATTTATAGATACTAATGGCAGTCAAATATATATACTTAATTACAGAACAACACATGTCGTTTCATAAAGAGTAATTGCCTAGTGAGAGAGTGACCCACTTTGTCTTTACTTGAATAATCTCACGCAGAATCTTCACTAAAAGCCTCGATCCAAACCTAATCGTGTATCAGGTTGCATTAATGTAAGGCTTTATATCATAAACATCTTCTATGTTCTATAATCCTAAAACTATATATTCTTAGACGTCAAAATGACCAAAATGCCCTTTATAGGCAATATAACTTTTCTAATGATAATATGAAGACGCGCATTCCTATAAGTAAACACTCACTCTGAGATCGCCCAGTGAGGTATGCCAGGTCCCATTTGGGATTTATGCGACACCCTCGCTATGCCAGAAACCCCAGTGTACAGGTGTTTACCCTTCCGGTCCGCATGAACTTCTAAGTACCCGAATAACTTGGTATATTTTATTAATTATCACCAATGAACTTATATATATATATATATATATATATATATATATATATATATATATAAACATGTTCTAATACCAAAAACCAACTCCCAATTCCTTATAGATAGCCCAATATTTGATAATCATCTTTAAAAATCCTAATTTGACGTTGTTCTCAAATTATCATCAAAACTCTTTAAATTATCAAATAAACTTAGGGATTTCTTAAAACATGTTATTTTAAGTTTACATACCAAAAATCAGACATTAATTCCAAACAGATTACTAAATTTTAAAGAATCATGCTTAAGAACCCTAATTTCGGATCTTTCCTAAAAAGCATATCTAGGTGTTATGAATCATAAAATTTATTGAGGGCTTTTGTAATACATACCTAATAAAGCTTTACTGCAGAAAATTAGCTTCTAAGACCTCCTGGATCAACCGATTTCGAGCTATAAACGTTCTTGAGAGTTTTAGGGTTTTTCTAAGCTTTGATTTGTGAATTAGCAAGTGAATATGATGAACTAAGGCTCCTATTTATAGTATAAGGTGTGAAATATGGTCTAGACACATCCCATGGTGACTAGGATTAAATTTGATGAGTCATAAGAAGTAATCATTCCAATGAATGATATTGAGACACATAAGTATATGACTAGGATAGAATTTTGATGAGTCGTAAGAAGTAATCATTCAAATGAATGATATTGAGACACATAGATATTTAGATATTTTAGGATATTATGGTGTATTTCTATCCTTTATACTTTCATATATCTTTTATTTTAAGCCCCAAAACCTATTAGGATTTATTCCTAATTATCTCTAACTCTTGAGATACATAAAATGATGATTCTAATCACGTATATCATCATGTATTTAT
The DNA here is from genome assembly GCA_039602395.1 of Deinandra increscens subsp. villosa. Taxonomy (NCBI): domain Eukaryota; kingdom Viridiplantae; phylum Streptophyta; class Magnoliopsida; order Asterales; family Asteraceae; genus Deinandra; species Deinandra increscens. The sequence continues at coordinate 65,279,452 of JBCNJP010000003.1, forward strand.
CCAATACTTATCTTTGCAACTACATACTCACATATATCCTTACGCATATATACATATAACTTATATATAATATATATAAATATGTATTCCCTAATATTTTAACTCGTTAAATACGTAATATAAGCATAGTTATATATATTAACTATCAATTACGCATTTACCTGAATCTTGGGATGTTACAACACTCCCCTCCTTAAAAGGATTTTGTCCTCGAAATTTGAATATCACTTAAATAGGTGAGGGTATTTTATTTTCATTTCGTCGGCTAATTCCCACGTTTGCTCAGGTCCTTTCTGACCATTCCATTGTATCAACACTAACCTTCTTTCTTAATTTCTTTTCCTGGTTTTGGAGAATCTTTATTGGCTGTTCAGAAAAATTTAGCTTATCATTAACTTGTATATCATCTAATGGTACTGCTTGAGTTGGGTCGGCTAAACATTTGCGGAGATGTGATACATGAAATGTATTGTGAATGTTTCCCAACTTCTCTGGCAATTCTAACGTATAAGCAACAGAACCAACCTTCGCGATGACTTTATACGGCCCGATATATCTTGGACTTAACTTTCCACGTTTGATAAACCGAATAACACCTCTCCAAGGTGAAACTTTTAACATCACGAAGTCTCCAACCTGGAACTCCAAAGGCCTCTTTCTTCGATCAGCATAACTCTTTTTTCGATCTTGGGCGGCTTTTAATTTTTCTCTTATATGTTGGATTCTATCAGTCGTTTCCAGAATAATTTCTATGTTAGTCAATTGATTCTCTCCTACTTATGTCCAACAGATAGGAGTTCTGCATCTCCTTCCATATAAGGCTTCAAACGGTGCTACCTTAATACTGGAATGGTAACTATTGTTATAGGAAAATTCTATCAAAGGTAAATGACAGTCCCAGCTACCACCAAAATCAATTATACAAGCCCGTAACATATCTTCTAGAGTTTGAATTGTACGTTCACTCTGACCATCAGTCTGAGGATGATATGCAGTACTTAACTTAATCCTTGTCCCAAGATATTTTTGAAAGCTCGTCCAGAATCTTGAAGTAAATCGGCTATCCCTATCAGAAATGATAGATATAGGTATTCCATGTTTACTTACAATCTTTTCGATATATAACTTTGCCAATGTTTCAATTGGGTAGCTTTCAGCTATTGGAATAAAGTGTGTTGTCTTGGTTAGTCTGTTAGCTATAACCCAAATAGCATTATACCCTTTACGAGTCTTAGGCAACTTTGTAACAAAATCCATTGTTACTTGATCCCACTTCCAAATGGGTAATTCTATTTTTTGTAATAGACCACCTGGCTTTTGATGCTTAGTTTTAACTTGGAGACAAGTTAAACTTTTCTTAATGTACTGAGCAATTGACCTCTTCATATTAGGCCACCACAACTAGTTCCTAATATTTTGGTACATCTTGTTTGCTCCTGGGTGCATCGTATATTTGGATTTATGGGCTTCATCCAAAACCTTTCCTTGAATATCCCCCAACTTAAGAATCCAAATCCTCTGACCAAACCTAAGTATTTCATCAGTTCCTTTGGTTAGCAGTCCTTGTTTTCCTAGCATTCTTTCAGCTTTAATGTTTTCTTCTTTTAATGCATCTGTCTGAGCTTCTTTAATCTGATCTTTCCAGTCGATCATAACATTAATCCTTAATGCTTTTACCCTGATTGGTTTAATATTGTTCTTCCGACTCAAGGCATCTGGATGGTATTTGATTTCACAATCATAATCATTGATTAATTCCATCCACCTTCTCTGTCTCATGTTTAACTCTTTCTGACTAAAAACATGTTGAAGACTTTTGTGATCTGTATATATCATGCACTTAGTACCATATAAATAGTGCCTCCAAATCTTTAAAGCAAACACTATGGCACCAATTTTAAGATCATGCGTGGTATAATTCTTCTCATGAACTCGTAGTTGTCGTGAAGCATAGGCGATAACTTTATCCCTTTGCATCAACACACACCCTAGCCCGTTCAGAGAAGCGTCACAATAAATCACAAAATCATCGTTCCCTTCAGGAAGAGCTAAAATTGGAGCACTGCTAAGTTTTTGCTTCAGATAATTAAATGCCTCTTCATGATTTAATCCCCAATCAAATTTAACCGACTTCTGTGTTAAAGAAGTTAAAGGTGAAGCAATCTTTGCAAAGTTTTTGACGAATCTTCTGTAATATCCAGCTAATACCAGGAAACTTCTGATTTCGCTAGGATTCTTTGGTGCTTCCCATTTCATCACTGCTTCTATTTTTGCAGGATCAATTTGTATACCTTTCTCATTAATAACATGACCCCTGAATTGGACTTCCCTTTTCCAAAAGTCACATTTAGAAAATTGGCATACAGTTTCTCTTGTCGTAGAGTTTCTAAAACCATATTCAGATGTCTGGCGTGATCATCTGAATTCTTAGAATAAATAAGGATATCGTCGATGAAAACAATAACAAATTTATCTAAGTATGGTTTACATACCCTATTCATTAGGTCCATGAATGATGCCGGGGCATTAGTTAGTCCAAAAGACATAACTAAAAATTCATAGTGACCGTAACGCGTTCTGAAGGCAGTCTTTGATATATCTTCTTCCTGCACTTTCAATTGATGGTACCCTGATCGAAGATCAATTTTGGAAAAATAATTTGCACCTTGCAATTGATCAAACAAGTCGTCTATCCTTGGCAAAGGATATTTATTCTTGACAGTTAACTTATTTAATTCGCGGTAGTCAATGCACATACGCATTGAACTGTCCTTCTTCTTAAGGAATAATACCGGTGCTCCCCATGGTGATGTACTTGGCCTGATAAATCCTTTCTGCATCAATGTTGTTCACCACTAGCCGTTTCTACTATATATGCAGGATTTAGAATTTAGCACACAAGTTTTATATAAGGCACTAATGCATTGGTCATAAAACTTCTATTTGCTCCGGTATCAAATAAAACTCTAGCATATATGTTGTTGACAAGAAACGTACCGGTTATGGTGTTATCTCTAGCTTCATCCAAAACAAACACACGACTCTTAGCCTTGTTCTAATTATCTACTTGCTTGTGCTGCATAGGTTTCTTACAGTTAGGGCGGATATGTCCAAATTCCCCACAATTATAACATTGTATCTTCAGGCAATTTCTTGAAAGGTGATTTGCCTCAGGACATTTCTAGCATTGATAACCTGTCCTATTGTTTTTATCTTGGCGGTTCTTATTATTTCCTTCACGCCTTGGTGCCTTCCTACCAGACCTCGAACCATGTTTTCCTTCCTCTTCCCATTTCCTTTTCCTATCAACAGTCACCAGGCCTTCCTCCTCATATGCAATGGCACTTAGGTCAATTGCCGCTTCATAGGTTCGAGGAGCAGCCATCTTGATTGGTTGTCGGATACGAGGTGGTAATGCTTGTATAAACCTTTTCATCCTCTTTTCTTCTGTATCATCATGTTCAGGAAGCAATCGTGCCATCTCGTCAAATTTCTTCACAAATTGATAATGAGTCATATCCCCTGCTTGCAACTGCAGAAACTCTCTCTCTAGTTTGTCCTTCTCGATTGTAGGACAAAATTTTGCCAATACCAACACCTTCAGTTGGTTCCATGTCATCGTAGGAATTTCTTCACGACCCTTTGCTATTTTAACATTGTCCCACCAGTACAATGCTTCAGACTTAAACGTGTAGGTAGCGTATTAAACAGCTTGTGTATCAGTACACCTGCTGATGTCAATTGCCGCTTCCATCTCCCGGATCCACTAGAAGGTAGCCATAGCATCACGTTTACCTTCTAGTTTTGGAGGATCACAACTCTTAAAGGTTTTGTAAGTATAACCTCTAGGTGGCTCGGGTTCCGAATCTGCACCTCCAGCACCTAGCTCTGGCTGTCCGCCACCATTACCATTTCCACCACCTTCATTTTGCCTTATTTCAGCGATTATGGTTGGCAATGCATCTTGGTTTAGACACATCCCATGGTGACTAGGATAAAATTTGATGAGTCATAAGAAGTAATCATTCCAATGAATGATATTGAGACACATAAGTATATGACTAGGATAGAATTTTGATGAGTCGTAAGAAGTAATCATTCAAATGAATGATATTGAGACACATAGATATTTAGATATTTTAGGATATTATGGTGTATTTCTATCCTTTATACTTTCATATATCTTTTATTTTAAGCCCCAAAACCTATTAGGATTTATTCCTAATTATCTCTAACTCTCGAGATACATAAAATGATGATTCTAATCACGTATATCTTCATGTATTTATCCAATACTTATCTTTGCAACTACATACTCACATATATCCTTACGCATATATACATATAACTTATATATAATATATATATAAATATGTATTCTCTAATATTTTAACTCGTTAAATACGTAATATAAGCATAGTTATATATATTAACTATCAATTACGCATTTACCTGAATTTTGGGATGTTACAGCAAAGCATTTAGGCATATATTGGGGCAGTTAAAATTGACCTATGGATTCCTATTCAAGAAGGATACACTCATCCCCTAGAGAACGATGCGCATAAATAAGTTGCTAAATTAAATTCCAATGAAAAGAAAGATAAACAAAGAGAGCAAAAGGCATTTGCAACTTTGACTATGGCCTTACCCAAGGAAGTGTTACATCAGTTTTAAACTTTCAAAACTTCCAAGACTTGGAGGAATGGGGTATTGGAAGTGCGCTCCGTGAATCTTTTGCTGCAACGTAAATTTGGAAGTTTTTGTTTTCCCTAGTTTGTTTGTGCTAGGTGGTTTTTCCCTGGTTCGCTTTGGCTTTGTTTTGTTTTGTATTTCCATTCTTGGGGCATGTCCCAAGTGTGAACTAGTGACGGTTTTTCCTTGCTACTTGTTCTTCATTTGTCGTATATATATATACAAATCACCGGGGTAACCCTTTACCCAAAAAAAAAACTTCCAAGACTTTGTGGGAAGCATTAGAACTATGGTGTGATGGAAATAAGCAATATAAAAAGAGTCGGATGAAGTAATTAAGAAAGGAGTTTGACAACTTGGTATGCGTTTGGGTGTATATAAAAATATGACAAGTATGGGAAGGTCTTAACACAACAAGTGCATTTAAGCTTTAAATTTATAAGAAACGCTAACAAACAATCACTATACACCACATGCACGGGCAAGTGCACCCATCATGGCATAGTATAGCGAAGGTAGGACACGGAGATCTTCCAAGGACACAATGTGTGGAAATGAGACCTCTTGATACTTTGTCTTTGTTAACGTCTAACCAGATCTTACTTTTAAACATTTAGATAAAAAAATTTAAGAAAAATAAAAAAATAAAATAAAGATAAAATGGGTTTTAAGCGTTGACAATCAAAGAAACTATCACTTCGGAGGCCTTACCAGTTGGGGGGTTAGCAATCTGTTTATTTCTAAACTTTCCTTAAGATTGTTACTAACAGACGAGTAGACCGCCTTTCAGCCTCAAATCTATTCTCACTTTCCTCCCGTTAATCACCCAATTGGTATGAATTCCTGGAGTACGTGTGCTTCTAGGAACAAATATAGTGGGGCAAATGTCATTTAGTTGTAGGGCCTTATGATCAAAGTACCGTTACACTCGAATACGTGTCATGAACCAGTAGGGGAACAACCCACACATCGGATTATTTTATTATGAAAAAAAAGTCTGTTTAAGTGACTAAGGTTCGTTTCCTCTGTGTACCGCTTTCACGCATACACGAGCAGTCGTAACCAAAGCCAAGTCCACCAACGCATTCACCACTAGATCTACATGGTGGCAAAATATTACGAACTCTTCATCCCATCCAATACCTTCAGACCACACATGCCTGAAAACCAAGTTTATTTACATAGACATTAAACACTTTCACCACAAGGATCATGCATAATCCCCCAGTTGGATGTCACAGGTCCGACTGATGAGCTTTCGACTCCTCAAATGGCCCGCAATACACAAGGCATTTTTGTTCAAAAGAGTGAAAATACACTTTCAATAAAACGAGTTTCATAAAGTCGTTTTTACACACCTTAAGGTGAGTTTCTAAACTCACTTTACCAACCTGCAAAAGGTTTGTTTACCCCCAAGTGAGTGTAAGAGTTTAGACAAACTTTAAACAAAATCTTATTAAGTTAAGATTCTTACAAACTTGATTAACAAAAGACTTAAAATGTCTTGTGGCTTAAGAAAATGAAAAATTTAATCTAGAGAGAAGGGGGGGGGGGAGTGAGCAAATTTGAATGAAGGGAATGACCGGCTTTTATAGGCAAATTCAGGAGTTGAGCATCGGGTCGTGTTTGTCAGGGCACGGGTCATGCTTGTCAGTATATCTGCAGCAAACTTAGGATTTCAGGAACACGAGTTGTGTCCGGCAGTGAGCACGGCTATGCTTGTCAAGGTTAGTCGGCATGGGTCGTATCTGTTGGAGACAAAGGCCGTGTTTGTCACGGGGAGCGTTTGGCGCCAAAAAAAGTTAATTTTTAGGTCAACATGGGCCATGCTTAAGTTGGACACGGGCCGTGTTGACAACAAAATCAGCTTCCTCTCATCGAGATACGCAGAGTTCACTATTTATTGGCCTAACACATTTTCTAGCATGAGATATGCTTCCGTGAACTTTTATGCTTTTTTTTATCGCACCGTTGTCTTTAGCTGTTGCGCTCTGAGATGTGGTTGAGTTTTAGGGTTACCACTTTGTCTTCACTTGAGAGAGAGGCGTAAGAAGGCTTATTGTTCATTCAGCAATGGCACAACCCTGGTCTTGGCTCAAAATCACGAAGTCTTTAGTTTTTCTTTATTTTTTCAGCATTTTTTTATTCTTTTTGTGATTTTGTCCTGGATTAGACTGAAAAACCTAAAATTTAGGTAATAGTTAACATAAAATATGTAAAATTTAGCGCACATCACAACTTCAAACACTTCATTAATGAAAATATTCCTGACTTGGTGTCAAGGTTTTCACACTTAATAAGTGAAATGGAAGTAGTACGGAACGTTTATCACTAACATCCTAGTGGGAAAGCTATGTGTTGTTGCTCACCAATGACAAAGAGTTCTGAAAAATGACTGCATGAGTTGACTGGGAAATCATAGGCCAGAGAGTTACATATGACAACTGCCAAGTATGTACCAGCACAAGTTTAGAATCCTGAGTTGTATTATGGTCAGATTGCTTCAAGGCTAAATGCTAAATCCAAACATAGCACTACTCTAGCAATTGCTTTCTACTCAGGAAGAACTCGAGGAGTTTCTGACAACATAAGGGGTTCATCACATGTTGATATGTCTAGTTCTGGTTGTTCTATCGCATCAGCTATACTAGTTAGTCAGAATACTTTTTCTACTATGGCAACTAATGATTACTTAGCCTTGTTCTCATACTAGGAGACCTCATATCATGGAGTGATAGCTGGTAAAGTAAGGAATGTTGAGCTTACAGAAGAAGATTATGATCAAGTTGATGCAAATGACTTGGAGTTAATGGATATAAATTAGTCGATAGCTATGCTAGCCAGAAGGTTGAGGAAATTTCTGAACAGAACAGGAAGGTGAAATCTGAACCAAGAAGGTAAGATTGGTTTTTGACAAATAAAAAGTTAGGTGCTACAATTGTTTAAATTTGGGACAATTTTCCAGAGAATGTCCACATCCGAGGAAACAAGATGGTCAGAGATCATCACAATACAAGGGTGGTCATTCATTAGGAACAATTCTAAAGCACCACAAAAGGCTTCATCTTTGAATTCTGAGGCCTTAGTTACTCAAATTGTTGAAGGTCGTGTTTGTAGCAAAGCGTATAATGCTAATCATTCTGCTTTTGTTGACAGGTACAATCAAACTGATGAAAGCTTGTCTGATGTTTCATCTGAAACAACAAAGGATGAAATTTTTGGAGGTGAATGCAATGTCCTGATGGCAAATGTCAAAGAGGTAGATCACTTAGAGTGCAAAATCTGTGCTAAAACTCTTAAGGTGAATCTGTATAAAATGAAAGAAAAGACCAAATTGCTGGATCGAATCAAGTCTTCACGGTGGACGTTGAAATTTACAAAAAGAGAGTTGAAAATATCACAAATGAGTCACCGGGGTAACCCTTTACCCAAAAAAAAAATATCACAAATGAGCTATATGAGGAACATGAACTTATGCAAGTTAAAAATATGAGCTTAATGATAACTATGAAAAACTCATTGCATGCAAAAAGGAGTTAGACGATGCACAAACTAAGATTTTGAATCTAAACCGACAATTAGAAAATTATAGAAACTCAAAATCTTTTACTAGTTACCTTTTTCAAGATAAAATTTTGTAAAACACTTTTAAAGGGGTTTGCTACAATGATGTTCCTCCGCCTTGTGATATTACTCCTACTCCATCAAGTCCTGAATCAGATGAAGTGATCTTTGATTACTAAAAGTTTAAGGATAAGAAAAATGATAAATCGTCTAAGTCTAAGCCTAAAGAAGGTTGAAAAGGACAAAACATAATCTGTTTTTGATAAAGGTGAATCTTCAAAAGAGTTTCAAAAGAAATTAAATGTTAATGAGTCTCATGAAACCGAATAAACTTTTGATGATTATCGTCGTCTTACAAAAGATGAAATTCAAGAAAAATTGAATAAAGCTAATTCTAGTTACTTTTCTGACCCTGATAAATGTGAGTGTCTTTGTTTTAGTTCAAGTGATAATGTGGTTTATGAATATGAAGTTGTGAAAAGGAATTCACAATAACCACAGTAAGGTTCAAAGAAGTCTAAGAACTAACCTAAGAATGACTCAAAGAATTCAATTCCATCACATGAAGTTGTTGAATAATATGACCATGACAAGAAAAAGAAACCTTGGTTTGATACAAATGTGACATAGCGTATATATAGATTGAAGGGTTCTAACAAGTTGTATTCAGAAGAACAATTTCTGTTGAAATTTATGGATCGGAAACTGGTTTCCTAGGTGTTTACTATTGGTTATGGCCAAAGAATGTTTCAAATACTAAGGTCATATCATATACACAACATAATGATGAGAAATTAGTTTCTGGAAATGCAAAACTTTTTGATAAATTAAAGGCTAAAGGAAAACAACCTATGTTTGAAACTGTGTGAGACTGTTCAAATGAAGCATCTTGTTCGTGTCAACCATCTGTGAATACAGATCGTAGAAGATGTTACATTTGTCATAAGAGAGGTCATATTTGTGCCAACTATCCTTTACGGATCCAAAAGTATTCTTCTACTGCGACGCCCGCTCCCAGACTTGGCGCTGGGAGGGGTCACGTGTCGGATTTACTCATGAACACATGGCACAACAGAGATATTAAGCAGCGGAAATTTAAAACTTTTATTTATATAAGCCAAGTACTACAGTAAGTGAGATATAGTACATAACTACAACTAAATATAATAAGGAAATCTATAACTAAGCCAGCTTTCCAATAACTCTTCCTTGATAGCTTTCCCAATTATCCCGTCTTCTAATGATCCGTGCCTTTACTTCTAAACATCTCTGCAGAACCTAGCATAGATACTTTTAAAAGCTAGCTTACGCTGGTGAGTTCTACTATTTAGTTCAAAAACTGTTTTAGGCCTTTACCTAATTTTCATAACACATATATATCCTAGATTAAATCCTAACACGTAATGAATATATTAACCGTGACCCTAGGCTTAACTTCTAGGTCACTATATTTATCTGACGACTGTAACCGTGACTCTAGGCTTAACTTCTAGGTCACAATATCTAACCGACTCTTTTATTATGAGAAGACCTGCCACTACATTCTCTAGGGCACCCCCATTGGAGAAGAAGCGTCGTCCGTACACGGTACTCTAGGGCACCCCCATTGGAGCAGCAACGAATCCTCATTCTTACCAGCAACACTAGGCTTATCATCTGGGTTACCGACTCTTCCTATTAGAAAATATGACACTACATTCTCTAGGGCACCCCATTGGAGAAGCAGCGCCGTCCGTACACGGTACTCTAGGGCACCCCCATTGGAGTAACAACGATTCCTCAACTTTATCTACCACTTTATACTTAACTCTATTAGGTTATTTTCTCATCTTAATGACTTCATTACCGATCATGTGTACTACTCACCCCTAGTTAAATAACCAGATGCTTTAGGTTTGTTATTAAACAGTGATAAGGCATTCATATACTGCAACAAATGGAAATCCCCCAATTTACCTAGGTGTATGTATACAGGATGTACCAGCGGCGTATCCTCCACACTTTCGATATACCGGGTAACTTATACTACTATGTATATATAGGATGTACCAGCGGCGTATCCATCACATATTAATATAAGCAAATGAATCACCTGTTTTCAGATAATCGTACATATTCACTAAACGTTTAATGACGACTCCCTTGTCACTTGACAACTTAATCTCAAGCAAGTATATACACATCACATTATAATCAATACAATTGCATAACACGTAACTTCATCATTAACACGTATATATCAAGTCACAATTATCTTGAATATATTTTCACAATTATTGTATGTATACCAGCCCGAAAATATTTAAGAACATTTAAAACATTTAATAGTGGCCTCATAGGACTCACTATATAAAATAGGGCTTGTAGAAACTCACCTGATATCTTTAATCGGTTATTCAGACAGAACCTCCGTTATGGTCCACAATTAACCTAATCGCGTATCGGATTACATTAATATGAAGTTATTATAAATAATACCTATGTTTATTTATATCTTATTATCTTAATAATACTTTATTAGGGTTTATCTTTTAAGGTCAAAATGACCAAAATGCCCTTATAGGCATAATAACCTCTTTATTGGTAATATGAAGACGCGCATTCCTATAAGTAGACTCTCACCCTGGGATCGCCCAGTGAGGTATGTCATTTCTCAGTTGGGATTTATGTGACACCCCCGCTATGCCAGAAACCCCAGAGTACAGGCGCCTACCCTTCCGGTCCGCATGAACTTCTAAATATCCGATTAACTCGGTATCTTTCATACTTAACTATTTATCAAATTTGAACTCATATATACTTAATGTTTATATAAATATGTTATAAGACCAAAAATCAAGTCCCCACCGGATTATTTTATATTAATTATCCATTTTTAGAAACCCTAATTTCACGTATTTCTCATTTTATTATCAAAACTTATTTTTATTTCAAACCACCTTAGGGTATTATTCATTATAACATTTTATAATATGCTTTAAAATATCAAAGCTTAATTCAACACCGTTTACTCAATTTGGGCAGGAACAACGTTATGAAAACCCTAATTTTGACCCGTTAACAAAACCTTTTCCAATTGTGAAATAAACTTAGGGCTTTCTTAAAATATATCATTTTAGGATTACCTACAAAAAATTAGACTCTAATTCCCACCCGATCACCCGATTTTATCGATTTAGCCAAAACTAAAAAAGGTTATTTTAGATCATACCCAGAAAAGCTTGACTGCAGAATTTCAGATCCTAACTCCTCTTGTGCAGCTCGAATTTGACTGATGAAGTTTATGGGTTTTCTTAGGGTTTTTGAGAAAGAAATCAGTGAATTGGTGCATTAATCCGTCGAATTGAGGGTCCAATTTATAGTATGAGATGCGTCTAGAGGTACTAACACATGTAGGGGTGAGTAAGGGATCGAAATTGACGCGTAGGAGGGCCAAACTTGGCCTGCAAGTCCATAATCGTGGCTCGTGGCTTAAAACGAACCAGAAACATTTTCTGCGACCTGTAGTGGCTCGCGGTACGCGAGCAGGGCTTCACGGTACGCGACCCAAGTTTTGTAACAAAAGAATAAAAAAGTGGAGGTTACAAGTTGGGCCAGGGGGTTTTCTCACTAGTGGTGAGTTTCCTCCTGATGAGGATTGAAAATGATCGGGTGGGTAGTGTAATGTCCCCGTCGGTGATCCAAATTTGCCGTTAAAAAAAGATGAATTGATGATTAAATAAATAAAGGACTACTTAAATGATTTAATAACTAAATAAATTAATAAATATTTAAGTAAATTAAGGAATAATCAATTGAATAAACAAATAATTAAAGTGTGGAAAAATGTAACCGAACAAGGTTTCTCATTAAAATAAATAAATATGTCTAGGAAAAATTTTATAAAATTTAATCAAAGAAACGATGTTTCATTTTATGAATATTCTTTAATCTTATGAATATCAATTTATATAAAAGAATACTTATGACTAATGAAAAATAAATTAGAAAGTGCGTTGGAGATTTGTCTAGTAGACTCCCCTGGTGTGGTTTCCGTCTTGCATTCCTAAGCATGCTTTTCTTTTGTGGACTGCTGTTAATGGTAAACTTAGAACTCAAGATCGTTTGTTGAGGTGGTATTGGCGAAAGGGGTGTATGAACTTGATGTGCTGCCATCTTTGTTATGAAGACGTTGAGACCCATTACCACCTTTTTTTTGAGTGTAAATACTCTAAGTCTGTTTGGGGTATGGTTAGCAACAAGGTGCATGGTCCTGTTCCAACGTGTTGGAATTCCATCATGAAATGGGGCTCGTCTCTTACTAACCCTAAAAGTCTCTCGGCCATCATCTCCAAGCTTGTTATTGCAGCGTCGGTGTACCATATATGGAGGGAAAGAAATTTGAGACTTCACAACAATCGCGCTAGGCCTCCGGAAAAGGTTTACTCCGACGTTATTGAGGATGTTAGATATAAGCTCCTTGGTCTGAAAATTATCTCACGTAATCGTGTTGCTGCTACTCTGGCGAGGTGGGGGATATCTGGAGATATGACGTTTGATGATGGTGGCTGACTTTGGTTCACCCTTTTCTTGATTCATGTCTTCTAGTTTGTAGCTAGGTGTTTTCTCGTGGTTTTTCCGTATTTTGTTGTTTCTTGGTTAACTTTGTAGGGGCCTGTCCCTATAAAGAACTAGTAGGGGTTTCTCTCTGCTACTTGTTTTTTTTGGTTGTGAATATAATACAATCTCCGGGGTAACCCTTTACCCAAAAAAGATTTGTCTAGTAGATAAGTTTCTAAATAAATTTCTAAACAATTACTTAGGTTATTAAGTAATTACTAAATAAGTTTATTTAAAATATATATATCTCTTAAGTATTTACTTTTTTCATAATGTTTGTAGATTATATGGTTTAAAATAAGGAAAATAAAAAAAAATAAAGAAATCGGGTCTGCAAGGTCTGGAACCCGCGACCTTTCACTTGTAATCCAAGAGGCTGACCAGTTGAGGTAGCCTGCGTTTTGTTTTTAAATCCAAACGAAGTCGATAAATACAGTAAACGCCTGTCATCTTCTTCCCCGAAACATACACCCGAAAACCCTAGAACTTAGATCATCAAATCGGACGGACAAACGTGAAGGGGACCTAAAATTAACATGGGGCTTTTACTCAGAATGAAAAACTGAGTCGAATGGTGTAAATAACTCACCTTAAGGATGACGGAAACGGAGGAGCGGGAGGACGGCCGGAGCTTCGTCGGCGGCGATGAACCAGGGTACGAACAAGGGTGATTTTTTTATTGTTTTCGACGTGATTAGATGCGTAAATGATCAAGGGGTGACGAGGAATGATTTATAGGGTCGCAACACGTCGAAAATACGTTAATTTTGAGCTTCATCAATATTAGGATGATTAAGTCGCAATAAAGATTGGTTTAAAGCTCGTATTAACGTTCTAATCATGCTTTTGGAACGTTTATGACAAAAACAAGAGAAGAAACGAAAGTTTTTATGGGTTTGGCCGTTTTCCGAAGAAAGGAGCTCGTTGGCGGCGAGTTTGGCCGAAAAAACGGGCAAGAAATTTTTCCTTTTTTATTATTATTTTATTTTATTTTGTCCTTATTAAAGAAAACCCATTAGTCACAAACTTTAAAGATTTTATTAAAAATTAGGGGTGTACAAAAAAACCGTAATCCGAAAAAAACCGTAAATCGAACCGTATCCGTAACCAAAAAAAACCAAACCGTTATACAATTTCGGTTTTCGGTTCGGTTTGTAACCGTAACCGAATTTTTAATTCGGTTTTCGGTTCGGTTATGGATTAAATTTTTTATAAATTTCGGTTAATACGGTTAGTTCGGTTTAAACCGAAAACCAAATTTTTATTTAATTATTATATATTTATATATATCATTTAAAACATTAACCATAATATTCTAACTTGAAACACGCCTTGTCGCCTTCGGCTAATCCTCCAGCCTCCGCCCTCCTGCCTCCATCGAGTCATCGACCATTTTCAATCCTGGAATTCTGGAAGTTCGTCCCTTCGTCCTCCATTCTTCCTCTCGAGTTTATTCCTCCAGCACTCCTATCAAATTTGGATATCTTGGTTAATATTTGATTGAATTTGGATTTGATTTGGATACACTTGGTTTAAAAAAGTGTAAAATGATATTTGGTTGAATCTGGATACTACGGTTAATTCGGTTTTCAACCAAACCGAACCAAACCGAACCGAATTGCATATGGATCGGTTTCGGTTCGGTTTGACTTTTAATTATTTCGGTTCGGTTCGGTTTACGGATAGACTTTCAAAAAATTCAAAACCGAATTAACCAAACCGAATTAACCAAATTAACCGAAAACCGAACCGATGTACACCCCTATTAAAAATACCCCTTTTGTTAGTCAATATCAAACACATAAACCGATATAAAATTTAAACCTACATCTAAAATTTATTAAACCATGCGTTTCTTATATTTCTTTTTAAAACATGTTATTTAAATATATATATATATATATATATATATATATATATATATATATATATAAAATAAATTATGTTTGTAACAAATAAATTATGTTTCTTTTTAAAACATGTTATTTAACAACAAATATATATATATATATATATATATATATATATATATATAACATCAAAGTAGATAAAAAATAAATTAACATAAACATAAAACTTAATAAAATTTACCCTTTGATTTGTTAAACCATTAAATAAAATAATTATGTTTGTAAAGTGTACATTAAATTTAAAACTTATGATTTAACAACATTTACTACCATTGTTTAAATAAATACAAAATTTAGATTATAACATAAAACTTAATAAAATTTACCCTTTGATTGTTACATTTCAATCAGTAGGTGTTCAACCTTTTTCCATTGAAAATGCATGGAAGAAAGTTGCCTTAAAAGATGTTCTTGCAGTTGCACCTCAACAAGACAATTTGAAGGAACTCTTCATGTTTACTAAGATAGCAGGAGGAGCTCTACCTCAAAAGGTCAGGGAAATTCAAAGATTAATTGAAGAAGACTTTACTACACCTGAAATGAGGGCAATTGCTGAAGAAGAAGGTATTGAACTTGATGTTGAAACAGAGGTTGTAGGTGAAACAGAAGATGTTGGTGCAAATGTGAAAGTAGATGAAGAAAAAGAAGTTGAAAGTAAACTGAAGGATGATGTTGAAGCTGTTGAAGATGAAGAATTTAAGAAGGTTCAAGACCCATCTATATCTAGATAAGATGTTGAAAATTAATAGAAGATGTATATGTTGTGGATATGGATGTGACAGATGGAAATATGACTCTGTTCTGAAGGATTTCAAAGATATTTCTCGACCAGAGATAGGTGAAGAATTTATAATCTCTAAAGACGAAGGTGAGGTGTTGATCAAAGGAGTCCCCAGAGAAAAGTTATCTCGGAGACTGCCTTAGCTATTACTGAAGAACTAGGTATCTGGAAAATCAAGTTAAATCGGATGAATAGGTTATCTCTGGGCAGTTAACCTCGGTCTTAATTATCTCGGAAGAACAACAACAAGAACCTTTCTTTGTGTCATTATTCCTTCCTGGGTATATTTTCTGTGAAGCCTATCTTTGAGACTCAGCTGAAGATATTGCTACTCTCTATGCCAAAATAATCTATGGAGGCATTGATTTCTCCTGGTTAAAAACTGCACCAACTATGCTTATCTCAGCCTATTTTATAGAATGAGGCACCTTCGGTTGAACAGGATGGGTTAAGACATGTGTTTGGAAATTTGTATGTTATGGTACATATTAGCCACCTTGCAGGGATGCACTCGAGATAGCCCTATTATACCCAAGGAAAGAAACATTGTAGACATATTGGTTAGATACAAACCAAGAGAAGGGTCTGTGGTGAGAAGAGTTTTGCCTAAACACATCAGGAGAGCTGGTATAAGCTACCATGTTGATGGTCACTATCCTCCTCCTATTGAAGGCAAAGAGAAGGCACCTCAGTATGTAATAGAAGATGAAGAGATCAACAAACATTACAAACCTGATGCCAAGCATGTGAGCACACAAGAATACAAGGAAGATTGTTCAAGAACTATCTTTCTTCCTGTGCTTAATAGGTATGGCAGAGATGCTAATGGGTACACCATGTCTAAAAGAGATGAACTTAGGGAATTGAATAGGGAATTGGTTAAAAGAGCTGAAGGTGAAGCAAAACAATTCAAGAGTATCACAGAGGCAAGAAGAATACTAAGAGAAGGTGTGAAGATTCCTACCAAAGTATTTGCCAGTGACACTTCCAAGGCTGCAACAATTGTAACTAGGCCTATGGAATAACTATCTGATGGTCAGGAAATAACCCTTTCCTTTATTGATATTGACATGATTAACAAAGGTCCTGCAGACCAAATGGCTGAACAAGTTGAACAAGAAAAACTTGATAGAGACTTGGCAATTGCTATGAAGCTACAACATGACATTGAAAGGTACAAAGATGATAATGTTATTGCTGGCATAATTGTAGAAGCTAAGAGGAGATCCGAAGAAGAAAAGATGATGAAGCTAGATCAAGCTTGTATAAAAAGTCAAGCAAAACTGACAAAGGAATCTGATAAACTAAAAGAAAAAGAACAAGAAAAGATCAGTTTATCTGAGTTAACAGCAAATGCAGAGCTGCTTCTACAATGGAGATTTGCCATCATTACTAGGGGTTGGGCAAGCCCAGATGAAATCAATCTTTCTTCTGTCAAGGAACTATGTGATATGATGACCTTGGTCGTATAAGAAGAACATGATCTCAGGCTGATAAAGAAGATAGAAGAAGATAACCAACAAGAAGAAACAATGAGAGAAGAAGTCACTGAGGAAATTTTGAAGTCTCCTATGACTAAGGATGAAGAGACAAGGGCTCTCAAGAGATACTTCATTGATATCTTACGTGAGTACAAAAGAAGCATCAACCCTTCTTCTCTAACCACTTTGAGAAATAGGTAATCAGAAAATAGAAAGGATCGGTCAAGGATATCCGAGAAAATTGGAACTCCAAGGCCTCTTGGAGCTTTTTCAGGTACACAAACTCTTCCTCCTAAACCTCAAAGTTTAATTGTCACACCCCGGTCAAAGGTTTGGGTGTGAGCGAGATGCAATCATAGTGATAGAAATACAGAACAACTACTACTAAATTCAAACGTTAATTAAAACATAATATCATTAATTGTTACAGCGGAAAGAGTGGTAAACGATATTGTCTTACATTTGAACTTAGTCTAGTTTCATTTATTAAAAACATAAAGTAGTTATGTAAGATAGATAGGGACTAGGACTCCAACGAAGCAGGTCCGAATGTAAAGGCGAAGTCCCATTTGCACGTCTTCCATGATCAGCTTAATTACCTGAGAAATCATGAGTTTAAAAGGTCAACATAAAGTTGGTGAGGTTCACAGGTTTAGGACTCCATAGTAAGTTTGTAGAGTAGTTTTCAGAATACTTAAATGTTACGTTGGCTTACTGTTGTGGTTGTATGATCTCACCTGAACCTTGATTTCAAATACAACGGTTTACCCACCCATGGTATCCTCGCCCGAGAGATACCGAACAGAGCAGAATAACTGACGTGCGACCCAAGACAATATCCGGAAGTCAGAATTGGAGCTACCAATCGGGGCAGGGTTGTCAACCCAAATAGATCTATTCACTAGCTATCGTTTCGAGCAGAACAAACTGAAATCAACTGGATTCCGTTGTACTAACGTTTATAAGGATAAAGTACCAGTTGTTGGGCAATCAGTAAGAGAACAGATAATCATACGGCTAACAGTAGACCATAACATTAAGTTGAAACATTTTATTAGTTCATGATTTCTCCCGCATAAGTGTAAAACAGTTGTAAAGAAAAGAGGTCGTGAAACTCACTTGATTCAGTGATGATGATGGATTGCCGAGTGGCAACTATCAAGTAAAGTCCAAATAAAACATACGACAATATGCATAAGGATCCACATAATCATTTGAGTAATGAACGTTACCCAAATGATACCGGTCAAGTCTTGATGTATAATCCCGTTTGTAGCGTTTTGAAAACCCGTTAGTTAAATCAGTTTACAAAATCAGTAAATGCAAACGTTCACGTATATAAGCATTTATATAAATAAATACAAGGAATAAACAAGCGATACCATATCATGAAGAATAGTTCAATCAAGTCTTGAACATTGTTTTAAATAATAATATTTTTATTATTTTTGAGTTCGCTCGATCGATTGAATAATTAATCGCGTGAAGTTATAATATATAACTAAGGTTCATAATTATTATCTAGATAATTATTCTAACTTATCAAAATAATTTTATAAAATTATTACAAGTTAGAGATTAAATGATTTAACACAAGTAGGTAAATATTAAAGGTTATTTTAATATTTAAACTTATGTTATGAAAATTAGGGTTTTAAGTTACTATAAATATAATTATTATTAAAATACTTATATTAACAAACCAAAATGATTTTAAGTCAAATTAAAGTTTCTAAAATTCATAAGGATAATTATTTCTCGAAAATAATTATTTACGATTCGTTACGTCGTAAAACGTTGTTAAATCGTTTAAAGATTTCGTTTCAATTCCAAACGTTAAAAAAATAAACATTTATCTTGGAGGAAAACTTATCTTAAGTGGTACTCCTAAATAACTCGAATTATCTCGATAAGGAGAGTTATCTCAGACAAGTTGACTTCAACCACTTGACCCGACAAAATTATCTGTGTTAGAAGACTCAGGATGCTCTGTTTCCCGCCAACCGAAGCCGTCGAAATACTTTCTTGCTTAGTTTATTATGTCTTTGTAATCATCTAAGTTCATGTATCATAGATTAGCGGTCAAGATGATCGTAGAGTAATCAAGGGCTCTCCTTCATTTCTTGGCACTATATATAGATTACTTGTACTCTTTGTTTTATACGCGCTTGATGTATGGCAAACACATCCTATATTTTCGTATAAATTGTATATTAATCGAGTTAGGTTTAGTCCCACTTTGTGTCATTTTTTGTGTTTTTAGCTAATTAGAGTTATTTGAGTCTTTATTATGATTTTTATGTGTTTTTGTAGGTGGTGATTAATTTTTATATAAATTAAAGGTGTTAACTTATTTTATAAAAATTATGTAAAGTTGATGGGCTAAGATTATAAAAATAAATCCATTTGAATTGGGCTTAAGATTGGGCCTAAACAATTAAAAGAAATTGAAATTGGGCTGGTTTGTCGGTTATGGGTCGTACGGGTCCAAACAGGGTGCCGGTACGAGGCCCGGGCCCGTTGTGCATCGGTTTGGTTCACGGATCACCACGATCATTCGGATATCATATTTGAGTAACAGGTCAAGGTTTCGGGCTCGGTTTCATTGTTTTAGGCTTATTGGGCCTATTGGGCCAAGTCGGACCCAATTAGGTGATCGGTTGGGGTCCGGCTTAAGTCTTGACAACGATTTCAGTTCGTGATGTTTTTATTTCATAAAAACAATAGTTTAAGTTGGTTATAGCAGTTTTTTTTCAGAAATCAGTTATAGTTTTCAGTTTTTCGAACGGGTTATGATCAAAGTTTTCAGTTTTCAGTTCGTGACAGTTTAAGCTCTACCATTCAGATTGTTTAAAACCGAATAGTTTTAGACGATCGATCGCTTATCAGTTTGCCATGACGATTATATAAACGTTCGACACCAGTTCTGGATAAAATATAAAAATACACTTTATATTTATTTTTCTTATTATTGAAGTTCCATGATTTATACATTTAATCTTTATGCATTAAACGGGTATTTGCTTCTAATACAAACGCGAGATTAGGTTTACGTCATCAGTTAACAGTCAGACTCAGTAATTAGCAGTTTAAACAGAAATCATATCAATTAAAGCACATTAATACTTAGTTTAAAAGTCAAAGTAAACGGTTTGACCTGGACTTTCGGACGAGGTGTCACATTAATTGACTCTATTCTTGGAAACATACCTTCTAATCCTCTACCTGCTCAAAATATCACCTCCTCTCCTACAAGATCAAATCCCTCTAAAGCCAAAAGACCACTAGCCAAGAAATCTAAACTTACCAAAACCATTCCTCCAAAATTCATATCAGACAATTTTAACCCTGTCACTCATATACCCCAAAGAACAAACACACTTCCTCCACCATCAAAACACACATTCACACCACCACAACGTCAACGCATTTCACCACCACACTCACAAAATGAACCATCTTCTAAATCTGAATCCTCACCAAAGAAAAAGGATACTAATGCTGGTATGTCTACAAGAAGGAAAAGAGTGGAAAAGAAAAGGAAAAGAGCTTATGTTGTGTCATCAAGCTCTGAATGATCATCTAAGGATGAGGAGGAACATGGTGATATACATGCTGAAATAAGAAAAATATTCTCATGGAGATTTGATGAAGATGCCAACAATTACATGTTTATCACCAGCACCAATGAGGAACTCAGATTATCAGTTGATGAAGTTCTGAGAAGCCTTTCTGGACATGCACCGGATAATATAAGAAGTATTCCAGGTGATATGAAGAAAATGTGCTCTCAAGAACAGACCTTGATGATAAAGATCGAGATGTACTTTGATGACAGCATCAGGAAAATTTTAGATGCAAAACCTCTAAACAAAGACTGCCCAATTGAGAAAATTGAGAATGAGCCTAACACTAGAAATTCTTGGTCTATAGAGGTGATGGAACCTTTACTAGGCATAGTACAATTGATCCTAGTAAATGGAATGACTCAAATAAGGAAAAAATAATGAAAATCATGGTAACAAGCAGGCTATTTCCTTATCTCAAGAAGAGTGAAGCAGATGAGGAGGATAATGGGTCATCATAGTAGATGTCATGAGGTTGCTACAAAATTTTGACAATTTCGAAACTGTCTTGACTACCAAGACGGTTTTAGAAACGATTTTTGAAGCATTATCTTGGGGGAGACTATAAGGAATTAAATTCTCCAAGTTCTGATGTTAATCCGAATGTTTTCATTTATCTCAGAAGAAATAGAAGACCCATGATAAAAGTTATCTCGGACGACTTAACTGGTCCGAAGTAACTATTTATCTTGGAGGAAAATTATCTTAAGTGGTACTCCTAAATAACTCGAATTGTGACATCCGAGAATTTCAAGGTTTACTTCCGTTAGACAATTCCGTTAGTTACGTTATAAGTGTTAACTTAGTAACTAATGCTTAACTAGGCCGAATACGTCCACGTCCTTTGGTTGATCACCGAACCCGCCCATATGTGTTATGTGTTCATTTATTGATGTCATTATGTGCAACGTGATTTAAACGCATGATTTAATATTATGAATAGCATGACAAATTGTAAATCCTTGATTATGTGAAAATTGCCCTATTTTGGCAACCAGCGAAACTACCGAGCGAAACTACAGATTCGCCCGGTAGCTAGCTAAACTGATTGACCTACACAAGTTCAGGGCCAGTTTCGCTTGGCCAGCGAAACTGCCAGCGAAACTAGCCTCTGATATAAATAATCTTAATAAACCCTAGTTCTCCTATTTGCCTCATTTCATACAAAACACACACACACTCCATCTTTCTCCTGGAAATCTGGTCAGCCGAGATTCACACCGAACCATCGAGATCTCAGCCCCGAACCATCATCCATCAAGCTTGGAGATCGAACTGTGAGTCCCAAAACCACCATTTTTGTGTTTTCTATGTGTTTTACTTAAAAAGCATGACCAAACCTCCATGAAATCACTTGATCTTCTGATATGTTGCCTAGGATTGCTAGATCTGTTATAAAGTCAGTAACTTTACGTGTGAAATCCATCCATGTTGAAGATTTATGCTATTTAGGTCATTTTAGGGTTTTGAATGTATTTTGGTGATTTGATGATGAAAATGCATGTTTAAGGTGTTAAAGCTTACTGATTTATGTTGGTAAATGCCTATGTATGCTAAACAATGAATTACATGAAGTATTGAAGCTGTTAGGTTGATTTTTAGGCTGATCCGTATGTTTTTCGCGACCAGCGAAACTATGGTGTTCTCTGGGCGAAATTGTCCAGCGAAACTATGTATATCTTCAACCAGCGACACTATGCAGCGAAACTGCAGTGTCGCCGGGTAAACCAACCAGACCAGCTCGAGCGAATCTACCGAGCGAAATTCCCTGAACGAAAGTTCAAACCAGTTTCGGGCGAAACTAGGCTAGCGAAACTGTGTCAACAGTTTCGAGCGAAACTAGTCTAGCGAAACTGTGTCATCGGGTATTGCCTAGCGAAAGTGCTGCCCGTGCACATAGCGAAACTGCCTAGCGAATCTATGCTAGCGAAACTGTGACTAGACCTAAAACCAAACTTGTGCAATTTGCTTGAATGTTATGCCATGACTTACATGATTATGCCATGATGATACATGCTTTAATTTCTGATATATATGAACCCTTGTTTATGATCAACCATCGGTGTCGTGTGTCGTATGTCGAGTCATAGTTTCAACGTACTATGTTATGGGCCATAGTGACGTTAAGTAAAGATTAAACACCAAACTAATACTTAAGACCTAAACGTGTTCATAGGTCTTCGTTAAGCAAAACTTGGATTATATAACAACTGTAGCAGTGCAACCAAAGGTGAGTGTCACTAACCCGTTTAATGTGAGCCCGTTTGGGACACACTGAATAACTTAATGGAAAACAATGCTGACAACTTTACGAGTGCTATGCACCACTTGATGAAACTGAAAACTTAGAATGCTATGCATCTACTTGATGAACTTGAAGTGTTTTATGGGAAACACTTGTGAAACTTAACAAACTATTTCTGAAACGAAAACCGTTTTAATATGGCTAGTGTAGGTTAAAGTCTAAACCACATGATATCACATGATTTCTAAGGATTGCCTTTTTAACTGAAAAAGTCCTCAACTTAATTGTGCCATTAATTGTAAAGCGAGGGGATGTTGGGTAGATCTACTGGAGTTTGACAAACTCCACCTCGTGACACTGGAGGTGCACGGAGGTACAATATCAGCCTATCTGACCGTGATCCCGTGAGGACACGGGGGAGGCAAAGCCGCGATGACGAATGTCCGCAAAACAAAATGGCTGAAGGCTCTGCCTCTACTATACTTAATCGTCAGCTTTGGTACAAACTTCCTTAGTGCATGGAAACAACGGATTAGCTACCCGCGATATCGGTTGAGCACTTTAATTATACAAGACTAGTACATACCTGATAACTCTGTTACGGACAATAACTCTACTAAATATCAAATGTTTATAAATTGGCGTATATAACTGAGTATTGCTTTTTCACAAACAAATATTACGAATACATATGTTGACACGATTATGATTATGAGACCGGGCCAATGCATGACATGCCCACTGTGAACTCACCAACCGTTAGGTTGACACTTGTGTGGTTTTCACTTTTGCAGATCGTTGAAGAGTATCCATTGAAGGTTGGCATGGCACGTGAAGACTTTTACTTTCATTAAACTAACTGGGGATTTTGAATTTGAAACAATGATTTGTAAAGCACGTGGTTAGTGCTAAGATACTAATGTTTTATTCCGCTGCGTAACTTTTGAAACTGTTTGAAATGAATGTTTTGGACTTTACTCTGATTCGTTTAGTATTTGTAACTAATGGTTGTGGTCCTGGTTTGCTCGCACCCCTTAACGGTATAAACTCCGTTAGTGGTTATTTAGGGGGTGTGACAGATTGGTATCAGAGCCATAGGTTGCAGAGAACTAGAATCATTTTGAAAAACGATTTGGAAACTGCAACTTGAAACCTTAGTTACAAACGAACAAACAAATTCCCAAAACAAAATTTTTACGTGCCAACCTGGGATACTCGCTCCACTGTGTAAGTAAATACTCCATATGTAGATATATATATGTAGATATATATATAGACCGTGTCTAAGTAGTCTAACGGAAAAGCCTTAGGAAATTTTCACACACGAATACGAAATGCGAGCGATAATACACGCACTGCTATGGGGGAAAGCGACAACGAAACGATGCTACACGCGACGTCCTGATTTCTATTACGATGACTACGCCGACGGTGACTTTTATGGGAAAGCCGACTTTCGACGATAGCTACTTACGACTTACGACGTTCTCCGACGACGCCTCGATTGTGCACGAAATTTTTCTGGACTAATAGAGGGATAACGGGAAATTGCTAATATACATATTATGGAATATGTATAGAATATAATTGTTACTAAACACTGGCTACTTTAACTGTTCAGCAAAATGTCTGGAAGAGCGGGAAGGAATAACATCAACCTGACGCCTGCACAACTGCAAGCAATGATCAACGAGCATGTGCAAGCCGCCGTGGCCGCCGTGCAAGCTACAATTGCCGCGCATGGTAATTGTTATGCCGTTTAAGGCACAAGGCGATATATATATTTTGACCTGTTTAAATTTGAAACCCGAACTATTAATTGCATCAGGAAACGTTCATCACTGCACATTTAAGACTTTCATGGACTGCAAGCCGATGACGTTCTCCGGCGAGGAAGGAGCGGTGGGACTCCTCAGGTGGATCGAGAAGTCTGAAAAGGTCTTCTCCATGTGTAACTGCCCGGCTGAGAACAAGGTGAAATTTGCGACTGGTACATTCGAAGGAGCTGCTCTCTCCTGGTGGAACGCTGAAATTCAAATGGTTGGGGTAAACGCTGCTAATAATATGGAATGGGAAGCGTTCAAGGAACTGATAATGGAGGAGTATTGCCCACGGGACCAAGTCAAGAAGCTTGAGGGAGAATTTCTGAACTCCAAAATGTCTGGGTCCGAGGTCGAAGAGTACACTGCGCGTTACCACGAGTACGCGGTACTGTGTCCGTCCATGGTTGATGCTGAATTCAAGCGCATTGAGCGTTATCTGGAGGGTCTCGTACCCCAAATCAAGAGTTTGGTGACTGCCAGCAACCCAATCACTGTGCAACAAGCCATCCGTCTGGCTCACAAGTTAACTGATCAGGAAGTTGAGAGGGGTACACTTCCTGCAAGAGTTTCTGAAAAGACTGCCTTGAGTGGCAAAAGAAAAGCTGAAGGAGAAGCTCCTGAAAATTCAATGAACAACCAGAGTGTTGGAAACAACACGGGGAGATCCTTTAACTCCCAGGGTCAGAGCAAGAGATCTGGAAACAATAGTGTTAACAACCACCAGGCCGGAAATGTCCAAAGTAACTACAAAGGTAACCTGCCCAAGTGCAACAAGTGTGGGAAGCATCACACCGGTACCTGCAGAAAAAGTTTGACCTGCGAAAGATGTGGCAAGAGGAGCCATGAAGCAAAAGACTGTTGGGCAATTCTTCCTGAGCAACAGAACCGCCAAAGGCACAACAACAACTATGGAAACAACCGGGTCAATGGTAACAACAATGGTCAGAACCGTAACAATGAAGCTCCCAGAGGAAATGGTAATGGGAACTGCTATGAATGTGGTGCTCAAGGCCACATAAAGAGGGACTGCCCGCAGTTGAGAAGACAGGGGAATGGTAATCAGGGAAACAATGGTGGAAATGGCAGGGGAAGAGCTTTTGTCATGGGTCAAGGTGAAGCTCGCAATGATGCCAACGTGATTAATGGAAAATTTATATTGAATGGTTTCTTTGCTACTGTATTATTTGATTCTGGTGCTGAAAGAAGCTTTATTTCCACTAAATTTGCTAAGTTGATTAATGCTAAACCTATTGCCCTAGACGCTAAGTATGTGGTAGAGCTAGCTAATGGTAAACTTCATGATACGACTCAGATAGTTAAGGACTGTAAGTTAGAACTAGCTGGCCATACTTTAGGAATCGACCTTATGCCTTTCCTGATTGGTAGTTTTGATGTTATAGTAGGAATGGATTGGTTATCTGAGAATCGAGCTGAAATTTTATGTCAAGAAAAAGTGGTTCGTATCCCACTCGAAGGAGGTAAAGTGTTAACGGTCCAAGGTGAAAAAGGTGGAACAGTAACTGGTATTATTTCGTTTCTCAAAGCTCAAAAGTGCCTTCGTAAAGGTCACTTCGCGATTCTTGCAAACGTCACCGATTCGACACTTCCCGAGCGCAGAATCGACGACTACCCGATAGTCCGTGACTTCCAAGATGTATTTCCTGAAGATCTGCCTGGTTTGCCTCCATTTCGACAAGTAGAGTTTGGAATCGACTTAGTTCCTGGAGCGTCTCCGATTGCACGCGCACCTTATCGTTTGGCGATAAGTGAACTCAACGAACTCTCCGCACAACTTCAAGAGCTACTCGACAAGGGGTTTATTCGTCCAAGTTCGTCTCCATGGGGAGCACCAGTATTATTTGTTAAGAAGAAGGATGGAACGTTCCGAATGTGTATTGACTACCGAGAGCTTAACAAGGTTACTATCAAGAATCGGTATCCACTTCCTCGAATCGACGATCTCTTCGATCAGCTACAAGGTTCGAGCTACTTCTCAAAGATTGATCTACGGTCTGGATATCACCAACTTCGTGTTCGTGACGAGGATGTACCCAAGACTGCTTTTAGGACTCGATATGGTCATTTCGAATTTCTAGTTATGCCGTTTGGGCTAACTAATGCGCCTGCCGTATTTATGGATCTGATGAATCGAGTGTGCAAGCCGTACCTCGATAAATTTGTAATCGTTTTCATCGATGATAAATTTGATCTACTCCAAGACAAAGGAAGAACACGAGGAGCACCTGCGACTTATCTTGGAATTGCTCCGCAAGGAACCGCTTTACGCCAAATTTTCGAAATGCGATTTTTGGATTCGCGAAGTCCAGTTTCTTGGACACATTGTTGATCAGAATGGAATTCATGTCGACCCAGCTAAAGTGGAAGCTATCAAGAATTGGCCTACTCCAAGAGAGCCGACTGAAATCCGACAATTTTTGAGACTTGCCGGATATTACCGAAGGTTCATTAAGGGTTTCTCGCAATTGGCTCAACCCTTAACAGCTTTAACGCACAAAGGAGTGCAATACAGATGGGGTGAAAAAGAAGAACGCGCGTTTCAAACTCTTAAAGATATGTTATGTTCAGCTCCAATTCTCGCGTTGCCCGATGGGATTGACGACTTTGTGGTTTACTGTGATGCATCAATTCAAGGACTCGGTTGTGTGCTGATGCAACGGGACAGAGTGATTGCCTATGGGTCCAGGCAACTGAAGGACACTGAGAAGAATTATACAACGCATGATTTGGAAATGGGAGCCGTTGTTCATGCACTCAAGATTTGGAGACATTACCTCTACGGAACAAAGTGCACAATATTTACCGACCACAAAAGCTTACAGCACATCTTTAATCAGAAGGATCTCAACATGCGACAACGACGATGGGTCGAGTTACTAAATGACTATGACTTAGCAATTAAGTATCATCCGGGAAAAGCCAATGTTGTGGCTGATGCACTAAGTCGGAAAGAGTATGAAAAGCCTCGACGGGTACGAGCGCTGCAACTTACCATCCACACGGGATTGCCGGATCGGATCCGCGATGCCCAACAAGAAGCTTTGAAAGAAGAAAATTTCGCAGTTGAAGCACTGCGAGGGTTGGATGGAAATTCTGAAGTTAAGTCCGACGGACTCAGGTATTATAATGATAGAATTTGGATCCCTTTGCTCGGAAATCTCCGTGAGCTCGTATTGGACGAGGCTCACAAGTCAAGGTATTCGGTGCACCCTGGATCGGATAAAATGTACCAAGATTTAAAGGGTTTGTATTGGTGGCCGAACATGAAAGCCGACATTGCTCGATATGTGGCTAAGTGTTTAACGTGCTCAAGAGTCAAGATCGAGTACCAAAAGCCTTCTGGGCTATTACAGCAACCAAAGATCCCAGAATGGAAATGGGAGGATATCTCAATGGATTTTGTAACAGGATTACCTCATCGATCAAATCGACCGGATGCGATTTGGGTTATCATTGATCGGTTAACCAAATTTGCACACTTCATTCCAATGAAAGAAACTGATAATATGGATAAGTTAACCAAGCTGTACATTGACCGAATTGTGGCACGTCATGGAGTGCCTAAGACTATTATCTCTGATCGAGATCCCCGATTCACTTCCCGATTATGGCAATCTATGCAAGAAGCACTGGGAACCAGACTGGATATGAGCACAGCCTATCACCCGCAGACCGATGGTCAGGCGGAAAGAACTATTCAGACTCTAGAAGACATGCTCCGAGCTTGCGTTCTCGACTTTGGTAAAGACTGGGAGGCTCATCTTCCGTTGGTGGAGTTCTCCTACAACAACAGTTATCATTCAAGTATCGGTGCTGCACCCTTTGAAGCTCTTTATGGCAGAAAATGCAGATCGCCCGTGTGTTGGGCTGAAACGGGTGAGAAAGGACTCACTGGGCCGGAAATTATTCATGATACCACAGAACGAATTATACAAATCAGAAAACGGATAGCCGCAACACGTGACAGACAAAAGAGCTATGCCGACAAACGCCGTAAACCTTTGAAATTCGAAGTAGGCGACAAAGTACTATTGAAGGTATCTCCCTGGAAGGGTGTGATACGCTTCGGAAAGCGTGGAAAGTTGAATCCTCGCTATATTGGTCCTTTTGAAATCATTGGGGAAGTAGGCCCGGTAGCCTACCGATTACAACTCCCTGCTGAACTCGATGGAGTTCACAACGTGTTTCACGTTTCGAACCTAAAGAAATGTCTGGCTGAAGACATCGAAATAATTCCTTTAGAAGGTTTGGAAATTGATGAACATCTGAGATTTATCGAGCAACCGGTAGAAATCATGGGACGCGAGCCGAAAGCCCTCAAACGTAGCAAGATTCCGATCGTCAAGGTGCGATGGAACTCAAAGCGTGGACCTGAATATACTTGGGAACGAGAGGATCAAATGAAGAAGAAGTATCCTCACTTATTCGAGCACACGTCCACAAAAACTCAAGGTATGATTTAATTTTGGGGACCAAAATTCCTTTAACAGGAGGAGGATGTGGCAACCCTAAAACTTTTGCTTTCTTTCCCCAGCAACGACAGCTGATGCTGCGAACGCTACGGCACAAGAATAATTTTCGGGACGAAAATTCCAATTACAAGGGGATGATGTGACATCCGAGAATTTCAAGGTTTACTTCCGTTAGACAATTCCGTTAGTTACGTTATAAGTGTTAACTTAGTAACTAATGCTTAACTAGGCCGAATACGTCCACGTCCTTTGGTTGATCACCGAACCCGCCCATATGTGTTATGTGTTCATTTATTGATGTCATTATGTGCAACGTGATTTAAACGCATGATTTAATATTATGAATAGCATGACAAATTGTAAATCCTTGATTATGTGAAAATTGCCCTATTTTGGCAACCAGCGAAACTACCGAGCGAAACTACAGATTCGCCCGGTAGCTAGCTAAACTGATTGACCTGCACGAGTTCAGGGCCAGTTTCGCTTGGCCAGCGAAACTGCCAGCGAAACTAGCCTCTGATATAAATAATCTTAATAAACCCTAGTTCTCCTATTTGCCTCATTTCATACAAAACACACACACACTCCATCTTTCTCCTGGAAATCTGGTCAGCCGAGATTCACACCGAACCATCGAGATCTCAGCCCCGAACCATCATCCATCAAGCTTGGAGATCGAACCGTGAGTCCCAAAACCACCATTTTTGTGTTTTCTATGTGTTTTACTTAAAAAGCATGACCAAACCTCCATGAAATCACTTGATCTTCTGATATGTTGCCTAGGATTGCTAGATCTGTTATAAAGTCAGTAACTTTACGTGTGAAATCCATCCATGTTGAAGATTTATGCTATTTAGGTCATTTTAGGGTTTTGAATGTATTTTGGTGATTTGATGATGAAAATGCATGTTTAAGGTGTTAAAGCTTACTGATTTATGTTGGTAAATGCCTATGTATGCTAAACAATGAATTGCATGAAGTATTGAAGCTGTTAGGTTGATTTTTAGGCTGATCCGTATGTTTTTCGCGACCAGCGAAACTATGGTGTTCTCTGGGCGAAATTGTCCAGCGAAACTATGTATATCTTCAACCAGCGACACTATGCAGCGAAACTGCAGTGTCGCCGGGTAAACCAACCAGACCAGCTCGAGCGAATCTACCGAGCGAAATTCCCTGAACGAAAGTTCAAACCAGTTTCGGGCGAAACTAGGCTAGCGAAACTGTGTCA
This sequence comes from Deinandra increscens subsp. villosa, assembly GCA_039602395.1. Taxonomy (NCBI): domain Eukaryota; kingdom Viridiplantae; phylum Streptophyta; class Magnoliopsida; order Asterales; family Asteraceae; genus Deinandra; species Deinandra increscens. The sequence goes on from JBCNJP010000003.1 coordinate 65,309,894, forward strand.
ACAGTTTCGAGCGAAACTAGTCTAGCGAAACTGTGTCATCGGGTATTGCCTAGCGAAAGTGCTGCCCGTGCACATAGCGAAACTGCCTAGCGAATCTATGCTAGCGAAACTGTGACTAGACCTAAAACCAAACTTGTGCAATTTGCTTGAATGTTATGCCATGACTTACATGATTATGCCATGATGATACATGCTTTAATTTCTGATATATATGAACCCTTGTTTATGATCAACCATCGGTGTCGTGTGTCGTATGTCGAGTCATAGTTTCAACGTACTATGTTATGGGCCATAGTGACGTTAAGTAAAGATTAGACACCAAACTAATACTTAAGACCTAAACGTGTTCATAGGTCTTCGTTAAGCAAAACTTGGATTATATAACAAGTGTAGCAGTGCAACCAAAGGTGAGTGTCACTAACCCGTTTACTGTGAGCCCGTTTGGGACACACTGAATAACTTAATGGAAAACAATGCTGACAACTTTACGAGTGCTATGCACCACTTGATGAAACTGAAAACTTAGAATGCTATGCATCTACTTGATGAACTTGAAGTGTTTTATGGGAAACACTTGTGAAACTTAACAAACTATTTCTGAAACGAAAACCGTTTTAATATGGCTAGTGTAGGTTAAAGTCTAAACCACATGATATCACATGATTTCTAAGGATTGCCTTTTTAACTGAAAAAGTCCTCAACTTAATTGTGCCATTAGTTGTAAAGCGAGGGGATGTTGGGTAGATCTACTGGAGTTTGACAAACTCCGCCTCGTGACACTGGAGGTGCACGGAGGTACCATATCAGCCTATCTGACCGTGATCCCGAGAGGACACGGGGGAGGCAAAGCCGCGATGACGAATGTCCGCAAAACAAAATGGCTGAAGGCTCTGCCTCTACTATACTTAATCGTCAGCTTTGGTACAAACTTCCTTAGTGCATGGAAACAACGGATTAGCTACCCGCGATATCGGTTGAGCACTTTAATTATACAAGACTAGTACATACCTGATAACTCTGTTACGGACAATAACTCTACTAAATATCAAATGTTTATAAATTGGCGTATATAACTGAGTATTGCTTTTTCACAAACAAATATTACGAATACATATGTTGACACGATTATGATTATGAGACCGGGCCAATGCATGACATGCCCACTGTGAACTCACCAACCGTTAGGTTGACACTTGTGTGGTTTTCACTTTTGCAGATCGTTAAAGAGTATCCATTGAAGGTTGGCATGGCACGTGAAGACTTTTACTTTCATTAAACTAACTGGGGATTTTGAATTTGAAACAATGATTTGTAAAGCACGTGGTTAGTGCTAAGATACTAATGTTTTATTCCGCTGCGTAACTTTTGAAACTGTTTGAAATGAATGTTTTGGACTTTACTCTGATTCGTTTAGTAATTGTAACTAATGGTTGTGGTCCTGGTTTGCTCGCACCCCTTAACGGTATAAACTCCGTTAGTGGTTATTTGGGGGGTGTGACACGAATTATCTCGATAAGGAGAGTTATCTCAGACAAGTTGACTTCAACCACTTGACCCGACAAAAATTATCTGTGTTAGAAGACTCAGGATGATCTGTTTCCCGCCAACCGAAGCCGTCGAAATACTTTCTAGCTTAGTTTATTATATCTTTGTAATCATCTAAGTTCATGTATCATAGATTAGCGGTCAAGATGATCGTAGAGTAATATAAATTATCTTTGTAATCAAGGGCTCTCCTTCATTTCTTGGCACTATATATAGATTACTTGTACTCTAAATCCTATATTTTCATATAAATTGTATATTAATCGAGTTAGTTTTAGTCCCACTTTGTGTCATTTTCTGTGTTTTTAGCTAATTAGAGTTATTTGAGTCTTTATTATGATTTTTATGTGTTTTTGTAGGTGGTGATTAATTTTTATATAAATTAAAGGTGTTAACTTATTTTATAAAAATTATGTAAAGTTGATGGGCTAAGATTATAAAAATAAACCCATTTGAATTGGGCTTAAGAAAGGGCCTAAACAATTAAAAGAAATTGAAATTGGGCTGGTTTGTCGGTTATGGGCCGTACGGGTCCAAACAGGGTGCCGGTACGAGGCCCGGGCCCGTTGTGCATCGGTTTGGTTCACGGATCGCGACGATCATTCGGATATCATATTTGAGTAACGGGTCAAGGTTTCGGGCTCGGTTTCATTGTTTTAGGCTTATTGGGCCTATTGGGCCAAGTCGGACCCAATTAGGTGATCGGTTGGGGTTCGGCTTAAGTCTTGACAACGATTTCAGTTCGTGATGTATTGATTTCATAAAAGCAATAGTTTAAGTTGGTTATAGCAGTTTTTTTTCAGAAATCAGTTATAGTTTTCAGTTTTTCGAACGGGTTATGATCAAAGTTTTCAGTTTGTCAATTCGTGACAGTTTAAGCTCTACCATTCAGATTGTTTAAAACCGAATAGTTTTAGACGATCGATCGCTTATCAGTTTGCCATGACGATTATATAAACGTTCGACACCAGTTCTGGATAAAATATAAAAATACACTTTATATTTATTTTTCTTATTATTGAAGTTCCATGATTTATACATTTAATCTTTATGCATTAAACGGGTATTTGCTTCTAATACAAACGCGAGATTAGGTTTACGTCATCAGTTAACAGTCAGACTCAGTAATTAGCAGTTTAAACAGAAATCATATCAATTAAAGCACATTAATACTTAGTTTAAAAGTCAAAGTAAACGGTTTGACCTGGACTTTCAGACGAGGTGTCACATTAATTGACTCTATTCTTGGAAACATACCTTCTAATCCTCCACCTGCTCAAAATATCACCTCCTCTCCTACAAGATCAAATCCCTCTAAAGCCAAAAGACAGTAGCCAAGAAATCTAAACTAACCAAAACCATTCCTCCAAAATTCATATCAGACAATTTTAACCCTGTCACTCATATACCCCAAAGAACAAACACACTTCCTCCACCATCAAAACACACATTCACACCACCACAACGTCAACGCATTTCACCACCACACTCACAAAATGAACCATCTTCTAAATCTGAATCCTCACCAAAGAAAAAGGATACTAATGCTGGTACGTCTACAAGAAGGAAAAGAATGGAAAAGAAAAGGAAAAGAGCTTATGTTGTGTCATCAAGCTCTGAATGATCATCTAAGGATGAGGAGGAACATGGTGATATACATGCTGAAATAAGAAAAATATTCTCATGGAGATTTGATGAAGATGCCAACAATTACCTGTTTATCACCAGCACCAATGAGGAACTCAGATTATCAGTTGATGAAGTTCTGAGAAGCCTTTCTGAACATGCACCGGATAATATAAGAAGTATTACAGGTGATATGAAGAAAATGTGCTCTCAAGAACAGACCTTGATGATAAAGATCGAGATGTACTTTGATGACAGCATCAGGAAAATTTTAGATGCCAAACCTCTAAACAAAGACTGCCCAATTGAGAAAATTGAGAATGAGCCTAACACTAGAAATTCTTGGTCTATAGAGGTGATGGAACCTTTACTAGGCATAGTACAATTGATCCTAGTAAATGGAATGACTCAAATAAGGAAAAAATAATGAAAATCATGGTAACAAGCAGGCTATTTCCTTATCTCAAGAAGAGTGAAGCAGATGAGGAGGATAATGGGTCATCATAGTAGATGTCATGAGGTTGCTACAAAATTTTGACAATTTCGAAACTGTCTTGACTACCAAGACGGTTTTAGAAACGATTTTGGAAGCATTATCTTGGGGGAGACTATAAGGAATTAAATTCTCCAAGTTCTGATGTTAATCCGAATGTTTTCATTTATCTCAGAAGAAATAGAAGACCCATGATAAAAGTTATCTCGGACGACTTAACTGGTCCGAAGTAACTATTTATCTTGGAGGAAAACTTATCTTAAGTGGTACTCCTAAATAACTCGAATTATCTCGATAAGGAGAGTTATCTCAGACAAGTTGACTTCAACCACTTGACCCGACAAAAACTATCTGTGTTAGAAGACTCAGGATGATCTGTTTCCCGCCAACCGAAGCCGTCGAAATACTTTCTAGCTTAGTTTATTATATCTTTGTAATCATCTAAGTTCATGTATCATAGATTAGCGGTCAAGATGATCGTAGAGTAATCAAGGGCTCTCCTTCATTTCTTGGCACTATATATAGATTACTTGTACTCTAAATCCTATATTTTCATATAAATTGTATATTAATCGAGTTAGTTTTAGTCCCACTTTGTGTCATTTTCTATGTTTTTAGCTAATTAGAGTTATTTGAGGCTTTATTATGATTTTTATGTGTTTTTGTAGGTGGTGATTAATTTTTATATAAATTAAAGGTGTTAACTTATTTTATAAAAATTATGTAAAGTTGATGGGCTAAGATTATAAAAATAAACCCATTTGAATTGGGCTTAAGAATGGGCCTAAACAATTAAAAGAAATTGAAATTGGGCTGGTTTGTCGGTTATGGGCCGTACGGGTCCAAACAGGGTGCCGGTACGAGGCCCGGGGCCGTTGTGCATCGGTTTGGTTCACGGATCGCGACGATCATTCGGATATCATATTTGAGTAACGGGTCAAGGTTTCGGGCTCGGTTTCATTGTTTTAGGCTTATTGGGCCTATTGGGCCAAGTCGGACCCAATTAGATGATCGGTTGGGGTTCGGCTTAAGTCTTGACAACGATTTCAGTTCGTGATGTTTTGATTTCATAAAAGCAATAGTTTAAGTTGGTTATAGCAGTTTTTTTTTTAAATCAGATATAGTTTTCAGTTTTTCGAACGGGTTATGATCAAAGTTTTCAGTTTGTCAATTCGTGACAGTTTAAGCTCTACCATTCAGATTGTTTAAAACCGAATAGTTTTAGACGATCGATCGCTTATCAGTTTGCCATGACGATTATATAAACGTTCGACACCAGTTCTGGATAAAATATAAAAATACACTTTATATTTATTTTTCTTATTATTGAAGTTCCATGATTTATACATTTAATCTTTAGTTTATTATATCTTTGTAATCATCTAAGTTCATGTATCATAGATTAGCGGTCAAGATGATCGTAGAGTAATCAAGGGCTCTCCTTCATTTCTTGGCACTATATATAGATTACTTGTACTCTAAATCCTATATTTTCATATAAATTGTATATTAATCGAGTTAGTTTTAGTCCCACTTTGTGTCATTTTCTGTGTTTTTAGCTAATTAGAGTTATTTGAGTCTTTATTATGATTTTTATGTGTTTTTGTAGGTGTGTTGTCAAATTCCTGAGGCCACATAAGGATTAGAGGAGTTGGAGAGTGAAAGAAAAGAAGAAAACCAAAAATTATTGAAAAGTTTGATCTAGGCGTATCGCCAACAGGCGATACGCGCGCCTTGATTTGTAACATCCGTGTCCGACCCGTTTATAAAACCCGATCCAAATCGGAACTTGTCGCGTAAACTGAATTTCACTTTAATGATTATCGGAAGAAAATTCCTAAAATTTTACATTTAAATAATGTATAAAATATTCCATAATCATTTTTGAAAAGAAAATAAGGAGTTGGTAAATTTTTACTTCAAACGATTTGCTTAAAACAAAGATAAAGCGAATTGTAGCTTTTACGCGATTTCAGTATTCGATTTACGTTTTTCGGGAATCTCAGGGTTTAATCAAAATTATTTTATCATCCCAAAAATTAGAAATCAATTAATCATGTATCTTGTCAAGTTCTAGGGTTCAAAATAGTAAATTCTGAAAGTTTAGAGGGTTATAGTGCACAAAACTAAGCTGCAGGGACTAAAACTGTAAATATCAAAATTCTGTCAAAGGTGGCGGCTGTGCGGCACGCTTCAAATGTTTTCATTCTGCGCGGTACGCCCCAGTATCAGATCAACAGAAAATCGAGAGTTATTGCTTTGGGGCGTCGATTTCAACCTCCTACGTGTCGTTTTTGTGCGATTAATCACCATAGGACGCGCCCTTACCTCCCTGCTGTCCCAACCCCTATAAATACCCTTCCAATCCATCAAATTTGGTTTCCAATTTCGTGATTCAACACTTTAAAAACCCTAACCCGTCACAGCAACTTGCTCCTTCAAATTCGATCGATCCAGAGATCTTCTGAAGCCCATCTTCTGCAGTCCTATGTTATTAGGTATGTAGATCAAAAACCCTTATCAATTTCTGTTCATATGATCATTTGATTAGAGTTCTAGAATTAACCTAAAACTAGGGTTCTTAGATATGTTTTACTCAATTGGGAGAATCTGTAATGAATTGGAACCTGAATTTTTTGCATAGGATCATGAAATAACATGTATTAAGAAAGCCCTAAACTAATTTCATGATTGGCAAAGGTTAGATACAGGTCCTTGAATCGGGTCGAAATTAGGGTTTTCTTAACATATGTTCGTAAAAATTGGGCATTTGGAATTGAATTAAGGTCTCATCTTCTGAAGTATATCATAAAATCATGTTATAAACAAAAGCCCTAAGTTTATTTTATAAAATAACAAGTTGTGATATTTAGTTGGAAAAATGGATTTTAAAAATACAAGTTTTACCTTGTTGGCGGATAATAATACGAGTTTTGAAATTTCCTCACAATAATACGAGTTTTGTGGGTATTGGATTCTAATGATACACCGTTAATTTTTTACTAACGGTGTTAGTCTGTTGCCTACGTGGCAGGCGCCACGTAGGAGGAAAACAATCCACGTCAGCTGCCACGTAGGCAACAGACTAACACCGTTAGTAAAAAACTAACGGTGTATCATTAGAATCCAATACCCACAAAACTCGTATTATTGTGAGGAAATTTCAAAACTCGTATTATTATCCGCCAACAAGTTAAAACTTGTATTATTAAAATCCATTTTTCCTATTTAGTTGAGAAATACGTCAAATTAGGGTTTCGGAAAATAATAAATTCAATAAATATCATTTTTAAAAGATTTGTAATATAATTTTCTGAAACCAAAACATGTTAAGATATATAATAAATATATATAAGATCAATAGTGAAAATAATAAAATACTAACATACCGAGTTATTCGGATATTTAGAAGTTTGTGCGGACCATAGGGGTAGCGCCTGTACACTGGGGTTTCTGGCAAAGCGGGGGTGTCGTATAAATCCCAACTGGGAACTGGCATACCTCACTGGGCGATTCCGGGGTGAGCGTTTGCTTATAGGAGTGCGCGTCTACATATTATCACTAATTTACCAATAAAGGGTAAAATGGTCCTTTAACAAAAATAGAACCTAACTCTCCTTAAGTTCCACATGTCCTTAGAACTATAATCATTATGAGTTCCCATATTCATTTAACCTATTCATTTCATTAGGATAATCTCTAGGTTGTTATCTTTTGCGATTGGTCATATCTCTCGATTCCGATCTACTCATCAGGTTAGTATTCACTAAGCCCCCCCCCCCTCTTCAAATATTAAGGATTATGTCTAAATGATCAACTCGTATTATCATTCAAATGGTGATTCATTAGAATAATAATCTGTGTTGTGAGTAACCACTAAATCCCATCTCTTTAAATATTGTTGGTTATGACTATTCAATTCGTATTATCATTTCTAATGGTGATTCATTAGAATGATAATCTGTCCTGCATTATCTTTATACTGTTTTGGGATGTAACATGTATCTCTATCTCTATTTCAAAGTTGTTTCTCTAAAACGCAAACACGATTATATGTTGATTGGATACGTTCTATATATGTTAAATTTGTGTGGATTATTGTGATTGGTTGTGTTCTAGCATTGTGCTCTATTTTAAAAGGCGTACTCATTAACATACCGAGCCGGGGTTACAGTAATAGACCTATTGTTTTGACAGCCCACTTGGCCTGCCTGGAGGCGTCAAGTGATTGGAAGCCTAGTTGTCTAGGGTTTGATGTGCCTACTCATTATCTCTAACTCATTACTTGTTTGACTATATATATGGAAATATCTCGTTACACATATATCGCTTTTATTGAAATTATATTATTTAAGCTTGTGTTTACTCACCAACTTCTTTTGTAGTTGACACTTGATTTTATACATGTTGGAGGAATCTGTACTTGAGCTATTATGTGATCACGCTAGGATTGCTGGACCTAGATTAAAGACTTTAAATCAGTTGAATATGTAATCTTCATGTTTTAACTTTATTGTACAATATTTTTAGTTGATTAATAAAAATGGGCATGTTTAAGTATTACAACTTATTTTAGTTGTCACGTGCATCTGGACAATCATTGCACCCCGACATATTCTGTCGTCGGTTAGGGTGTGACAGATTGGTATCAGAGCCTTGGCTATAGGGATTTAGGTTATTAGAACTGGATAACCTAGACTATATGCCTTAGGTGTCCTACTTGATTAACTCATGTCTGCACGCCTATTATTATATTATGTCTTTAGATGCTGCTTAAACTTGCCTATCATAGATCTTACCTCTGCCTTAACACTTGACACACACATGTACTCTTATCTCTTCTGGCTTCCTTGCCTCTATCCTTAATAATGGTGCCTTACGTGCCATTTTAGGATTTTGAAAATTTTAATTTTGAAAATTCCGTAGTTAGATTCCTAGCAGTAGACATGTAGTAACTGGAAGGGGGAAGGCACCGGTAGTCGAAGGTCTATCAAGGCAGGCATTACGTATAAACCCTGATTAACTGTGTGGACCTGGATGCCTACCTAGAAGTCTTTGGTGAGAGTGTTGGAACCTATTAGGCCAAAGCATGTCAATTACTGCTACGAATTCCAATTAACTCTGCTTAGTCACGGTTGTAGTTTCTCAATTGAAAAACGAAGACCATTCCATTATGTTTTACAAAATCAACATGATTTCTTCTCCATCCCCTATTTGAAATCTCATGATTTTTAAATCCAAATGTTTTATAAAAATATTTGTCATCATGATCCTGAATTGATTATCCTATCCCTTGTCTCATAAACATTTTCCATCAGCATGAATCCTGACGATCAACAAATGGCCCAACAAATTGCTCAACAAGTGGCAACTTTCATCTCTAACATTTTCCGACAAGCCCTCAACGATAAATTTATCAACAATGATGCTATTGAACTACCTCAAGGATTAGAAGTCATGAAGCGTAACACTTGCAGTCACCATCACTCAATACATGTTCCTTGTTGGCGTTGTCTCAATTGTAGCATATTTGGTCATCTCGTAAATGTTTATCGTCAACCTCAGCTTCTGATGGGTCAACCTGTGCCACCTGCTCCTACGCATATCCCTTCTGCTATCCCGATACGTTGTTGCTATCATTGTGGAAACCCTAATCACTTTCGTAACATGTGTCCTCAGCCGGCCACTATCTGAACTCCTCTCCACAACAATTGTCAACCTCCAAGCAACTGCTGGAACTTTCGTCATGGATGATGTCTAAATGAAATGATGATGCTTGAAGATCGTTTGGACTCTGTTAATACTTGAATAAATCGGTTTCCTTGTAACAAAAGTCTGTAATCTTTCCAATCGATGTTCAGCATGTATATATATCAGAATATGAGTTATATAAATCTTTACTTGTTGCCCTCCTTCTTACTTAATCATTCGCATTACCTTTTAACCTCCCACTGTGATTAAGCAACGAACAAGAAACCTATTTCTCTCAATTTCCGTAATCCTTAAGTATGAACCAATCCCCAATAAACACATCCATGTTTCTTGAGAACTTCAAATGACATCATTGGATTAAATGTATCAGCATCACGCAAAATTCATTTACTTCAATAAAATCATATGTGTTCCTCGTTCAGATAACCCAAAGTTGACTATTCGTAGCAACAAATCATCTAGTAAATTTGAGACACGTGTCTTTCATCAAAACCCGTAAAGTATAATGCAAAAGAGTACGTGGAATTCTTGGAATTACTCTTGTTGCAAAGTCACCTTATCAGAATTTATTCAACTCAGTTCCTCACTTTAAGGAACAACCTTCCCTTAGATGAAAAGATGATACATCTTGAATGTACATCACCAGTCCGATGGACTCATCATCAAAAATCGAAATCCTTATCTTAGCAACCTCTTCGAGTGAATTCAAGGAATCATATGTTTATCCAAAATCGATATCTCGTTATTAACGTTATCCCTATACAGAATAATTATCCATTAGTGACTCCTGAACTTTCTCAAAACCATGATTTAATCTGGTCTTGGTTCCCCTATTAATCTTAATAAAGGAAAGACTATGATATCTAAATTTGCATTATCATTCGAATGGTGATTCATTCGAATGATGATCTGCATTCTGATATTGAATGGTCAATTCATATTATCATTTGAATGGTGATTCATTTAAATGGTAAATTTCGTGTTGTATCATTATCTCTTCCTCAGATGGTTAATCAAGTACTTCCGTTAAATGCTCATTTCACATCATGACCGTCTTAAATGGCGATGATTGAAATTGCTCTAGATCATGAAACCTCTAAATCCTCTTATTACTCTGGCCAGTTGAAGATTAATCTGTACTACACCTAAACAATTGTGTGTGATGCTAGCTTAACATACTTTTGGTTTTGGTCATAGGCGTTAATTTTGGATTTTAGTCAATATCTGATCCAGATTATTAACTAGACCTCGCATCCCGTGGGTGAATTGGGTGTGGCTCGCTACCCATCTAGCTCACCAGTACTTGACGTGTTCTCTTGTTAAGAAATTTGTGATCCCATTTTATTATGTGGAATGATGTTCTTGACTTTATGTCAAAATATCAGTTTCAACAATTTAAAGTAAATCATGTTACACCCACCACTCTCCTCATATTCCACTGGCCTTTTCCTGAAGTAGGGATAAATCGAATCCATAGTCTAGTTGTTTTGGATAATCGTGTAATCACAATCCTAGTTCTAAGATCTACTCATCTTACAATAATAATCCATCATATCTATTCAATCTCTATTGCGTCGTTATGATCTTTAGTTCATTCGCTATTATATGGAAAATGGTAGTTCTCCATAGGTGACTAATACACTTTTAAAGTATTAAAGATGTGGTGGGTTGGCTATAGTACACCCTATATATAAACATCAAAAGTACTTTAAAAATGAGTTAGGAATCGAACTTAGAACTGACCATTGGCTGTCTGTTTGTATCAAATTCCATGTCACCATTGGTAAATTCCTTCCTCTTATCTCAAAGATCTCTTCTAATTTTGGGACGAAATTTCCTGAAGTAGGGGAGACCGTAACATCCGTGTCCGACCCGTTTATAAAACCCGATCCAAATCGAAACTTGTCGTGTAAACTGAATTTCACTTTAATGATTATCGGAAGAAACTTCCATAATCATTTTTTAGAAGAGAAAATAATGAGTTGATAAATTTTTAGGTCAAACAATTTGCTTAAAACAAAGATAAAGCGATTTGTAGCTTTTACGCGATTTCGGTATTCGATTTATCATTTATCGGGAATCTCGGGGTTTAATCAAAATTATTTTATCATCCCAAATATTAGAAATCAAGTAGTCATGTATCTTGTCAAGTTCTAGGGTTCAAAATGGTAAATTCTGAAAGTTTAGAGGGTTATAGTGCACAAAACTAAGTTGCAGGGACCAAAACTGTGAATATCAAAATTCAGTCAAAAGTGGCGGCTGGGCGGTATGCTTCAAATGTTTTCATTCTGCGTGGTACGCCCCAGAATCAGATCAGCAGAAAATCGAGAGTTATTGCTTTAGGGCGTCGATTTCAACCTCCTACGTGTCGTTTTTGTGCGATTAACCACCATAGGACATGCCCTTACCTCCCTGAGGTCCCAACCCCTATAAATACCCTTCCAATCCATCATATTTGGCTGCCAATTTCGTGATTCAACACTTTAAAAACCCTAACCCGTCACATCATTTTGCTCCTTCAAATTCGATCGATCCAGAGATCTTCTGAGGCCCATCTTCTGCAGTCCTATGTTATTAGGTATGTAGATCAAAAGCCCTCAATCAATTTCTGTTCATATGATCGTTTGATTAGAGTTCTAGAATTAACCTAAAACTAGGGTTCTTAGATATGTTTTGCTCAATTGGAAGAATCTGTAATGAAATGGAACCTGAATTTTTGGCATAGGATCATGAAATAAGATGTATTAAGAAAGCCCTAAACTAATTTCATGATTGGCAAAGGTTAGATACAGGTCCTTGAATCGGGTCGAAGTTAGGGTTATCTTAACATTAATTTGTCAAAATTGGGCATTTGGAATTGAATTAAGGTCTCATCTTCTGAAGTATATCATAAAATCATGTTATAAACAAAAGCCCTAAGTTTATTTTATAAAATAACAAGTTGTGATATTTATTTGAGAAATACGTCAAATTAGGGTTTCGGAAAATAATAAATTCAATAAATATCCTTTTTAAAAGATTTGTAATATAATTTTCTGAAACCAAAACATTTTAAGATATATAATAAATATATATAAGATCAATAGTGAAAAATAATAAAATACTAACTTACCGAGTTATTCGGATATTTAGAAGTTTGTGCGGACCGTAAGGGTAGCGCCTGTACACTGGGGTTTCTGGCAAGGCGGGGGTGTCGCATAAATCCCAACTGGGAACTGGCATACCTCACTGGGCGATCCCAGGGTGAGCGTTTGCTTATAGGAATGTGCGTCTACATATTATCACTAATTTACCAATAAAGGGTAAAATGTTCCTTTTGAACAAATAGAACCTAACTCTCCTTAAGTTCCACATGTCCTTAGAACTATAATCATTATGAGTTCCCATATTCATTTAGCCTATTCATTTCATTAGGATAATCTCCAGGTTGTTATCTTTCGCGATTGGTCATATCTCTCGTTTCCGATCTACTAATCAGATGAGTATTCACTAAACCCCCCTCTTTAAATATTAGGGATTGTGCCTAAATGATCAACTCGTATTATCATTCAAATGGTGATTCATTAGAATGATAATCCGTGTTGTGAGTAACCACTAAATCCCCTCTCTTTTAATATTGTTGGTTATGACTATTCAATTCGTATTATCATTTCTAATGGTGATTCATTAGAATGATAATCTGAGTTGTGAGTAATCATACCTGCATTATCTTTATACTGTTATTGGTGTAACATGTATCTCTATCACTATTTCAAAATTGTTTTTCTAAAATGCAAACACGATTATATGTTCATTGGATACGTTCTATATATGTTAAATTTGTGTGGATTATTGTGATTAGTTTTTGTTCTAGCATTGTGCTTTATTTTTATTTTTTTTGGGTAAAGGGTTACCCCGGTGATATATATATTCACAACCAAAAAAGTACAAGTAGAAGAGAGCGTCTCAACTAATGCTCAAGCAGGGACATGCCCCTGAAGAGTAAAACAAACAGAAACAAGTAAAAACACACCCACAAAACACCCCTAGCACAAACTAGAAACCCCTCAACCTAGAACGATCAGCAAATCAGCCACCATCATCCGAAGTTGCTGTACTAGTAATATCCCACTCCGCAAGTGTTTGGGACACGCTCTCACACCTCCGAAATCTGAGAACCATAAGTCTATATCGAATATCCTCGCACACCTGTTGAAACACCGTCTCCGAAGATCTGGCATGCTGCTCATGATATCTCCCATTTCGTTCCCTCCAAATATGATACACAGTTGCCGCAACAGCAAGTTTGCTCACAACCACTGTGAGGCGTTTTGAGTTCGCCCCATCAGTTAGCTTGCTAATAATAGTGCTCCAGTCATTCAACAGATCCGTTCTCGCAAGTTTGAGACACACCTTTCGCCAAATATCCTGAGAAAAAGAACATTTAAAAAATAAATGGTTATGTGTTTCCGTCTCTGCATGGCATAGAAGACAGCACATCATGTTCATGTTCCCTTTTTGTATATTCCATTCCCTAATCTTGTCTTGAGTACGCAGCCTCTCCATAATAGCCAGCCATAAGAGAAAAGCATGCTTAGGAATACAAGCAGAGTACCAAACAACATGCACCCATGTAACATCCACCCTCACATTTCTGAATGAGTTCCATGCAAGAGTCGTTGAGAAATGTTTGTTAGTCCCACCAATACACCAAACCAACTCATCACGTCTCGCATTAAGAGTAACATTTTGAATATCACGAAGGGCAGGGTACATGTCGGCCCAATCAGCAGGCCAATTCCAACCCCCACTCGAAACTAAATCCGCCACCTTAGAATAAATATTATAACCCGCCATGTGAATACGTCTAGCAGATATAATATCCCCAAGCGGCCCAATAGAACTCCAATTATCATACCAAGCTGACGTCTCAAGACCATTCCCGACAATCGTCCGTATGAAATCACGGATCATCACCCTGATCTGCAAGATTTTTCTCCAACTCCAAGCACAATTAGCCACCAGCTGACAATTCCATATCGTTCGCTCTCTCAATCGATGAACATGAATCCACTGAACCCATAATGACTGCCTATTAGTAACGATGCTCCATATATGTCGAGCTAAGAGAGCGATATTCATATCCCGAATACGACGAATGCCCAGGCCCCCCTCGTGTTTTGGAGCACACACCACTTGCCATGACACTTTAGCAGCTCCCCTACCCAGTTTACCTTGAGACCACAAGAACCCCCGCATTTTGGCCTCTAATTCCTTTGTCACAGAAACCGGAAGCATAAAAACCGAGGCCCAATAGATGTGCATTGCAGACAAAACTGAAGTAATAAGTTGAAGGCGACCCGCAAACGATAAGCACTTGTTCCTCCAACTGCCAATTCTATTGTCAGCCGCTTCCAAAAGACTATGGAAGTCCTTATAACGGAGACGAGACGAAATCAGAGGCACACCCAAGTATTTGACCGGCAAGAGACCTTCTTTAAACGGCATGCAATCCAGAATCGCCAATCTACTCTCCCTGTTTACATTGCAACAGAAGATTGTGCTCTTAGGAATGCTCGGAATCAATCCAGAAATCATAGAGAATTCATCTAATGTCCTCAGCAAACAGTTCACAGACTGGGCCTCACCCCTAGAAAACAGAAACAGGTCATCAGCAAAGCACACGTTAACAATACGTTGACTTTCACATTTTCGATGGAACCGGAAACCAGGGCACTTCTCAACATCACGGCCAAACATACGAGTGAGGATTTCCATGACCAGAGTAAACAAGTATGGCGACATAGGGTCACCTTGCCGGAGCCCCCTTTTCCCTTTGAAAAAACCATGAATCTCACCATTGATCGAAATAGAGAAAGATGTCGACGTCACACATTTCATAATCCATTCAACCATTTTCATATGGAACCCAAATCCTATGAGGACTTTCCCTAAGAACATCCAGTCCACAGTGTCGTACGCTTTTTGAATATCAATCTTAAGAGCACATCGAGGAGCCCCATGGTCACGATGGTAATTATGCATCAGTTCTTGGGTCAACAAGATATTATCCGTAATACATCTACCAGGGACAAACGCCGACTGGTTTATACTAACCACATCATTTAAAACACTCTTGAGACGAGTCGCAATTATCTTGCTAATACATTTGTATAGCACATTACAACAAGAAATCGGTCTATAATCCGTAATCTTTTCAGGAGTTAAGACTTTTGGGATCAAAGCTATCACCGTATGGTTTAATTCTTGCAACAATTTGCCATAATCAAAGAAATCGCGGACAGCCACAATAACATCATTGCCGATGATATGCCATGCCTTCTTAAAGAAAGCCGAAGAGAACCCGTCAGGTCCCGGAGCTTTATCATCACTAATATCAAACATCGCATCACGAATCTCCAAATCGGAGACTGGTCTAATCATCTAAACAGCCTTCTCCCTAGCCACCTTGTTCTCAAACAAACTCGGATCCGGCTCTCCATTAACTGTACCCGTGCTTCCAAAGAATTTTGTGTAGTGGTCAACAAAAGCCTTAGGAACTGCCATTCCCTCATGAAGCACACCAGCCCCATCTCTAATAGTTTCCACCCTACTCCGATGATTCTTCTGCTTAAGGGTTCTATGAAAAAACTTTTTGTTCCGATCCCTCGTTGCCAACCATTGAACTTTCGCCTTTTGTTTCAAAAAATTTTCCTCATCCAGACAAGCAACCTGATAATCATTAATAAACATTACCTCCTTTTCTTTTAATTCCATATTAGTAGGATCCCCGTCGAGCTGCCTTTGGATGTTAGCATTGTGCTTTATTTCAAAAGGCGTGCGCATTAACATACCGAGTCGGGGTTACAGTAATAGATATATTGGTTTGATAGCCCACTTAGCATGCCTGGAGGCGTCAAGTGATTGGAAGCCTAGTTGCCTAGGGTTTGATGTGCCTGCTCATTGTCTCTAACTCATTACTTGTTTGACTATATATATGAAAATATCTCGTTACACATATATCGCTTTTATTGAAATTATATTATTTAAGCTTGTGTATACTCACCAACTACTTTTGTAGTTGACACTTGATTTTATACATGTTGCAGGAATCTGTACTTGAGCTATTATGTGATCACGCTAGGATTGCTGGACCTAGATTAACGACCTTAAATCTGTTGAATATGTATTCTTCATGTTTATTATTATTGAAAAATATATTTAGTTGATTAATAAAAATGGGCATGTTTAAGTATTACAACTTATTTTAGTTGTCACATGCATCTAGACAATCATTGTGCCCCGACATATTCCGCCGTCGGTTGGGGTGTGGCAGATTGGTATCATTCTCCCAAATCTGGACGATCTTGGGACGATTTTGAAGATTTAAAAAGGATGGAAACACAAGGGAATCATTGGGGGATCAATCATTGGACACCAAATCATAATCGGTTCTTCGATTTCTTCCTTGTTTTTGCAATTGTTTATTTTAAAACCATGTTTATTGATAAAGTTTCAGACTTTGTGTTTCCTTTTACTATAATCATGGTGGTACGCTAGATAATTAGTTGTAACACCCCAAAATCTAAAGGTAATAAATATATATGTTTTTATATATTTTTATGTGAAAATATGTGTCGTATATGTGTTTATGTGATTAACATGTTAAAATGTTAAGAAATGCGTATTTGAAGTTATAACAATAAACTATGCATAAGGTAAGTATTTATCGGGTTAGATTATTTAAAAAAAAATAAATAATAATAATAATAATATATGTTTATATGTTAAATATATGTTATATGAATGATTAGTCACCATGCTAGGTGTCAATTCTCATGATTAGTCACCATGCTAGGTGTCAATTCTCATGCTTAGTCACTAGGACACTTGTAAGAAGCATGTGAGACACTCTTGGCTATAAATAGACCATGGATCCATCCATTTTTCCTTGCTAATTCACCAAAAATCAACCTAAAACCTCTAAGAAACCTCAAGAACACCAAGAACACTCTAGCTTGCATTTTTGAAGATTCAAAGGGAGTTAGGAGCCCATCCTCTGGAATAGATCAACCTAAGGTATGTTTAACATTAGCCTTCAATTAGTTTTTATGATACATAACACTTAGATTTGCCTTTTAAGAATAATGCAAGATTAAGGTTCTTAAACATGTTTTGTTGAGATTGGGAGTTCTAGTGGGAATCATGGGTTGAAATTTGGTATGAAGCCTTAGAATAACATGTTTTAAGAAATCCTTAAGTTAATTTCATGTTTAAAGAAGGGTTGGTATGGTTTCACCATGTTGGTTACCAAGAACAAGTAAACCAAGAACAAGAACATAAACATTGGTGTTTTGATCATAGTAATTCCGCCTCCTGGTCGTGATAACGCCTATAGGGTCGGTCATGATCATCACCACACTAAAACACAAATATGGGTGATATCTCATAGTAATCCCGCCTCCTGGTCGTGATAACGCCTATACGGTCGGTCATGAGAATCACTCATCAAGTGCATAAAGGTTTGGACAAGGGTAATGATATTTAACAAAAGAACATGTTTTTATATATAATAAGTATATATAAGTTCAATTGTGATAATTAGTAAAATATACCGAGCTATTCGGGTACTTAGAAGTTCGTGCGGACCGGAAGGGTAAGCGCCTGTACACTGGGGTTTCTGGCATAGCGAGGGTGTCGCATAAATCCCAAATGGGACCTGGCATCCCTCACTGGGCGATCTCGGAGTGAGCGTTTACTTATAGGAATGCGCGTCTTCATATTATAATTAGAAAAGTCATATTGACTATAAAGGGACATTTTAGTCATTTTAACCTCTGAGAAAGTATAATCTTAGGATTATGGAACATAGAAGATGTTTATAAAATAAAGCATTTCATTAATACAACCCGATACACGATTAGGTTTGGATCAAGGCCTTTAGTGAAGATTCCGCCTGAGATTATTCAAGTAAAAGACAGAGGTGGTCTTTCTCTCACTGGGCAATTACTTTTATGAAACGGGATGTGTTGTTCTGTATTAAATTGTATATTTGACTACCATTAGTATCTATAAATGTTGAGGCCTGAAGGGTTACGATCTTGGAAGAGGGCCCATGTGACACGTACAAATAGGTAGTATGCATACAGATAGACCTAGTTGCTTGGACGATCATTCCCGATCCTGATTCTGTGATCCCTGCCATGGATATACATGTTTATATGATACTGTAGTCAAAATTTAATTACATATGAACTGCTACGTTTATGAAACTCATCAGCATTATGCTGAGCCCCAAATGTTGTCTTTTTCTTTTGGACGCACATCTTAGGTACCATGTAGTAGCAGATAGCTAGACACGGATGGGACGAGGAAGAAGCTAGTATAGAAGTCTGAATTTTGGTTGGACGAAGACATAGACTTCTAGTTTCAAATAAGAACTTCAATGTTGTATTATCTTTGTACTTTGTAGATCCTACAACTTTTATTATGAATAAAGTTAAAAGACTTCCGCTATAAACTTTGATTAGTGCCATGTGCTTTCTTTTATTCAATGCGTAACACTCCCTAGTGCTTATCCTGGGATGCGGGTGTTACAAGTTGGTATCAGAGCACTGGTTTAAGAGAACTAGGTACAAGATAGTATCTGGACTTAAACTAAGATAGATCCCTTGAGATAAGCTACTTGATTAAGATAGGATAACCGGATTTGATATACCATAAAAGAAGATGACTTGAACATTCTAAGTATAACAGATAAGCGATGACATCTGGCCAATGTGATATCTGATCTGTCTGTACTATTTTGTTCATATCATAATCTGATATTGGGATATTGATACTTGTTCTCCTTAAATATAGGTACTAACTATGGTTAGAGGAATACGTGGTAGACCGCCAATTAATAGGATGCAAATTGGGAACGGGGAGCCTGAAAATAATGCCAACCCTGGACCGTATGCTGAGCCACAATTCCAGGCCGCTATAGCTCAAGCTATCCGAGATGCATTGCCAACCATAATTGCTGAAATAAGGCAAAATGAAGGTGGTGGAAATGGTAATGGTGGCGGACAGCCAGAGCTAGGTGCTGGAGGTGCAGATGCGGAACCCGAGCCACCTAGAGGTTGTACTTACAAGACCTTCAAGAATTGTGATCCTCCAATGCTAGAAGGTAAACGGGATGCTATGGCTACATTCCAGTGGATCCGGGAGATGGAAGCGGCAATTGACATTAGCGGGTGTACTAATACACAAGCTGTTCAATACGCTACCTACACGTTTAAGTCTGAAGCATTGTACTGGTGGGACAATGTTAAAATAGCGAAGGGTCGTGAAGAAATTGCTACGATGACATGGAACCAACTGAAGGTGTTGGTATTGGCGAAATTTTGTCCTACAATCGAGAAGGACAAACTAGAGAGGGAATTTCTGCAGTTGCAAGCAGGGGATATGACTCATTCTCAATTTGTGAAGAAATTTGACGAGATGGCACGATTGCTTCCTGAACATGTTGATACGGAAGAGAAGAGGCCGAAAAGGTTTATACAAGCATTACCACCTCGTATCCGACAACCAGTCAAGATGGCTGCTCCTCGAACCTATGAAGCGGCAATTGATCTAAGTGCAATTGCATATGAGGAGGAAGGCCTGGTGACTGCTGAAAGGAAAAGGAAATGGGAAGATGAAGGAAAACATGGTTCGAGGTCTGGTAGGAAGGTACCAAGGCGTGAAGGAAATAATAAGAACCGCCAAGATAAAAACAACAGGACAAGTTATCAATGCCAGAGGTGTCCTGAAGCAAATCACCTTTCAAGAAATTGCCCGAAGATACAATGTTACAATTGTGGGGAATTTGGACATATTCGCCCTAACTGTAAGAAGCCTATGCAGCACAAGCAGGTAGATAATCAGAACAAGGCTAAGTGTCGTGTGTTTGTCTTGGATGAAGCTAGAGATAACACCATAACCGGTACGTTTCTTGTCAACAACATATATGCTAGAGTTTTATTCGATACTGGAGCAAATAGAAGTTTTATGACCAATGCATTAGTGCCTTATATAAAACTTGTGCCCCAAATTCTAGATCCTGCATATATAGTAGAAATGGCTAGTGGTGAACAACATAGGATTACCCAGGAATTTAGGGATTGTACTATAAACCTACTTGATACGGAATTCCTAGTTAACCTAATGCCGACCACTTTAAGTGAATACGATGTTATTTTGGGTATGGACTGGCTAAACAAGAATTGCGCGTGTCTCGATTGTGAAAGCAAGACAGTGACAATACGAAAGCCCGATGGAAAGGAATTGCTAATCCATGGCGATGATGCCAATTCCAAGATTGGGATCATTTCCGCCATAAAAGCAATGAAGCATTATCAAAAGGGATGTCTTTTGATTCTGGCAAGTGCAGTAGAGGTGAAAAAGGAGAAAACGGTCAATGAAATTCCGGTGGTTAATAACTTCTTGGATGTCTTTCCAGAAGATTTACCCGGAATTCCACCTGATCGTCAGATTGAGTTTCATATCGAGTTGATACCGGGTGCTAAGCCGGTAGCAAAAGCCCCTTATCGATTAGCTCCTTCAGAAATGCAAGAACTCATGAAGCAGATCAATGAATTGATGCAAAAAAGATTTATCAGGCCAAGCACATCACCATGGGGAGCACCTGTATTATTCGTTAAGAAGAAGGATGGTTCAATGCGTATGTGCATTGACTACCGGGAATTAAATAAGTTAACCGTCAAGAATAAATATCCTTTGCCAAGGATAGACGACTTGTTTGATCAATTGCAAGGTGCCAATTATTTTTCCAAAATTGATCTTCGATCAGGGTACCATCAATTGAAAGTAAAAGAGGAAGATATTTCAAAGACTGCCTTCAGAACGCGTTACGGTCACTATGAATTTTTAGTTATGTCTTTTGGACTAACTAATGCTCCGGCAGCATTCATGGACCTAATGAACAGGGTATGTAAACCATACTTAGACAAATTTGTTATCGTTTTCATCGATGATATACTTATTTATTCTAAGAATTCAGACGATCACGCTAGACATCTGAATATGGTTTTAGAAACTCTACGACAAGAGAAACTGTATGCCAAATTTTCTAAATGTGACTTTTGGAAAAGGGAAGTCCAATTCCTAGGTCATGTTATTAATGAGAAAGGTATACAAGTGGATCCTGCAAAAATAGAAGCAGTGATGAAATGGGAAGCACCAAAGAATCCTAGTGAAGTCAGAAGTTTCCTGGGATTAGCTGGATATTACAGAAGGTTCGTCAAAAACTTTGCAAAGATTGCTTCACCTTTAACTTCTTTAACACAGAAGTCGGTTAAATTTAATTGGGGACCAAAGCAAGAAGAGGCATTTAATTATCTGAAGCAAAAACTTAGTAGTGCTCCAATTTTAGCTCTTCCAGAAGGGAATGACGATTTTGTGATTTATTGTGACGCTTCTCTGAACGGGCTAGGGTGTGTGTTGATGCAAAGGGATAAAGTTATCGCTTATGCTTCACGACAACTACGAGTTCATGAAAAGAATTATACCACGCATGATCTCGAACTTGGTGCCATAGTGTTTGCTTTAAAGATTTGGAGGCACTATTTATATGGTACTAAGTGCGTGATATATACAGATCACAAAAGTCTTCAACATGTTTTTAGTCAAAAAGAGTTAAACATGAGACAGAGAAGGTGGATGGAATTAATCAATGATTATGATTGTGAAATCAAATACCATCCAGGCAAGGCAAATGTAGTAGCAGATGCCTTGAGTCGGAAGAATAGGATCAAACCAATTAGGGTAAAAGCATTAAGGATTAATGTTATGATCGATTGGAAAGATCAGATTAAAGAAGCTCAGATAGATGCATTAAAAGAAGAAAATATTAAAGCTGAAAGAATGTTAGGAAAACAAGGCTTGCTAACCAAAGGAACCGATGAAATCCTTAGGTTTGGTCAGAGGATTTGGATTCCTAAGTTGGGGGATATTCAGGGAAAGGTTTTGGATGAAGCCCATAAATCCAAGTATACGATGCACCCTGGAGCAAACAAGATGTACCAAAATATTAGGAACCAATTTTGGTGGCCTAATATGAAGAGGTCAATTGCTCAGTACATTAAGAAATGTTTAACTTGTCTTCAAGTTAAAACTGAGCATCAAAAGCCTGGTGGTCTGTTACAAAAGATAGAATTACCCATTTGGAAGTGGGATTAAGTAACAATGGATTTTGTTACAAAGTTGCCCAAGACTCGTAAAGGATATAATTCTATTTGGGTTATAGTTGATAGACTAACCAAGACAGCACACTTTATCCTGATCAATGAAAGCTACCCAATTGAAACACTAGCACAGTTATATATCGAAAAGATTGTAAGTAAACATGGCATACCTTTATCTATTATTTCTGATAGGGATAGCCGATTTACTTCAAGATTTTGGGAAAGTTTTCAAAAGTCTCTTGGAACAAAGATCAATTTAAGTACCGCCTATCACCCTCAAACTGATGGTCAGAGTGAGCGTACAATTCAAACTCTAGAAGATATGTTACGGGCATGTATAATTGATTTTGGTGGTAGCTGGGACTGTCATTTACCTTTGATAGAATTTTCCTATAATAATAGTTACCATTCCAGCATTAAGGCGGCACCTTTTGAAGCCTTATATGGGAGGAGATGCAGAACTCCTATTTGTTGGACAGAAGTAGGAGAGAATCAGTTAACTAACACAGAAGTTATTTTGGAAACGACTGATAGAATCCAACAGATACGAGAGAAATTAAAAGCTGCCCAAGATCGACAGAAGAGTTATGCTGATCGAAGAAGGAGGCCTTTGGAGTTCCAGGTTGGAGACTTCGTGATGTTAAAAGTTTCACCTTGGAGAGGTGTTATTCGGTTTATCAAACGTGGAAAGTTAAGTCCAAGATATATCGGGCCGTATAAAATCATCGCAAAGGTTGGATCTGTTGCTTATACGTTGGAATTACCAGAGAAGTTGGGAAACATTCACAATACATTTCATGTATCACATCTCCGTAAATGTTTAGCCGACCCAACTCAAGCAGTGCCTTTAGATGACATAGAAGTCAATGATAAGCTAAAGTTTTCTGAACAGCCAATAAAGATTCTCCAAACCCAGGAAAAGAAATTAAGAAAGAAGGTTATTCCACTAGTGTTGGTACAATGGAAAGGTCAGAAGGGACCAGAGCAAACGTGGGAATTAGCCGACGAAATGAAAACGAAATACCCTCACCTGTTTAAGTGATATCCAAATTTCGAGGACGAAATCCTTTTAAGGGGGGGAGTGTTGTAACACCCCAAAATCTAAAGGTAATAAATATATATGTTTTTATATATTTTTATGTGAAAATATGTGTCGTATATGTGTTTATGTGATTAACATGTTAAAATGTTAAGAAATGCGTATTTGAAGTTATAACAATAAACTATGCATAAGGTAAGTATTTATCGGGTTAGATTATTTAAAAAAAAAATAAATAATAATAATAATAATATATGTTTATATGTTAAATATATGTTATATGAATGATTAGTCACCATGCTAGGTGTCAATTCTCATGATTAGTCACCATGCTAGGTGTCAATTCTCATGCTTAGTCACTAGGACACTTGTAAGAAGCATGTGAGACACTCTTGGCTATAAATAGACCATGGATCCATCCATTTTTCCTTGCTAATTCACCAAAAATCAACCTGAAACCTCTAAGAAACCTCAAGAACACCAAGAACACTCTAGCTTGCATTTTTGAAGATTCAAAGGGAGTTAGGAGCCCATCCTCTGGAATAGATCAACCTAAGGTATGTTTAACATTAGCCTTCAATTAGTTTTTACGATACATAACACTTAGATTTGCCTTTTAAGAATAATGCAAGATTAAGGTTCTTAAACATGTTTTGTTGAGTGAATAATTAATTTGAAATGGCGAACTTCTCTGGGCGAAAATGGCGAACTGGTCTGCTAGGGTTTTGCTGAGTTTCGTTGATCGATCTTTGCTTGTTATTGCTCGTTGGTTCATTGATTTCCTCACTGCTTCTCCTTTTGATTCACAGACACCGGTTCAAATCAACTGCTAGGGTTTTTTTAGATTCTTTCTTCTGGTTTGTGAGTATTGTTCTCCGCCCCAGGTGTTAGAATCTTATATCTCTTGTGGTTTGCTTTGTTTCCAACTGTGACATCGTGTTGGCTGTGGGGTTTCGTTTGTTTTGTGATCGATACAGGTTTTCTTGTGGCGGCAGGTTTAGGGTTTGCTTTATTCTAGGGTCTGTGGTTACGTAAGGTTCTATTCTACATGGTTAGTCTTACTCCTGTGCATGTCGATCATGGAGGTCCAGGGAAAGAAAACAAAGGGGTTCGAAAATCAAACACTAATGTACCGGGGCTGAGCTCGAAAGTTATTAACATAGATGGTAAACCGGGTGCTCGTCGTACTGCTTTTAGGAACCCTAATGGACAAAACAAGGATGGTAATGTGAATGCTATGTCTAAACTTTCTACATCATCAACTGTTCCTAGTCCAACAGTGGTTAATAACTTGTGTAAAGAGAATGATGGATTGGAGAAAGCCGGGGTGAACAAGCCTACTGAGGCTGAGTCTGAACTCCATTCTGAAGGTGGTGTGAATGGAGTGACGATGCTTCCTCAGGAGGTGTTGTATAGAGTTGGGAAAGGGACAACCGAGGGCGATCTGAATATATCTCATGGAGTTGGTGTTGAGGTAAATTCGGGTACCCCGAAGGTTCGCTCAAGTACTGACTCTATTGTGGCTGATAGTAAGTTACCTATGCCATCTCAAGATAATAAAATGAAGAGTGTTGTGAATGAACAGGGATTCATCGTCGATAACATTAATGTTGAGAACTATAGTGACCAATGTGAGGCTGTTAAGACGGTAAATACTCAGGCTAGTAAATTAGTGAAGAATGCTGATGGAAAGATTGACTTGATAGCTTCCCTTACTAATGCATCGGTCAAGGTTGCTGATGTTGGGGTTAAGTCTTTTGCTGCGGCTGTTCAAAGTAACAATGCTTCGTCGTCTAGTGGTGTTGTGAACTTTAGATATCTTGAGTCTGGGGTTGTCGAGGAAGGAGCTGATGTTACTATACCATTGGACTCGGTAAGGAAAGTGCAAAGTAAGCTTTCGTTTACTTTGTATGGTTACTTCATTGGAGATAGGATGGCATTCCCAGTTGTTGATTATTATGTTAAACAAAAATGGAAGAGGTTTGGATTGCAAAAAACTATGATGAATGCCAATGGCTTCTTCTTCTTTAAATTCGTTGATAGGAAGGGTATGCTAAGTGTTCTTGAAGGGGGTCCTTGGCTTGTTAAAGGTCAGCCCATCATATTGAACATTTGGAACCCTACAACTCAATTAAAAAAAGATGGTATAAAGAAGGTGTCGGTGTGGGTGAAGTTTCATAATGTCCCGTTAGCTGCGTATTCTGATGATGGGCTGAGCTTAATTGCTTCAAAAGTCGGTATTCCTAAAATGTTAGATTCGTTCACTGCCTCAATGTGTGCGAATGGGTGGGGTAGAAGCAGTTTTGCTAGAGCCTTACTTGAAATTTCAGCTGATCATGAGTTCAGGGAGAGTATTTTGGTTGCTGTTCCTGACGTGGAGGGGGGTGAATCTACGAGAATGGCTGTGAGGGTTGAATATGAATGGGTTCCTAAAAGGTGCTCTAGCTGTTGTGTGTATGGTCATGCCAATGAGTCGTGTCCGAGTAAAGAGAAAAATCCTGCTAATGTTGCTGCTGTGATAGAAAAGGATGGGTTTATAGACGTGACAAAAAAGAAAAGTGCAAAAAAAGGAGGTGTCCATATAAGAACACAACAACAGAAGGTGGAGTACCGGCCTATTAATAAAGGAAAAGAGAATAAGAAATCTGACGGTGCTAGTACTTCGAACTCGGGGAAAAATCAACAGGAAGATAGTGGTAAAAAGATTGAGCAGGTCGCTAATTTGGAGGCAAGTCAAGCTAATAAGGCTAAAGCTGTTCCTCCAAAGCCTATAGCTACAAGTAACTCATTTGCTGCTAATAAGGCTAAAGCGGTTCTTCCTCGGGATCCTCTTCAGGTTCTTCCTCGGGATCCTCCATAACAGGTTCATTAATAGGTTCTGCCGGAGCCGGAGGTGCAGCCAGAGCCGGAGCCGGAGATGTAGCCCCCCTAGCCAACTCAAGCTCAGCAACTCGAGCCGTGAGTTTCTCAACCAGCTCTGAGAGGTGATTCACCTGATAATATGCGTCACTCAGTCTTACTTGATACTCGGCCAGACGCTCATTAGCCCCTTTCAACTCTCCCCTAAGGATAGCAACTCTGAGACTGGTGTTGGCTCCATTATCTTGCAGCTCCCTGACCATATCAAACAGCCTCCTAATGTCCCTGAGCGCGCGGTCAAACATAGAGACCATTGCCGCGACGACTCTTTCAATAGCATACGGCAGTTCGGGTAGAAAGAATCGAGTTGACGACGGCTCTGTTGGAGTAGGTGGCACTTGCTCCCGATGAACCCAACTGGCCACAAGTGACTCGTACCAGTTCCAGCTGCCGTTGTCCCTTCCACGAACAACAATAGGTTCTCCATAAACGTGGCCCTCGGAAGTTATCCTCCGAACACCATGAGTCGGGGTAGTAGGACCCGTAGAAATCCGCCTACTGGTGACGGATGGGGATGATGATGATGAGGATGATTGGGAAGCGGATATCCATCCAGCCATGTCTGCATATATACCATATATATATACATATATAAGTACAAGTAACACATAGTCAAATAGTCACATACTAGTGTGTGTGTTCGAGTGTATGACTAAGGTGTGTCTAAGGCTATAGTCGGTCTACTAATGCAAACCTAGTTCACTATAACCAATGGCTCTGATACCAATCTGTCACACCCCCAAAAATCCCACGCGCGACAACGCGCCGCAGGGAGCGTGACAAACCAGGATCGAACACATTAGCCATACGAACAGTCTATATGCAATGTAAAAGTAAAACCAGAGTAAATGCGTTTTTAAATGCGGAAGCGTAATCGACAAAGTTGTAATAATTGTTCAAGCGCCAAAACATGCGCAAACCAAAAGTTAATAAGTTTGATAAATAAATAAGTCTATGATGCATGCATGGTAATAGTAATCCTTATGTGGTGCATCCTAGCTCGTGGCAGACAATCCAGTTTAGCGACCTGAGATATAACATGCTAAAGTGTCAACACAAAGGTTGGTGAGTTCACAGGTTTATCAGTTCAATAACATTTCAAGTTCAGTTTAAGATTGACCGTTCAATAACGTCAAGTTGTAAGAGCATAATCACTAATATATATCAAATAGCTAGCTAGGCTATATACATGAAACTTCGCACGTTGATGGTCACCGAAGCTAACAGTTGTTTATAGTTTGCCTTGTTGTGTTTAGGACGAATATAACACCCGTTCGATATCCAATCGTGTCAGCGCGACTGACCCGGGTGGGGTTTGTCAGACCCAGTAGTACTACAATATATTTCCCGCTATCGTCATTAATACTAACGGTACCATAGGAAGGACTTTGTTGTATAGTGTGCTACAAGTACTTCAAGTGATATATAAAAGTCTAATTATCTCAGTTGTATAAATCATGCATGTTAATCTCCCCCAAAAGGATTAAAACAGTAAAATGGGGCCGTGAAACTCACCTTAGGTTGCTCGGCAGAGTTTCCAGACAAACAGTTAATTTCAAGTAGCAAGAACGAGTCTTGTGCAAGCAATCAATCACCTAACGAGCATTCAAGTATAAGTGTGTGTTCTATAAACTATCAAGTCTAACGTAAACGATAAAAACGAAGGATCGTGAAGTCCGGAATAAGTCGAGGATGGCACGTGTGCCAAATCCGAGCGATTATCGAAATAACGCGAGAAAAGTCAATATATAACTTTAATATATACTTTCTAAGTTTGAGGATATCAAAATAATTACATATATATATATATATATATATATATATATTTAAATAATTATTCAAGTGACGTTAATAATAAAGTTTCAACAAGTTATATATATATATATATATATATATATATATATATACATAAATATGTTAAATCGAATGATTTAAATATTTATTTTGAAAAGAAACAACAATTTATGGTGAATCATAATCCAAAACCGAGTATTTCGTGTTTCTAGTCAAAACAACGGTTTTTAATAGTTTCCTGAAATATTTTAATGTTTACACAAAATATTACTTTGTTTCAAGCCAACGTCTTGTATATATATATATAATAGTTTACACAATGAATATATATATATTTTTCCTTTTTAGATAAACCCAAAGTTTTATATTAATAAATATATACATGGATGTTTAAAACGATATTTTTAATTTAAATTGAGAAGTTTAAACATGTTTCACAACAAAAAAAATATGATTTACGATGTTTAAACGGTTCCAAATACATTTTTACGGGTTAAAATACGAGAAGGAACGATTTAGGGATGGGTTCTAGCAATCCAATGCTAAAAGAAAACACAAAAACATAATAACAGAAAACATGGAGGTCACCGGGTTCGAACCCGTGACCTCTATGTTGCAATGCAGCGCACATACCACTCGGCCAGGTCGCCATTGGTGATAGGGATCCGTTCAGAAATCTTTTATGTGTTATCAGCGACCAGAACCGAGTTCAGGGGAAGTAATGGGTTTAAAAAGAAACGGTTGGGACCGGGACTCGAACCCGCGTCCCTTGCGTACAAGGCCAGCGCTCAAACCAATTATGCCAGATTGGCGTCTGGTATTAGATCCGACTCGTAAATATTTAACCCGATCCCGTCCCTCGTCATCTTCTTCATACAAGGATTCCGGTGACCGGAACCCTAACTCCAGTCGCCGGAAAATCGCGACACTCAAATAAAACGCATAAAAATGTACGACTAGCATTAGGAATCGTTACCTTGGATCGAAGATGAGATACGAGGTGTTATTGAAGCCGAAAATGAACCCGAAAGCTTGTACGCGAACCCCGAGCACGCTTATAAAATTCAAATCCGTCTGTTCCTGTGTGCTCGTTAAGAACTTGCGATCACAGTGGTGATCGAAAGGTTGTCGAATGGTGGCTGTTTGATGGCTTCTTGGTGGGTTGCCGGAAGTAAAAAAAAAACGAGAGGAGAAAGAGAGCAGATAGCTTTGCGATTGAAGAAAGGTTGTGGTGAACTTAAGTGATTGCAATGATATTTACATATCATTGAATTCTAATTGATGGCCAACGGAAAGAAACCGAAAGGAGGAGACGGTGAATTGAAGTGGTCGACGTTCGAAACCGATTTTTGAGTGAAAGCTCGTAATTGTCATTTACAATTGAGTTTCATTAAATGGCACCTTTAGTCCCTCCTGAATTTACAACTTAGAAAAGAAGTTTGAGGTAAATACAAAATAGTCCCTCCAGGTTTACTCGAATGGAACCATGTTTGGGAAATGACAAAATATCCCCCCAAAGTTTTATAACCATCTTACGGATCTAACGGAGTTAGCATAAAATGTTTTCTACAACAAATATACGAGGAACGTCAAAATATATAGATCGTATATCGTTAGTAAAATATATAACCTTAAACGACTACCTAAAATCGTAAATAATAATCCTCAATTCTCTATTTTAAAGTCACATAAAATCATAGGTTTTTAAATCTATAACCTCCGTATATTTAAAGTACATAAATTATAAATAATGAATTGTAATTAAATCATTTAATTACACCAAATTATAAATATCATTAAATCATATGTATATATTATAATTCCACAATTAACAAAGAATTTCAATCGTTTAATTTTCCGTGCATGCTCGTAGTGATTGATCACACAAAACCCTAATTTGCTAGAGTCAACGCAGATAAGCACATAAATGTTCACACAACATTTAATACGTTTTACGTTCAGTTAATGTTGGAAAATGACCTGAAAAGTCGGATTGTCACAACTGGTCTTCTGCTAGTAAACGATCTTAAGCAAGACCAAGAGTCATCATTTCCCAATCTTAACCACTGTTAAGTTCTCCCAAGTAACACTAACTCTGATTTGCATAACTCTTAAATACCATCTTATTTATTTTCTTTTCTTTTCTTTTCTTTTCCTTTAAAAGTATTCTCTTCTAAACTAACCCTAGATCTGGCTAGATGATCAAACGGACTGGTTATCGAGAGTTCTCATTTTCCATTGTGTCCTGAACAACCCCGATTCAACTTACCACTACTATACTGCACCACGATGGGTTTACTTGACCGTGTAATGCGGTGAAATGGTAGTTGTCAAGTAAAACATGTATTATAAATTTAAAACCTTCAAGTTTCTAAAAAGGTTAAGGAAAAACTGCCATATTTTTAGTACACCTTAGCACACGTCAAGCTTTTTGCACCGTTGCTGGGGACACAAACAAGGATTTGGAAAAAAGTCCAAGTTAGCAGCCTAGCCAATAGTTTAAATTAATATGCTTTTACTTAGTTTAGATTTTTACTTCTATTAGTTTTTCTTATTTTTCTTTTCTCTGTTTTTTTTTTCCTTTTATTCATCTATCTTTCATTGAGAAATATTGCAAGGATGGATAATCCGGAGGAATATTTTGGTTATAATGATGGATGGCCTCAGTTTGTTTGGTGTAAAATCTGCGGCTAACATAATAGTGAGAACGCTTACGTTCTTGCGAGTAGATGATACACCACCAGAGGAAGGTCCAAGTCATTTTTCTTATTCTTCTCCCCCACCACAAACGACCGAACACAACTATGAACAAGAAAACATGAGAATGTCGGTTGTGGAGGATGATTTTCCACCTTCAATTTCTAAGTGTATACATAGTTTCGCTTTATTTTGTTTACGGTGTAATGAAAATCATTATATTTTTTTTGGGTAAAGGGTTACCCCGGTGATTTTGTATATATATACCACAAAGAAAAACAAGTAGTAAGGAGAGCCCTTACTAGTTCATACTTGGGACAAACCCCCAAAGTAAGAAAAACCAAATAAAGAAAAACCAACAAGCGAAAACACTACCACCTAGAACTCAAATATCAAGGTAACACAAAAAAACACAAACGACTACGTGTTAGCCATGGTGTCAAGTGAACCAATCTTCCACACGCTCAGAGCCTGATCAACCCTCACGGTCCTCTTGTACTTCAAACCCATCAACTTCCAACGAACCACTTCAATAATCCTGCCAGCCACAATGTCAGGAGGGCGAGTATGGTTGTTAAACAGCCGGTTATTTCTCTCTTGCCAAACATGGTACATCGTAGCATGAACCACCAACTTATCAATAATAGTCTGGACCGACTTCACCGATTTGCCGATAAAGAACCCAGAAATGTCAGCCCAATCATTGGAAACCCCATTCATACTCGTGTATGGCTTAACAATCTCCCAAACTTCAGCAGCAAAAGGACACTGAAGGAAAAGATGATCACGAGAGTCATAGTTCTTGTAACAGAGAAGACAACACATCATATTCATATTCTTTCGTCTCGCTATATCCCACCCCAAGATTTTATCCTGGGTAAGTAAACAATCACGCATAATCAGCCAAACAATAAAAGCATGACGAGGGACACACTGAGCAAACCAAACAAACTTTACCCAGGGAACATCAACACTTCTACACCGAATAGAATCCCAAACAATAGACGAGGAGAAGGTAGCCAATCTATCATCCACTCGCCACTGTAGTCTGTCATTCTCACTGTCCTTCAAAATAATCTGATTCGTCTCATTCAAGACCGGAAATAAATCACGCCAAGCAGCAGGCCAAATACTCCCATTAGAGTCAAACACATCAGACACCTTAGTGTGTGAAGTAAAACCTGCCGAGTACCTGATGCGAGGGGATATGTGGTGACATAAGGGACCCGAAGGCAGCCATTTATCAAACCATACCGATGTGGACCTCCCATTACCAATGCAAGACCACACAAAAGAACGAATGAGAGGCCGAATGGCCATAAGCTTCCGCCAACTAAAACTACAAACAGCAGGGCATTTGTACTCCCAGAAATTGCGGTTTTTTAACCTATAAGTATACACCCAAGCAACCCAAAGAGAATTGCGTCTAATGAGGATACTCCAAGCATGAGTGGCCATTAAGGATTTGTTCATATCATCAATCCGTCTAATGCCCAAGCCACCTTCAGTCTTTGGAACACACACATGCTTCCAAGCCATAATGAAAATCATTATAGGGATGAACATCAAGAAAAAATTAAAAATAACTACCCACTATATACAATAGAGACACCTTCTTCCCCTCCTAAAAGTGACCTTGAAGAAACAACACAACAAATGTTAGAACACATCAAGGTCATAGAAGAGTACTTTAAAAGAATATGAGAGGATTTGAGCCTATATAGCATGATCACCTATAAACATGCTTGTTTCTTATTTGATTCTAAGAGAGACCCAGGTAATTCAGTAGACGTAGAACTTAACATGATAATACGTCTCGAGACGTACAAAATCAGAAGCCACATAATTAAAGGATTGAGGCACCTAGGATTTCCACCTTTCTGCTCCTCGTCTCCTTTCTTACCCACTTTGCAAAATACCCTAAAACCCCCCATAGTTTTTTTCTTTACACCCCTTATTTTAGTAAAAAGCGGTTCTTTTTCAAAAACCCAACTGTGACTACTTTTTCTCCCAGTCAATAAAATGTGAAAAATCCAAGGACCTTAGATTTCGCACTCCCTTGTCAAAAAAAATGAGGAAAAAGAAATGCAAGTAGTGAAATAAAGGGATAAACCCCTTAAGAGCAATCTAGGGAAGCTCTTAAAAGATTCTTTAAAAGAAAGTCACATAAAAACGGTAAGTCCCAAAAAGACTGCTTTTTACGCTTTTTACCTCCTTTCAAATAAAATATCATACCCTAACCACAAGCCTACCCTTTTTAAGACCTCATGATAATTATGTGATTTCTGGTGAGATCTGTGGAGGTTCGATTGCGTGTCAAGCCTATGCTGTCTACTTGTTTTCACCTAGGTATGAGTGTTCACCCCAAATATATACAAATCAATACCCCTAGAGTTGAGTGATCACTTGTGAGGTATATAAGTTTGTGTAAAAATAAAACTTGTAAGTAGGCCTGTCATAATTGTTTATATTTCAACAAATGAAAAAAAAATCAATGAAAGACAGTTTGGAAAATAAATAAAGGAACGGTGTTTATAGTGCTCGGAATCTTGATTCCACGAATTGATAAACTTTCGGGATGTGTTGGGCCTTATTTATAGAGTTTTGCTCGAGGACAAGCAAAGGTTCAAGTTTGGGGAAGTTTGATATGTGCTAAATTATATATATTTGTATATCAAATATTCCTCACATTTCGGGTTATATCTGACAGACTATTATCAAAACAGTGTGATATTGTTTCCTTTTTAGTTTTTCAGTGCAATCTAGGTGAAAATCACAAAAGAAGTCAGAAACGCTCAAAAATGAAGAAAACATGAAGACTTCGTGATTTTGTGCCAAGAACCAAGCTACGACCTTGCAAGATGGACATGATGCCCTCATACGACCTTCTATCAAGTCAAGACAAAGTGGTAACCCCAAGACTCAACCACACCCCGAAGCAAAACTACTGAAAGACACCGGTGAGGTCAGGAAATGCCCTAAACTTCACGAAAGAATATCTTTGGCTAGAAAATGAGTTACAGGACCCGTGAAAAGTGAATTTAGAGTATCTTGGTGAGAGGAAGATGATTTTTTGGTCAACACACCCTGTGCCATACTTTAACATGGGCCCTGCCAAACTATGCACGCCCCATGCCCAATCCCACAAAGAACCGTTCGTACAAGAATATTCTGAAATCGGCCTTCTGATACAACACGGCCCGTGCCAAGTTTGGCATGTCCCGTGCTTCTGCACACAAAGATTTGCTAATCATGCGTCTGACATGGCACGCCCTCGTGTCCAAAGAGCACGCCCCCGTGTTACCTGACACCAAAGATTCGAAATCAACCTTTTGACATATCACGGACCATGCGCACGAAGATACAGCCCGTGCCGCCTGAACCTACAAGCCCCGTGTCACACCCCAACCAAGCCCCGTGTCACACCCCGTGTTACCAATATATAATAAACATGCCACTCGATTAAATATCAAAAATATAGTCTTACAAATCATGGGAAAACCCAACAACCAAAAACAATCCAAAACATAATAATAAATATTAGTAACTAGTCTTATTAGGTCAACTAGGTCCATATGCAATCCTAAGTGACATCATCAACTTCAAGCATTTCCTGCAACATGTATAATATAAAAAGTCAACTACGAGAGTTGGTGAGTAAACATAGGTTTTAAATAGCATAAGTAAAAAAAATAATAGCGATTCATGTGACAAGTGAAATCCATAGATTATGTGTAACATGTTATAAAGGTGTTGTGTAACCAAACCTAGACATTTAGGAAATCAATCACCCATTGAAAATAAGAATACATTTTCAATATAGTGGGTGGGTTGTCGACCAATAGCTATTATTGACCCATAGGCTTCCAAACAATCGTTAATGGTACACAAGCAATTAATGACTAGCGACAAGCGACAAACGAATACAACATATAGATTCAACACGTATTACATATCAAGAGTACACATGCACAACATGGAATCGCATAGTAATGTAGATAGAATAATGATTAAAGATTTTGGAATTAAGATACAATGTTGCACCCCAAATAATGAAAACGAAAACGGGGCTATGATTACTCACCTGATAAGCAAAACAAGTCAAGTAGCGAGAGAAAAACAACGAACGCGAGGAAAAGCTAACCTTGCTGAAAACCTAAAGAATTCGAATAACCGACAATTGTAACGGCCGATACGATTACCGAAGATTAATTAGAGATTTATTATTATTTATGTTAAGAATATTTTATTTAATAGTTATTGTTACTAAAAGACCCTTTAATGATCATAAATGCCACTTTTGATAATTATGTAAAGTTTAGGTTAAAATTGTAATTTCTCAAACTTAGGGGTTAATTATGTCAATTCAACAAAGTCTTAAAAATATAATTTTCCAGAATTTAGGGTTTATTATATAATTACTAAAACATCATAACAATTCTGAAAATTTCATATCTTTAGTAAAATTACACGTTTTACCCCTTAAGTTTCAATAATTACATAAATGGCCCAAAAGTTGTAATATTTTGCGACGGTAATATTAGACTTATGGAGACCTTGAAATATGTTTATTAACATACCAGAAGTGAGTTAGTAAGTTTCATTCGCTACAAAATTGTTAGATTAGAAAACTATGTGATTAAAACACTTACTTTAACGGGTCAAAACGCATAACTCTTAGGTTTTTGATAAAAATTCAGTTTTGATGGTTTGGAAACATCATAATATACTTAGAATATTATTTAGGACAAATTACAACACTTGGTAAATGGTAATTGTGATTTTTGGTAGTTTTTCCCCAATTTAAGTGTGCGTTTAAGGTTTGACTTTTAACACAAAGGAGTTTTGGTCAAACCCAGCAATGGGGTATTGTAAAGCACACAAAAACAAGAAACTTTTATGAAGAAACTTACTTGTGAAAGTCAAAGGAAGCTGGTCAATTTGGAAAGTCAAACTGGTGGACTTTGACTTCTTAAAATGCGAAAGAATGATCAAATCTCGAAATTGGGGGTTGAGGTACGATGCACAGTGGTTTTTAGGGCCAGGGAAACATGCATTTATAGTTGAGATGGATGTTTAGGGTTTCAATTGTGCTATGGAAAGTCTTGGAGAGAAAGTCAAATCTTTGCATTCAATTGAGGATCACTTAAAAACATGATTGATTGTGTATTTTTATGGAAATTCTTGAAGAATACGTTTAGGGTGAATCACAGAAGAAAACGGATCGAAAAACGGATCAAAAATGAAGTTTCTAGGCACAAAATGGTGAAGAAAACGAGTTGGTCGACTTTTATAAAGCTAGAAATGAAATCTGGGCTGCTTTTCAATGCATAAGTAAATATGGGAACAGGTTGTGTCAACTAAAGCGCGCATAGCGCAATGGTAACGCTGCTGTGTTATAACTAGTAGGTCTCTGGTTCGATTCCAGCGCCCAGCACCTTTTTGTTTCTTTTTTTTTCTTTCCTTCTTTTTTTTCTTCTTCTTTTTTTTTCCTTTTCTTTTCACTCGTTCTTCTTCGTTACTTATCGGAATGACTTCAAATTTGAAACACCCTCACAAAATACATGAATGAACAACATGAAACCATAAAATATGCTCTTTGAGATTCGAGGATCATCCGGTTAATTCCGAATTCGCGCTAAACAGAAAATCATTACACTTTCGTTTTATGTAAATTGATTATCTAAAAATTAGTCGATTAATTCCTTTGACTTGGAAAATCATTATAAGACATTTAAATGGCTTTATTTGGACTATTAATTAGTAAATACCTGAACTTCCTTTGATTATTGATAAAACGAGTACTGAGCATGTGTAATAATTTCGAAATGGATTTATTTTTTTTCATTTCAAAGCGACTTTAATATACAAATAATATAAAATGATTTTGATCATATAAAATAGTTAAGGATCATGTAAAATGTTTAACCCCATGTTCAAAATGTTTTGATAAATTTTCCAAGCCGAAAGGTGAAAACTCGAAACGGGTCAGGTTTTGCTAAACAGGTCGGAGGCGGGTGCTACACCCCGTGCTGTCAAAAGCACACCTCGTGCCATGTCAGAAGTTTGGCTATATAAGGAGAGGTCAGTCATTCTTCCAAATCGCTCAATTCTTTTCTTTCTCTCTTACGGTTTTGAGCCATTTGGTGTTTTCGAGTCTTGTAATCGAGTTTATAAGAAATTTAACTTAAGCAATATCTTGTAAGCATTTTGTCTAGGAAATCTTTTTTTTTCTCTTAAGCAAATCTTTAAAGCCATGACTGGCTAAATTCTTATACTTAGTTGGGAGGTGACAAACCTCTGGTGGGTTGGGTAATGACCTCCTAAGCTTGCTTAAAGTGTGTCTAATGACTTTATGAAAACCCTTTTTATTGAAAGTTTATTATTGATTTTCTTAACCAAATGTGCTCTTCGTATCACAGACCATTCGGGGAGACGAAATCCCAAAGGCCGGATGTTGATGCATATTCTTAGCGTCGTGTGAAGTATCTGAACAAGACAATGTGAAGATCAAAACAAGATATGATTGCTGCCTAACGAACTGGATTCGAACTGTCAGTTCGGATCAGGCGAACTGCCAATTATCCTGAGGTTTGGACATTCGGGTATAAATAGTTGTTTTGTCTTTGTTTTTGTAAAACTGAGCGTGTAAGAGTCTAAGCTAAAGTGTGTGCTTATGTGTTGTGTTCTCTATGTTTATTGATTGTAACTGTTCGTCTAGATCAATAAAACAATCAGTTTAATTACGTTTCGTATCCAAAATAGCTAGATCGAGTAGACGATATGTTTCTCACGAACTTTCAAGTGTTATCAGAGCTTTTTGGTTCATTCTACCGATCTGTTATTTTGGACTTTTTGACACAAAAGTGTCGTTTTTTGAAAATTTGAGGTGTTTTTGCGAGTTTTTGGTCGTTTCGATTGAGTTTTTTGCGAAAAATTTGCTCCTAAATCATTCCTCATCACTTTGTCTGGTTCACTGCTGAAAATCTCGTTCAAATCTGTCAAAATTCGAAATTTTGAGTCAAAATGGTTCAGTTCGGCTGATGAACGTTCTTTTAGAAATAACCTTCATCCGAACTCACAGTGCGGCTCCTGTTCGTCTCGTCCGAAGTCTCAATTCGTTCAAGTTCATTTAGAGTTTGTTTAAATTGTTTTAGTTCGGATAAGGTTTGGTTTTGGTTCAGATCATTTTCAATTCAGGACAAGTTCGGATAGATAGTTCAGTTCGGCTACGGTTCGGATAATCTTTTATGTTCGGACTCAGTTCAGCTAAAGTTTCAGTTCGGATAATGATTTTCAGGTTCGGATCAAGTTCGGCTAAAATTGGGTATATTGAAATGTTTTACGAAAACTGATGTAACTTAAGAACCGTTAAGAGTTACATAACCCAATACCAGCCAAAACGACCGTCTCGAAGATATCTACACTTTTAGTTTCCTACCGGCCAGTACCCTCCGTTTCGATATCAAAAATCCACTTTTAAGCACTTCG
This sequence comes from Deinandra increscens subsp. villosa, assembly GCA_039602395.1. Taxonomy (NCBI): domain Eukaryota; kingdom Viridiplantae; phylum Streptophyta; class Magnoliopsida; order Asterales; family Asteraceae; genus Deinandra; species Deinandra increscens. The sequence goes on from JBCNJP010000003.1 coordinate 65,348,418, forward strand.
TTTTTGAGTTTGAAGGAGCATCATATGTCACACCCCCAAATATCCACTAACGGAGTTTATACCGTTACGGGGCGCGACTAGACCAGGACCACAACCATTAGTTACAAATACTAAACGAATCAGAGTAAAGTCCAAATGTTCATAAATAAGACAGTTTTAAAAGTTACGCAGCGGAATGTAAACATAAATATCTTAGCACTAACCGCGTGCTTTAATTACAAAACATGAATTGTTATATAAATTCCCAAGTTAGTTCAAATAAAAGTAAACATTTTCTTGTGCCATGTCAACCTGCTCCGGATACTCCTCAGCGATCTGCAAAAGTTAAAACCACGCAAGTGTCAACCAAAAAGGCTGGTGAGTTCACGGTGGGCTTGTCATGCATTGGCCCGGTCTCATAATCATTTTCTTTGTCAACATATACATACGTAATATTTGTTTTATGAAAAACGATGCTTTGAAACGTCAATTACCGAATATTTAATATGCGCTTAGTCTTGTAAGAATTAAAGAACTCAACCGATATCGCGGGTAGCTAATCCGTCGTTTCATGCACTAAGGAAGATTGTACCAAGCTGACTATTTATTTTGCGGTGTTCCACCGTCATTTATTTTTATTTGCGGACTTTCGTCACTGCTCTTTTGCCTCCCCCGTGTCCTCCTCTTGGGATCACGGTGTCAAATAGGCTGATATTGTTCCCCGTGCACCTCCAGTGCCCCGGAGCGGAGTTTGTCAAACTCCAGTAGATCTACCCAACATCCCCTCGCTTCCACGAATTAATGGCACAATTAATTATGAGGACTTTTTATTTAACCAAAAACATTCCTTAGAAATCATGTGATATCATTTGGTTTAAAGCCTTTAACCTATGCTAGCCATATTAAAACATTTCACTTAGGGTTACCATCGAACCCAAAAATCATTTATCAATTTTATTCTTCGTAAACAACGACTTGAATCCCCCCCCCCCCCCAAGTGTTCCCATAAACACTTTGGTGGAAAACAGTCGATTTTTATTTGTCCGGTGCTCAGCACTCGTAAGTTTTGTCAGCATTGTTTTTAAGTTGTTCTTTCCGTCCCTAACGGGATCGTATCTTGCGGGTTAGTGACACTCACCTTTGGTTGCTCGGCTAGACTTGCTTAATTATCCTTGAATTGATTTCTTAATGAGGACCTATAATTCATTTAGGTCTTATATATTAGTCTTGTGTCTAATTTATTTCAAACAACGTTCACTATGGCCCATAACATAGCACGTTAAACTAAGACACGACATATCGACACACGACACCGATGGTTGATCGCAAACAAAGGTTTATATACATCAGAAATCAAACATGTATCATCATAGCATAATCAGGTAAGTCATGGCATAACATTCAAGTAAATTGCACAAGTTTAGATTCTGGTCACAGTTTCGCTAGCCTAGTTTCGCTAGGCAGTTTCGCTGTGTACACGGGCAGCACTTTCGCTAGGCAATGCCCGATGACACAGTTTCGCTAGGCTAGTTTCGCTCGAAACTGTTGGCACAGTTTCGCTAGCCTAGTTTCGCCCGAAACTGGTTTGAACTTTCGTTCAGGGAATTTCGCTCGGTAGATTCGCTCGAGCTGGTCTGGTTGGTTTACCCGGCGACACTACAGTTTCGCTCCATAGTGTCGCTGGTTGAAGATATGCATAATTTCGCTGGACAGTTTCGCCCAGAGAACATGACAGTTTCGCTGGTCGCGAAAAAACACATAAATCAGCCTAAAAATCAATCTAACAGCTTCCATATTACATGCAATTCATTATCTAGCATACATAATCATTTACCAACATAAATCAGTAAGCTTTAACACCTTAAACATGCATTTTCATCATCAAATCACTAAAAACACATTTTAACCTAAAATAACCTAATCTAGCATAAATCTTCAACATGGATGGATTTTACACGTAAAGTTACTGACTTTATTGTAGATCTATCATTCCTAGACAACATATCAGAGGATCAAGTGATTCCATAAAGGTTTGGTCATGCTTTAAGAAGAAAACATATAGAAAACACATAGAAATGGCATAAAGGAAGGTTTTGGGACTCACGATTCGATCAAGAAATCAAATGGATGTTGTCTTGAGGCTGAGATCTTGATGTTTTGTTGTGTTTCTCGACTGACCAGAATTCCAGGAGTGTGTGTGTGTGTTTTGGAGAGAAATGGTGCAAAAATGAGGCAACTAGGGTTTTATGTTATTATATATCAGGGCCTAGTTTCGCTGGCAGTTTCGCTGGCCAAGCGAAACTGGCTCTGATCACGAGTGAGCCAATAGACTGCCGGGCGACATTATAGTTTCACCCGGTAGTTTCGCTGGTTGCCCAAAAGTGGTCAGTTTTCACAATATCAAGGATTTACAATTTGTCATGCTATTCATAATATTAAATCATGCGTTTAAATCACATTGCACATAATGACATCAATAAATGAACACATAACACATATGGGCGGGTCCGGTGATCAACCAAAGGACGTGGACGTATTCGGCCTAGTTAAGCATTAGTTACTAAGTTAACACTTATGACGTAACTAACGGAGATTGTCTAACGGAAGTAAACCTTGAAATTCTCGGATGTCACATCATATTTCGGAAAAGATGTCTGATTTCCAAGCATTTAACGTCATGCAAAACGCGATGCAAACCTTGATTGACTTTGATAACAAAATTGGAACAAGCCAGAAAGTTCCCAAGTTGTTAAAGTTGGAAGATTATCAGAATTGGAAGCAACGATTTTCTGCTTACATAAGCACGAATGATATCGATTTGTGGATTCCGATTCGAAAGCTTTACATGCACCCAACTGATCAAGAAGATTTCAAAGAAATTCATACTTTTGATGCTGCTGAGAGAAAAAGTTATGAACTTGAACAGAAGGTGTTTGGTTATCTTACTTTGGCTTTACCTACCGAGTTACTACATAAATCCAGTACTTGCAAGAAATCAAAACAGTTGTGGTATGCTTTATCGGCAAGGTGTGAAGGTAATATTGAATACAAGAAGTGTCGACGAAAGGTTTTAAACAAAGTGTTTGACATCTTTCATCATTATGAAAACGAAAACATAACGGCTCTCGTATCAAGATTTTCACATCTTATCAGTGAATTGAAAATTATTGGGATTGAGAAAACGGATGAAGATTTGGAAGAGAAGATAATGGAGGCCTTACCTGAAAAATGGGAAAAATAATGTATTGCTACTTACTCATGATAAAGAATATTCTACATTATCATTTCATGAGCTTACTAGTAAACTTCATGCTCATTATGTGTACGCCTTCAAGGTGCTGGCAGTGTGGTGGGTTATCTGCGGTACACCCTATATAAACATAGGTGGCACGTTGAATGTGGGGAGCAGTTCCGGACCGAATTAGTTTCAAGTCATGCCCAAAGACTCGTCATGAGAAACTCCATCTAATGGGACTAAGGTCCTCAACCAACAGCTCTTAATGCTTCTTTCTAGGAATTACAGATATCCCTTACATATTCCGACTAAAAGAGACATATACCCAAAATAATCAAAATTCTCATACTTCAATACTTCAGAGTCTAGAAGAAAACTTTTTTAAAGCGAATTTCCTGCCATGATTTAGACGCGAGTTCTGACTCAGATAAACATCAACATTTTGAAAACCAGAGACTTTCCTCTTATGAATGAAAAACCGCATGATCGAATGAACAACTCCAACTTTTAGAAGCATGTGTTAAGAAGTAGATCGACTTGATTAAGAGACACTACTTAAGGTGATCTGCTTTGTTTCTATACACTCGCTGGCATTCACTAGAGTGATTGCCGATCCTTTTCTATGGAACACCCAATTAGATATTTTGACCCGTGTTAACCCTACACTAAACAAAAACGTATATGTACAGGCAACCCAAGCCAAATCCGTCGATAACATCATGTTTTGTGTTTTGTAAACCCTAACCCTGTTTTATAACACTTTCGTACTTTATCTTACTTTTGAGGACCATTTGAACCGGTGTTACGCA
>JBCNJP010000003.1:65352940-65559244 GCA_039602395.1 Deinandra increscens subsp. villosa
TGATGATTTGGTAATTCTTTAAATCCCACTAGTTAATTCAGTTTGGTGCATGTGTGTGTATGATTTAAGGTTCCAAAAGATAGTCTATACTTGCTTAACTTGCGGATGCCTTCCGGTTTGGCTGGGTAATTGATTAGTGTGGTTGTGTGTTTGTTCGTCAATATGGTTAACTTTCTGGTTGGTCATGGTCATTTGCATCTCGATTCTTATGTGCGGCTCTAATTAGACAATCCGGGAGGTGATAGTTAGACCGGTTAGTCGGGTTGGTTAATAACCTAGGATAACACGTCTTCGGGAGAGGAGTGCCCTAGGAAGTTAGTTAATCTGCTATTAACGTGTTAGTTAAATTAATTAGTGGTATCTCCTGCTAACCTAAGGTGGCTTAGATTGTTTCGAGGGTAGTTAGGTCTAGTTGAGGTAGGATTTACTCGAAAGGTGAACTCCTGTTCGAGCATTAGGATTATCTGCTAGGAAGAACTTAAAAGGTGAACTAGCCGCCATCAAAATTGTCATAGCCGAGTAAAGTCGATAGTGTTGGTTAGGATTCTAGGTCTAGGTGGTATCGAATTGAATTTCATCTGGAAGTGGTCATGTTTTCGGTTAGTTAATTGACTAGTTAGTTAAAGTAGTTAATTTAGTTAGATAAATCCTTACAAAAACCAATTTACTCATAAGTTCCATTCCTTAGGTCCTAGGTTAAGTCTGGTTACATAGTGTCTCTAGGGTTTTTTTTATCCCGGTCTTATATAAGTTATTCTACCACCGATAGACTTGCCATAGGTTCGGTCTAGTTTAAGTATTTTTGGGAAAATTAGGTATGTCTAGGTCTAGGTAAAGTTAGTTATTTTTAGGTACCATTTTGAACACATCAGCGCTCTTCCATTTTCATCAAGTATATCAATATAGTGCTCTATTATTCAATATCAAGTGTTCTTACTTATTCATGTAACATCCTGATTTTTCATATGTTAATTTCCGTTAAATTCATGTTAATAATATAACATGAAGAGTACAAAAGAAATTATCACTCGAGATGGGGCTGATGTTGTCCTACCAATAGCATCAGTTCGTCATGTTCAAAAGAAATTATCATATACTTTGTTTGGGTATTTTCTGGGTGATAGGATTGCTTTCCTAGTCGTTCATTATTTTGTTAAACAAAGTTGGAAGAAATTTGGCCTACAATAAACAATGATGAACTCCAATGGTTACTTTTTTTTCAAGTTTTGAGATAAGAAAGGGATGGTTGATGCTCTTGAGGGTGGTCCTTGGTTGATAAGGAATCGGCCCTTGTTTCTTAATATGTGGAGTCCGACCACACAACTTAAGAAGGATGATATTAAAACTGTTTTGGTGTGGGTTAAGCTCCATGATGGTCCCTTAGTTGCGTTTACTTCAGATGGGCTTAGTATGATTGCAACTCAGATTGGGGCACCCAAACTTCTTGACTCTCTTACCTCATCGATGTGTATGGATTCGTGGGCAAGGAGTAGTTATGCAAGAGCCTTATTAAGATTTCAGCGGATCGCGAGTTTAAGGATATGATTACGGTGGCGGTTCCTGATCCTGATGGAGATGAGTTCATCATAGAAACTATACATGTGGAGTATGAATGGAAACCTCCCAGATGCAAACATTGTTGTGTATTCAGCCATGACTTTGAGAGCTGTCCAAAACGGGTGAAACGGCAGGAGAAGCACCAGGATCCTCCAAAAGTTGGTGAGGAGGGGTTTGTTGAACCTAAGCAGAAAAATATTCGAAGAAGACTAATACCCAACCAATGAAAGTGAAACCCAAGTTTGAATACCGTCCGGTTAATCCAAAACCCAAACAGAAAGATAAAGATGTTGTGGGTCATGACCAGGGGTTGCCCTATCTAATTCGTTTGGGGCTCTAGAACAAGATGAGATGGGGACGGCTAATGTGGAGAACTATCACACTGAATCATCTAAACCTAGAAGGTTTATTTATCATAGTGTTGAGACCTTGGACAATGGTGATGATGTTGAGGAAATCTACAATGAAACGGAGGAATTTATGAAGTGGGGGGGGGGGCAAAATGACTAAACAAGGGGCAAGCACTCCTTCTGTTAACGTTTCCGATTTTTAGTCGAACAAAAGGGGCTTGAACCGGCCCCTCAAACAGAAAGAAGTTCCACAAGTTGTTAAAGATAATAATCTTAGCATGTGTGCCTTTCTAGAATCGCATGTTAATGTTGGTAAACTGTTTAGTATTTGCAAGGGTGTTTTTAAAGGTTGGGATTGGATGTCGAATGGGACTATGTGTCAGAAGGGGACTAGGATTATTTTGGGATGGGATGCGTCAGTCTCTGATGTTATGTTGCTATCTCAGTCTGATCAGGTTATGCATATACAAGTTTTTTTCAAGGACTCTAAAAAGGTGTTATTTTGTTCTATAAATTATGCTCACAACTATTACATAAGGAGACGTGCTTTATGGAATAGCCTCAAATTGCACAAGTTGTTCATCAAAGATAGTCCTTGGGTGGTTATGGGGGATTTTAATCCAGCTCTCTATATTGATGATAGGGTGGTGGGCACGTCTGGCCCTGATATTGGGATGAAAGAGTTTAAAGATTGTGTTAATGATATGGAGGTATTTGATATTAGTAGTACATGTCTTCACTATACCTGGAACCAGAAACCGAAGAATGGGATGGGTATCTTTAAAAAGATCGTCCGGGTTAGGGGTAACATTTGACAATTGCCAAATTCCCAGGTTAACGCCGTTAACTTTTTCCGTTAGTTCCGTTAGTTCCGTTAGATTCCTTTAGCAAATCCGTGGCCCGTTATTTGAATGATTACATATTTGTTTATGTTTACTTGCTAATTAATTCTAGTAACTTTTTTCGTGAATTTATTTCGTGACTTTATGTGTTACTTGTAAAATTTTGCGTTTTCGGGTAAAACCGGGCTTCGTGCGTGAATTTAAATTTTTATGTGTAAATGATATCTATACTTGCCCCGACTAAACATGGCATGCTAAATGAGTTTAAAAAAAATTAGAAACATTTTTAGAATTTTTACTTCACAAGTTTTTAGTTAAAACCAATTTATTTGAGTTTTATGCTTAATGTGTTTAAAATAAAACCTTGATGTGTTGTCTTCTATGTTACTCTGACATAGAATCTCATAACCATCTTTTCTTCGAGTGTCCTTTCTCCAAAAAGGTTTGGGAGATGGTAAGGAGAAGCATTTCGATGCAGATGCCAACTAACTGGACTACTATTGTCAATTGGAATGAGTCGAATTTGCAGTCCAAGGCTCTTTCTAGTGTCGCTTGTAAGCTTTCTGTGGCGGCTGCTGTTTATCACGTTTGGCGGGAACGAAACAATCGGTTTCATGTTAACAAAACTCGACAGCCAGACAAGGTTATGGGGGATATTATGTCTGATGTTCGTTACAAATTACTGGGGTTAAAGTGCAAGTCTGGTGATCGGGATAGAAACGTCCTGCCATCTGGAGAACTCTAGGAGGCGTGGTTTTTGATGATGGAGGCTAATTAGTTTAGTGTTGTTTTTCTTTTCTTGTTGTTCTTACCAGTCTTTAGCTGGGTGTGCTGTGTTTTTACTTGTGTTTTACTCTATGGGGTATGCCCCTTAGAGAACTAGTAGAGATATCACTCTACTACTTGTGCTTTGTTTGTTTTGTTAATATATAAATCACCGGGGTAACCCTTTACCCAAAAAAAATAAAACCTTGAGGGGTCAAATGTGTAAATTTTTATAACATGAAATCGGCCCTCTCCTCCCCCAATTCTCATTTCACTCATCATCATTTTCATCCTCCCCCTCTCACCTTACGGCACACACACACACTCACACACACACACACACACACATACTCACACACAATTGGGATTTTCGTGAAATCAAGCTTCAAGGAGCAAGAGATTGAGGTTTTGAGCTACTACAAGACCATATGAAGCATCCTCTTCACCTCATCTTCTCCTACCCGCGATTTCTTTCTCAAATTGGTAAGCCCTAGATTCTAAAACCCGAAATTCTTAGGTTGCATGTGTTGTTTTTAGTGTTTATGTGTTAAATGGTGAGTTTATATGCTCATGAATCATGTTTTAAGTTGAGGTATGATAAATATTGAATTCGGGGCTTGTTAATAGATGGGTTTAGGGGCTGAAAATTTGAGTTCAAATCTGCTATGAATCTTCTTGAATGTATGTTGGGTATTTGGACATGAAAATTGGGTATATGTGCTTGTATGCTAGTTTTTATGTTGGGTTTTTGATATGAACTTTGTGTGCCTATGTTTGCAACTGAAAATCCATGTTAAAGTATTTATAATGATGTTAGTAGAAGTTGGATGACCAAATTGTTGCTCTAAATCTTTAAATATAGACTTTTGCAAACTACTAAAATTGGACAGATTCGACCAGATTTTTAGGCCATTTTGCAGAGGTCATAACTTGCTCAATTTTGCTCGAAATTAGTTGATTCTTTTTCCATAGTAAATTATTATGTCTTAGCTTCAATTTGGCTACACGCACGCTTTCAAAAACCTCCGTTTGGTCATCCAAAACACTGCTGCAGGTTAGGTGTGCAGAGCTGTGTTTTTTCGTGAAAAGTAGACTTTGCTTTTTGGTTGAGCATGATAATCTTGTTTTTATGAAGGTTTTGCTAATTGGAAATGAGTTTTATATAATAAAAGTAAGATCTGGAAAGTTTGGTGCTCAAACTCTAAGTTTTGAATGAGTTATGCAAATTTTAAACCTACTTTGACTATTTTGCAAAAAAGCTGAAATTGCCAACTTCTGACTCGCGTAACTTTCTTGTTGCTTAACTTTTTGGATTGACTCTTTTTGCAACAAGTCCTAATTAAGTATTAGTATATGCTTGTAAAATTTGAGGAGTTAACTCCAAGAAATGGGCAATTTAGCTATATCACCAAATAAGTGCTATAAGTTTGACTTTTTGGTATGCATTTTGACTCGTAAAGTAAATCTTTGTTTTCCTTCTAAATTCGGACATGTGTGTATGTGTAATGGCTTGAATGATTGAATGAAACTTGTTTGGTTGATTATATGTTATATTCGTCCTAGCGACAACTTCTAATTTGGTTAAGAACCGTATTCACCCAAATAGGTCGACTCTAACCCAACCGTAAGGTCAAGTGCCGCGTACCAGTGCACCCTAAGGTGAGTTTCACTTACTATGATAGTTGTGTCTGGTGAAGGATGACAACAAAACGGTAAAGATATTTCTTTACTAAAGTAGTTATCCACTATATATCACATGTTAATTGCTTTTAATATCAAAAGTCCTTACTTTATCGGGCCATTAATATAGAATAGCGAGGTAATGTTGAGTAGTACTACTGGGGATTAATACCCCCGCTCAGCCGTGCACAGGATGCACCCTCTCGACTGGCGGTCGGACTGAGACCAATGTTAGCCTAGAACTACCGTGATCGGGAAAGACACGGGGAAGGAAAATTACATAGGTTATACCTATTATACAATGTCAGCTTTGGTTTTTGAACGTTTATGTGAACATAAGCATAGGCTAGCTACTCATTGATATGGATATTGCTTGCAACTTGTATGTTATATTATGAATTGATCTTTTACTATTCGTATGCTTTGTTTGTCTACCTAGTGTTGTGTAGACTACATTAGTGAACTCACCAGCCTTGGCTGACACTTGATTGTTGAATGCTTTTCAGGGCGCTAGGAGGATCACGGATGGCATGGGTGGTGGCAGTACTCTTTTATGCAAATTTTGAGGAAATGTATTTCAAACATTATAACTTGTTATTTTTGTAAAATAAGTCTTGTAATCACTAAATTACTTCCGCTGAACCATGCACTAACCTTTGTTTTGTAAATCATGCTTTATGTTATGTTAAATCTCTTTTATGGCTTGGTTGTAACTAAAGACTTGGATCCTGGTCTGGATCATACTCCACACGGTTATACTTCGTTAGTGGAAATTAGGGGTGTGACATATTGGTATCAGAGCCCTTGGTTACAGCGAACCAGAACATTTTAAAAGTAAAATTTCTAAACTGTAACTATTTTTGAAAACTTTGGTTTCAACCTATTCTCAAAAGGACTGCCCCGCGTGCTGAAGATGATCCTCACTTAGAATTCCTGTCATGTGTTAGTGTAGAGACTGGATTTTAGGGTAGAAATTTTTCTTTCCCGAGACTTAGAATTTTTGGAGAATTTTGAGTTCGGAAATTTTCCTAAGTATAAGGTTAGCGAACTTGCTATTTCCTTTTTAGCGAACTTGAACAAGTCTTAGTGGACTTCCCTTTTTGCTTTAGCGGACTTGAACTGTCCCTAGCGAACTTCTGGCTAACAAACTTAAGCAGGCCTTAGCGAACTTCATTCTGTTCTTGGTGAACTAGAACTTGTGCTTAGCGAACTTAAGAAGTTTTTAGCGAACTTCATGTTAGCGAACTTGAACTTTTGCTCTTAGCGAACCAGTGTTGCTCTTAGCGAACTTCCAGCTAGTAAACTTGACTCTTCTTCTTAGTGAACTTGGTATGCCCTTAGCGAACTTTGTTTGGCTTCTTAGCGAACTTGAGCTGGTTTTAGCGAACTTCATTACCTTCCTAGCGAACTTGAAGGTGCCTAGCGAACTTGTTATGTGTTTAGCGAACTTCAGTCTGTCCTTAGTGAACTTGTAGGGCTGATACAATATCATTGCTGATTTTTAATACAATTACAAGCTGTACCATGTGGTTAAGTGTCTGTTACTACCTTGTTACAACTTAGAATGTATTGTTCATGTAAATGAATGTTTTTCATGTAAACTGTGTTTATGTGAGACATCTTTCTGTACTTAATGATTTTCCTAGTTTTGGGTATACTAATGTGACGACCCTAAAACTTTTGCTTTCTTTCCCCAGCAACGACAGCCGAGGCTGCAAACGCTACGGCACGAGAATAATTTTCGGGACGAAAATTCCAAGTACAAGGGGATGATGTGACATCCGGGAATTTCAAGGTTTACTTCCGTTAGACAATTCCGTTAGTTACGTTATAAGTGTTAACTTAGTAACTAATACTTAACTAGGCCGAATACGTCCACGTCCTTTGGTTGATCACCGAACCCGCCCATATGTGTTATGTGCTCATTTATTGATGTCATTATGTGCAATGTGATTTAAATACATGATTTAGTACTATGAATAGCATGACAATTTATGAATCGTGTTTATCTTGCTTAAAATGTGAAACTGACCACTTTTGAGTAACCAGCGAAACTACCGGGCGAAACTATAATGTCGCCCGGCAGTCTGTTGGCTCACTTGTGATCAGAGCCAGTTTCGCTTGGCCAGCGAAACTGCCAGCGAAACTAGGCCCTGATATATAATAACATAAAACCCTAGTTGCCTCATTTTTGCACCATTTCTCTCCAAAACACACACACACACTCCTGGAAATCTGATCAGTCGAGATTCACACCGAGCCATCGAGACCTCAGCCCCGAACCATCATCCATCAAGCTTAGAGATCGAACCGTGAGTCCCAAAACCACCATTTTTATGTTTTTCTATGTGTTTTCTTAAAAAGCATGCTTGAATCTTCATGAAATCACTTGATCCTCTGATATGTTGCTTAGGAATGCTAGATCTATCATAAAGTCAGTAACTTTACGTGTGAAATCCATCCATGTTGAAGATTTATGCTAGATTAGGTTATTTTAGGTTAAAATGTGTTTTTAGTGATTTGATGATGAAAATGCATGTTTAAGGTGTTAAAGCTTACTGGGTTATGTTGGTAAATGATTATGTATGCTAGATATTGAATTGCATGTAATATGGAAGCTGTTAGATTGATTTTTAGGCTGATTTATGTGTTTTTCGCGACCAGCGAAACTGTCGTGTTCTCTGGGCGAAACTGTCCAGCGAAATTATGTATATCTTCATCCAGCGACACTATGTAGCGAAACTATAGTGTCGCCGGGTAAACCAACCAGACCAGCTCGAGTGAATCTACCGAGCGAAATTCCCTGAACGAAAGTTCAAACCAGTTTCGGGCGAAACTAGGCTAGCGAAACTGTGCAAACAGTTTCGAGCGAAACTAGCCTAGCGAAACTGTGTCATCGGGCATTGCCTAGCGAAAGTGATTCGTTTAGTATTTGTAACTAATGGTTGTGGTCCTGGTCTAGTCGCACCCCTTAACGGTATAAACTCCGTTAGTGGTTAATTTGGGGGTGTGACAGATTGGTATCAGAGCCATAGGTTGCAGAGAACTGGAATCATTTTCTAAAACGATTTGGAAACTGCAACTTGAAACCTTAGTTACAAACGAACAAACAAATTCCCAAAACAAAATTTTTACGTGCCAACCTGGGATACTCGCTCTGCTGTGTAAGTAAACGCTTCGTATGTATATATATATATATATATATAGATATATATAGACCGTGTCTAAGAAGTCTAACGGAAAAACCTTAGGAAAAATGTCACACACGAATACGAAACGCGAATGATAATACGCGCACAATTCTGGGGAAAGCGACAACGAAACGATGCTACACGCTACATCCTGATTTCTACTACGATGACTACGCCGACGGTGACTTTTATGGGAAAGCCGACTTTCGACGATAGCGCTTACGACTTCCGACGTTCTCCGACGACGCCTCGATTTCGCACAAAATTTTTCTGAACTAATAGTGGGATAACGGGAAATGGATGGTATACATATTATGGGATACGTATAGAATATAACTGTGACTGAACACTGCCTACTTTAAACTGTCCAGAAAATGTCTGGAAGAGCCGGAAGGAACAACATCAACTTGACGCCTGCACAATTGCAAGCGATGATTAACGAGCACGTGCAAGCCGCCGTAGCTGCCGTCCAAGCTACAATTGCCGCGCATGGTAATTATTAAGCCGGTTAAGGCGCAAAGCGAATATATTTTGACCTGTTTAAGTTTAAAACTCGAATTACTAATTGCATCAGGAAACATCCACCACTGCACTTTTAAGTCCTTCATGGACTGCAAACCAATGACGTTTTCCGGTGAGGAAGGAGCGGTAGGGCTCCTCAGGTGGATTGAGAAGTCTGAGAAGGTCTTCTCCATGTGTAACTGCCCCGCTGAAAACAAGGTGAAATTTGCGACTGGTACCTTTGAAGGAGCTGCCCTTACCTGGTGGAATGCTGAAATCCAGATGATTGGGTTAGATGCTGCCAATAACATGGAATGGGGAGCATTTAAGGAACTGATTATGGAGGAATACTGTCCTCGTGATCAAGTGAAGAAGCTAGAGGGTGAATTTTTGAATCTGAAGATGTCTGGGTCTGAAGTCGAAGAGTACACTGCGCGTTACCACGAGTACGCGGTACTATGCCCCACAATGGTGGATGCTGAGTTTAAACGCATCGAGCGCTATCTGGAAGGCCTCGCGCCTCAAATTAAAGGAATGGTGACTGCTAGTAACCCAGCAACTGTGCAACAAGCTATCCGTCTAGCTCATAAGTTGACTGACCAAGAAATTGAGAAGGGAACTCTCCCTGCGAAAGCTTCTGAGAAGACAGCCTTGAGTGGCAAAAGAAAGGCCGAAAATGAGGTTCCTGAGGTGTCAATGAATCAGCAGAGTGTGGCCAACAGCTCTGGGAAATCCTATCACACCCAAGGTCAAAGTAAGCGATCAGGTGCCAATAGCAGCAACAACCGCCAGGGCGGAAATGGTCAGAACCTGCCCACGTGTAACACCTGCGGCAAGCATCACTCGGGAGTCTGTAGAAAAAGTTTAACTTGTGGAAGGTGTGGCAAGAAAAGCCACGTGGCGAACGACTGTTGGGCGGTCATTCCTGAACAACAAAATCGGATGAGGCAAAACAACAACAACAACAACAATGGTATCAATCGGGGAAACGGGAATAACAATGGGCAGAACCGAAACAATGAAGTCCCAAGAAGAAATGGCAATGGTTGCTATGAATGTGGTGCCCAAGGCCACATGAAGAGGGATTGCCCTCAACTGAGAAGACAAGGAAATGGCAACCAGGGAAACAACGGTGGCCATGGTAATGGTAATGGAAACGGCAATGGCAATGGTGGAAATGGTGGAAACGGTAGAGGCCGAGCTTTTGTGATGGGCCAAGGAGAAGCTCGCAATGATGCCAACGTGATCAACGGTAAATTTATTCTTAATGGTTTCTTTGCTACCGTATTATTTGATTCTGGTGCTGAAAGAAGCTTTATTTCCACTAAGTTTGCTAGACTAATTAATGCTAAACCAGTTAACTTAGATGCTAAGTATGTGGTAGAACTAGCAAACGGTAAACTTCATGATACGACTCAGATAGTTAAGGACTGTAAGTTAGAACTTGCTGGCCGTACGATAGGAATCGATCTTATGCCTTTCCCGATTGGTAGCTTTGACGTTATAGTAGGAATGGATTGGTTATCTGAAAATCGAGCCGAAATTTTGTGTCAAGAAAAAGTGGTTCGTATTCCACTCGAAGGAGGTGAAGTATTAACAGTTCAAGGTGAGAAAGGTGGGACAGTCACTGGAATTATCTCGTTTCTCAAAGCTCAAAAGTGCCTTCGTAAAGGTCACTTCGCGATTCTTGCAAACGTCACCGATTCGACACTTCCCGAGCGAAAAATCAACGACTACCCAATAGTTCGCGACTTCCAAGATGTATTCCCTGAAGATTTGCCGGGTTTGCCTCCATTTCGACAAGTAGAGTTCGGAATCGATTTAGCTCCTGGCGCCGCGCCGATAGCACGCGCACCTTACCGTTTGGCGGTAAGTGAACTCAACGAACTTTCCGCACAACTTCAAGAGCTACTCGACAAGGGATTTATCCGTCCAAGTTCGTCTCCGTGGGGAGCTCCGGTATTATTTGTTAAGAAGAAGGATGGAACGTTCCGCATGTGTATCGACTACCGAGAACTCAACAAGGTTACGATCAAGAATCGGTATCCTCTTCCTCGAATCGACGATCTCTTCGATCAACTACAGGGTTCAAGCTACTTTTCAAAGATTGACCTACGGTCCGGATATCACCAACTTCGTGTTCGTGATGAGGATGTACCCAAAACTGCTTTCAGAACTCGGTATGGTCACTACGAGTTCCTGGTTATGCCGTTTGGGCTAACCAATGCACCTGCCGTATTCATGGATCTGATGAATCGAGTGTGCAAGCCGTACCTCGATAAGTTTGTGATAGTTTTCATCGATGATATTTTGATCTACTCCAAGACGAAGGAAGAACACGAGAATCACTTGCGACTCATTTTGGAATTGCTTCGCAAGGAACAGCTTTATGCTAAGTTTTCGAAGTGCGATTTTTGGATCCGCGAAGTCCAGTTTCTTGGACACATTGTTAACGAGGAAGGAATTCATGTCGACCCAGCAAAAGTGGAAGCTATAAAGAATTGGTCTACTCCAAGAGCGCCAACAGAAATCCGACAATTTTTGGGACTTGCCGGATATTACCGAAGGTTTATTAAGGGTTTCTCTCAATTGGCTCAACCCTTAACAGCCTTAACACACAAAGGAGTGCAATACAGATGGGGTGAGAGAGAAGAACGCGCGTTCCAAACGCTCAAAGATATGTTATGTTCAGCTCCAATTCTTGCGTTACCCGATGGAGTTGACGACTTTGTAGTTTACTGTGATGCATCAATCCAAGGACTCGGTTGCGTGTTGATGCAACGAGACAAAGTGATTGCCTATGGGTCCAGGCAACTAAAGGATACTGAGAAGAATTATACAACGCATGATTTGGAATTGGGAGCCGTTGTTCATGCACTCAAGATTTGGAGACATTACCTATACGGAACAAAGTGCACAATATTCACCGATCATAAAAGCTTACAGCACATCTTTGATCAGAAAGACCTCAACATGCGGCAAAGGAGGTGGGTTGAATTACTGAACGATTATGATTTGGCAATTAAATATCATCCGGGAAAAGCAAATGTGGTGGCAGATGCCCTAAGCAGAAAAGAGTACGAAAAGCCTCGACGGGTACGAGCGCTTCAACTTACAATACATTCAGGATTACCGGATCGGATCCGCGACTGCCAACGAGAAGCTTTGAAAGCAGAAAACTTCGCAGCTGAAGCACTGCGTGGTGTAGATGGCCATTCTGAAGTTAAGTCCGATGGACTCACGTATTATAATGACAGAATCTGGATTCCTTTGTTTGGAAATCTCCGTGAGCTCGTGATGGACGAGGCTCACAAGTCAAGATACTCGGTGCACCCTGGATCGGATAAAATGTATCAGGACTTGAAGAATCTTTATTGGTGGCCGAATATGAAAGCCGACATTGCTCGATATGTGGCTAAATGCCTAACCTGCTCAAGAGTCAAGGTTGAATACCAAAAGCCTTCTGGTTTACTGCAACAACCAAAGATCCCAGAATGGAAATGGGAGGACATCTCCATGGATTTTGTAACAGGACTACCGCATCGATCAAATCAACCGGATGCGATTTGGGTTATCATCGATCGACTAACCAAATCGGCACATTTCATTCCGATGAAGGAAAGTGATAATATGGATAAATTGACAAAGATGTACATCGACAAAATTGTGAAGCTTCACGGAGTGCCTAAGACTATCATTTCTGATCGAGATCCTCGATTTACTTCCCGGCTGTGGCAATCAATGCAGGAAGCGTTGGGAACCCGACTAGATATGAGCACAGCCTATCACCCACAAACAGATGGTCAATCGGAACGAACCATTCAAACCTTAGAAGATATGCTCCGAGCTTGCGTTCTTGACTTTGGGAAAGATTGGGAGACTCACCTTCCACTGGTGGAATTCTCTTACAACAATAGCTATCATTCAAGCATCGGTGCAGCACCTTTTGAAGCACTTTATGGCAGAAAATGTAGATCGCCCGTGTGTTGGGCCGAAACGGGTGAGAAAGGACTCACTGGACCGGAAGTCATCCATGATATGACCGAGCGAATTATTCAAATCAGGCAACGGCTAGCTGCAGCGCGTGATCGACAAAAGAGTTATGCCGACAAACGTCGAAAACCTCTAAAGTTTGAGGTGGGTGACAAAGTATTGTTGAAGGTATCTCCCTGGAAAGGAGTGATACGCTTCGGGAAGCGTGGAAAGTTGAATCCTCGCTACATCGGTCCGTTTGAAATTATTGGGGAAGTAGGCCCGGTGGCCTATCGATTGCAACTCCCTGCTGAACTCGATGGAGTTCACAACGTGTTTCACGTTTCCAATCTAAAGAAATGTCTGGCTGAAGACATCGAAATAATTCCTCTGGAGGAATTGGAAATCGACGAACATTTGAGATTTATCGAGCAACCGGTAGAAATCATGGGACGCGAGGAGAAAGCCCTCAAACGTAGCAAGATTCCGATCGTCAAGGTGCGATGGAACTCAAAGCGTGGACCTGAGTATACTTGGGAACGAGAGGATCAGATGAAGAAAAAGTATCCTCACTTGTTCGAGCAAACGTCCACGGAAACTCAAGGTATGATTTAATTTTGGGGACCAAAATTCCTGTAACAGGAGGAGGATGTGACGACCCTAAAACTTTTGCTTTCTTTCCCCAGCAACGACAGCCGAGGCTGCAAACGCTACGGCACGAGAATAATTTTCGGGACGAAAATTCCAAGTACAAGGGGATGATGTGACATCCGGGAATTTCAAGGTTTACTTCCGTTAGACAATTCCGTTAGTTACGTTATAAGTGTTAACTTAGTAACTAATACTTAACTAGGCCGAATACGTCCACGTCCTTTGGTTGATCACCGAACCCGCCCATATGTGTTATGTGCTCATTTATTGATGTCATTATGTGCAATGTGATTTAAATACATGATTTAGTACTATGAATAGCATGACAATTTATGAATCGTGTTTATCTTGCTTAAAATGTGAAACTGACCACTTTTGAGTAACCAGCGAAACTACCGGGCGAAACTATAATGTCGCCCGGCAGTCTGTTGGCTCACTTGTGATCAGAGCCAGTTTCGCTTGGCCAGCGAAACTGCCAGCGAAACTAGGCCCTGATATATAATAACATAAAACCCTAGTTGCCTCATTTTTGCACCATTTCTCTCCAAAACACACACACACACTCCTGGAAATCTGATCAGTCGAGATTCACACCGAGCCATC
The DNA here is from genome assembly GCA_039602395.1 of Deinandra increscens subsp. villosa. Classification (NCBI taxonomy): domain Eukaryota; kingdom Viridiplantae; phylum Streptophyta; class Magnoliopsida; order Asterales; family Asteraceae; genus Deinandra; species Deinandra increscens. The sequence continues at coordinate 65,367,053 of JBCNJP010000003.1, forward strand.
GAGACCTCAGCCCCGAACCATCATCCATCAAGCTTAGAGATCGAACCGTGAGTCCCAAAACCACCATTTTTATGTTTTTCTATGTGTTTTCTTAAAAAGCATGCTTGAATCTTCATGAAATCACTTGATCCTCTGATATGTTGCTTAGGAATGCTAGATCTATCATAAAGTCAGTAACTTTACGTGTGAAATCCATCCATGTTGAAGATTTATGCTAGATTAGGTTATTTTAGGTTAAAATGTGTTTTTAGTGATTTGATGATGAAAATGCATGTTTAAGGTGTTAAAGCTTACTGGGTTATGTTGGTAAATGATTATGTATGCTAGATATTGAATTGCATGTAATATGGAAGCTGTTAGATTGATTTTTAGGCTGATTTATGTGTTTTTCGCGACCAGCGAAACTGTCGTGTTCTCTGGGCGAAACTGTCCAGCGAAATTATGTATATCTTCATCCAGCGACACTATGTAGCGAAACTATAGTGTCGCCGGGTAAACCAACCAGACCAGCTCGAGCGAATCTACCGAGCGAAATTCCCTGAACGAAAGTTCAAACCAGTTTCGGGCGAAACTAGGCTAGCGAAACTGTGCAAACAGTTTCGAGCGAAACTAGCCTAGCGAAACTGTGTCATCGGGCATTGCCTAGCGAAAGTGCTGCCCGTGTACACAGCGAAACTGCCTAGCGAAACTAGGCTAGCGAAACTGTGACCAGAATCTAAACTTGTGCAATTTACTTGAATGTTATGCCATGACTTACCTGATTATGCTATGATGATACATGTTTGATTTCTGATGTATATGAACCCTTGTTTACGATCAACCATCGGTGTCGTGTGTCGATATGTCGTGTCTTAGTTTAACGTGCTATGTTATGGGCCATAGTGAACGTTGTTTGAAATAAATTAGACACAAGACTAATATATAAGACCTAAATGAATTATAGGTCTTCATTAAGAAATCAATTCAAGGATAAGTAAGCAAGTCTAGCCGAGCAACCAAAGGTGAGTGTCACTAACCCGCAAGATACGATCCCGTTAGGGACGGAAAGAATAACTTAAAAACAATGCTGACAAAACTTACGAGTGCTGAGCACCGGACGAATAAAAATCGACTGTTTTTCACCAAAGCGTTTATGGGAACACTTGGGGGAGAATTCGAGTCGTTGATTACAAACAAAATAATAAATCATAAAACTGATAAATGATTTTTGGGTTCGAAGGAAACCCTAAGTGAAATGTTTTAATATGGCTAGCATAGGTTAAAGGCTTTAAACCAAATGATATCACATGTTTTCTAAGGAATGTTTTTGGTTAAATAAAAAGTCCTCATAATTAATTGTGCCATTAATTCGTGAAAGCGAGGGGATGTTGGGTAGATCTACTGGAGTTTGACAAACTCCGCTCCGGGGCACTGGAGGTGCACGGGGAACAATATCAGCCTATTTGACACCGTGATCCCAAGAGGAGGACACGGGGGAGGCAAAAAGAGCAGTGACGAAAGTCCGCAAATAAAAATAAATGACGGTGGAACACCGCAAAATAAATAGTCAGCTTGGTACAATCTTCCTTAGTGCATGAAACGACGGATTAGCTACCCGCGATATCGGTTGAGTTCTTTAATTCTTACAAGACTAAGCACATATTAAATAATCGGTAATTGACATTTAAAAGCATCGTCTTTCATACAACAAATATTACGTATGTATATGTTGACAAAGAAAATGATTATGAGACCGGGCCAATGCATGACAAGCCCACCGTGAACTCACCAGCCTTTCGGTTGACACTTGCGTGGTTTTAACTTTTGCAGATCGCTGAGGAGTATCCGGAGCAGGTTGACAAGGCACAGGAAAATGTTTACTTTTATTTGAACTAACTTAGGAATTTATATAACAATTCATGTTTTGTAATTAAAGCACGCGGTTAGTGCTAAGATATTTATGTTTACATTCCGCTGCGTAACTTTTGAAACTGTTTTATTTATGAACATCTGGACTTTACTCTGATTCGTTTAGTATTTGTAACTAATGGTTGTGGTCCTGGTCTAGTCGTACCCCTTAACGGTATAAACTCCGTTAGTGGTTAATTTGGGGGTGTGACAACTAACCTTTGGAAGGTTTGCATTGATTGTTAGAAATCATGCCTCATCGGAGAAATAACGAACACAACCCGGGAAACTTCACTATTGCTCAAGTTCAGGACATGATCAACCAGGGAGTTGCTACAGCTATGGCAGTGGCTCAGTGTCAGTTCCAAGAAAACCACCAACCTCAATGCTCGTTTAAATCACTCATGGACTGTAAGCCTTTAGTATTTAAGGGCGATGAAGGTGCTGTGGGTCTACTCAGATGGCTCAAAAAGTCTTAAAAAGTTTTTGTAATGTGTAACTGCATGGTAGGAGATCGGGTAAAATATGCTACAGGTACGCTCGAGGATTCCACATTGACTTGGTGGAATGCTCAGATTCAAATCTTGGGAATCGATATTGCTAACGCCATGACGTGGCAAGAGTTTAAAAATGCAATCATGGAGGAGTATTGTCCTCATGATCAGGTTAAGAGGTTGGAAATCGAATTTATGAATTCAAGGATGGTAGGCTCAGAGATAGAGGAGTACACCGCTCGATACCCTGAGTTTTCAATATTGTGCCCAACAATGGTCGATGCTGATTATAAAAAGATTGAAAGGTGTGTGGACGGACTGGCTCCAAAAATTCAGGGTATGGTAACCTCCTCAAACCTGCTTAATGTGTGGCAGGCAATCAGGCTGTCACATAAGCTGACAGATCAGGCGATAGCCAAGGGGACCTGCCACCGAAGAATGCTCCAAAGGTTGCCCTTGATGGGAAGAGAAGGAGAGAAGAGGAACCAAGCAACAACAATAATGTTGGCAACAACTTTGGGAGGTCTTCAAACTCCTAGAACCAGAATAAAAGGTTTGACAACTCCAAGGGCAGTTTCAATAGCAGTGGAGGCGGTAACCAAAACCGTCAAGGTAGCAGTGGTCAGAACTCGAACCGGTATAAGGGAAAAGCACCCTACTGTAACAGGTGCAACATACATCACACTGGTGACTGCAACAAACCCCCATGTGAGCATTGTGAAAAAATGGGGCATATGTGTAACACCTTTGGTAAAACCCTCGAGCTCAAAATATAGAATTTCAAGGAAAAAAAAAACTTTTTTTTTGGGAGGCATGAGGACTGCATGCCCTCTCTGGTTCAACCTCTCGCGGTCCTCATGACCCGTCGGGTCGCTGGGTCAGGATCCGCGTGTTTTTACCCCATGAGGACCGCATGGGTGTATGTTTGTGTACCTCGCGCGGTCCTCATTGACGCCCAGTTGTATAAAAATGAGATTTCTCTCATTTTCTGCTCATTTGCTCATTCCCAACTTAGAGAGCTCTAAGTTTTCGACTGGTAATCCCCTGTGGAGGCCATCTCTGGCCAAAGGAAGCCTCGGGTGTGAAGATTCAAGCACATAAAAGTTCCACGAAGCTCGGGTAAGCCTCTAGTTTGTTTGTTTCTCCATTTTGACTTAAGCTATGTTGTGGGTTCTTACTGATCAGTGGAATTTACTAGATTTTAAGGCTTGCATGTCCGATCCATGATGATCTAAGGCTTACGGGAGCAAATTCATGGTGAAACAAGGTTAGTTTATGTCGTGTTTTGCTTTATATCAAGTGTTTGGATGATCCATTGCCTAAAATCGGTTTTGATGATGCATGCAAGGGTGGATTCAGCTTCTGGAGTGATCAAGAACCTTAGAGAACTGAAAAACCCGCTTGGAGAAGCTCGGTACAAGTTTTGTTGCTAAAGGTACAAGTCTTTTATGCATGCATGTGTATTTTCAGGTTTGTTGATGCTTCTGGAATATTTGGCCTGGGAAACCCACCATCTCAGTGACAAGATTGTCACATAGGAAGAGATTGGTAATTGGGTGGAGGCGGTGTTTGTAGTTTTGTGTTTAAAAACCCGAAAACCGAGTATTTTAGACTTTTCAAAATGGGTTAATGACACCTGAATGATCTCAGTGGCTCTTGGCCCTAAATCTGAGTTAGAATCAGTCCATATGTGGAAACCAAAATGTTGGAATGATTAATATTGGTTAAACCCGCTTGCAATATGATTTCGGGTAAATTTGGAACAAAACCGGGACTTATAACTTTGGTTGGATAGGGCCTCAGTGCCTAAATTCTTGATATTTGGCTACTGGAACATATTGGAACAAAACCCCGTTGTCGAAACGAGCTAAAAATGCAAAATGGGAAAATTCACTAAATGACAAAATAGTCGATGAGGACCGCATGGATTACGTTTGTTGATTCGCATGAGGTCCTCATCGCCTGGAAAGTCAAACTGGTATGTTGACCACCCATGGGACCTCACAGGGTGTTTTTCTGTTTCGCATGAGGTCCTCATGTGTCCCTGGACAGTTTAATGTGTTGTTTTGTTGGATGATTTTTGGAACCACCGAGCTACCCGGTTATAGTTGTTTACGAGTAGGGTCTGTAAAATTACCAGCAGGGAATATTTACTACTCGGTTGGGCCCGATGATCTCGTACGGGTGTTTTGGTCGTTCGGTGAATCCCTCGGGAATATCATTGACTTCCCCGTTTGTTATCGTTGCGGTTACCAAAGTGTCGTGTGCGCACTTCTAGTTTGGATAGGTTCTGATATATTATATATATGTATTTTAGACTCGCATCTGTGATACACTTGTTGGACCTTGGATTCCTCGTGCCCGGTGACGTTATAGTTTTCCACCCATTGTAATCTGTGAGTTGATAGCTTTTCCCCTTCTTTTATTTAAATGTTTTGGGGTGTACATGAACCATGTCTTGTTGTGTTACTTGTTACTATGCTTAGGTACTTGTTACCGTGTTATAAATTTACTGCATGTTACGTGACGTCCATGACAGATTAGTATGGTTAATTTAGGTCCGGGTGGGGCAACAAAGACATATATTGCACCAATACAGCTGTAGAGGTAGATCAAGGTGTCTCATACCCGTTCTTGTTGATCCATTAGGGGTCGAGTGATGGTGTATATGCCTAGTCATGGGGAGCGGTGACGACCACTGGTCCGTTTACCCCTCTCGCGTGCTGGTTTAATCATAAGAATTTATAGTAGGCACAGTGTTTTTGTAAACAAGTTTTGGTTGCTTAAATGAGTCAAATGCGCTACGACTCACCAACAACTTTATGTTGTTGACGTCTTTTTGGTTCATGTGCAGGTAAGTAAAGCTATGGCGGAAGTCAGGTTCTTGTTTTGGGATGAGATGGTTTTGTGGGTTTTGGGGATCTCGTTGTTGTTATTTCGTATTATGACTGTCATGACTTTATTGTCTTGTTTGTTTGTGCACTCACCGTACTTGTAGCCTTAGAGCGTCCCTGGGCTTAGTTTGATTGTGAAACTTGGTTGTAAACCTATGATGTTATGATTATCTACCCTTGGGGTTTAGTTATGTCTTGTTGGACAGGTCGTCCGCTGTTGTGAGCATTTGTTATTCTTGTATCTTGTCTGTTTGCTTCCGCGAGTTCTGGTACGGACGGTCGGTCCCACGTCCTCTCCCCCGCGCCTGGCAGGGCGCGGCGGGGCGGGGTGTGACAATATGGCCAAGAATTGCTTGAGTGAACTACCGAACTGACCAAGGCAAAACAATGATGGCCCCATGGGATGTTTTGAATGTGGAAAACCAGGTCATATGAAGAAAGATTGCCCCCAACTCAAGAAGAATGGAAACAACAACCACCACAACAACAACAACAACAATGGTGGAGTGGTGGTGGAAACGGGGGAAATGGTGCTAGAGGACGCGCTTTTCTTATGGGGTCGGGTGAAGTGAAGAATGATGCCAACGTGATAACTGGTAAGTTTCTCCTCAACAACTATTTTGCAAATGTGCTCTTTGATTCTGGTGCTGAGAAAAGTTTTATTTCAACTAAGTTTTGCAAGTTTATAAAGGCCAATATGAAACCTCTAGAAGCTAGGTACACTGTAGAACTAGCTAATGGCAAGCTTATAGATGCAACACATTTAGTCAAGGATTGTACCTTAGAACTCTCAGGTCATAATTTCAGCATAAATTTGATGCCCTTCACGATCGGTAGCTTCAACATAATAATCGGTATGGACTGGCTGTCCATGCACCGTGCAGAACTCGTCTGCCAAGAGAAAATCGTACGCATACCCACCGCAAACGGAGAAGTACTCTCGATTCAGGGCGAGAAAGGAGGCACCGTCTCCGGAATCATATCGTACCTCAAGGCTCAGAAGTATCTTTGGAAAGGACAAGTAGCCATTCTAGCAACGATTACGGATCAGACCCTGGCAGAAAAGAAATTTGAAGATTTTTTGATAGTGCGTGACTACCCCGATGTATTCGCGGAAGCCCTGCGTGCTCTACGTCTGGAAGATTTGCGAATCCCTACTGCGTATGTTAAAACTTTCGACGGTCCGCCTCACGATATCCAAGTTGAGAGAGATAAATTGAACAAGTATGGTCGTCCCCTATTGGGATGTACTATTAAACCTAAATTGGGGTTCTCCGCTAAAAACTACGGTAGAGCTTGTTATGTTTGTCTTCGTGGTGGTCTTGATTTTACTAAAGATGACGAGAACGTGAACTCCCAATCATTTATGCGTTGGAGAGACCGTTTCTTATTTTGTGCCGAAGCTATTTATAAAGCACAAGCTGAAACAGGTGAAAATCAAAGGACATTACTTGAATGCTACTGCGGGTACATGTGAAGACATGCTTAAAAGGGTTGTATTTGCCAAAGAATTGGGAGTTCCTATCGTAATGCATGACTACCTAACTGGGGGATTCACTGCAAATACTACCTTGTGTCATTATTACCGAGATAATGGTCTACTTCTTCACATCCACCGCGCAAATGCATGTAGTTATTGATAGACAGAAGAATCATGGTATGCACTTCCGTGTACTAGCTAAAGCGTTACATATGTCTCGTGGAGATCACATTGATTCTGGTATCGTAGTAGGTAAACTTTAAGGGGAAAGATAAATTACTTTGGGCTTTGTTGATTTACTGCGTGATGATTTTATTGAAAAAGATAGAAGTCGCGGTATTTATTGCACCCAAAATTGGGACTCTCTACCAGGTGTTCTACCTGTAGCTTCGGGGGGTATTAATGTTTGGCATATGCCTGCTCTAACCGAGATACTTGGGGATGATTCCGTACTACAGTTCGGCGGAGGAACTTTAGGGCATTCTTGGGGAAATGCACCTGGTGCCGTAGCTAATCGAGTAGCTCTATAAGCATGTGTACAAGCTCATAATGAGGGACGCGATCTTGCTACTGAGGGTAATGAAATTATCCGCGAGGCTACTAAATGGTGTCCTGAACTAGCTGCTGCTTGTGAAGTATGGAAGGAGATCAAATTTGAGTTCCAGGCAATGGATACTTTGGATACGGATAAGGATAAGGATAAGAAGAGATAACATTCGTTCTGTTAATTGAATTTCAATGAAACTCGGCCCAATCTTTTACTAAAAGGATTGAGCCGAATCCAATATGCATATATTTTAGATGAATCCTCTACTACAAGGATCGTGTTTGGGTACCTTTCCATGGAAACCTTCGGGAGCTGGTGATGGACGAGGCTCACAAGTCTCGATATTCGGTCCATCCCGGTTCAGAAAAATGTACCAAGATCTGAGAGGGCTCTATTGGTGGTCCAATATGAAGGCCGACATTGCTAAGTATGTCAGCAAGTGTTTGACATGCTCGAAGGTCAAAGCAGAACAGCAAAGGCCGCCAGGACTACTGCAACAACAGACAATTCCCGAGTGGAAATGAGAAGAAATCTTAATGGATTTCATCACGAGATTGCCCCGTACTCCCCGTGGAAATGACATGATTTGGGTGATTGTGGATAGGTTAACCAAATCTGCCCATTTCTTAGCCCTCAAGGAATGTGACAAAACTGACAAGCTGGCACAAATCTACATCAATGAGATCGATAAACTCCACGGAGTGCCCTTATCCATTATCTCTGATCGAGACCCCAGATTTGCTTCACACTTTTGGAGATCCTTATAATCAGCCATGGGTACTTGCTAGGATATGAGTACCACATACCATCCTCAAACAGATGGCCAAACTAAACGCACAATCCAGGCCAAACTAAGCACACAATCAAACTCTTGAAGACATGCTTCAAGCTTGCTTAATGGATTTTGGAAAGAACTGGGAAACTCACTTGCCACTGGTCGAATTTTCCTACAACAACAGCTACCACACCAGTATTAGAGCTGCTCCCTTTGAGGCTCTCTATGGACGAAAGTGTAGATCACCGGTCTGTTGGGCCGAGGCTGGTGACAACCAGATTACTAGACCATAAATGGTGTACAAAACGAGGGAGAAGAAAGTGCAAATCAAAAACCGCATTAAAGCAGCAAGAGATAGACAAAAGAGTTATGCTGACAAACGTAGAAGGCCACTGGAATTCGAGGTCAGTGACCGAGTACTGTTGAAAGTTTCGCCCTGGAAGGGCGTTGTATGCTTTGGAAAGCATGGGAAGTTGAATCCCCAATATATAGGACCTTTCCTTATAACAGGAAAGATTGGAACGGTGGCGTATCGTTTGGACTTGCCACCTGAGCTAGATGGGGTACATAATGTGTTTCATGTCTCAAATCTGAAGAAGTGTCTGGCTGATGACACTCTAATAGTTCCACTGGAGGAACTCCATGTTGATGAACAACTCCCATTTATAGAGCAACCCATGGAAATAATGGGACGCGGACAGAAAGCATTGAAAAGAAGTAAGATTCTGATCGTCAAAGTCAGATGGCATTCTAAACGTGGACCGGAGTTCACGTGGGAACGGGAATACCAGATGAGGAAGAAATACCCTCACTTGTTTGATCAAGCCTCCGCATCAAACCAAGGTACTAGCTAAATTTTCGGGAAGAAAATTCTCTATCAAGGGGAGGCTGTGACAATTGCCAAATTCCCAAGTTAACGCCGTTAACTTTTTCCGTTAGTTACGTTAGATTCCGTTAGCAAATTCGCGGCCCGTTATTTGAATGATTACATATTTGTTTATGTTTACTTTCTAATTAGTTCTAGTAACTTGTTTCGTGAATTTATTTCGTGACTTTATGTGTTACTTGTAAAATTTTGCGTTTTCGGGTAAAACCGGGCTTCGTGCGTGAATTTGAATTTTTATGTGTGAATGATATTTATACTTGCCCCGACTAAACATGGCATGCTAAACGAGTTTAAAAAAAAAATTAGAAACATTTTTAGAATTTTTACTTCACAAGTTTTTAGTTAAAACCAATTTACTTGAGTTTTATGCTTAATGTGTTTATAATAAAACCTTGAGGGGTCACATGTGTAAATTTTTATAACATGAAATCTGCCCTCTCCTCCCCCAATTATCATTTCACGCATCATCATTTTCTTCCTCCCCCTCTCACCTTACGGCACACACACACACTCACACACACTTAGGATTTTCGTGAAATCAAGCTTCAAGGAGCAAGAGATTGAGGTTTTGAGCTACTACAAGACCAAAGGAAGCATCCTCTTCACCTCATCTTCTCCTACCCGCGATTTCTTTCTCAAATTGGTAAGCCCTAGATTCTAAAACCCGAAATTCTTAGGTTGTATGTGTTGTTTTTAGTGTTTATGTGTTAAATGGTGAGTTTATATGCTCATAAATCATGTTTTAGGTTGAGGTATGCTAAATATTGATTTGGAGGTTGTTAATGGATGGGTTTAGGGGCTGGAAATTTGAGTATAAATCTGCTATGAATCTTCTTGAATGTATGTTGGGTGTTTGGACATCAAAATTGGGTATATGTGCTTGTATGCTAGTTTTTATGTTGGGTTTTTGCTATGAACTTGGTGTGCCTATGTTTGCAACTGAAAATCCATGTTAAAGTGTTTATAATGATGTTAGTAGAAGTTGGATGACCAAATTGTTCCTCTAAATCTTTAAATCGAGACTTTTGCAAACTACTAAAATAGGACAGATTCAGCCAGATTTTTAGGCCATTTTGCAGAGGTCATAACTTGCTCAATTTTGTTCGAAATAAGTTGATTCTTTTTCCATAGTAAAGTATTATGTCTTAGCTTCAATTTGGTTACTCGCACGCTTTTTAAATCCTCCGTTTGGTCATCCAAAACACTGCTGCAAGTTAGGTGTGCAGAGTTGTGTTTTTCTGTGAAAAGTAGACTTTGCTTTTTGGTTGAGCATGATAATATTGTTTTTATGAAAGTTTGTTAATTGGAAATGAGGTTTATATAATAAAAGTAAGATGTAGATTGTTTTTTTTTTGGCTAAAGGGTTTGGTGCTCAAACTCTAAGTTTTGAATAAGTTATGCAAATTTTAAACCTACTTTGACTATTTTGCAAAAAAGCTGAAATTACCAACTTCCAACGCGCGTAACTTTCTCGTTGCTTAATTTTTTGAAATTACCAACTTCCAACGCGCGTAACTTTCTCGTTGCTTAATTTTTTGGATTGATTCTTTTTGCAACAAGTCCTAATTAAGTATTAGTATATGCCTATAAAATTTGAGGAGTTAACTTCAAGAAATGGGCAATTTAGCTATATCACCAAGTAAGTGCTCTAAGTTTGACTTTTTGGTATGCATTTTGACTCGTAAAGTAAATCTATGTTTTCCTTCTAAATTCGGACATGTGTGTATGTGTAATGGCTTGAATGATTGAATGAAACTTTTTTGGTTGATTATATGCTATATTCGTCCTAGCGACAACTTCTAATTTGGTTAAGACCGTATTCACCCAAATAGGTCGACTCTAACCCAACCGTAAGGTCAAGTGCCGCGTACCAGTGCACCCTAAGGTGAGTTTCACTTACTTTAATAGTTGTATCCGGTGAAGGATGACAACAAAACGGTGAAGGTAGTTCTTTACTAAAGTAGTTATCCATTATATATCACATGTTTCACTGAATTGCTTTTAATATCAAAAGTTCTTACTTTATCGGACCATTAATATTGAATAGCGAGGTAATGTTGAGTAGTACTACTGGGGATTGACACTCCCGCTCAGCCGTGCACAGGATGCACCCTCCCGACTAGCGGTCAGACTGAGACCAATGTTAGCCTAGAACTACCGTGATCGGGAAAGACAAGGGAAGGCAAATTACATAGGTTATACCTGTTATACAATGTCAACTTTGGTTTTTGAACGTTCGTGTAAACATAAGCATAGGCTAGCTACCTATTGATATGGATATTGCTTGCAACTTGTATGCTATATTACGAATTGATCTTTTACTATTCTTATGCTTTGTTGGTCTATGTTGTGTAGACTGCATTAGTGAACTCACCAGCCTTGTCTGACACTTGATTGTTGAATGCTTTTCAGGGCGCTAGGAGGATCACGAGTGGCACGGGTGGTGGCAGTACTCTTTTATGCAAATGTTTAGGACCAATGATGGCCCAATAAGGTGTGTATGTAACAAATAAGTTGTGTTTAGGACCAATGAGACCCAATAAGGTGTGTTTAGGGGAAACGAGGGCCAGTTGGGACCAATGAGTCCCAGTAAGGTGTGTATGTAACCAATAAGCATGTTTAGGACCAATGATGGCCCAATAAGGTGTGTATGTAACAAATAAGTTGTGTTTAGGACCAATGAGACCCAATAAGGTGTGTTTAGGGGAAACCAGGGCCAGTTGGGACCAATGAGTCCCAGTAAGGTGTGTATGTAACCAATAAGCATGTTTAGGACCAATGATGGCTCAATAAGGTGTGTATGTAACAAATAAGTTGTGTTTAGGACCAATGAGACCCAATAAGGTGTGTTTAGGGGAAACGAGGGCCAGTTGGGACCAATGAGTCCCAGTAAGGTGTGTATGTAACCAATAAGCATGTTTAGGACCAATGATGGCCCAATAAGGTGTGTATGTAACCAATAAGCATGTTTAAGACCAATGAGTCCTAATAAGGTGTGTTTAGGGGAAACGAGGGCCAGTTGGGACCAATTAGTCCCAATAAGGTGTATATGTAACTAATAGGCATGTTTAGGACCAATGATGGCCCAATAAGGTGTGTATGTAACAAATAAGTTGTGTTTAGGACCAATGAGACCCAATAAGGTGTGTTTAGGGGAAACGAGGGCCAGTTGGGACCGATGAGTCCCAGTAAGGTGTGTATGTAACCAATAAGCATGTTTAGGACCAATGATGGCCCAATAAGGTGTGTATGTAACAAATAAGTTGTGTTTAGGACCAATGAGACCCAATAAGGTGTGTTTAGGGGAAACTAGGGCCAGTTGGGACCAATGAGTCCCAGTAGGGTGTGTTTAGGGGAAACGAGGGTCAGTTGGGAACAATGAGTCCCAATAAGGTGTGTATGTAACCAATAGGCATGTTTAGGACCAATGATTGCCCAATAAGGTGTGTATGTAACCAATAAGCATGTTTAGGACCAATGAGTCCCAATAAGGTGTGTTTAGGGGAAGGGAGGGCCAGTTGGGACCAATTAGTCCCAATAAGGTGTGTATGTAACCAATAAGCATGTTTACGACCAATGATGGCCCAATAAGGTGTGTATGTAACAAATAAGTTGTGTTTAGGACCAATGAGACCCAATAAGGTGTGTTTAGGGGAAACGAGGGCCGGTTGGGACCAATGAGTCCCAGTAAGGTGTGTATGTAACCAATAAGCATGGTTAAATAAAGTTAAATACGATTTGCGTCCCTGTGGTTTGGTGGTTTTAACTTTTTGAGTCTATTTTAACTCTTTAAAATTCAAGATAAATATTAACGCAAATCGTATTAATTGAGTTTATATTAAATCCGATAAATGCTGTCACGTCCTTATTAGCTGAGATGTTTTCACCCGGATCGATCTTATTATTCCCCAAATTACTTCCCACCATTTTTCAAATTTCCCAAAATTCATTGATCAGTTCTTATTCAATTCCCTCTAACCAAAATTTTATCACCAAAACGATTCATTACTCTCTTCTTCCATATCACTAAAAGTTCATCTACCTAATTCATTGATCAGTTCCGGATTCATCACACTATCATCTTCAGAAGATCACTACCTAATTCCCGTCAGTATATATTAATTTCACTGTCATCTTCAGTAGATCATTTTCATCTCAATTATTTCATCTTAATTATTCCATCGCATTTATTTCATTAATTCTCTATTTATTTCACTGTCATCTACAGGATTCATCTGATTTAACAATGGACATTGAAGGTGAAGCATATGACAATGAATATTATTCGGAAGAAGAGGGAATGTATAACAATGGCGATTATTCGGATAATGAAGAGGAAATGGATAACAATATTGACGATTATTCGGGTGAAGAGGACATGGAAAACATTGATGCCCAAGTCGAAAATGATGCCCAAGTTGATACCCAAGTAGTCGACAATGATACCCAAGTCGACAATGAGAATGGGGAAGCCTCTGCTCCCCAAGCAAACAAGAGGGGGATGACGCGGTTGGTAAAGTGGCGTGCCAGATTTGAGAAAATGGTGAGCAAAAATGTCCATTAACATTTGATGCGCTGGGAAGGGTTGGCGGGGAACATAGAGCAAAATTTTCGAGTTTTATGGGAGACATTGTAAGGCAGGGGTTGGATTGAGGTATCTAGAATGGAGGAAGGTGCCAAAAGAGGACAAGAACAAAATGTGGGCAGCGATTCAGGTTATGAAACAGATTAAACATTTTCTCATATTAGGTTTGTTATTAAATTCCATGTGTTTTTTTAGAAATATTTCAAAATTGATGACTGTCGAAGGAGAGCAATAATGGTACGGCTTGGTGGGTTGCTAAGGAGTTTTAGAAGAAATATGTTGGAAAAACACATTCGTCCAAACCTAGCAAAACCCACCATGCTTGAGAAAGTTCCAAAGATGTATCGCACTATTGTGAAAAAAGAAGACTGGGACAGATTTGTAGCATATACAAGATCTGAAGAATTCGAGGTTTTTATTCAATTCAAACTGCAGATTTCATTAATTAAGCTAATAAGTGTTAATTAATGAGATTATAATTATATATCCTACTGTTCTGTTGGAAAGGCTGCGTCAAAGATTGGAAAAGAGGTTCGAGCAAATTATACTTATGATCATTCAATGGGGCGGGGAGGATACGTCTTTCTGAGAGAAAAACTGGTAATAAGCTAAGTGTGTTACACCCAGTCATGGTTAAGAATGTGCAATGTATGTTTCAAGTCTGATATATATTATTATTATAATACAAGGTACAAAACAAAGAAATAGCAGCTGATGAATTCCCCTCTCGATCGTTTATGTGGAGGAAAGGAAGGGTAAATAAAGAGGGGGAATACAAAACGCCTGTGGTGAAGGGCGTAGCAGATGATATAGTAAGTTTAATTGCTATATATATACCTAATTATTCACATGTTAAAAATTAACAGCACCTCATTAAATTAACTAAATTATATTACTGCAGGCCGAGAATGAAACAAAGATAAATGCGGGATCTGTGACCGTAGAACCGGGAACGGATGCCCTGACATTGGTCCTTGGCAAGGAAAGGGGTGGATACCTAAAAGGTATTGGGTATGGAGTGACTTCCCGTGGATATTAGCAGGGTGCTCCAAAAGGGCGATCGAAAGAACGGATCGAAAACTTGAGGCGGAACTAAAAAATGAAAGACAGCTACGTGAGAAAAAGGATCAAGAGGTTGAGCGCCTCACTGATATGGTTAAATCACAGGATGATAAAATTGATAAGCTTACGGCGCTTATGGAGGCCGTGATTCAAGATAAACAAGTTTATAAAGCGGTAAATTCTGTAAGGGACAAACTATATATATATATATACCTATAATTAAGTATATTATATATACTTTACTTTTTATCGATCAATTAAATATTATTGCTGATACGATCAATCTCCCTTGAGCGCATATTTATTAATTAATTAACTAATTGAGTTAATTGTACGTAGGACATGATCAATTCTGCGCACAATACATCGCGGAAACAATCTACTCAATCAAACTCATCTCAAAGGTCGGCCGATAAGGTACGGATTTGAAACAGTTCTGAATTTGAGTTGATCTGGAAGATTCTAGTTCATCTGGATGAACATGCGTCTCTACTTATAGTTCATCCGGATAGTTAGAGTTCATCCGAATAGTTAAAGTTCCTCAGGATACGTAAGGTTCATCAGGATAGTAAAAAGTTCATCAGGATAGTTAGAGTTCATCGGGATAGTTAGAGTTGATCCGGATAATTCTAGTTCATCTGGATGAACATGCGTCCCTAGTTATAGTTCACTGTGTTGGTTATAGTTCATCCGGATAGTTAAAGTTCACCAGTATAGGTAAAGTTCATCAGGATAGTTAGAGTTGTTCCGGAATATAATTAATAATTAACTGTGCCGGCTATGTTAAGTTTGTACTTCATCCGAATGGTTATCTGGATAGTTAACTAATGTTTAGCCGGTTATGATCGATATGATTTTATTAATTAATTGAATTGTAGGTCACTTCTGCGACTCTATCACAACACACTCCTCCATCTACAACAGCGTCGCAAAAGGAAAGGGTAACTATTTTAATTTACACAGTTGTGTACTTCCCTTATAACTAATTGCTCTATGATCATTTAATTAAATGCTGATGCTGTCTTTAGGTGAGAAAGAGAAAAATGACAGAAGCAGCAGCTGCTGCAGCCAGTGCTGCTGGGGCATCAGAGCAGGAAGTGGTATATATATATATATATATATATATATATATATATATATATATATATATATATATAATCAATTTAGAAATTTAACAAATCGCTTTGACGTTATCGTTAATTAATATATATGTTACTAATCAGTTAATTACATGGTGTCAATTTAGGAAAAGAATAAGAGACATGCAAAACCAGTAAAACCTGCAGCTTGTAAAGTACCTCCTAAGAAGAGTGATCATCAGTTGGAAAAACCAAATAATTATGATGCCACAATTTTTGTATTCTATTTTTTACTTTAATTAATTAATTGTTTATATATATGCTATAATTAATATTATTATTATTATTATCATTATTATTATTATTATTATTATTATTATTATTATTATTATTATTATTATTATTATTATTATTATTATTATTATTATTATTATTATTATTATTATTATTATTATTATTATTATTATTATTATGTCACTTCTGATCAGGGGAGCCAAACTGCGACGTTGCACATGGAGGGGGATCCACTGAACGTCGTGGGAATGGCTGAATTATTACCAAAACAAAAAGATGAGAAGATTCATGGAAGTCCATTACCTCCTGGTTGCCGTAGAATTAAAGTTTATCAGGTCAAAAAGGGTGCAACATTTTTACCATTCCCAGTAGATGATAAAACAACGCTTTCGGAGGTTGAAAATAAATATATTATTGCATGGCCGATGAACCGAATGATCCTTCATTCTAATAACAAGTCAGATAGATCACAGCCGGTTGATCATTCTACGGTTCAAAAAGTACTGGAACAACCACAGGTAATTACTACATTAATTAATCGTATCCGCTAATTAATTAACTTTATATATATATTATATATATCTGATCGGTTTTATTTGTCATGTTTCCAGGTAAATAATGATCGGAAAAAGATGCCGAAAGTGTACGTAACACCAAACGAGCTGATGAATCAAAATCTGATAAATAGAAAAATCACACGGCACCAGCAGAAGCAGCTGATCAGCACGGACAAGAAATTATAATTAATTATTATAGAAATTAAACTTTGATTAGTGTCGTATGTTATCTTTTTGAACAGCGTCATGATTAGTGTATGTACATTAATTTTTAATTATAATATATGATTTTTTTAAGGTTTCTCTATACTAATTAATTAATATATAATTAATTGTAATTAAGAAAATATATGTGACCATATATATAATACCAAAGGCCACACTTTTTATATTTTAACGTGGCCGTTGCCACCATTTGGCCACGCTTATTGGGACAAATTATCTGATTTCAACTACCCTTTGGCCACTTTTTTTTTTCAATTATATGTGGCTAAAACACAAATATACGTGACCATATAATACCAAAGGCCACGTTTTTTATATCTTAACGTGGCCGTTGCCACCCTTTGGCCACCCGTATTGAGACAAAATGTATGATTTCAACTACCCTTTGGCCACTTTCTTTTTCCAAATATATGTGGCTAAAACACAAATATACGTGACCATATAATACCAAAGGCCACGCTTTTTATATTTTAATGTGGCCATTGCCACCCTTTGGCCACGCTTATTGGGACAAAATTTATGATTTCAGCAACCCATTTGGCCACGTTTTTTCATATCATATGTGGCTAAAACACAAATATACGTGACCATATAATACCAAAGGCCACGCTATTCATATTTTAACGTGGCGGTTGCCACCCTTTGGCCACGCGTATTGGGACAAAAATTATAATTTCAGCAACCCATTTGGCCACGTTTTTTTTATAACATATGTGGCTAAAACACAAATATACGTGACCATATAATACCAAAGGCCATGTCACACCCCCAAATAACCACTAACGGAGTTTATACCGTTAAGGGGTGCGGCTAGACCAGGATCCACAACCATTAGTTACAAATACTAAATGAATCAGAGTTAGTTCAAAAATCAGTTATAAAGTAAAGTCTCAAATACAAACGCAGCGGAATAAAATATTGTCTTAGCACTAACCACGTGCTTTACAAATTCTTTGTTTAAAATTCCCAATTAAGTTTAACAGAAATAAAGTTGTCTTCACGTGCCATGCCAACCTGCTCCGGAATACTCCTTAGCGATCTGCAAAAGTTTAAACCACGCAAGTGTCAACCTAACGGTTGGTGAGTTCACAGTGGGCTTGTCATGCATTGGCCCGGTCTCATAATCATAATTTGTATCAAGGTATACTTACATAATATTCGTTTGTGAAAAACAATGCTAAATGTTATGTCTTAGTTTATAAAGGAATTGTCCGTGACCTACGTCATCGGGTATGAACTAGTTTTGTAAAGTTAAAGTGCTCAACCGATATCGCGGGTAGCTAATCCGTTGTTCCATGCACTAAGGAAGTTTGCACCAAAGCTGACTATAATTTATTGTAGTGGCCGTGCCATCTAGTACTGCGGACCTACGTCATCGCGGTTTTGCCTCCCCCGTGTCCTCTCGGGATCACGATCAGATAGGCTGATATTGTACCTCCGTGCACTCCCCGTGCCACGGGGCGGAGTTTGTCAAACTCCAGTAGATCTACCCAACATCCCCTCGCTTTACAATTAATGGTACAATTAGTTGAGGACTTTTAAGTTTTCAAGGCATCCTTAGAAATCATGTGATATCATGTGGTTTAGACTTTAACCTACACTAGCCATATTAAAACGGTTTACTGGATTCTCATGAATCTCAAAAGTGTTTTCAGTTTCGTTTTAGAAATCGTTGTTTTGGTAATTCGCAAGTGCTTCCCATAAAGCACTTCAAGTTCATCAAGTGGGTGCCGAGCACTCCAAGTTTTCAAGTTTATCAGGGAGGTGCCTAGCACTCTCGAGTTTGTCAGCATTGTTTTACTTTTAGGTATTCGGTGTGACCCAAACGGGTTCACGGTAATCGGGTTAGTGACACTCACCTTTGGTTGCACTGCTACACTTGCTAATAATCCAAGTATTGCTTATCGAAGACCTATGAACACGTTTAGGTCTTAAGTATTAGTTTCGTGTCTAATCTTTACTTAACGTCACTATGGCCCATAACATAGCACGTTGGAACTATGACTCGACATACAGACACACGACACCGATGGTTGATCATAAATAAGGGTTCACATATATACAGAAATCATAGCATGTATCATCATGGCATAATCATGTAAGTCATGGCATAACATTCAAGCAAATTGTACAAGTTTAGATTCTGGTCTCAGTTTCGCTAGCAGTTTCGTTATTCAGTTTCGCTGTGTGCATGGGCAGCACTTTCGCTAGGCAACACCCGATGACACAGTTTCGCTAGGCTAGTTTCGCTCGAAACTGTTGGCACAGTTTCGCTAGCCTAGTTTCGCCCGAAACTGGTTTGAACTTTCGTTCAGGGAATTTCGCTCGGTAGATTCGCTCGAGCTGGTCTGGTTGGTTTACCCGGCGACACTGCAGTTTCGCTGCATAGTGTCGCTGGTTGAAGATATACATAGTTTCGCTGGACAATTTCGCCCAGAGAACACCACAGTTTCGCTGGTCGCGAAAAACATACGGATCAGCCTAAAAATCAACCTAACAGCTTCAATTTTACATGCAATTCATTGTTTAGCATACATAGGCATTTACCAACATAAATCAGTAAGCTTTAACACCTTAAACATGCATTTTATCATCAAATCACCCAAAATACATATAAAACCCTAAAATGACTAAAATAGCATAAATCTTTATCATGGATGGATTTCACACGTAAAGTTATCAACTTTATGGTAGATCTAGCAATCCTAAGCAACATATCAGAAGATCTAACAATAACACAGAGATCTAGGCATGCTTTATGAAGAAACACATAGAAAAGCATAGAAAATGGTGGTTTTGGGACTCACGGTTGATCTAGGATCGATGGATGATCTTCACAACTCAGAATGATAGCTGATTCTTGGTGGTTCTTGGTTGGGATCAGCTGGTCCAGGAGTTTCAGGAGAGTTGTGTGTGTTTTTTTGTGTGAAATGAGGCAAATAGGTAAACTAGGGTTTATTAAGATTATTTATATCAGGGGCTAGTTTCGCTGGCAGTTTCGCTGGCCAAGCGAAACTAGCTCTGGTCACGTTTAACTGATTGGCTTAGCTGGCTACCGAGCGACACTACAGTTTCGCCCGGTAGTTTCGCTGGCTGCACAACTCAGGCAATTTTCACATAATCAAGGAATTACAATTTGTCATGCTATTCATAATATTAAATCATGCGTTTAAATCACATTGCACATAATGACAACAATAAATGAACACAGAGCACGTATGGGCGGGTTCGGTGATCAACCAAAGGACGTGGACGTATTCGGCCTAGTTAAGCATTAGTTACTAAGTTAACACTTATAACGTAACTAACGGAATTGTCTAACGGAAGTTAACCTTGGAATTCTCGGATGTCACATCATCCCCTTGTAATTGGAATTTTCGTCCCGAAAATTATTCTTGCGTCGTAGCGTTCGCAGCATCGGCTGTCGTTGCTGGGGAAAGAAAGCAAAAGTTTTAGGGTCGTCACATCCTCCTCCTGTTACAGGAATTTTGGTCCCCAAAATTAAATCATACCTTGAGTTTCCGTGGACGTTTGCTCGAACAAGTGAGGATACTTTTTCTTCATCTGATCCTCTCGTTCCCAAGTATATTCTGGTCCACGTTTTGAGTTCCATCGAACCTTGACGATCGGAATCTTGCTACGTTTGAGGGCTTTCTCCTCGCGTCCCATGATTTCTACCGGTTGCTCAATGAATCTCAGATGTTCATCAATTTCCAATTCCTCCAAAGGAATTATTTCGATGTCTTCAGCCAGACATTTCTTCAGATTTGAGACGTGAAACACGTTGTGAACTCCATCGAGTTCTGCAGGGAGTTGTAATCGGTAGGCCACCGGGCCTACTTCCCCGATGATTTCAAAAGGACCGATGTAGCGAGGATTCAGCTTTCCATGCTTTCCGAAGCGTATCACACCTTTCCAGGGAGATACCTTCAATAGCACCTTGTCGCCTACCTCGAACTTCAAGGGCTTACGGCGTTTGTCGGCATAGCTCTTTTGTCTGTCACGTGCTTCGGCTATCCGCTTTCTGATTTGAATAATCCGTTCCGTCGTATCATGAATAATTTCTGGTCCAGTGAGTCCTTTCTCACCCGTTTCAGCCCAACACACGGGCGATCTGCATTTTCTGCCATAAAGAGCTTCGAAGGGTGCAGCACCGATACTTGAATGATAACTGTTGTTGTAGGAGAACTCCACCAACGGAAGGTGAGCCTCCCAGTCTTTACCAAAGTCGAGAACGCAAGCTCGGAGCATGTCTTCAAGAGTCTGAATAGTTCGCTCTGTTTGACCATCGGTCTGCGGGTGGTAAGCTGTACTCATATCCAGTCTAGTTCCCAAAGCTTCCTGCATAGATTGCCATAATCGGGAAGTAAATCGAGGATCTCGATCAGAGATAATAGTCTTAGGCACTCCATGCCGTGCCACAATTCGGTCAATGTACAGCTTAGTTAACTTATCCATGTTGTCAGTTTCCCTCATCGGGATAAAATGTGCAGATTTGGTTAATTGATCAATGATCACCCAAATCGCATCCGGTCGATTTGATCGATGAGGTAATCCCGTTACAAAATCCATCGAGATATCCTCCCATTTCCATTCTGGGATCTTTGGTTGTTGCAACAATCCAGAGGGCTTTTGGTACTCAATCTTCACCCTTGAGCATGTTAAGCACTTAGCCACATATCGTGCAATGTCGGCTTTCATGTTCGGCCACCAATACAAACCCTTCAAATCTTGGTACATTTTATCCGATCCAGGGTGCACCGAATATCTTGACTTGTGAGCCTCGTCCATCACGAGCTCACGGAGATTTCCAAGTAAAGGAACCCAAATTCTGTTATTGTAATACCTGAGTCTGTCAGACTTAATTTCGGAGTTACCATCTACACCACGCAGTGCTTCAGCTGCGAAGTTTTCTTCCTTTAAAGCTTCTTGTTGGGCATCGCGGATCCGATCCGGCAATCCCGTGTGGATGGTAAGTTGCAGCGCTCGTACTCGTCGAGGCTTTTCATACTCTTTCCGACTTAATGCATCAGCCACAACATTGGCTTTTCCCGGGTGATATTTGATTGCTAAGTCATAGTCATTCAGTAGCTCGACCCACCGTCGTTGTCGCATGTTGAGATCCTTCTGATTAAAGATGTGTTGTAAGCTTTTGTGATCGGTAAATATCGTGCACTTTGTTCCGTAGAGGTAATGTCTCCAAATCTTGAGTGCATGAATCACGGCTCCCAATTCCAAATCATGCGTTGTATAATTCTTTTCTGTATCCTTTAGTTGCCTGGACCCATAGGCAATCACCTTGTCTCGTTGCATCAACACACAACCGAGTCCTTGGATGGATGCATCGCAATAGACCACAAAGTCGTCAATCCCATCGGGTAACGCGAGAATTGGAGCTGAACATAACATATCTTTGAGAGTTTGAAACGCGCGTTCTTCTTTTTCACCCCATCTATATTGCACTCCTTTGTGCGTTAAAGCTGTTAAGGGTTGAGCCAGTTGCGAGAAACCCTTAATGAATCTTCGATAGTATCCGGCGAGTCCCAAAAATTGTCGGATTTCGGTCGGCGCTCTTGGGGTAGGCCAATTCTTGATAGCTTCCACTTTAGCGGGGTCGACATGAATTCCATTCTGATCAACAATGTGTCCAAGAAACTGGACTTCGCGAATCCAAAAATCGCACTTCGAAAACTTAGCATAAAGCTGTTCCTTGCGGAGCAATTCCAAGATAAGACGTAGGTGCTCCTCGTGTTCTTCCTTTGTCTTGGAGTAGATTAAAATATCATCGATGAAAACTATCACAAACTTATCGAGGTACGGCTTGCACACTCGATTCATCAGGTCCATAAACACGGCCGGTGCATTGGTTAGCCCAAACGGCATAACTAGAAACTCGTAGTGACCATAACGAGTTCTGAAAGCAGTCTTGGGGACATCTTCATCTCGAACACGAAGTTGGTGATATCCAGACCGTAGATCAATCTTTGAGAAGTAACTGGAACCTTGCAGTTGGTCGAAGAGATCGTCGATTCGAGGAAGTGGATACCGATTCTTGATTGTAACCTTGTTAAGCTCTCGGTAGTCAATACACATTCGGAACGTTCCATCCTTCTTCTTGACAAACAAAACCGGTGCTCCCCACGGGGACGAACTTGGACGAATGAACCCTTTGTCGAGTAGCTCTTGAAGTTGTGAGGAGAGTTCGTTGAGTTCACTTACTGCCAAACGGTACGGTGCGCGTGCGATCGGAGACGCTCCAGGAACTAAATCGATTCCAAACTCTACTTGTCGAAATGGAGGCAAACCAGGCAGATCTTCAGGAAATACATCTTGGAAGTCGCGGACTATCGGGTAGTCGTTGATTTTGCGCTCGGGAAGTGTCGAATCGGTGACGTTTGCAAGAATCGCGAAGTGACCCTTACGAAGGCACTTTTGTGCTTTGAGAAACGAAATAATGCCAGTTACTGTTCCACCTCTCTCGCCTTGAACCGTTAACACTTTACCTCCTTCGAGTGGGATACGAACCATTTTTTCTTTACATAAGATTTCAGCTCGATTTTCAGATAACCAATCCATTCCTACTATGACATCAAAGCTACCAATCGGGAAAGGCATAAGATCGATTCCTAAGGTATGGCCAGCTAGTTCTAACTTACAGTCCTTAACTATCTGGGTCGTATCATGAAGTTTACCATTAGCTAGCTCTACCACATATTTAGCATCTAAGGCAATCGGTTTAGCATTAATTAACTTAGCAAACTTAGTGGAAATAAAGCTTTTCTCAGCACCAGAATCAAACAATACAGTAGCAAAGAAACCATTAAGGATGAATTTACCGTTAATCACGTTGGCATCATTGCGAGCTTCACCCTGACCCATGACGAAAGCTCGACCTCTACCATTTCCACCATTCCCGTTGCCATTCCCGTTACCATTACCTCCACCGTTACCATTCCCACCGTTGTTTCCTTGGTTACCATTACCCTGTCTTCTCAGCTGCGGGCAGTCTCTTTTAATGTGACCTTGAGCACCACACTCAAAACAGCCACGGGCTCCCCCATTGTTGTTGTTCTGGTTCTGACCGTTGTTGTTCCCATTACCCCGATTGTTCCCATAGTTGTTGTTTCCATGATTGTTGTTGTTCCTCCTGGGGCTGTTTTGTTGCTCGGGCAAAGTTGCCCAACAGTCTTTTGCTTCGTGGCCCCCCTTGCCACACCTTTCGCAGCTCAGATTCTTCCTACAATTACCAGCATGATGCTTTCCACACTTGTTGCACAAAGGCAGGTTACCTTTGTAGTTGCCTTGACCATTACCGCCCTGGCGGTAGTTTCCACTGTTGTTTCCAGACCTTTTGCTTTGACCTTGGGAGTTATAGGATCTCCCAGTGCTGTTACCAACACTCTGATTGTTCATTGAGTTCTCAGGAGCTTCATCATCAGCTTTTCTTTTGCCACTTAAGGCAGTCTTCTCAGTGGCTTTCGCAGGTAGAGTACCTTTCTCGACCTCTTGATCAGTAAGCTTGTGAGCCAAACGGATGGCTTGCTGCACGGTTGTGGGGTTGCTGGCGGTCACCAAACTCTTGATTTGAAGCGCGAGGCCTTCCAGATAACGCTCAATGCGTTTGAACTCAGCATCCACCATTGTGGGGCACAAGACCGCGTACTCATGGTAACGCGCAGTGTACTGTTCGACCTCAGACCCAACCATCTTCAGATTCAAGAATTCGCCCTCTAGCTTCTTCACTTGGTCACGGGGACAGTACTCATCCATAATCAGTTCCTTAAATGCTTCCCATTGCATGTTATTAGCCGCATCAATCCCAATCATCTGGATCTCGGCGTTCCACCAGGAGAGAGCAGCTCCTTCAAAGGTACCAGTAGCAAACTTCACCTTGCTTTCAGCCGGGCAATTACACATAGAGAAGACCTTCTCAGATTTTTCGATCCACCGGAGGAGTCCTACCGCTCCTTCTTCGCCGGAGAATGTTAGTGGCTTGCAGTCCATGAAGGACTTAAACGTGCAGTGGTGGTTTCCTGATGCATAAATAGTTCGGGTTTCAAATCTAAACAGGTCAAAATATAATTTGCTTTGTGCCTTAACCGGCAAAATAGTTACCCTGTGCGGCATATGCAGCTTGGACGGCTGCCACCGCGGCTTGCACGTGTTCATTAATCATTGCCTGCAGCTGTGCAGGTGTCATGTTGATGTTGTTCCTTCCGTGTCCCCTTCCAGACATCTTGCTGAACAGTTAAAGTAGCCAATGTTCAGTCACAATTATATTCGATACATATCCCATAATATGTATATTGGCAATGTCCCGTTATCCCTCTATTAGTCCAGAAAAATTTTGTGCATAATCGTGGCGTCGTCGAGGAACGTCGTAAGTCGTAAGTAGCTATCGTCGAAAGTCGGCTTCCCCATGAAAGTCACCGTCGGCGTAGTCATCGCAGTAGAAATCAGGTCGTAGCGTGTAGCATCGTTTCGTTGTCGTTTTCCCCCGAAGTAG
This sequence comes from Deinandra increscens subsp. villosa, assembly GCA_039602395.1. Lineage (NCBI taxonomy): Eukaryota > Viridiplantae > Streptophyta > Magnoliopsida > Asterales > Asteraceae > Deinandra > Deinandra increscens. The sequence continues at coordinate 65,392,324 of JBCNJP010000003.1, forward strand.
TGCGCGCATTCGCGTTCGCGTTTCGTATTCGTGTGTGAAAATTTTCCTAAGGTTTTCCGTTAGACTTCCTAGACACGGTCTATATATATATTTATATATATATATATATACATACGTACTAAGCTTTTACTTACACAGCAGAGCGAGTATCCCAGGTTGGCACGTAATTATTTTGGGTTTTGAAAATTTGTTTGTTCGTTTGTAACTAAGGTTTTCAAGTTGCAGTTTCCAAATCGTTTTCAAAAATGATTCCAGTTCTCTGCAACCTATGGCTCTGATACCAATCTGTCACACCCCCAAATAACCACTAACGGAGTTTATACCGTTAAGGGGTGCGGCTAGACCAGGATCCACAACCATTAGTTACAAATACTAAATGAATCAGAGTTAGTTCAAAAATCAGTTATAAAGTAAAGTCTCAAATACAAACGCAGCGGAATAAAATATTGTCTTAGCACTAACCACGTGCTTTACAAATTCTTTGTTTAAAATTCCCAATTAAGTTTAACAGAAATAAAGTTGTCTTCACGTGCCATGCCAACCTGCTCCGGAATACTCCTTAGCGATCTGCAAAAGTTTAAACCACGCAAGTGTCAACCTAACGGTTGGTGAGTTCACAGTGGGCTTGTCATGCATTGGCCCGGTCTCATAATCATAATTTGTATCAAGGTATACTTACATAATATTCGTTTGTGAAAAACAATGCTAAATGTTATGTCTTAGTTTATAAAGGAATTGTCCGTGACCTACGTCATCGGGTATGAACTAGGTTTGTAAAGTTAAAGTGCTCAACCGATATCGCGGGTAGCTAATCCGTTGTTCCATGCACTAAGGAAGTTTGCACCAAAGCTGACTATAATTTATTGTAGTGGCCGTGCCATCTAGTACTGCGGACCTACGTCATCGCGGTTTTGCCTCCCCCGTGTCCTCTCGGGATCACGGTCAGATAGGCTGATATTGTACCTCCGTGCACTCCCCGTGCCACGGGGCGGAGTTTGTCAAACTCCAGTAGATCTACCCAACATCCCCTCGCTTTACAATTAATGGTACAATTAGTTGAGGACTTTTAAGTTTTCAAGGCATCCTTAGAAATCATGTGATATCATGTGGTTTAGACTTTAACCTACACTAGCCATATTAAAACGGTTTACTGGATTCTCATGAATCTCAAAAGTGTTTTCAGTTTCGTTTTAGAAATCGTTGTTTTGGTAATTCGCAAGTGCTTCCCATAAAGCACTTCAAGTTCATCAAGTGGGTGCCGAGCACTCCAAGTTTTCAAGTTTATCAGGGAGGTGCCTAGCACTCTCGAGTTTGTCAGCATTGTTTTACTTTTAGGTATTCGGTGTGACCCAAACGGGTTCACGGTAATCGGGTTAGTGACACTCACCTTTGGTTGCACTGCTACACTTGCTAATAATCCAAGTATTGCTTATCGAAGACCTATGAACACGTTTAGGTCTTAAGTATTAGTTTCGTGTCTAATCTTTACTTAACGTCACTATGGCCCATAACATAGCACGTTGGAACTATGACTCGACATACAGACACACGACACCAATGGTTGATCATAAACAAGGGTTCATGTATATCAGAAATCAAAGCATGTATCATCATGGCATACTCATGTAAGTCATGGCATAACATTCAAGCAAATTGCACAAGTTTGGATTCTGGTCTCAGTTTCGCTAGCAGTTTCGCTAGTCAGTTTCGCTGTGTGCACGGGCAGCACTTTCGCTAGGCAGTACCCGATGACACAGTTTCGCTAGGCTAGTTTCGCTCGAAACTGTTGGCACAGTTTCGCTAGCCTAGTTTCGCCCGAAACTGGTTTGAACTTTCGTTCAGGGAATTTCGCTCGGTAGATTCGCTCGAGCTGGTCTGGTTGGTTTACCCGGCGACACTGCAGTTTCGCTGCATAGTGTCGCTGGAAGGAGATATACATGGTTTCGCTGGACTGTTTCGCCCAGAGAACACCACAGTTTCGCTGGTCGCGAAAAACATACGGATCAGCCTAAAAATCAACCTAACAGCTTCCATTTTACATGCAATTCATTGTTTAGCATACATAGGCATTTACCAACATAAATCAGTAAGCTTTAACACCTTAAACATGCATTTTATCATCAAATCACCCAAAATACATATAAAACCCTAAAATGACTAAAATAGCATAAATCTTTATCATGGATGGATTTCACACGTAAAGTTATCAACTTTATGGTAGATCTAGCAATCCTAAGCAACATATCAGAAGATCTAACAATAACACAGAGATCTAGGCATGCTTTATGAAGAAACACATAGAAAAGCATAGAAAATGGTGGTTTTGGGACTCACGGTTGATCTAGGATCGATGGATGATCTTCACAACTCAGAATGATAGCTGATTCTTGGTGGTTCTTGGTTGGGATCAGCTGGTCCAGGAGTTTCAGGAGAGTTGTGTGTGTTTTTGTGTGAAATGAGGCAAATAGGTAAACTAGGGTTTATTAAGATTATTTATATCAGGGGCTAGTTTCGCTGGCAGTTTCGCTGGCCAAGCGAAACTAGCTCTGGTCACGTTTAACTGATTGGCTTAGCTGGCTACCGAGCGACACTACAGTTTCGCCCGGTAGTTTCGCTGGCTGCACAACTCAGGCAATTTTCACATAATCAAGGAATTACAATTTGTCATGCTATTCATAATATTAAATCATGCGTTTAAATCACATTGCACATAATGACAACAATAAATGAACACATAGCACGTATGGGCGGGTTCGGTGATCAACCAAAGGACGTGGACGTATTCGGCCTAGTTAAGCATTAGTTACTAAGTTAACACTTATAACGTAACTAACGGAATTGTCTAACGGAAGTTAACCTTGGAATTCTCGGATGTCACAGGCCACGCTTTTGATATTTTAACGTGGCCGTTGCCACCCTTTGGCCACGAGTACTGTGACAAAATGTATGATTTCAGCAACCCTTTGGCCACGTATTTTTCTAATGTATGTGGCTAAAACACGAATATACGTGACCATAAAATACCAAATGCCACGTTAACCAAACACATGTGGCCGTTGGGACCCTTTGGCCACGCTTTTTTGAAGAATTGTTTGATTACAACAACAAATATTGGTACCCTTTAGCCACGCTTATAGGTGGCTTCAGCCACTGATATTGTAACGTGGCCGTAGGGTACATATGGTCACGGCACCTATGGTGTCGGTTGGAATGAAAAAAAAAACGTGACCAAACACCTTTTGTCACGGTTTTTTTCCGTGGCCAAAGGTGAATTTTGACGTAGTGTATCTTTATCATAACTTTAGTTGGTGTCAAGTGAAAACCCCAACTTGTCGTAAGTGTAGGTAGCTAGAGATTTGGTGTTAAAATTATTAGAGCATCAAATCGTTCGACGCGTGATGTATCAGAATGAGTCGAAGAGTGAAGAATACACAGCAACGAACTGGGAACGAACTGTGGGTTATGTATCAGAATGTGTTGAAGAGTGAAGAATACATAGCAACGAATTGGGTAACGTACTATGGGTTCGTTACCAACGAATTGGCCAGTTCGTTGGTTTCCAGTTCGTTACCAGCATGTCTAGTATAAATGCTTTCGTGTTGTGTATCTTTGATAACTTTCAGTGATAACGAGTGAACTCGTGTGTGTTTCCTAAAGTGAAAACTCTCTGTGTTCCAGATTGTCTTGTTATTCTTTGTTGATCAATAAAACAATCATTTTAATTAAGTTTATGTATCGAAATAGCTACATCGAGTAGACAATTCTTTGCTCACGCACTTTCAAGTGGTATCAGAGCATTAGATTCATTCTACTGATCATTTCCAAACTATTTTTTGAATTTCAGGTATGTTTGGTGTCTGTTTTTAGTAAATTGGATTTTTTTGCTTTCGTTCGATCATTTCAATTGTGTTTTTCGTGTCGATTTCAATCCTAATCTGTTCCTTTCGATCACATATTTTCTACTGCCCAATATCTCTTTCTAAAACGTTCAAAAACATGAAAATTAGATCCAAAATGGTTCAGTTCGTTGAGTTCGTCATTTCAGCTCCAGTTCGTTGAGATAGCCGTTACGAAGTCTCACTTCGTTTCTCAGTTCGTTATCTGGTTCGTTCACGAGTTTGTGTATTTGAAATCCTGTTCGTGAGTGACTTCGTTGGTTACTTCGCTAGTGAGTTCGTGACTGAGTTCATTAAAGTTAGTATCTCAGTTCGTTGATTCACTTGGTAATTCGGTTCGTAACTCACTTCTTTGCTCACTTTGTTACTCAGTCCGTGTCTCATCTCGTGACTTAGTTCGTTGATAAAATTTCAAAATTTTCAAAATGGTTGATTAGCAATGGCCGCCGTTCATACACAAATACAAGCTTTACTTAACTTTGACAACGAAATCAGAACAAGCCAAAAAGTTCCTAAGTTGTTGAAGCTTGAAGATTTCTTCTCATGGTGTAAACGTTTTGAGGCATATGTTGGTACTAATGACGTTGATATCTAGATTCCAATAGAAGAAGGGTATACATATCCATTACAATCCAATGGTTAACTCAAGCTTTATCGTAGTCTTTCACCTGATGAAAAGGCTAAATATGAAGCAGATCAAAAGTCTAACGATGTTTTAACAATAGCATTACCAAAAGAACTCTTACATTAATCCAGTGATTGTTATTCGGCAAAAGAGTTATGGGATGCATTGGTTAAACATTGTGATGGAAATGAGCAATACAAGAAAAGTAAGCAAAAAGTTCTGAAGAAGGAGTTTGAAAACTTTTGTCACTTTCTAGATGAAAGTGTTACCAATTTGATCTCTCGATTTTCCCATCTTATTAGTGAGCTGTGTTGATACATGATATGTGCGCCGTGTGAAGTATCGAGCAAGGAACAAGTTCATGCCAAATTAGGTCTGGCCGAACATGGTCTGAACCTGAAGTTCGGACTGGCCGAACCAGAGGTTCGGACGAAGCTCGACCAGCTGGGTATAAATAGATGTTTGATCTTTGTAATTGGGAGTTCTGAGCGTGTGAGATTTCTGCTAAGTGTGTGTTTTCAAGGTGTTTCTCTGTTTTGTGTTTCTAAGTGATTACTGATTGTAATTGTTCTTCATTGATCAATAAGACAATCGGTTAATTACGTTTTGATGTCTGATTAGCTAGATCGAGTAGACGATCCGATGTTCATGCATTTTTAAGTGGTATCAGAGCTTTCTAGTTCACTCTACTGATCTGTGGTTGCTATTTTTGGATTTTTGAATCGCTTTTGGTGTTTTTCGAGTTTGTTTGTGTGTTTTTCATCGATTCTATCGAGTGTATGGTGTCAAAACTGCTTCTAAATCATTTCTTATCAGTTTTTTCTGATCCACAGTAACAAGTTTCGTCAAAATCTGTCAATTTTCACGAGTTTTTGAAAAATGAAGTCGAGGTTCGGCGTTCACTGTTCAGATTCGGTGTAACCGTCCCGAACTTCAAGTTCGGAGAGTCTTCGGTGAGAGTTTGGTCCTAGATCGATCAGCGTTCGGAGTTCGTTCGGAGGACGTTCAGAGCTTTTTAGGTTTCGACCAAGCTCGGTGAAAGTTCGACCTTTTGATTTAGGTTCGGACAGAGTTCAGTGGAAGTTCGGAGCACAGTGTTAAGTTCAGAGCAAGTTCGGCCGATCAGAATTCTAATTTTTCAAAACGATGTCGGAATTTCAAGCATTTGCGGCGATGCAGAATGCGATGCAAACTATGCTGAATTTTGACAATGAAATCGGAACAAGTCAGAAAGTTCCAAAATTGTTGAAACTTGAAGATTATCAAAATTGGAAGAAACGATTTTCCGCTTACATAAGTACAAATGATATCGATTTGTGGATCCCGCTTAAGAAGCTTTATCAACATCCAACAGATGCGGGAGATTTCAAAGAAGTTCATACTTTTGATCTTGCTGAAAGAAAATCATACGAGCTTGAACAAAAGGCATACGCTTATCTTACAATGGCATTACCCACTGAGTTGCTTCATCAACTTAGCACTTGCAAGAAATCTAAGCAATTGTGGGATGCTTTATCAGCAATGTGTGAAGGTAATGATGACTACAAAAAGAGTCGGAAGAAAGTTCTAAACAAAGAGTTTGATAATTTTCAGAATTATGACAATGAAAACATTACTGTCTCGTTTCAAGGTTGTCACACTTGATTAGTGAATTAAAGGTGGTTGGGATTGAGAAAACTGATGCTGATTTGAAAGAAAAGATTTTGGAAGCTTTCCTGAAAAATGGGAAAACTATGTTTTTGCTACTCACTCATGATAAGGATTATTCTACAATGACATTTCACAAGCTTACTGGAAAACTTCATGCTCGGGAAATGGAAATTTTAAACTCAAAGAAGTCAACTGCTACTTTGCAGAATCCTGAATTATATCATGGTGAGAATAGTGCAAGCATGAATGCAAAGGCTAAGCCAAATTTGAGTTCTGCACCAAGTGTTGCTTTCTTGTCAGGAAGTTCAAGAAATTCCGATAACAATTCTTCACGGGGTTATAGCTCTACAATTCCAAGTTCATCAAGTCAGAATGCGTTTCCTGTTGAATCAACAGATGATTGTGCCAAAATGATTTCTGCATTGATTTCATCATCCTTTGGGTTGATTATCAAGAATGTTGCTGATGCAAAGTTAACCAGCGATGATCTTGATGCACTTGATGATGATCAACTAACTGAATTGGATATATCTTGGCAATATGCTATGTTATGCCAACGATCGAAGAGATTTTTCAAGAAACATGGAAGAAATATTTTTGGTGAGAAATTGGGTTTTGATAAATCAAAATTGAAGTGCTACAAGTGTTCAAAGCTTGGGCATTTTGCCAGAGAATGTCAACAAGCAAATCTTAGCAAGTCTGGTTTTCCTTTATCAAGCAAACCTTGTTTTACTTAGTCATCTTCTAGTAACACAGACAAGGAAACAGCTTTAACAGTTCAGCAGGATGCTGTTTATGATTGGGGTCAAAGGTTTGGTTATGATTCCTCAGCTTTGATTGTCACTTATGTTCAATCAGATGATTCCTATTCAGATACTAGTTCCGATACTAGTTCAAATCCAAGTTCTTATGAATCTGCTGAAAACTTGGAGAGTCTGATGAAAGAAAATGCTTCGTTGGTGAATAAAGTTCAAAAACTGTCTGAGGAATTTGATGTGATTAATTCATGTTTGAAGATTTCTAAGGAAACGGAGAAAGAGTTGGTTTTGAAGAATGAATGTTTAAAGACTGAGATCAAATTCCTGAATGACGTTTTAGAAGTGTTAATGTTGAAGCTGCCAGAGCAAAGGTTTGTGAAGAACGGAATGAGTTGGTAAAAGAGGTTGAAAAATGGAAGTTTAATGCTGAAGATGCTGCTACTGACTTCAAGTATTTATTTGAAAAGTCCAAAATCAAACTTGATTTGCTTACACAGAATGTTGAAGAATCTGCTAGCAAGATTGAAACATATCAAGTTGACATGGAAAAGTTGTTGGATGAGAAGCGGGAGTTGGTTTGTGTGAATAAAGTTCAAACAGCAAATTTGGAGGTTCAAAGGCGAAATGAAGCTAAACTAAAGAAAGAGTTGTTTGAAGGATTGGAAAATCTTCGAATGCAAAAGTTTGAAACTCATAAAGTTGCTAAGCATTTGATAGCTACCGAAAAAGAGTTGGCTGAAGCACAACAGAAGATTTCTGATCTCAAAATTCAAGTAATCGATGCAAATCGCTTGCTCAACAATGTTTCAAACTCTCAAGTTTTCACAAGTTTCTTAGCTAATGATGCTAATTTTGAGAAGATGTTTGATAAAACTGCATCACCCCCTGCTCAGATCAAAGAAGCTTTCAAAGAAGTAAAAGAGCAAGTTTCTGAATTTGATTATTTAAATGTATCATCATCCACTGCTGAGGAAGACAACGTTGTGAAGAAAAAGAAGAACAAGAAGAATAAGAAGCAGAAGGGAAAGAAATCTGATGTTCTTCCAGCTCCAAAGTTTGTGTCTGGTTCATCTTCTGCTGATAATGAGAAATCAGCTACTTCAAGTAACAAGATTCAGTCTAAATCTGAGTTTGATGAAAAGCTCTTTTATGATCAAAAGAATGTAACTGAAGTGAAAGCTGAATTTTCTCGATTAGCAAAAAATGGACATTCTAATTTTGAGGAGAAAGTTATTGGAAAGCATGTGGGTCTGGGCTTTAACGCAAAAGATTTAACAGATAAGAAGGCTCCAGACTCATCATATCAAGATTTGAAGAAATTGAAACTGAAGCAAGTGAAGAAGGATGTGTTTAAGGCTGAAAAAGTTCAACCTGAGAGATTCTACAAGCTCAAATGTTCTGCTCAGCTTTTCTCTGATAAAAAATTTCCTCTTCATTGTGTTGATGCTCAAAAGATTTCTGAAGTTTTTGTGAAAGCTCAAGTTTCTACTGATGGTTCTTTATCTCAAAGCCCAACATCTAAATGGGTCCATGATCACAGACATCAGGTATATGATTCTCATTCTGATCATGTTCGAGATATTCCTATGTGTAATTCTTCGCAGGTACATCAAAAGTGGGACAAAACTAAACGAATCTGTTATGTTTGCCGCCGAACAGGGCATATGGCAAAGGATTGTCCACTACCTGCTAATTCACCACAACGGTTTCATAAGACACCACTTTTTGGTAAACCTGTCAAACAAATGTTCTTTGATGAACAAGGCAGAGTTTTTGATGAAGTTGAACCTACATTCTTTCATAAACAAAAACGTTTTGTTCCAATGTTCTCAAATGTTCAAAGTGTAGGTTCATCATCACAGTCACATGTGATAAGTTCCTCACAAACTGAATTACCAAAATCACAACAATGGAAACCTAAGGTGGTTTCTAAGCAAAATCAGGACACTGGTCGACCAGAAGCAATCCGCTTCGGGTCATTTATGAACTAATCAGTTTTACCAGTGTGCAGGTACTTCTAGAAGACCTATCAACGATTGCAAAGTTGTTGATGGCGGAGTATTCTGCTTAATTTAAATTTTATGATCAAATTTTCTACAATTTGCATATTTTCTGATAGTCTACTACTGCAAAATATCCTTGTTGATTGATCATTTTCTTTGCTTACAATTTTTTTTTCTCGAAACGTCAAAAATAGAGTCTTGTTTTTGTGTAAAATGAATATCCAAAAATAGAGTTTTCATTTTAAGGGGGAGAATTGTAAGTAAGGGGGAGTAATTGAGAAAAAGCATGTCATGGGAAGAAGGTGAATACATGCCAAATATATAAAGAAGGAAGGTGAATACATGCACAAAATATAAAATTTGAGAAATTGATCATTGGGAAATGATGGTACATTGGCTTACGTATCTGACTCATGGATAGAGTAGATGAAAGGGCCATAAGATCAGTGTTTGATGTGCTTGGTAGGCTCGGCAAATCAGAAAGTATTCAGATGCGATATACACTAAATACTAATGCTTGACCATGTGGATAACATCTTGATGCATATTTCATGACACAAAAAGAAAAATAAGTGTGAAATTCAAACTGAGATGTCACTGTGTATACATGTGTTCTTTTTGCAAAGATTTGAACTTGTTTGATTTTCTTTATTTTGTCAAACGATCGGACTTTCTCTGTGTATCGAAAGATCGACCTGATTGTTGTTCATTTGACATTATGCTTTATTTTTTATTGGTGTTTCGTATGTATAATCCATCGGACTTTCTCTGCGTATTCGGAAGAACCGACCTGGTTGTTGTTGGATTATACAACTTCAACTTGTTTTATTTTCTTATTTTGTTAAATCCGAGGCCTTATATGCGTATCGAAAGATCGACCTTAAGGTAAACGATTTAACGTTCTTATTTCTTTTTGCATGGAACACAATTGACAATATCATGAAAAATATTATGCTATTGTTCAAAATCACAAGTGTTATTCACTAACTAATGCCCTAAATAAACTTGATGTGTTTTGTTAAATGTTTTGGGCTGAATATGTATACATTTTGAAATGATTTCTTGAGAATATTGTGGGTACGAATTTAGCGTAAGTGTCGGCGCACGTTCATATGAGAGATGAGCAAGGCCTACATCGAATTTAGAATTTGGATTTGGATAACTTAGAACAATGCCTTCTAGATCATTAGAGTAGCGTGAGAAGTATTGGTAGATCTACTGGGGTTGACCACCCGTACTCACTGATCAGTCACTCTGGTCGCGAAACACGGTGAGAAATACTATCGAACATGGGTCTAGTGTTGATTTAGAGCTTACTGTTTAGTTTGTACATCGTAAACCTAGCTAGTTTACGAACCAGGAATATTCTTCATTTGGATTCGCTCCTTTGATTTATAAATTGAATAATCGGGATTAAATGGTAAAGTGGAAACCAATTTTTATTAGTGGACTCACCAACCTCGTGCTGACATTGTGGCTTTTACCTATTTTTTAGGTAACTAATGCGTTGCATGAAAATCTGGATCTGGGTGTACTGGGTGATCTTGTGATGTGCTACCATGTTTTCATATCGTTTTAGTAGTTGTGAATGTATTAGGGCCTAACCATGAGATAGTGAATCTATCTCAATCTTTTGTAAACACTTAGGGGTAATTAATATACCCCTAATTTTGTAATGTAAAGTGTTTTTAATATAATATATGTTTCACTTACTAAAACTGCTAAAACTATGGGTTAACAATTTAATTACCGTCACGTACGCCTTCCGCAATAATAATAAAAAATGGGGTGTGACAATATCCTTGTGTATGCATGCATTCATTTTGCAAAGACTTAAACTTGACTTAAACTTGCTTGATTTTTTTTTTATTTTCTCAAACGATCGGACTTTCTCTGCATATCGAAAAATCGACCTGATTGTTGTTTGTTTGAGGTTCTGCTTTATTTTCTTTGGTGTTTCATTCAACCATCGGACTTCTCTGCGTATACGGAAGTATCGACCTGATTTTTGTTGGTTGAATAACTTCAACTTGTTTTATTTTCTTATTTTGTTAAATCTGAGGCCTTTTCTGCGTATCGAAAGATTGTCATTAAGGTAGACAATTTAACATTCTGCTTTCTTTTTGCATGACACAATAGATGATTTCATTCTCTGAGAAAAAATAAAATTCAAAAATGATGAGTTGCCATAAATATATCAAAAAGCTAAAGAAATTGATTTGTCAAATGCTGAAAAAGGATTGAAATGAATATATCTTGATCTGCATGCTGATGAAGTTCAAATTGAAGTTATGTTGATATTTTCTCACATTTGGATCTTTCTCATAAAATTAGAGTTTGTTTTGTTTTGTTGATTTCAGTTCATTTCTAAAAGTACCATAAAGATTTTAGGTGTGTTTTGATATAAAGTTTAGAAAAACTAAAAAGATTTTATTTCTGCTTTATTTTTGATTTGATCAAAACGAGATACAAGATTTTCAAAAAAGCTGAAAATATTTAAATATCTTAGAGTCTCAAAGAGACGTTTTGCACCAAGATTATTTATGTTGGCCATGTACTCAAGTGAATGAGGATATTACAACTTCAAGTCTTCTGAAATTGTTGATAAAGACACAATACGGTCTGCATCGTCAAGTATTCTAGATCTGACTAGCTATTAAACTGAGGGGGGAGTTTGATTGGAGATACTGAAGATTGATGTAGCAGTATTTATGTAACACACGTCGAGGGGGAGTTTGTTAGAGCATGAAATGGTTCGACGCGTGATATATGTATGTGTTGAAGAGTGAAGAATACACAGGAACGAACGAATGAACTGTGGGTTTGTTACTAATGAACTGGCATGTTCGTTGGTTTCCAGTTCGTTACCAGCAAGTCTAGTATAAATAATTTTGTGTTGTGTATCTTTGATAACTTACGGTGATCCTGAGTGAACTTGTGTGTGTTTCCTAAAGTGAAAACTCTCTGTGTTCCAGATTGTATTGGTGTTCTTTGTTGATCAATAAAACAATCATTTTAAGTACGTTTGTGTATCGAAATAGCTAGATCGAGTAGACGATCCTATACTCACACATTTTCAAAAATCCTAAATTTATTTGCGTTATGTGAATCCTATGATGTTAGGATTATGACTTGATATGTAAAACATTAGTTGAAGCCCTATTGGTGTGGTTAGTTACCAAATTCTAGATGATAAACTCATGGTGAAGAAGATCACCTAGGTGATGAGTTCTTGGTCAATATAAATTGATTATGTGTTAATTTTGGATAAGAACCTACGATTTAATTGATTTATGTTAATGGTTGAAAGGATTTCACCCAGGGTAATGAAATTATAGGTTGGAATGTTTAAGCCACTGAAGTGCATTATTGTATGTTAAGATGCACTCAAGGTGTTTGATGAAATGCCTAGGTGAGCTTGAAAGCTTAAAACATGATGAATTGCTAGAATTGAGCTTGTATGCATATATAAAATGTTATGCCTTAGTGTATGAACCAACATAGGTGAAAACATGATAGAAATGCTTGCCTTTGGACATGTTTAAATTTTGCTATGTGCTATATTGATCCATGTGAGCTTGAAAGCTTAAAACATGATGAATTGCTAGAATTGAGCTTGTATGCATATATATAAAATGTTATGCCTTAGTGTATGAACCAACATAGGTGAAAACCATGATAGAATGCTTGCCTTTTGGATATGTTTAAATTTTGCTATGTGCTATATTGATCCATGTTAATGGGCAATCATGTACTTGGTATTAGTTATGAAAGGTCCTAACTTGATTAATGACTCAATAGGCTCTCATGGTGATCAAGAGGATAACCAAGGAAAGGCAAGTGGTGGAAGTTCTAGCTCACTACTATCAATATTATGCACATATATGATCATGCATAACATTAAATTGGGAGTTGGATTAACTCAACAAAGTAATAGTAGAGATTGTAATGAATTGGTTCGTAGGAACCTTAGTATGAAGTTTTGTGTTACAAATGGTTCAAAGGAACCATGTTAAACCAAATGATGATACTTCACTAAAATGGTTTATAGGAACCACAGAAATAGTCAAGCATGGCTACAATGGTGGAAAATGGTTCAAGGAAGCCATTACCATGTGCCATGAGATAATTGATCGCAAATGGTTCGTAGGAACCATAGAAATGAATTATATGGTTTGGATAAACGGGTAATGCTTAAGTGACTCCAAAGAGTCACAAATGAGAAATTGATGTTAATGGGTCAAACATGTTAAGTGACTCTAAGGAGTCACAAATAAGAAATCAATAATTGTAGGATCACTTAGTGATCCAAACTATTTGTTGTATTGATTAATATAAGGAATAGCCATTTTACACAAAGTAAGTTCACTACTTGATTGTGAGGCTTAATGGGTTAAACGGGTTAGGATTTGGCCAAATACGCATATTGTAATTAGTTGTCATCTAGACCCGAAAAGGGTAATTAGAAGTGATGGTAAAACATGTTTGAAGTGTTTTAAGATCTTATGAGGTGGTAGAAATGACCAAAAATGGTTCTGGAAGCAAAAAGGCAAAGCCAGGGAAATCAGCCTCAAATTTGGCTAAGTATGGAAGTGGCTGAATTAGGCCTCAGCCCTAGAAATGTTGCTCCAAGCGTATCGCTTGGAGAAATATTCTCAGCAGGCGATACGCTTGGCAGAACAAGCGTATCGCTTGTTAGAAAGTGTGTTCCAGGCGATAAGCTTGGGGAACCATTTCTAAAATTGTTTGTTTTTCTTCATTGGTTGATGTTTTTAGTTATGTTATGGCATTGAAACTCACATGTGAAGTGGGTAATGTGCAGGTAATGGAAAATCATGAACTGGGTGCAATGCAAGCTTAAAGATGACCGATCACTCTCAATCAAGGAATCCCGGTGTAATATTTTGTTATTTAGCTAAGTTTCATTGTATGAAACACGTATTTTGAATTACAAAACCTAAAATGATGATTTTGGTAAATGTTATGTAAATAAATTGTAGAAAAATTTTATGGGACTGAAAAATTTTATGGGACTGAATTCAGCACTTTGATTACTTTCTACCAAGAGTTTAGTAAGAGTCGTTTGTGCCTGGTCTAACTATTAAGTAAAATCTTGTGAATATTTAATAAGTGTTAAACCACGATCCTAGTTGTTTTATTATAGGTGGTTGTTTGGTCTGGCTTGTGTTTGATGGTTTTGGGTGTCCACATACTTAGGGATTTCTCCCTAGTATGAACTAGTAGGGGCTTTCCTTACTACTTGTTTTTTCTGCGGTATATATATACAAAATCACCGGGGTAACCCTTTACCCAAAAAAAAACCACGATCCTACATGGATAAACGATTCAGTTGTCTTGTAAGAGCCTCTATATTTGCATTTAGAGTTGTGACATCGTCGATGGCGTGAACACCAGGTTGCTTTCTATTAGATGGTTGGCAACCTCTAGAAGGTTTCCAGTCATAGCTGGTAGCAGCTAGACTTTTAATCAAAGCAATGGCAGCTAGACTTTCAATCAAAGCTTTGTAGTTTTATTTAGAATTGATCCTTAGGATGAGGAATCAATGTGCATTCAGGTGATATTCTTCAATACGTTTTTAAAATATTGAACTTAGATCCACTCATCCATATTATGATGAGGACATCTTCTAAGCAGCCCCTTGTATCTTTCCCAGGCTTCGGGTAAGCCTTCTCCTTCATCTTGTGAAAAGATAGTGATAACGTTATGAAGACGATTGGTTTTAGATAATAGGAAGAACTTGACTAAAAACATTTCAGCTAACTGGAACCTGCTGGTAGAGTTTTGAACCAGGTTTTGGCATTACCAGCCAGTGTGAAAAGAAAGAGACGAAGTTGGATAGCATCGGCATTAACCCCTTCAAGTTTAAATGTATCACACATTTTGAGGAATGCATCGATATGTGAGTGAGCACACTCATCAGCGAGACCATGGCATTGTGGAGCAGTTTGGCACATGCGGATCACTCCAGGCTTAATCTCGAATCGACCTCCGACGGCGGGTCAAGTAATGCTTGGTTTACCTTCATTCAATGTCGGCTTCACATAGACCTCAATGGTTCTCGGTGCTTGATCTCAGGTATTGAAGTGGTTGAATCAGAATAGGTTTGTTAGCACAAGTAGGAACAGAAGAATTAAAAATTTTTGGTTTTTGGTTTTTGGTTTTTGGTTTTTTGGTTGTTTTTTATTTTTCTAAAATGGTTAAAAAGAAATAGAAAATAAAATAGATGAAAGTAAAAATTTTGAAAAATCTAACCTTTACTAACTACTAAGCTAGAGTTGACGACTTGTTTTTTTTTGGGTAAAGGGTTACCCCGGTGATTTTATAAATTCATGAAAAACGAAGCACAAGTAGTAGAGTGAAATCTCTACTAGTTCTCTAAGGGACAGACTCCTATAGAGTGGAACTCAAAAAGAGAACACAAAACACCCCGCAACATACTGGTAAAAAACCAAAAACAGTACAAGTAGACTAGTTAGCCTCCATCATCAAACACTCTATTCCCATGAGAGCTCCAAGCCACTAGAACATCACGAACCCGATCACTAGTTCTTAAGTTGAGGCCCATAATTTTGTAGCGAATATCAGATGCAATGTCCACAACAACGTTTTCAGGCCTTCTAGCAGTGCGACCATGGTATCGGTTATTCCGTTCCCGCCACACATGATAAACAGCAGCAGCTACAACAATCTTACAAACAATTTTATCAATAGCCTTTGACTGCGAAACCGACTCAGCACAGCTAACAATAGCAGGCCAATCATTTGATACCTGAATCTTCATGGTACCACTAATCATCTCCCAAACGGTCTTGGAGTAAGGGCAATCAAAGAAAAGATGATGATGAGATTCTATATCAGAATAACATAGAAGGCAACACATCATATTCATACACCATTTCCTCCAATTCCAAACCGTCTTGGAGTTGACGACTTGTTTCCGATGCAACGGCCTCAAAAAGCCTTTGATGCGTGCGAGATGTATATTGAATTGCCTGCAAAAATGACCTTTAAATTTATAACCTAAATAATCTTCTACGCATGCATATAGGAAAGCGGACCTATCGTACAACAGTATTTAAGAGAACTCAAGGTCAACCTAAGGAAGCAAATGGTGTAATCATGCGAATCAGTGTTGCTGTTAGGATCGCTAGGCCCAGCAG
Source organism: Deinandra increscens subsp. villosa (assembly GCA_039602395.1). Lineage (NCBI taxonomy): Eukaryota > Viridiplantae > Streptophyta > Magnoliopsida > Asterales > Asteraceae > Deinandra > Deinandra increscens. Next base: position 65,408,437 of record JBCNJP010000003.1, read on the forward strand.
TAGGAACGCTTGGAGGAGTAGGCCCAACATCAGAATCATTAAACTCAATACTGGGCTCAGGACTAACTTGCGACCCATTAAGAGGGTTTATGGAAAGGGCGCGGGGGGAACATTTATGAATGGAGGATGACATTTCTTTTTCTTTAGGCTGTTGTTGACTATTAATTTCAATTTCAAGCTCCTGTAAAAAAAATTGTAACATCAATATTAGAGAAATTATTAGTGTTCGTTGTACCTGAAAAAGGAAACACCGTCTCGTCGAATCGGGCATGCCTCGTGATATACACTCGAGACGTTAGTAGATCAAGGCATTTATAGCTATCTAATTGGATCAATACTCAATGAACACACATGAAATGCTCAGAGGTTTGAGTTTATGGGCATAATAGTCTTGAAGGTAAGAAAAAACTTGACAACCAAAGGTACGAAAGTTGTCATAAATTGGTCGACGGGAGAAATTACTCGAAGGGTGATTTGTTATACAACACTTTGGTGGGTAAAAGGTTTACATTCGGCCCGCCCATTTTGTTGCGGAGTGTATGGGCATGAGAGTTGATGAAGGGTCCCAATATTTTCAAATATTTGTCTAAGTGTGTTATTAATGAGCTCCAAACCACCATCACTTTGAAAAACTTTAAGTTTCTTAGCAAACTGAGTTTGAACAAGGTTCAAAAATACTGGTAGGATTAGGCTAAATTCAGATTCGGTTTTAAGTGGGTAAAACCATGTGAACCTTGAGTGATCGTTTATAAATATAACATAGTATTGATAACCATCGATCGAGGTAACCGGGGACGGGCCCCATAAATCGCAATGAACTAGATCAAGTGTATTTGAAGCTCGTTTATCATTCAAAGTAAAAGGTAACCGATGTGCCTTAGAAGTTTGACATGACGAGCATAACACAGGTTTAGGTAAAATAGAAGTAACATTAACACAACCTATTTTATTTAAAAGCGAAATAGTTTCAAACGTAACATGGCTTAGGCGATTATGCCATGTTTTAAAGGAAATTTTATTTTGAGATCCTGAAACAGTCATGAGGGCTTGATGATCGGCACAAGGCACATACACGCCATCCTTACATCTGGCCCGAGCTAGAACCTTGTGAGTAAATCGGTCCTGAATGGCAAAAAAACGCTTTAGAGAACACAACATCTATGTTTTTATCGGATGTAAGTTTACTTATAGATAGAAGGTTTTGTTTTAAATGATGGTTCCACCAATACATCCTTTAGGGTGATGTTATGTGTAATGAAAGAGGAACCCGTGTGCGAGATGGGTATTTGAGTACCATTAGCCACTGTGACAGTTATATTACTTGTGTAGGGGGTTTGATTTGCCAAGTTTTCAGGGTTTAAAGTCATGTGTGCTGTTGCACCCGTGTCCACATACCAATCCGCAACATCTGTGTTACACTGTTTTTGGAATGCTTGAACCAGATTCGCATCCACAACTGATTTCTTAGGTTTGACTTCATGTATGGGACAAGTATTAGTGAGTGCCCCTTTTTGTGACACAGGTAGCCACTAGAACATCACGAACCCGATCACTAGTTCTTAAGTTGAGGCCCATAATTTTGTAGCGAATATCAGATGCAATGTCCACAACAACGTTTTCAGGCCTTCTAGCAGTGCGACCATGGTATTGGTTATTCCGTTCCCGCCACACATGATAAACAGCAGCAGCTACAACAATCTTACAAACAATTTTATCAATAGCCTTTGACTGCGAAACCGACTCAGCACAGCTAACAATAGCAGGCCAATCATTTGATACCTGAATCTTCATGGTACCACTAATCATCTCCCAAACGGTCTTGGAGTAAGGGCAATCAAAGAAAAGATGATGATGAGATTCTATATCAGAATAACATAGAAGGCAACACATCATATTCATACACCATTTCCTCCAATTCCAAACCGTCTTGGAGTTGACGACTTGTTTCCGATGCAACGGCCTCAAAAAGCCTTTGATGCGTGCGAGATGTATATTGAATTGCCTGCAAAAATGACCTTTAAATTTATAACCTAAATAATCTTCTACTCATGCATATAGGAAAGCGGACCTATCGTACAACAGTATTTAAGAGAACTCAAGGTCAACCTAAGGAAGCAAATGGTGTAATCATGCGAATCAGTGTTGCTGTTAGGATCGCTAGGCCCAGCAGTAGGAACGCTTGGAGGAGTAGGCCCAACATCAGAATCATTAAACTCAATACTGGGCTCAGGACTAACTTGCGGCCCATTAAGAGGGTTTATGGAAAGGGCGCGGGGGGAACATTTATGAATGGAGGATGACATTTCTTTTTCTTTAGGCTGTTGTTGACTATTAATTTCAATTTCAAGCTCCTGTAAAAAAAATTGTACCATCAATATTAGAGAAATTATTAGTGTTCATTGTACCTGAAAAAGGAAACACCGTCTCGTCGAATCGGGCATGCCTCGTGATATACACTCGAGACGTTAGTAGATCAAGGCATTTATAGCTATCTAATTGGATCAATACTCAATGAACACACATGAAATGCTCAGAGGTTTGAGTTTATGGGCATAATAGTCTTGAAGGTAAGAAAAAACTTGACAACCAAAGGTACGAAAGTTGTCATAAATTGGTCGACGGGAGAAATTACTCGAAGGGTGATTTGTTATACAACACTTTGGTGGGTAAAAGGTTTACATTCGGCCCGCCCATTTTGTTGCGGAGTGTATGGGCATGAGAGTTGATGAAGGGTCCCAATATTTTCAAATATTTGTCTAAGTGTGTTATTAATGAGCTCCAAACCACCATCACTTTGAAAAACTTTAAGTTTCTTAGCAAACTGAGTTTGAACAAGGTTCAAAAATACTGGTAGGATTAGGCTAAATTCAGATTCGGTTTTAAGTGGGTAAAACCATGTGAACCTTGAGTGATCGTTTATAAATATAACATAGTATTGATAACCATCGATCGAGGTAACCGGGGACGGGCCCCATAAATCGCAATGAACTAGATCAAGTGTATTTGAAGCTCGTTTATCATTCAAAGTAAAAGGTAACCGATGTGCCTTAGAAGTTTGACATGACGAGCATAACACAGGTTTAGGTAAAATAGAAGTAACATTAACACAACCTATTTTATTTAAAAGCGAAATAGTTTCAAACGTAACATGGCTTAGGCGATTATGCCATGTTTTAAAGGAAATTTTATTTTGAGATCCTGAAACAGTCATGAGGGCTTGATGATCGGCACAAGGCACATACACGCCATCCTTACATCTGGCCCGAGCTAGAACCTTGTGAGTAAATCGGTCCTGAATGGCAAAAAAACGCTTTAGAGAACACAACATCTATGTTTTTATCGGATGTAAGTTTACTTATAGATAGAAGGTTTTGTTTTAAATGATGGTTCCACCAATACATCCTTTAGGGTGATGTTATGTGTAATGAAAGAGGAACCCGTGTGCGAGATGGGTATTTGAGTACCATTAGCCACTGTGACAGTTATATTACTTGTGTAGGGGGTTTGATTTGCCAAGTTTTCAGGGTTTAAAGTCATGTGTGCTGTTGCACCCGTGTCCACATACCAATCCGCAACATCTGTGTTACACTGTTTTTGGAATGCTTGAACCAGATTCGCATCCACAACTGATTTCTTAGGTTTGACTTCATGTATGGGACAAGTATTAGTGAGTGCCCCTTTTTGTGACACAGGTAGCCACTAGAACATCACGAACCCGATCACTAGTTCTTAAGTTGAGGCCCATAATTTTGTAGCGAATATCAGATGCAATGTCCACAACAACGTTTTCAGGCCTTCTAGCAGTGCGACCATGGTATTGGTTATTCCGTTCCCGCCACACATGATAAACAGCAGCAGCTACAACAATCTTACAAACAATTTTATCAATAGCCTTTGACTGCGAAACCGACTCAGCACAGCTAACAATAGCAGGCCAATCATTTGATACCTGAATCTTCATGGTACCACTAATCATCTCCCAAACGGTCTTGGAGTAAGGGCAATCAAAGAAAAGATGATGATGAGATTCTATATCAGAATAACATAGAAGGCAACACATCATATTCATACACCATTTCCTCCAATTCCAAACCGTCTTGGAGTTGACGACTTGTTTCCGATGCAACGGCCTCAAAAAGCCTTTGATGCGTGCGAGATGTATATTGAATTGCCTGCAAAAATGACCTTTAAATTTATAACCTAAATAATCTTCTACTCATGCATATAGGAAAGCGGACCTATCGTACAACAGTATTTAAGAGAACTCAAGGTCAACCTAAGGAAGCAAATGGTGTAATCATGCGAATCAGTGTTGCTGTTAGGATCGCTAGGCCCAGCAGTAGGAACGCTTGGAGGAGTAGGCCCAACATCAGAATCATTAAACTCAATACTGGGCTCAGGACTAACTTGCGGCCCATTAAGAGGGTTTATGGAAAGGGCGCGGGGGGAACATTTATGAATGGAGGATGACATTTCTTTTTCTTTAGGCTGTTGTTGACTATTAATTTCAATTTCAAGCTCCTGTAAAAAAAATTGTACCATCAATATTAGAGAAATTATTAGTGTTCATTGTACCTGAAAAAGGAAACACCGTCTCGTCGAATCGGGCATGCCTCGTGATATACACTCGAGACGTTAGTAGATCAAGGCATTTATAGCTATCTAATTGGATCAATACTCAATGAACACACATGAAATGCTCAGAGGTTTGAGTTTATGGGCATAATAGTCTTGAAGGTAAGAAAAAACTTGACAACCAAAGGTACGAAAGTTGTCATAAATTGGTCGACGGGAGAAATTACTCGAAGGGTGATTTGTTATACAACACTTTGGTGGGTAAAAGGTTTACATTCGGCCCGCCCATTTTGTTGCGGAGTGTATGGGCATGAGAGTTGATGAAGGGTCCCAATATTTTCAAATATTTGTCTAAGTGTGTTATTAATGAGCTCCAAACCACCATCACTTTGAAAAACTTTAAGTTTCTTAGCAAACTGAGTTTGAACAAGGTTCAAAAATACTGGTAGGATTAGGCTAAATTCAGATTCGGTTTTAAGTGGGTAAAACCATGTGAACCTTGAGTGATCGTTTATAAATATAACATAGTATTGATAACCATCGATCGAGGTAACCGGGGACGGGCCCCATAAATCGCAATGAACTAGATCAAGTGTATTTGAAGCTCGTTTATCATTCAAAGTAAAAGGTAACCGATGTGCCTTAGAAGTTTGACATGACGAGCATAACACAGGTTTAGGTAAAATAGAAGTAACATTAACACAACCTATTTTATTTAAAAGCGAAATAGTTTCAAACGTAACATGGCTTAGGCGATTATGCCATGTTTTAAAGGAAATTTTATTTTGAGATCCTGAAACAGTCATGAGGGCTTGATGATCGGCACAAGGCACATACACGCCATCCTTACATCTGGCCCGAGCTAGAACCTTGTGAGTAAATCGGTCCTGAATGGCAAAAAAACGCTTTAGAGAACACAACATCTATGTTTTTATCGGATGTAAGTTTACTTATAGATAGAAGGTTTTGTTTTAAATGATGGTTCCACCAATACATCCTTTAGGGTGATGTTATGTGTAATGAAAGAGGAACCCGTGTGCGAGATGGGTATTTGAGTACCATTAGCCACTGTGACAGTTATATTACTTGTGTAGGGGGTTTGATTTGCCAAGTTTTCAGGGTTTAAAGTCATGTGTGCTGTTGCACCCGTGTCCACATACCAATCCGCAACATCTGTGTTACACTGTTTTTGGAATGCTTGAACCAGATTCGCATCCACAACTGATTTCTTAGGTTTGACTTCATGTATGGGACAAGTATTAGTGAGTGCCCCTTTTTGTGACACAGGTAGCCACTAGAACATCACGAACCCGATCACTAGTTCTTAAGTTGAGGCCCATAATTTTGTAGCGAATATCAGATGCAATGTCCACAACAACGTTTTCAGGCCTTCTAGCAGTGCGACCATGGTATTGGTTATTCCGTTCCCGCCACACATGATAAACAGCAGCAGCTACAACAATCTTACAAACAATTTTATCAATAGCCTTTGACTGCGAAACCGACTCAGCACAGCTAACAATAGCAGGCCAATCATTTGATACCTGAATCTTCATGGTACCACTAATCATCTCCCAAACGGTCTTGGAGTAAGGGCAATCAAAGAAAAGATGATGATGAGATTCTATATCAGAATAACATAGAAGGCAACACATCATATTCATACACCATTTCCTCCAATTCCAAACCGTCTTGGAGTTGACGACTTGTTTCCGATGCAACGGCCTCAAAAAGCCTTTGATGCGTGCGAGATGTATATTGAATTGCCTGCAAAAATGACCTTTAAATTTATAACCTAAATAATCTTCTACTCATGCATATAGGAAAGCGGACCTATCGTACAACAGTATTTAAGAGAACTCAAGGTCAACCTAAGGAAGCAAATGGTGTAATCATGCGAATCAGTGTTGCTGTTAGGATCGCTAGGCCCAGCAGTAGGAACGCTTGGAGGAGTAGGCCCAACATCAGAATCATTAAACTCAATACTGGGCTCAGGACTAACTTGCGGCCCATTAAGAGGGTTTATGGAAAGGGCGCGGGGGGAACATTTATGAATGGAGGATGACATTTCTTTTTCTTTAGGCTGTTGTTGACTATTAATTTCAATTTCAAGCTCCTGTAAAAAAAATTGTACCATCAATATTAGAGAAATTATTAGTGTTCATTGTACCTGAAAAAGGAAACACCGTCTCGTCGAATCGGGCATGCCTCGTGATATACACTCGAGACGTTAGTAGATCAAGGCATTTATAGCTATCTAATTGGATCAATACTCAATGAACACACATGAAATGCTCAGAGGTTTGAGTTTATGGGCATAATAGTCTTGAAGGTAAGAAAAAACTTGACAACCAAAGGTACGAAAGTTGTCATAAATTGGTCGACGGGAGAAATTACTCGAAGGGTGATTTGTTATACAACACTTTGGTGGGTAAAAGGTTTACATTCGGCCCGCCCATTTTGTTGCGGAGTGTATGGGCATGAGAGTTGATGAAGGGTCCCAATATTTTCAAATATTTGTCTAAGTGTGTTATTAATGAGCTCCAAACCACCATCACTTTGAAAAACTTTAAGTTTCTTAGCAAACTGAGTTTGAACAAGGTTCAAAAATACTGGTAGGATTAGGCTAAATTCAGATTCGGTTTTAAGTGGGTAAAACCATGTGAACCTTGAGTGATCGTTTATAAATATAACATAGTATTGATAACCATCGATCGAGGTAACCGGGGACGGGCCCCATAAATCGCAATGAACTAGATCAAGTGTATTTGAAGCTCGTTTATCATTCAAAGTAAAAGGTAACCGATGTGCCTTAGAAGTTTGACATGACGAGCATAACACAGGTTTAGGTAAAATAGAAGTAACATTAACACAACCTATTTTATTTAAAAGCGAAATAGTTTCAAACGTAACATGGCTTAGGCGATTATGCCATGTTTTAAAGGAAATTTTATTTTGAGATCCTGAAACAGTCATGAGGGCTTGATGATCGGCACAAGGCACATACACGCCATCCTTACATCTGGCCCGAGCTAGAACCTTGTGAGTAAATCGGTCCTGAATGGCAAAAAAACGCTTTAGAGAACACAACATCTATGTTTTTATCGGATGTAAGTTTACTTATAGATAGAAGGTTTTGTTTTAAATGATGGTTCCACCAATACATCCTTTAGGGTGATGTTATGTGTAATGAAAGAGGAACCCGTGTGCGAGATGGGTATTTGAGTACCATTAGCCACTGTGACAGTTATATTACTTGTGTAGGGGGTTTGATTTGCCAAGTTTTCAGGGTTTAAAGTCATGTGTGCTGTTGCACCCGTGTCCACATACCAATCCGCAACATCTGTGTTACACTGTTTTTGGAATGCTTGAACCAGATTCGCATCCACAACTGATTTCTTAGGTTTGACTTCATGTATGGGACAAGTATTAGTGAGTGCCCCTTTTTGTGACACAGGTAGCCACTAGAACATCACGAACCCGATCACTAGTTCTTAAGTTGAGGCCCATAATTTTGTAGCGAATATCAGATGCAATGTCCACAACAACGTTTTCAGGCCTTCTAGCAGTGCGACCATGGTATTGGTTATTCCGTTCCCGCCACACATGATAAACAGCAGCAGCTACAACAATCTTACAAACAATTTTATCAATAGCCTTTGACTGCGAAACCGACTCAGCACAGCTAACAATAGCAGGCCAATCATTTGATACCTGAATCTTCATGGTACCACTAATCATCTCCCAAACGGTCTTGGAGTAAGGGCAATCAAAGAAAAGATGATGATGAGATTCTATATCAGAATAACATAGAAGGCAACACATCATATTCATACACCATTTCCTCCAATTCCAAACCGTCTTGGAGTTGACGACTTGTTTCCGATGCAACGGCCTCAAAAAGCCTTTGATGCGTGCGAGATGTATATTGAATTGCCTGCAAAAATGACCTTTAAATTTATAACCTAAATAATCTTCTACTCATGCATATAGGAAAGCGGACCTATCGTACAACAGTATTTAAGAGAACTCAAGGTCAACCTAAGGAAGCAAATGGTGTAATCATGCGAATCAGTGTTGCTGTTAGGATCGCTAGGCCCAGCAGTAGGAACGCTTGGAGGAGTAGGCCCAACATCAGAATCATTAAACTCAATACTGGGCTCAGGACTAACTTGCGGCCCATTAAGAGGGTTTATGGAAAGGGCGCGGGGGGAACATTTATGAATGGAGGATGACATTTCTTTTTCTTTAGGCTGTTGTTGACTATTAATTTCAATTTCAAGCTCCTGTAAAAAAAATTGTACCATCAATATTAGAGAAATTATTAGTGTTCATTGTACCTGAAAAAGGAAACACCGTCTCGTCGAATCGGGCATGCCTCGTGATATACACTCGAGACGTTAGTAGATCAAGGCATTTATAGCTATCTAATTGGATCAATACTCAATGAACACACATGAAATGCTCAGAGGTTTGAGTTTATGGGCATAATAGTCTTGAAGGTAAGAAAAAACTTGACAACCAAAGGTACGAAAGTTGTCATAAATTGGTCGACGGGAGAAATTACTCGAAGGGTGATTTGTTATACAACACTTTGGTGGGTAAAAGGTTTACATTCGGCCCGCCCATTTTGTTGCGGAGTGTATGGGCATGAGAGTTGATGAAGGGTCCCAATATTTTCAAATATTTGTCTAAGTGTGTTATTAATGAGCTCCAAACCACCATCACTTTGAAAAACTTTAAGTTTCTTAGCAAACTGAGTTTGAACAAGGTTCAAAAATACTGGTAGGATTAGGCTAAATTCAGATTCGGTTTTAAGTGGGTAAAACCATGTGAACCTTGAGTGATCGTTTATAAATATAACATAGTATTGATAACCATCGATCGAGGTAACCGGGGACGGGCCCCATAAATCGCAATGAACTAGATCAAGTGTATTTGAAGCTCGTTTATCATTCAAAGTAAAAGGTAACCGATGTGCCTTAGAAGTTTGACATGACGAGCATAACACAGGTTTAGGTAAAATAGAAGTAACATTAACACAACCTATTTTATTTAAAAGCGAAATAGTTTCAAACGTAACATGGCTTAGGCGATTATGCCATGTTTTAAAGGAAATTTTATTTTGAGATCCTGAAACAGTCATGAGGGCTTGATGATCGGCACAAGGCACATACACGCCATCCTTACATCTGGCCCGAGCTAGAACCTTGTGAGTAAATCGGTCCTGAATGGCAAAAAAACGCTTTAGAGAACACAACATCTATGTTTTTATCGGATGTAAGTTTACTTATAGATAGAAGGTTTTGTTTTAAATGATGGTTCCACCAATACATCCTTTAGGGTGATGTTATGTGTAATGAAAGAGGAACCCGTGTGCGAGATGGGTATTTGAGTACCATTAGCCACTGTGACAGTTATATTACTTGTGTAGGGGGTTTGATTTGCCAAGTTTTCAGGGTTTAAAGTCATGTGTGCTGTTGCACCCGTGTCCACATACCAATCCGCAACATCTGTGTTACACTGTTTTTGGAATGCTTGAACCAGATTCGCATCCACAACTGATTTCTTAGGTTTGACTTCATGTATGGGACAAGTATTAGTGAGTGCCCCTTTTTGTGACACAGGTAGCCACTAGAACATCACGAACCCGATCACTAGTTCTTAAGTTGAGGCCCATAATTTTGTAGCGAATATCAGATGCAATGTCCACAACAACGTTTTCAGGCCTTCTAGCAGTGCGACCATGGTATTGGTTATTCCGTTCCCGCCACACATGATAAACAGCAGCAGCTACAACAATCTTACAAACAATTTTATCAATAGCCTTTGACTGCGAAACCGACTCAGCACAGCTAACAATAGCAGGCCAATCATTTGATACCTGAATCTTCATGGTACCACTAATCATCTCCCAAACGGTCTTGGAGTAAGGGCAATCAAAGAAAAGATGATGATGAGATTCTATATCAGAATAACATAGAAGGCAACACATCATATTCATACACCATTTCCTCCAATTCCAAACCGTCTTGGAGTTGACGACTTGTTTCCGATGCAACGGCCTCAAAAAGCCTTTGATGCGTGCGAGATGTATATTGAATTGCCTGCAAAAATGACCTTTAAATTTATAACCTAAATAATCTTCTACTCATGCATATAGGAAAGCGGACCTATCGTACAACAGTATTTAAGAGAACTCAAGGTCAACCTAAGGAAGCAAATGGTGTAATCATGCGAATCAGTGTTGCTGTTAGGATCGCTAGGCCCAGCAGTAGGAACGCTTGGAGGAGTAGGCCCAACATCAGAATCATTAAACTCAATACTGGGCTCAGGACTAACTTGCGGCCCATTAAGAGGGTTTATGGAAAGGGCGCGGGGGGAACATTTATGAATGGAGGATGACATTTCTTTTTCTTTAGGCTGTTGTTGACTATTAATTTCAATTTCAAGCTCCTGTAAAAAAAATTGTACCATCAATATTAGAGAAATTATTAGTGTTCATTGTACCTGAAAAAGGAAACACCGTCTCGTCGAATCGGGCATGCCTCGTGATATACACTCGAGACGTTAGTAGATCAAGGCATTTATAGCTATCTAATTGGATCAATACTCAATGAACACACATGAAATGCTCAGAGGTTTGAGTTTATGGGCATAATAGTCTTGAAGGTAAGAAAAAACTTGACAACCAAAGGTACGAAAGTTGTCATAAATTGGTCGACGGGAGAAATTACTCGAAGGGTGATTTGTTATACAACACTTTGGTGGGTAAAAGGTTTACATTCGGCCCGCCCATTTTGTTGCGGAGTGTATGGGCATGAGAGTTGATGAAGGGTCCCAATATTTTCAAATATTTGTCTAAGTGTGTTATTAATGAGCTCCAAACCACCATCACTTTGAAAAACTTTAAGTTTCTTAGCAAACTGAGTTTGAACAAGGTTCAAAAATACTGGTAGGATTAGGCTAAATTCAGATTCGGTTTTAAGTGGGTAAAACCATGTGAACCTTGAGTGATCGTTTATAAATATAACATAGTATTATTGATAACCATCGATCGAGGTAACCGGGGACGGGCCCCATAAATCGCAATGAACTAGATCAAGTGTATTTGAAGCTCGTTTATCATTCAAAGTAAAAGGTAACCGATGTGCCTTAGAAGTTTGACATGACGAGCATAACACAGGTTTAGGTAAAATAGAAGTAACATTAACACAACCTATTTTATTTAAAAGCGAAATAGTTTCAAACGTAACATGGCTTAGGCGATTATGCCATGTTTTAAAGGAAAATTTATTTTGAGATCCTGAAACAGTCATGAGGGCTTGATGATCGGCACGAGGCACATACACGCCATCCTTACATCTGGCCCGAGCTAGAACCTTGTGAGTAAATCGGTCCTGAATGGCAAAAAAACGCTTTAGAGAACACAACATCTATGTTTTTATCGGATGTAAGTTTACTTATAGATAGAAGGTTTTGTTTTATGTGATGGTTCCACCAATACATCCTTTAGGGATGATGTTATGTGTAATGAAAGAGGAACCCGTGTGCGAGATGGGTATTTGAGTACCATTAGCCACTGTGACAGTTATATTACTTGTGTAGGGGGTTTGATTTGCCAAGTTTTCAGGGTTTAAAGTCATGTGTGCTGTTGCACCCGTGTCCACATACCAATCCGCAACATCTGTGTTACACTGTTTTTGGAATGCTTGAACCAGATTCGCATCCACAACTGATTTCTTAGGTTTGACTTCATGTATGGGACAAGTATTAGTGAGTGCCCCTTTTTGTGACACAGGTAGCATGTAATTTCACGTCCCTGTGATCTGTTTCTGCCCCGATTGTTGTTTTTGCCTTGATTATAGTTATTGGGCTTTTGATGGCCATGATAACCAGACCCTGAACCACGATTAGTTTGAGCATAAAACACAACCTGAGGGGCAGAGACAGTACCTTGAAGGTGTTGGATGAACATTTCATGACTCTCTGCGCGAGCAGTCAAATTGCTAAATATGGTTGCTTGAACCGCAGAGGCAAATTGATGAAGGAGAGGCCGAGACCTTTCAGAAAGGAGTGAGATTTGTCCGAGTCATCCAGGGGTTTGCCAACAGCGACGAGCATATCACATATGTGCTTGAACCATTTGGTGTACTCAGCAACACTTTGTGAGCCCGAGTCATTTGTCGCAATTGATCTTTGAGTTATGCACCTTTTCAGCCGAGGAATTGCTGTACGCAGCAGCGAGAGCCATCCAGATCTGATGCGCAGAAGAGAGGCCTATGACAGTGGCCATCGCTTCTTCAAAGATAGACGAGTTGAGAAGAAGAATCGCACGTTGATCGTCTTGCACCCAGGACACGTGAAGGGGGTTCTCAACGTCCTTATTATCAGAGGAGATTAGTGTCGGGGGCATGGGGGACGAGCCATCAATGTGACCGGTCAGCTTCAGGAACAAAAAGATCGGCTCCATTTGGCTTTTCCGAACCAAGTAGTTGGTCGACGTGAGTTTGATGCTAGCCATGTGAAGGACAATAGTCATCGAAAGGGTGATATCACAGCTGGATGAAACAATGGGAAGAAACTTAGGGTTGGAAGAAGGAGGGAGGGGGGATATGAAGTAGCTCTATTCCATATGAATGATTGAAAAGTGAAGTACATCACCCAAATGGGGGCAATTAACTATATAGCCAACTAAAGGGGTGTACACTAAATACACAACTAAATGAACAATAAATAAGAATAAATGAATAAATAATGAATTCTACTAATACAAGCCGTTAGGTTATTAACGGGCCGTTAGCGTCGCCAGACATCAACGTATTAGGGTTTTGGCATAAATCTTATAATGGGCCGTTACACCATCACGAGTCGTGACGTGATAAAAAAAGTTAAACTCCGAATCTTCATACTTTTCACCACAAAACTTTCTAAAATCCGCAAATATCACTTTGGCCACCTTTGAGAACCTGTTTATAACATTCTACATCAAACAAAGGTAAACTGGATAAAAAAATTATGCATAAACTACCAACAAATGAGGGTATTTAACTATAATATAGATGTGTACTTTAGAGAACATCATATAGCAGTCTAGAGGGTTTCTGGTATTCGGCTTTAACCTTCAAACATGTCAAACATTTGCTGATATAGGTAGCCATATCAGCCTTCATGTTGAAAATTCTTCTGGGCGAACTAAACGACACCGTTTTGCTGCCAATAAACACGCGTCACTTCTAACAAACATATCATCATTACCTATTTGAACTTTAAAAATAGTAGTCAAAACATATATTATGTTGAACTAATATATTAGTTCAAAAACTTAAATATGTGATATTTTTCAAAAACTTAGTAAATATATTAGTTATATATATATATATATATATATATATATATATATATATATATATATATATATATATATATATATATATATATATATCAATGTTATGACTCGTGACGAGTTGAAGTCGTTTTTAACCCAAACTTTAAGTTAACTCTAAGATTACAAGTACTTATGGACACATTTGGGTGGAAACATAACTTATATATATTTTTTTAATAAATATATACTTCTCGGTTAAATAAAGACGAGTCATAAATGGGTAGGCATGTATATGTTTTGTTAAGGAAATAACATACATTACAAGTTAAGTTGTGTCAAAGGATTATGTAATCAAGTTTCTCGTATAGAGATTACTTAGACATTTAGGTGCCTTAAATATTCTAGGACACGCATAGGTCAGGCGTACATGGACTTTTTCTACATCCCCGTCACTAGTATTCGATCACTCACGTATCAAGTGAGTCTCACGAACCAGTTGTACATACTTTCCTTGAGGGGAGATTACATGTAAATATTTATTATTTCCATTTCTCAGCAAGTTAATTATGAATAGTACTATTAGGTTTGACAACCATGCCTTCCTTCCTTGTGCTTACTTTGACTAGAGGTCAAAACAAGTGCATTATTAGCCTAAACACCTCCACGTATATGATAGGCATGGGTATGGGCATTTCATATACAGTCTAGCTTAAATTTCAGTTTGCTTATGGAAATATTATAGTACTATGTGCACAACAATCAAATCATGGACTGTTTTGTGGCCTATTACAATGAATTACGTCGAGAATTGGAACTTGTTGAGTCACCAACATTATTTGTTAACCCGTTTAAGAATGTTTGTCTCAATTCATTAATCTACTTGGATGTAAGGTTGCATGTCACATGGAGTCACACATCATTCTAGGACTCATCACTGATTATTTTCATGCAAATTTTATTTGCAAAACAATTATTGATTCTTCCACATATTATTTTATATAAAACTCTGAAACATTACGTCGTATTTTCTAACAAATTTATGACATTTGCTTTCCAAAACCATTTTTTGGTAGTTCAATATAACTTGTACTGATGATCCATGAAGTAACGACCAGCGGGAAACCACCATGGTTGGGATGTGACATCTACACATAGCTAAGATGGTTCTTTATGCACACCTGCTAGCATAGCGGCCCGCACTATAGCTCCACCCATTTGCACACAAGTCAAGATAGTTCCTTATGTATCACTTCTTAGAAGGAAGTGACTATATACTCCTTTACGCAAATCTACTATGGAGTATAAGGTCACTACCTTATACTCCATTACGCACACAACTGTGGAGCACTTTTTACACACTTGCTAGGAAAACGGGATGTGCTTTGTCCTACTAGACCTCATCGCATCTTAATGACTTGACACACTCAATCCACTGAACATGACACTCTACTTAAAACATTCCATGCACCGCAGTTCAGAATATTTCAAAGAGAAATCCTATCTATATCAATATCCACACTGATTTCCAATCAATGACAAAGTAGTTTCCAAGCGTTTAAATATAGTGGGCGGTGTTTAAAGCATTCATATATTCTTACTCATGGGATATCCCCCAATTTTCCATTGGTTCTTATATATAAAAAGTACTGCAACGTATCCACCATACCTTTGATATACCGAGCAATCATACAAACAATGTTTATATATAGGATGTACCGTAGCATGTCCACCACATTGATGATATAGTAAAACGTACTAATTATTCTAACACGTGAATACAAAATACATTATTAATACTCGTAAGAAGTTCCAACACTAAGCAGACAGTTAATCTATGACCACAAGGCACATTTAATGAAACATAACAGTTTGTAACAGAGAATAGCATCACACGAGCAATTCAAAGAATTTTCATAACCATAACATGCAAACCAGCCTAGAACATTATAAAGAAAAGTTTAAAACAGAGCTTTATAAAATTCACCTTAACCTGAAAACACTTATCCTTGACTATCACAATCAACCCCTTAACCAATCCAAGTATCACATATCTCCTGTTATATTTAATAACCTAACTTGAATCGCAATCCAAGACAATAACCCCACTGATATAGCCATAAAGAGTCCATCTGATGAATCTATGGTTCTAAACTGTAGCATAATTGCTAGATAAAATCCAATGTCAACTACAATACAAATCTCCCATCTAATTGGGACATATAATCCCTTGCAAAGGAGTGCATAACCCGCACCACATAGGTGTCCAACCGATACCTCATGGCTGACTGCCCCAAACCATGTGCTACCTCAAGCCACACCCTGCAGGTATCCAATACGCACCACATGGGTGCCCAACCTAAGCCCCTCCTAGGTATCCAATCTGGGTATTGTGGGTTTCCACCCACAGCCTCCTTCAGGGCACGTTTATGCCCTGCGGGTGGTCGTCCCATTATCTAAGGATCATCACACGGCATTACTACACGCACTCACCCAAAACCTATGAATCCCTAATCTTTAAGGAATACAAGAAAAGGAAGAATACCTTCATGAGTTTCCAGTCTTCATGCCGAATTTGAACTCACCGAGCTACGTCTTTGCAATCAGGTACCGATCTCACACACCAGACGAATGACTTTGCATTTCACACTTGAATGCGCGTTAAAACACTAGGGTATTGTGCGAACATGATTCCCACAAAAGCCAAAGCAATTTCTCTCCCTAAAAATGTACAAAGGGAGAGATCAAGGTGAAAGAACGAAGGTGGTTGATTTCCATATTTATAGTATCCGTCTACAGGCCACACGACCATATCCATATTGGGTGTCTAGAATATGGTCGTATGCCCTATGCAAGCTCTAGTGCCTCCACGTGTCCCAAAAGTGTTGTTCTTGTGCGCATTCAGGTGTCACACATTACGGTTATAGTGATAAAACATCATATGGTTGTATCAAGTGTGTGTGATAAGACTTAATTCTTGTCTTCACGATTCCCGATTCGTTACAACTTAGACTTCAGCCGCCGTTTTCACCGACATTCATCATATTGCATCCTCTTTCATCTACAAGTAAATTTATGCCTTCATGTGTCCTCAAACTTTAGGCCTAACATGTATATCGATACCGAAACTTTGATTTGCTACAATTCATTTGTTTCTTGACGGATTCTCAATCTACTCCTGCACACACTCATTATATCCTATAAAAAGTTACATATGTGTAACCCATCCTTAATTCCTTAAGGATCTAATGATCCCAATTCAAGTCCAAACCAAATAACCCTTGAGTTAGTGCAATCTCATAAGCATTTGAAACTTGAGGAGGATAGAAATAAATTAAGTTAAAAAATATTTTCCTAATGGCAAGGTTCGGAATTCAAACATTTAATTACAAAAGTGAGAAAATATAAAGTGCTTTCAACGCCAAAATATGTAACATTTATTCATTAGATCAATATTTAAAGTAGAAATTTATATATTTGCATAAAAAGAAATTAAACTGTTTAAATTATATGTGATGTTTGCGATGGTCAGTTTATCTTAGGGGTGAGCATGGTTCGGTTCAATTCTGTTTTTTGGCTCAAACCGAACCGAAAACCGAATGGTTTGGTTCCTAGAAAAAAAACCCATTCGGTTTAGGTTTTTTTTGTTTTTTTTTTTCGGTTTCGGTTTTTTTTAATGTGTGGTTGAAATAATTTAGACTTTAAATGGCTAGTCTTAGTAGATAGATAGATAATAGTGATAAGCAAATATCGTTATAACCATAAAATTAAAAAAAAAAAACAAAAACACGTATAACCATACAAAATAAAAAAAAATTAAATTCAAAACTTTTTAACACTAAAGATCTTGACCCCAATCTTCATCGTCTTCAATGGTAAGAAGAGGAAAGAAGAGGAGTTGCAACTCAAAAATGAAATAACAGATTGAGAGGGGACTCGAACGTGAGCCATCTTGGTGGTTTGTAAAGGTAAGTATCAACCGAGCTACACAAGAATTGTAAATAACTACAATTAAGTTAATTAAAATACACTTACATATCTATATAACTTAAAAGTTTATATAAATTATTCATTCAGTTCGGTTCGGTTTTTTTCGGTTTTTTCTTCATCCAGAACCGAAACCGAACCATAAATTTCGGTTCAATTTTTTTGGTTCGGTTTTTTTCGGTTTTTTCTTCATCCAGAACCGAAACCGAACCATAAGTTTCGGTTCAATTTTTTTGGTTCGGTTTTTTCAGCTATTACTTCGGTTCGGTTTCTTTGGTTCGGTTTTTGCGGTTTTTTCAGTTCCGGTTCGATTTTTTGCTCACGCCTAGTTTATCACAACATCAAGTAGACGTGTCCAATGAATCAGATTCTCGTTATTTTGGTTATTCAAATCAAATTGATCAGATTTGAAAATTTTAAAAGTAAATTAGAATTCAGATAAATCTCGTGCAATTTGATTCGAATAAATTTATTCGAATTCGAATAAATTTATTCGAATTCGGATCTATTTGAATAAACCAATTTAAACTAAAAATAAAAGTTAGAATTTATTAAGAAAACTATATGTTACTAACATCTAACTTACATATAATATTTCAATTGGTTTTGAAGATGGGGTGGTTGGTAAAGTGTGTGGAGCGGTCTTTATTCATCTAGCAACCAAATGTCAAGACCATCAAACTCTCTCGGACTTACGGCCTATTAGCCTTGTGGGGTGCATCCCTAAGTTGATCTCCAAAGTCCTAGCGAACCATATTAAGGGTCCTTTGATTACGATTATTTTCAAGCCTCAAATGACGTTCTTAGCCGGGTGAAAGATCTTAGACGGTGCGTTGATTATCAATGAAGTTATGTCTCGATCAAGAAACATATGTTTCCTCCCCCCCCCCCTTTCAACGTTGGTTTTGAGAAGGCTTATGAAACTTTGGATTGGGATTTTATGGTGCCATCCTCTCTCAAATGAATTTTCCGTTAAAATGGCAGGGTTAGATTATAGGTTGTTTGGATGCCTCCCAGACTTTGGCTCTCGTGAACGGTTACATGGGAATTCCAACGTACGGGGGTTCGCCAAGGCGACCCTCTATCTCTGTTTCTTGTCATTATTGCTATGGAGGCGTTTCACTAGATGTTTGATAAAGCTTTTTCGTGGAATTCAAATCCCGAACGGTGGGCCTTGTCTGTCTCACATTTTTTTGCGATGATGCCATAGTGTTTGGTGGGTGAATGGTCCCATCC
The DNA here is from genome assembly GCA_039602395.1 of Deinandra increscens subsp. villosa. Lineage (NCBI taxonomy): Eukaryota > Viridiplantae > Streptophyta > Magnoliopsida > Asterales > Asteraceae > Deinandra > Deinandra increscens. The sequence goes on from JBCNJP010000003.1 coordinate 65,427,560, forward strand.
TAATGTTGTCAACTTGATCCGGCTCCTTAGAGTCTTTGGTATGGCTTCGGGGCTTAAAATTAATCTTAATAAGTGCTCTATTTATGCTTACATGTGGATGAGATTGAGATTAATGAGAATGTCGGTTTACTAAGGTGTTTGAGTGGTGTTCTTCCTTTTAAATACTTGTGTCTCGTTATGGGCGCTAATATGAATAGGATCAAACATTGGGACACCGTTGTGAATCTTTTTAACAAGCAGCTTTCGAAAGGGAAGACAAGTCGTTTATCAATGGGGGAAGGTTGGTGCTCGTTAAGGCAGTTCTTGATAACCTCCCTACATATTTTTCCTCACTATATAAAGCCCGGTAAAGGTTATTGGAATACTTAAAGGGATCCGATATCGTTTTCTTTAGGGGGTGATGGGACAAAAAGAAGTATTCATTGGGTGAAAAGAAAGGAGGTGGCGAAACCCGTTAAAGATGGGGGTTTAGGAATGATGCCTCTTGAAACTTCCTATAGATGTTTACTCACGAAATGGATCTGGAGGTTTTTATTCCTGAAAGATTATGGCATAAGGTAGTTAGCGACATTCACTTTAAGAGATCAAGAAGCGGGTCCGTTCCTTTCAAAAGGGATTTAGGGGTCTATGGAATAGCATTTCGATAGTTATTGATCTTTTTCAGCATACTTTGGTGGATATCGAGGGCCTGATAAAGATAGTCGGCTCTCGTGTGCAGTGGAAAGGTGATAGCTCTGGAGTTTTTACGGTTGCTGGTCTAAAAAGGTTGGTGGTGTCTTCTAACCCTCCTCATTTGTCTTTCATTATGCCGTGGAACAAGCAAGTTCGGGGCAAGATCAACGTATTCCTTTGGCGTGCGTTAAAGGGAAGGATCGCCACTAAAGACGCTCTCTCTTGCCGAAATATCCAGGTGGAAAACATGGGTTTACCTATATGCGACAATGGGGTCTAATGTGCCTATCACCAATTGGTTGGGTGTTATGTTACGATGATTCTTTGGTACCAGGTTTTGTTGTGGTGTCGGACTGCCACCCATTTTATTGCCTTTTACCTAGAAGACCTTGTTAAGATGATGGAGGGTTCTCATTTCATTAGCAAGTCCAAATCGGTGTTCTCTGCCATCATCTCACTACGTGTTGGGTGTTATGGAAGAGTGGGAATGAGACGATATTTGAAGACAAAATGACCTACATCGCAGTTCTCTTCAACGAGATAAAGTGCTTAAGTTTTTTATGGGTAAAATATAAAGGCAAATGGTAGGGGTAAAATGGGTGGATTAGGATATTCCATGTAATTTTTTTTCCTTTTTGTTTTCTCTTTCATAGCAGCCTGCCATGTTGGGTGTTTTTTAATTAAAATGATATTTAGAAAAAATGAATAAAAGATGAGCGATTAACCGGTGTGTGATGATTAAAACCTTAATAGTGTAGTTGGAAAAGTCCATTTCGCAAACTTAAGTCATGTATCAAAACTCGTGAATTGATAGCTCTTAGTAATATTATTATATTGTAAAATGCATGTTTGGGTTATTTGAATCAGATAGATTCACTAGAACTAATTCTATTTCAATTCGCATTCGACTTATTTATTTTCTTCGAATAAGCAGTCAATTCGAATAAATGTAAACTAAAATTCGAATAATGTAATTGAATTCCATTTGAATTGAAGAAAATGTTAGTACTAAATAATGAACACCAGCCCCTAGCAGCAGATTTTTATAAATATTAAAGCAATATGAGTTTAAAGTATCACAAAATGAATATTAGTCATTAGATAAATTTTAAGAGTAGTTCTTAGAGGTTGTATCTAGGTGTGGTGAAAATAACACAATGTATACATGAACAAAAATTTTTAAGGTTGTTAGTTGCCAAATGGCCAAAATTCGGCTGAAGACCGAAGAGGGTCCGTTTGTAAAATTTATTATTGGGCCTTTTGGACTTGTCAATGTCAGATTTTACATAATCAGGCCATTCAAACATAGAACCCTTCGACCTTTTTAGGAACGATAGAACCCTTCCACTTACATCTTATAAATAGGCCCCCCACTCTCACTACTTACTCTACCCCTCTCTTTCTCTCTCTCCCTCTCTCTCTTTAAAATCCTCGATCTCTTTAGGATTCTCCAATGTGTAACACAGATCATTCAAATTAACAGTTGTTTCCTGGGTAAAAAAACCTTATTTTCATTCATTCATATTATGATTTTGTTTTTGTTTTCAAACCCCTTAAACTTTGATCTTTCAACCATTGTCAAACGTTAATTAAGTTTAAAAACAAAATCAATAGAAAAGGTCGGGTAAACATCAAATCGGTTACAAAACCCATTGTTACTTTTGTAAATATTTTAGTTTTTTCTGTGTCGCTACTTTCTTGCTGGACGTTAGTAATGAAAATTTAGTCATTCATAAAGAATTTATTATTATATATTATATGTGCATATGATTTTTGAATTTGTTTAGAAATGATTCGTTTTCCTGTTGATATCAAGATTAGCATTTGTTTTAATACCAGAAATCTCTTTTTTCCCTAAAAAATTATTAACATTTTTTAAACATCAAAACCTAGAATCTTTTTGGGAAAAAATCATCTCAGCTACACTTTGACATCACTTTACCAACAAAATTTTTCTTTAGAGATTTAAAAGAATAAAAGCTGCCTAATTGACTGTAAAATTGTAATTTCCTTCCTATAAACAATAGTATATTATCTGCCCATAGTAACGTAAAGTGGAGACCCTATTTTGACTTTTTAGGTCTGTTGTTAGATTTTTATTTTACTCGTCAAGTATATACCTATTGCTATATCGATCATAATTAAATATTTATCTATATATGTAACAGGAATAAGATATGAAGCTTCAAATACTCCGAATGTTGTCATAAGTGATGGTGCTACCTTTAGCGTAGTCATGATGGTTATGGGGAAGAAGGCGAAGGCGATTCTTGTTTATTGTTAATGATCCTGGTGCTATCCTTACCTGAGCTTTACCTCGATCTTTTATCTTTCTGTTGCGCTTTTGTTTCTTTATTACTTTTTTGATTTGTTGCCTTTTTTTTCTTGTAATTTTTCTTTTCTTGACCTTGTAAGACCTTTTCTTTAATCACCACAAAGTGATAAAAGATTGTTTTGTTGTTTTCTTTGTTCCCACCCAACTTTAGTTCTCCTTCCTTGTCTATCCCTCCTCAGCTATTCCCCTTTTGTCATCCGTGCACACTTGAATGTTTATTCCAACTTGGATTCGTTAGTTTGGTGGAAATTAACTGTGACGCCCGCTCCCAGACTTGGCGCTCGGAGGGGTCGTGTGTCGGATTTACTCATGAACACATGGTACAACAGAGATATTAAGCAGCGGAAATTTAAAACTTTTATTTATATAAACCAAGTACTACAGTAAGTGAGATATTGTACATAACTACAACTAATTATAATAAGAAAATCTATAACTAACCCAGCTTGCCAGAAACTCTTCCTTGATAGCTTTCCCGATTATCCCGTCTTCTAACGATTCGTGCCTTTAATTCTAAACGTCTCTGTAGAACCTAGCATACATACTTTTAAAAGTCACGCTGGTGAGTTCTACTGTTTAGTACAAAAACTATTTTAGGCGTTTACCTGATTTTCACAACACATATATATCATAGATTAAATCCTAACACATAATGACTATATTAACCGTGACCCTAGGCTTAACTTCTAGGTTACTATATTTATCTACGACTGTAACCGTGACTCTAGGCTTAACTTCTAGGTCACAATATCTAACCGACTCTTTTATTATGAGAAGACCTGCCACTGCATTCTCTAGGGCACCCCCATCGAAGAAGCAGCGCCGTCTGTACACGGTACTCTAGGGCACCCCCATTGGAGCAGCAGAGACTTCTTATTCTTACCAGAAACCGTAGGCTTATCATTTGGGTTACCGACTGTTGATACCTGATATGGGCGTCGTGTGAAGTATTAAGCAATGTTCAAGTTCAAGCCAAAGTCTGAGTGGCCGAACTAGGTCCGAACCTGGAGTTTGGACTGGCCAAACCTGAGGTTCGGACGAGGCTCGGCCAGCTGGGTATAAATAGATGTTTGATCTTTGTAATTGTCAGTTCTGAGGGTGTGAGATTTCTGTTGAGTGTGTGTTTCTGAGTGTGTTTCTCTGAGTCTATTTCTGAGTGTTTACTGATTGTAATTGTTCTTCGTTGATCAATAAAACAATCGTTTAATTACGTTTCGATGTCCGATTAGCTAGATCGAGTAGACGATCCGATGCTCACGCATTTTCACCGACTCTTCCTATGAGAAAACCTAACACTACATTCTCTAGGGCACCCCCATTGGAGAAGCAGCGTTGTCCGTACACGGTACTCTAGGGCACCCCTATTGGAGTAACAGCGATGCCTCAACTTTATCCACCAACTTTATACGTAACTCTATTAGGTCATTTTCTCGTCTTAATGACCAGATGTTTTAGGTTTGTTATTAATTAAACAGTGATAAGGCGAATTCATATACTGCAACAAATGGACATCCCCCAATTTACCTAGGTGTATGTATACAGAATGTACCAGCAGCATATCCTCCACACTTTCGATATACCGGGTAACTTATACTACTATGTATATATATATATAGGATGTACTAGCGGCGTATCCACCACATATTAATATAAGCAAATGCATCACATGTTCTCATATAATCATACTGTTGATACATAATATGTGCATCATGTGAAGTATCTGAACGAGACAATATGAAGATTCAAGACAAGTTCAAGCTGCCAGCCGAACTAGGTCCGAACCTCACCTGAGGTTCGGACCAGCCGAACTTGGAGTTCGGAGGGAGATCGGCCCAGACGAATATATATAGGAACTTGTACTTTGAATGTGACGACTAGAAGAGAGAGACCAGTTCTTAACTATCTATTTTGAGAGTGTTTCTCTAGAGAGCTTAAGAGAGAGTTTGTAATTGAGTCTTTGTTAATTTCAATAAAACAAACTATTATTTACATCTCGTGTTAACTCTACAATCAAGCAAACCTATAGTAAGATCCGTCTTACGGTTTTTCAATTGGTCTCAGAGCAAATCCAGGTTGCTCTATTGCGTTTGCTTTGATCGTAGTCGTTTTCTTGATAAAACCGAGTGGTTTTAATTCAAAAACGAGTAAATCTTTGAGTTTTTCGAGTGCTTTTCATTTCTAAAAGATTTCTATGTGTTTTACCTGAGTTCCTGTCAAAATCTCGTCCAAATTCTCTTAAAATCGCAATAATTATGTCGAGAGTGTCTGAATTCGTCTGAGGTTCGGAGTAACTGAAAAATAACCGCTCCGAACTCCCAGTTTGGAGAGAGTTCGGACGGAGTTCGGCGATTCTATTGGTTCGGTGAGAGATCGGTCCATGTTCGGACAAAGTTCGGCCAGTGTTCGGTCCAAATTCTGGTTGATCGTCCGTAGGTCAGGTTCGGAGGACATTCGGCGTAGCTAAAGTTTGGACAAAGTTCGGAGGCTGCTCGGAGTAGGTTCGGCGGAGATTCGGTGAACAGTGTTTAAAATTTTGAGTGGTTTACGAAAACTGACGTAACTTGAGAAACGTTAAGAGTTACGGAACCCAATACCAGCCAAAACGACCGTCTCGGAAAGATCTACACTTTAGTAGCCTAAAGGCTAGTCCCTCAGTTTTGGTACCCAAAATCCGCTTGGAAGACCTTCGTTTTCAAGTTTGAAGTTTTGAGATCGAATTTCACAATTTCCAAAATGTATGAAATTGAACTATTCGTTGAGCGTCATCGTCAGAATGTGCCAAAGTTGATAAATCTTGAAGATTATCATGGTTGGGCAACAAATTTTAGAGCTTATGTTAATGATTTGGATGAAAAATTGTGGTTACCAATTACAAACGAACATAAGCATCCAACTTATGATGATGGTGATTTTAAGGAGATGCATAATTTTTCAAGTGAAGAAAGGAAATTGTATGATCAAAATGGAAAAGCTACTGCACTTCTTATGTTAGCTTTGCCTATAACTCTTAAAAATCCAATCAGGAAGTTTCGAAAAGCAAAACTGATATGGGATTTTGTAAAGACACAGTGTGAGGAACATATGTCTAAACTTTCTCAGAAAACAATTGATCAAGATTTGAAGTTTAAAGGAAAAATTGAAGAGTTAGAGAATAAGGTGGGCAAGTTGATTGAAGAAAATAGTTCTTTGACAAAAGAAGTGGAGAAATGGAAAAGTAAAGTTTGTATGATTTAGCTGCCAAAATTCAAAGGGATGTGTCTGCATCATGTGCAAGTTGTTTGGAGTTTGCTAGTATTAAGAAAGAATGGTTGAACGAGAAGAATTTGTTGGTTGAAGAATGCAATAAAGCTCAAGCTAAGGAAAAGTGTCACACCCCCAAATAACCACTAACGGAGTTTATACCGTTAAGGGGTGCGAGCAAACCAGGACCACAACCATTAGTTACAAATACTAAACGAATCAGAGTAAAGTCCAAATGTTCATAAATATAACAGTTTCAAAAGTTACGCAGCGGAATATAAACATAAATATCTTAGCACTAACCGCGTGCTTTAATTACAAAACATGAATTGTTATATAAATTCCCAAGTTAGTTCAAATAAAGTAAACATTTTCTTGTGCCATGTCAACCTGCTCCGGATACTCCTCAGCGATCTGCAAAAGTTAAAACCACGCAAGTGTCAACCAAAAGGCTGGTGAGTTCACAGTGGGCTTGTCATGCATTGGCCCGGTCTCATAACCATTTTCTTTGTCAATATATACATACGTAATATTTGTTTTATGAAAAACGATGCTTTTAAACATCAATTACCGATTATTTAATATGCGCTTAGTCTTGTAAGAATTAAAGTGCTCAACCGATATCGCGGGTAGCTAATCCGTCGTTTCATGCACTAAGGAAGATTGTACCAAGCTGACTATTTATTTTGCGGTGTTCCACCGTCATTTATTGTTATTTGCGGACTTTCGTCACTGCTCTTTTTGCCTCCCCCGTGTCCTCCTCTTGGAATCACGGTATCAAATAGGCTGATATTGTTCCCCGTGCACCTCCAGTGCCCCGGAGCGGAGTTTGTCAAACCCCAGTAGATCTACCCAACATCCCCTCGCTTCCACGAATTAATGGCACAATTAATTATGAGGACTTTTTATTTAACCAAAAACATTCCTTAGAAATCATGTGATATCATTTGGTTTAAAGCCTTTAACCTATGCTAGCCATATTAAAACATTTCACTTAGGGTTACCTTCGAACCCAAAAATCATTTATCAGTTTTATTCTTCGTAAACAACGACTTGAATCCCCCCCCCCCCCCAAGTGTTCCCATAAACACTTTGGTGAAAAACAGTCGATTTTTATTTGTCCGGTGCTCAGCACTCGTAAGTTTTGTCAGCATTGTTTTTAAGTTGTTCTTTCCGTCCCTAACGGGATCGTATCTTGCGGGTTAGTGACACTCACCTTTGGTTGCTCGGCTAGACTTGCTTAATTATCCTTGAATTGATTTCTTAATGAAGACCTATAATTCATTTAGGTCTTATATATTAGTCTTGTGTCTAATTCATTTCAAACAACGTTCACTATGGCCCATAACATAGCACGTTAAACTAAGACACGACATATCGACACACGACACCGATGGTTGATCGTAAACAAGGGTTCATATACATCAGAAGTCGAACATGTATCATCATAGCATAATCATGTAAGTCATGGCATAACATTCAAGTAAATTGCACAAGTTTAGATTCTGGTCACAGTTTCGCTAGCCTAGTTTCGCTAGGCAGTTTCGCTGTGTACACGGGCAGCACTTTCGCTAGGCAATGCCCGATGACACAGTTTCGCTAGGCTAGTTTCGCTCGAAACTGTTGGCACAGTTTCGCTAGCCTAGTTTCGCCCGAAACTGGTTTGAACTTTCGTTCAGGGAATTTCGCTCGGTAGATTCGCTCGAGCTGGTCTGGTTGGTTTACCCGGCGACACTATAGTTTCGCTACATAGTGTCGCTGGATGAAGATATACATAATTTCGCTGGACAGTTTCGCCCAGAGAACATGACAGTTTCGCTGGTCGCGAAAAACACATAAATCAGCCTAAAAATTAATCTAACAGCTTCCATATTACATGCAATTCATTATCTAGCATACATAATCATTTACCAACATAAATCAGTAAGCTTTAACACCTTAAACATGCATTTTCATCATCAAATCACTAAAAACACATTTTAACCTAAAATGACCTAATCTAGCATAAATCTTCAACATGGATGGATTTCACACGTAAAGTTACTGACTTTATGATAGATCTAGCATTCCTAAGCAACATATCAGAAGATCTAATGATAACAGAGATTTAGGCATGCTTTATGAAGAAACACATAGAAAAGCATAAAAATGGTGGTTTTTGGGAATCACGGTTGATCTAGGATCGATGGATGATCTTCACAACTCGAGGTGATGGCTGATTCTTGATGGTTCTTGGTTGAAATCAGCTGGTCCAGAAGTTTCAGGAGAGTGTGTGTGTTTTTGTGTAAATGAGGCAAATAGGAGAACTAGGGTTTATTAAGATTATTTATATCAGAGGCTAGTTTCGCTGGCAGTTTCGCTGGCCAGGCGAAACTAGCTCTGGTCACGCTTTAACTGATTAACTTAGCTGGCTACCGGGCGACACTACAGTTTCGCCCGGTAGTTTCGCTGGCTGCACAACTTAGGCAATTTTCACATTATCAAGGATTTACAATTTGTCATGCTATTCATAATATTAAATCATGCATTTAAATCACATTGCACAAAATGACATTAATAAATGAACACATAGCACATATGGGCGGGTTCGGTGATCAACCAAAGGTCGTGGACGTATTCGGCCTAGTTATGCATTAGTTACTAAGTTAATACTTATAACGTAACTAACGGAATTGTCTAACGGAAGTAAACCTTGAAATTCCCGGATGTCACATCATCCCCTTGTAATTGGAATTTTCGTCCCGAAAATTATTCTTGCGTCGTAGCGTCTGCAGCCTCGGCTGTCGTCGCTGGGGAAAGAAAGCAAAAGTTTTAGGGTCGCCACATCCTCCTCCTGTTAAAGGAATTTTGGTCCCCAAAATTAAATCATACCTTGAGTTTCTGTGGACATTTGCTCGAACAAGTGAGGATACTTTTTCCTCATTTGATCTTCTCGTTCCCAAGTATACTCAGGTCCACGCTTTGAGTTCCATCGCACCTTGACGATCGGAATCTTGCTACGTTTGAGGGTTTTCTCCTCGCGTCCCATGATTTCTACCGGTTGCTCGATAAATCTCAAATGTTCATCGATTTCCAGTTCCTCCAAAGGAATTACTTCAGTGTCTTCAGCCAGACATTTCTTTAGATTGGAAATGTGAAACACGTTGTGAACTCCATCGAGTTCAGCAGGGAGTTGCAATCGATAGGCCACCGGGCCTACTTCCCCAATAATTTCAAACGGACCGATGTAGCGAGGATTCAACTTTCCACGCTTCCCGAAGCGTATCACTCCTTTCCAGGGAGATACCTTCAACAATACTTTGTCACCCACCTCAAACTTTAGAGGTTTTCGGCGTTTGTCGGCATAACTCTTTTGTCGATCACGCGCTGCAGCTAGCCGCTGCCTGATTTGAATAATTCGCTCGGTCATGTCATGGATGACTTCCGGTCCAGTGAGTCCTTTCTCACCCGTTTCGGCCCAACACACGGGCGATCTACATTTTCTGCCATAAAGTGCTTCAAAAGGTGCTGCACCGATGCTTGAATGATAGCTATTGTTGTAAGAGAACTCCACCAGTGGAAGGTGAGTCTCCCAATCTTTCCCAAAGTCAAGAACGCAAGCTCGGAGCATATCTTCTAAGGTTTGAATGGTTCGTTCCGATTGACCATCTGTTTGTGGGTGATAGGCTGTACTCATATCTAGTCGGGTTCCCAACGCTTCTTGCATTGATTGCCATAGCCGGGAAGTAAATCGAGGATCTCGATCAGAAATGATAGTCTTAGGTACACCGTGTAGCTTCACAATTTTGTCGATGTACAGTTTTGTCAATTTATCCATATTATCACTTTCCTTCATCGGAATGAAATGTGCCGATTTGGTTAATCGATCAATGATAACCCAAATCGCATCCGGTTGATTCGATCGATGCGGTAATCCCGTTACAAAGTCCATTGAGATATCCTCCCATTTCCATTCTGGGATCTTTGGTTGCTGCAATAGCCCTGAAGGCTTTTGGTATTCAATCTTGACTCTTGAGCAGGTTAAGCATTTAGCCACATATCGAGCAATGTCGGCTTTCATATTCGGCCACCAATAAAGATTCTTCAAGTCCTGGTACATTTTATCCGATCCAGGGTGCACCGAGTATCTTGACTTGTGAGCCTCGTCCATCACGAGCTCACGGAGATTTCCAAACAAAGGAATCCAGATTCTGTCATTATAATACGTGAGTCCATCGGACTTAACTTCAGAATGGCCATCTATACCACGCAGTGCTTCAGCTGCGAAGTTTTCTGCTTTTAAAGCTTCTTGTTGGCAGTCGCGGATCCGATCCGGTAATCCTGAATGTATTGTAAGTTGAAGCGCTCGCACCTGTCGAGGCTTTTCGTACTCTTTTCTGCTTAGGGCATCTGCCACCACATTTGCTTTTCCCGGATGATATTTAATTGCCAAATCATAATCGTTCAGTAATTCAACCCACCTCCTTTGCCGCATGTTGAGGTCTTTCTGATCAAAGATGTGCTGTAAGCTTTTATGATCGGTGAATATTGTGCACTTTGTTCCGTATAGGTAATGTCTCCAAATCTTGAGTGCATGAACAACGGCTCCCAATTCCAAATCATGCGTTGTATAATTCTTCTCAGTGTCCTTTAGTTGCCTGGACCCATAGGCAATCACTTTGTCTCGTTGCATCAACACGCAACCGAGTCCTTGGATTGATGCATCGCAGTAAACCACAAAGTCGTCAACTCCATCGGGTAACGCAAGAATTGGAGCTGAACATAACATATCTTTAAGCGTTTGGAACGCGCGTTCTTCTTTCTCACCCCATCTGTATTGCACTCCTTTGTGCGTTAAGGCTGTTAAGGGTTGAGCCAATTGAGAGAAACCCTTAATAAACCTTCGGTAATATCCGGCAAGTCCCAAAAATTGTCGGATTTCTGTTGGCGCTCTTGGAGTAGACCAATTCTTTATAGCTTCCACTTTGGCTGGGTCGACATGAATTCCTTCCTCATTAACAATGTGTCCAAGAAACTGGACTTCGCGGATCCAAAAATCGCACTTTGAAAACTTGGCGTAGAGCTGTTCCTTGCGGAGCAATTCCAAAATAAGTCGCAGGTGCTCCTCGTGTTCTTCCTTTGTCTTGGAGTAGATCAAAATATCATCGATGAAAACTATCACAAACTTATCGAGGTACGGCTTGCACACTCGATTCATCAGATCCATGAATACGGCAGGTGCATTGGTTAGCCCAAACGGCATAACCAGGAACTCGTAGTGACCATACCGAGTTCTGGAAGCAGTCTTGGGGACATCCTCATCACGAACGCGAAGCTGGTGGTATCCGGACCGTAGGTCAATCTTTGAAAAGTAGCTTGAACCCTGTAGTTGATCGAAGAGATCGTCGATTCGAGGAAGAGGATACCGATTCTTGATCGTAATCTTGTTGAGTTCTCGGTAGTCGATACACATGCGGAACGTTCCATCCTTCTTTTTAACAAACAATACCGGAGCTCCCCACGGAGACGAACTTGGACGGATAAATCCCTTGTCGAGTAACTCTTGAAGTTGTGCGGAAAGTTCGTTGAGTTCACTTACCGCCAAACGGTAAGGTGCGCGTGCTATCGGAGCGGCGCCAGGAGCTAAGTCGATTCCAAACTCTACTTGTCGAAATGGAGGCAAACCCGGCAAATTTTCAGGGAATACATCTTGGAAGTCGCGAACTATCGGGTAGTCGTTGATTTTACGCTCGGGAAGTGTCGAATCGGTGACGTTTGCAAGAATCGCGAAGTGACCTTTGCGAAGGCACTTTTGAGCTTTGAGAAACGAGATAATTCCAGTGACTGTTCCACCCTTTTCACCTTGAACCGTTAGCACATTTCCTTCTTCGAGTGGAATTCGGACCACTTTTTCTTGACACAAAATTTCAGCTCGATTTTCAGATAACCAATCCATTCCTACTATAACATCAAAGCTACCAATCGGGAAAGGCATAAGATCGATTCCTATCGTACGGCCAGCTAGTTCTAACTTACAGTCCTTAACTATCTGAGTCGTGTCATGAAGTTTACCGTTTGCTAGTTCTACCATTAACTGGTTTAGCATTAATTAGTCTAGCAAACTTAGTGGAAATAAAGCTTCTTTCAGCACCAGAATCAATTAATACGGTAGCAAAGAAACCATTAAGAATAAATTTACCGTTGATCACGTTGGCATCATTGCGAGCTTCTCCTTGGCCCATCACAAAAGCTCGGCCTCTACCATTTCCACCATTTCCACCACTGCCATTGCCATTCCCATTGCCATTGCCATGGCCACCGTTGTTTCCCTAGTTGCCATTTCCTTGTCTTCCCAGTTGAGGGCAATCTCTCTTCATGTGGCCTTGGGCACCACATTCATAGCAACCATTGTCATTTCTTCTTGGGACTCCATTGTTACGGTTCTGCCCATTGTTATTCCCGTTTCCCCGATTGTTACCATTGTTGTTGTTGTTCTGCCTCATCCGATTTTGTTGTTCAGGAATGACTGCCCAACAGTCGTTCGCCACGTGGCTTTTCTTACCACACCTTCCGCAAGTTAAACTTTTCCTACAGACTCCCGAGTGATGCTTGCCGCAGGTGTTACACGTGGGCAGGTTCTGACCATTTCCGCCCTGGCGGTTGTTGCTGCTATTGATACCAGATCGCTTACTTTGACCTTGGGTGTGATAGGATTTCCCAGAGCTGTTGGCCACACTCTGCTGATTCATTGACACCTCAGGAACCTCATTTTCGGCCTTTCTTTTGCCACTCAAGGCTGTCTTCTCAGAAGCTTTCGCAGGAAGAGTTCCCTTCTCAATTTCTTGGTCAGTCAACTTATGAGCTAGACGAATAGCTTGTTGCACAGTTGCTGGGTTACTAGCAGTCACCATTCCTTTAATTTGAGGCGCGAGGCCTTCCAGATAACGCTCGATGCGTTTAAACTCAGCATCAACCATTGTGGGGCACAAGACCGCGTACTCATGGTAACGCGCAGTATACTGTTCGATTTCAGACCCAACCATTTTCAGATTCAGGAATTCACCCTCTAGCTTCTTCACTTGGTCACGGGGACAGTACTCATCCATGATCAGTTCCTTAAATGCTTCCCATTGCATGTTATTAGCCGCATCAATCCCAATCATCTGGATCTCGGCGTTCCACCAGGAGAGTGCAGCTCCCTCGAAGGTACCAGTAGCAAACTTCACCTTGCTTTCAGTCGGGCAATTACACATGGAGAAAACCTTCTCGGACTTCTCGATCCACCTGAGGAGTCCTACCGCTCCTTCTTCGCCGGAAAATGTTAGTGGCTTGCAGTCCATGAAGGACTTAAACGTGCAGTGGTGGTTTCCTGATGCATAAATAGTTCGGGTTTCAAATTTAAACAGGTCAAATATAATTCGCTTTGTGCCTTAACCGGCATATTAGTTACCCTGAGCGGCATATGCAGCTTGGACGGCTGCCACCGCGGCTTGCACGTGTTCATTAATCATCGCTTGCAGCTGTGCAGGCGTCATGTTGATGTTATTCCTTCCGTGTCCTCTTCCAGACATCTTGCTGGACAGTTAAAGTAGCCAGTGATCAGTCACAGTTATACTTTATACATATCCCATAATATGTATATTATCCATTTCCCGTTATCCCACTATTAGTCCAGAAAAAATTTTGTGCATAATCGAGGCGTCGTCGGAGAACGTCGGAAGTCGTAAGCGCTATCGTCGAAAGTCGGCTTTCCCATAAAAGTCACCGTCGGCGTAGTCATCGTAGTAGAAATCAGGACGTAGCGTGTAGCATCGTTTCGTTGTCGCTTTCCCCAGAGTAGTGCGCGTATTATCGTTCGCGTTTCGTATTCGTGTGTGACATTTTCCTAAGGTTTTTCCGTTAGACTACTTAGACACGGTCTATATATGAAAAAGTTAGTAAAGCTGCTGTCGAAGTTGCCGACAGAGTAATTCAACTTCAAGAGGAACTTACAAAGTTGCGTGATGAAAATGGTAAGGTTCAAAGTAAAACTAACATTTTGAAACAAGATGTTCTTTACTATAAGAAACGAGTAGAGAAAGTTACTGAAGAAGTTCTGGAAGAATGTCGCTTGAGACAATGTCATATAATTGATTATAACAAATTGTCTGACAAGTACATTGCTTCACAAAAAGAGTTATCGAAAGCTAATATGAAAATATCTGACCAACACATTGAGATCTTTGATCTGCAAAGGAAATTGAAAAATTGCAACAATTCACCAACTTTTCTGAATTTTTTGTATAAGTTGGAAAAGAGTCAGGAGAATGGTAAAGATGCGAGTCTTCATCAAGTTCCTGCTCCTGTTGATATTGAATTTTCCGTTCCAGCTATACCATCTGGTATTGAACAACATGATTATTCAAAATTTGCTGATACCAGTTCAGAAAAGAAAACAAAGTCCAACTCAAAGAAGAATAAAAAGGAGGTTGATTACTGCAACGGGTTGAAGTTTGCTTCCAAATCTACATTTCTTGAAAACGAAAAAGTGTTTTATGGAAATCCAGGAAAGGTGAAAATGCCAAAGTTTTCTGAGATTGTGATAGATGAGTCTTTGATTTCTGGGAAAAATTATGTGAAAGGAATCAAATATGAATTTACAAAGCTTGCCAAACAGGGTCATGAGATACCAAATTCTGTTCACGATAAAGACAAGCAAAAGAATGTTGGTTTGGGATTTGAAGAAAAAGAAGCACCGACTGAGGATTTCAACAAGAAGAAAGTCAAACCAAAGAAGATAAAGAAGCAGAAGGTGTTTTCAGATAAGAAGCCACAATGTTGGAAAAAGAAAGTATCTTCAACAGATGAAAAGCTTTCTTTTGAAGAGTCTTCTTGTATATATGATGCTACACCACCAAGCGGTAACAATTCAGATTCATTTTATTCTGCTAATTCTAACAGGTTTTATCGTCAAGATAAATGATTTGGTTATGGAGATGATTCTGATTTTTATGATTCTCCAAAATGTTTTCCAAAATTTCATAAACCAAAGAAATTTCAACCTGTGCTTTCAAAAGTTTATGATGAATGTCTGACTGATCAGTTTGGAAAACCGATTTCTATCAATCCAACTGGTAAAAGACCTTGTTATGTTTGTCGTAAGAAAGGTCATTATGCAAATAATTGTTCTACGACAACTAATAATTCATCATCAAATGCCAAACATACAAAGTATGTTGATCTTGATGGCATTATTTTTAGTGAACCAATGCCCAATACTAAATTTTCATGGCAAAAGAAGCCTCTTTTGGAAAAACTGGGTAGTAGTTCTGATTGTTACTCATCAGTTGACAATGGTTCACTAGGAATCATCAAACCAAAACAGGAATGGAGACCGAAAGTTCTCTCCACGGCCAACACAGATTCTGTTGAAGACACTAGACGACCTACCATCGTTGGGGATGAGGGTCGGGGTCTTAAGAACTTACTATTTTCCAGTGTTTGCAGGTATTTCAGGAAGGTCTGTTAGTAATCGTGGGGTTGTTGACAGTGAGATACTTGTGTTTTTTAAGTTAAAATGCATCGTTCTTATCTTTGAAAAACTGATTTTCAATCATATCATTTTCAAAAATGTGTCTAAGTGTTGATCGATCATTTTCTTTTTGTTTTTTATTTTCTGTCATTCATATTTTTAGGGGGAGACCATTTGAAAATTCAAAAACATAGTGTTTGTTTGAATTTTAGGGGGAAAATATATAAAAAAATGAAAAGAAAATTTGAGAAATTGATCCGACAAAAGCGAGAAATGATAGTACATCAGCATATACGTCATCTGCCATGGATAGACTAAGTCTAAAGGCTGTAGGTACTTGTATAATCTGTAAATGTGCATGACTAATCTGACATCTGCAAGTAAGATATAAACATAAAGCTTGCCTGATAATCTTTGGTTGTTTGCTTCTTGATGAATACTATGTGATGATTCTGACAAAAATAGAATAATGAGATATTCGGATGAATGCATGTTTTCATTTTGAAAGATTTAAACTTGTTTGATTTTCTTTATTTTGTCAAACGATCGGACTTTCTCTGCGTATCGAAAGATCGACCTGATTGTTGTTCGTTTGACGTTCTGCTTTATTTTCATTGGTGTTTCGTATAATCCATCAGACTTTCTCTGCGTATACGGAAGTATCGACCTGATTGTTATTGGATTATAAAGCTTCAACTTGTTTTGTTTCTTATTTTCTCAAATACTTGGGCTTTCTCTACGTGTCCACAAGACCGACCTGATTGCTAGGTATTTGAGGTTCTGCTTTATTTTTGCATGACTCATCAAGGATGCTTAAATCTCAAATAAAAGTTACTTCTATATGATAAACATGATGATTTGCTAGTATTTCTGATAGAGTAGAGGCTGAGTTATCAGTGCATGATAAAAAATTACCTCAAGCATATCTGAAAACGATAAATATGATTGGTGCATGTTGAAATAAACAATCAATGTTGTATTTGCGATTATCTTGGCTTGCATGCTGATTAAGACCGAAATTGAAATGTGCTAGATGCGTTATGTCTGATATGATCTTGCGTCGTGATCTTTCTCACAAAATACCAAAAATAGAGTTTGTTTCTGTATTGCATTTACATTTAATTTTAGAAAAAATACAAAAAGATTTTTGGTGTGTTTTAACATAAGTTTGAAAAATCAAAAAGATTTTAGGATTGTTTTGACATAAGTTTGAAAAAAAAATACCAAAAATAGAGTTTGTTTCTGTATTGCATTTACTTCTTTTTTGTTTTCGATTGATCGACACAAGATACGAAAAACATTTTCAAAATCTATATTTTGGATTCTCGAAGAGAAGTTTTGCGCCAAGATTATTTATGATTGGCCAGGTACTCCAAGGAATGAGTTTATCACAACTTCAAGTCTTCTGAAGATGTTGATAAAGATGAAAGAAATTGTGCATCGTCAAGTATTCAAAGATGAAGCTTCCATCAAGTTGAGGGGGAGTTTGTTCGAAGAATATGTTTTAACTGGCGAACAGATACTGCACATGACGAGGGGGAGTTTGTTGATACATAATATGTGCGTCATGTGAAGTATCTGAACGAGACGATGTGAAGATTCAAGACAAGTTCAAGCTGCCGTCCGAACCTGAGGTTCGGACCAACCGAACTTGGAGTTCGGACGGAGATCGGCCCAGACGCATATATATAGGAACTTGTGCTTTGAATGTGACGACTAGAAGAGAGAGACCAGTTCTTAACTATGTGTTTTGAGAGTGTTTCTCTAGAGAGCTTAAGAGAGAGTTTGTAATTAAGTCTTTATTGATTTCAATAAAACAAACTATTTTTTACGTCTCGTGTTAACTCTACAATCAAGCAAACCTATAGTAAGATCCGTCTTACAGTTTTTCACATACATATTCACTAAACGTTTAATAACAACTCCCTTGTCACTTGCAAACTTAATCTCAAGCAAGTACATACACATCACATTATAATCAATATAATTGCATAACACGTATAAGCAATTTAACAACTTCATCATATAACACGTATATATCAAGTCACAATTATCTTGAATATATTTTCATAATTATTGTATGTATACCAGCTCGAAAACATTTAAAAACATTTAAAACATTTAATAGTGGCCTCATAGGACTCACTATATAAAATAGGGCTTATAGAAACTCACCTGATATCTTTAATCGATTATTCAGACAGAACCTCCGTTATGTTCCACAATTAACCTAATCGTTTATCGGATTGCATTAATGTAAAGTTATTATAAATAATACCTATGTTTATTTATATCTTATTATCCTAATATTTATATCTTATTATCCTAATAATACTTTATTAGGGTTTATCTTTTAAGGTCAAAATGACAAAAATGCCCTTATAGGCATAATAACATTTTTATTGATAATATGAAGATGCGCATTCCTATAAGTAGACTCTCACCCCAGGATCGCCCAGTGAGGTATGCCAGTTCTCAGTTGGGATTTATGCGACACCCCCGCTTTGCCAGAAACCCCAGAGTATAGCCGCCTACCCTTCCGGTCCGCACGAACTTTTAAATATCCGATTAATTCGGTATCTTTAATACTTAACTATTTATCAAATTTAAACTTATATATACTTAATATATAAATATGTTATAAGACCAAAAATCAAGTCCCCATACCCTCTGGATTATTTTATATTAATTATTCATTTTTAGAAACCCTAATTTCATGTATTCTTGTTTTATTATCAAAACTCGTTTTTTATGTGAAGCCAACTTAGGGAATTGTTCATTATAACATTTTATAATATGCTTTTAAATATCAAAGCTTAATTCAACACCGTTTACTCAATTTGGGCAAAGCAACGTTTTGAAAACCCTAATTTTGACCCGTTAATAAAACCTTAACCAAACCTTTTCCAATTGTGAAATAAACTTAGGGCTTTCTTAAAATATATCATTTTAGGATTACTTACAAAAATTCAGACCCTAATTCCTACCCGATCAACGGATTTTATCAAAACAAGCTCAAGAACCCTAATTTTCATACATTTTTGAAAAGCATACTTAGAGATCGATTTAGCCAAAACTGAAAGAGGTTACTTTAGATCATACCTAGAGAAGCATGACTGCTGAATTTCAGATCCTAACTCCTCTTGTGCAGCTCGAATTTGACTGATGAATTTTCTGGGTTTTCTTAGGGTTTTTTTAGAAAGAAATCAGTGATTTGGTGCATTAATCCGTCAAATTGAGGGTCTATTTATAGTATGAGATGCATCTAGAGGTACTAACACGTGTAGGGGTGCGTAAGGGATCGAATTCTATGCGTAGGAGGGCCAAACTTGGCCTACAAGTCCATAATCGTGGCTAATAACGAAACCAGAAACATTTTCTGCGACCTGTAGGGGCTCGCGGTACGCGGCCCAAGTTTTGGTTTTTGGCATTTTGGTCCATGAAGCTTTTTAATTGCATTTAAGCCCTCAGACTTCTACCGATTGTTATTTTATGCTATAAAACACTTAAGGGTACATTTCTATTGGTTTCTAAGGCTCAGGACATGTACGATTATATATATACATACGTATATATGTTTACATAATTTACACTTTTAGTCCTCCAACTTCTATTTAATGCATATTAATCTTTTATCTTTTGATGTAGTTATTTTTTCATATCCTAAAACATTCCTAAACATATTTCTAACATTCTGGAAGGTTCGGTTACGTATAACAAGGATTATAAGTTTTAGTTGACAGACTAACCAAGACATCGCACTTTATTCCAATAGATGAAAGCTACCTAATTGAAACATTGGCGAAGTTATATATCGAAAAGATTATAAGTAAACATGGAATACCTATATCTATCATTTCTGATAGGGATAACCGATTTACTTCAAGATTCTGGACGAGGTTTCAAAAATCTCTTGGGACAAGGATTAAGTTAAGTACTGCATGTAATCCTCAGACTGTTGGTCAGAGTGAACGTATAATTTAAACTCTAGAAGATATGTTACGGGCTTGTATAATTGATTTTGGTGGTAGCTAGGACTATCATTTACCTTTGATAGAATTTTCCTAAAATAATAGTTACCATTCCAGTATTAAGGCAGCACCTTTTGAAGCCTTATATGGAAGGAGATGCAGAACTCCTATTTGTTGGACAGAAATAGAAGAAAATCTGTTGACTAACACAAAAATTATTATGGAAACGACTGATAGAATCCAACAGATAAGAGAAAAATTAAAAGCCGCCCAAGATCGACAAAAGAGTTATGCTGATCGAAGAAGGAGGCCTTTGGAGTTCCAGGTTGGAGACTTCGTGTGATGTTAAAAGTTTCACTTTGGAGAGGTGTTATTCGGTTTATCAAACGTGGAAAGTTAAGTCCAAGATATATCGGGTCGTATAAAATCACCGCGAAGGTTGGTTCTGTTGCTTATACATTAGAATTACCAGAGAAGTTGGGCATGATTTTGAGGAACGGGTCAAAATTAGGGTTTTCTAGATGTTGTTTTGCTAAAATTGAATGATCGGAATTGAATTAAGGTCCCATCTTTTGATGTATATTATAATATGATATTATGAACAGAAGCCTAAGTTTATTTGATAATAAAAATAGTTTTGATGATAATTTGAGAACTACGTCAAATTAGGGTTTTGAAAGATGATTATCGGATATTGGGCTATCTGTAAGGAACTGGGAGTTGGTTTTTGGTATTAGAACATGTTTATATATATTAGATATATATGAGTTCAACTTTGATAATAAATAAAATATTGAACATACTAAATTATTCGGGTATTTAGAAGTTCACGCGGACCGGAAGGGTAAGCGCCTGTACACTGGGGTTTCTGGCATAGCGAGGGTGTCGCATAAATCTCAAATGGGACCTGGCATACCTCACTGGGCGATCTCAGAGTGAGCGTTTACTTATAGGAATGCGTGTCTTCATATTATCATTAGAAAAGTTATATTTCCTATAAAGGGCATTTTTGTCATTTTGACCTCTAAGAATGTATAGTTTTAGGATTATAGAACATAGAAGATGTTTATGATATAAAGCCTTGCATTAATGCAACCCGATACACGATTAGGTTTCGATCGAGGCTTTTAGTGAAGATTCTACCTGAGATTATTCGAGTAAAGACAAAGGTGAGTCACTCTCTCACTGGGCAATTACTTTTTATGAAATGGATGTGTTGTTCTATAATTAAAGTATATATTTGATTGCCATTAATTTCTATGAATGTTGAGGCCTGAAGGGTTAGATACGATCTTGGAACAGGGACTATGTGACACGTACAAATAGGTAGTATGCATACAGATAGACCTAGTCGCTTAGACGATCATTCCTGATCCTGATTCTGAGATCCCTGCCATGGATATACATGTTTATATGATGCTGTAGCCAAAATTTAATTACATATGAACTGCTATATTTATGAAAATCACCAGCAATATGCTGAGCCCCAAATGTTGTCTTTTTCTTTTGGACGTACATCTTAGGTACCATGTAGTAGCGGATAGCTAGACATGGATGGGACGATGAAGAAGCTAGTATAGAAGTCTAAATTTTGGTTGTACGAACACATAGACTTCTAGTTTTAAATGGAACTTAGATATTGTGTTAAATACAATACAATACAATATTTGATACAATATTGTATTTGATACAATATCTAGTACTTTGGAGATTCTACGACTTTTGTTATGAATAAAATTAAAGACTTCCACTGTAAACTTTGATTACTGCCATGTGCATTTGTGTTATTCGATGCGTAACAGTCCCTAGTGCTTATTGTGACACCCGAGAATTCCAAGGTTAACTTCCGTTAGACAATCTCCGTTAGTTACATTATAAGTGTTAACTTAGTAACTAATGCTTAACTAGGCCGAATACGTCCACGTCCTTTGGTTGATCACCGAACCCGTCCATATGTGTTATGTGTTCATTTATTTATTGTCATTACGTGCAATGTGATTTGAACGCATGATTTAATATTATTAATAGCATGACAAATTGTAAATTCTTGATTATGTGACAAATTGTATGTTTTTGGTTGCCGGCGAAACTACCGAGCGAAACTACAGATTCGCCCGGTAGCTAGCCAAGCTGTTCGGATTTCATGAGATCAGAGCCAGTTTCGCCTGGCCAGCGAAACTGCCAGCGAAACTAGGCCCTGATATATAATATCCTAATAAACCCTAGTTTCTCCCATTTGCCTCTTTTACACAAAACACACACACTCTCCATCTTTTCTCCTGGAAATCTGGTCAGCCGAGAATCACACCGAGCCATCGAGATCTCAGCCCCGAACCATCATCCATTGAGCTTGGAGATCGAACCGTGAGTCCCAAAAACCATTTCTATGCCTTATTCTATGTGTTTTCTTAAAAAGCATGCTTAGATCTTCATAGAATCACTTGATCTTCTGATATGATGCTTAGGGATGCTAGATCTATCATAAAGTCAGTAACTTTACGTGTGAAATCAAACCATAATGAAGATTTATGCTAGATTAGGTCATTTTAGGTTTAAAATGCATTTTTGGTGGTTTGATGATAAAAATCCATGTTTAAGGTGTTAAACTTGCTTCTGTGATGTTGGTAAATGTCTATGTATGCTAGATAATGAATTACATGAAGTATGGAAGCTGTTAGATTGATTTTAGGGCTGATTTATGTGTTTTTCGCGACCAGCGAAACTGTACTGTTCTCTGGGCGAAATTACTTGGCGAAATTATGCATATCTTCATCCAGCGACACTATGGAGCGAAACTGTAGTGTCGCCGGGTAAACCAACCAGACCTGTCCGAACGAAACTACCGAGCGAAATTCCCTGAACGAAAGTTCAAACCAGTTTCGGGCGAAACTAGGCTAGCGAAACTGTGCCAACAGTTTCGAGCGAAACTAGCCTAGCGAAACTGTGTCCTCGGGTATTGCTTAGCGAAAGTGCTGCCCGTGCACACAGCGAAACTGCCTAGCGAATCTATACTAGCGAAACTGTGACCAGACCTAAACCCAAACTTGTGCAATTTACTTGAATGTTATGCCATAACTTACATGATTATGCTATGATGAAACATGTTTGATTTCTGTGTTATGTGAACCCTTGTTTATGATCAACCATCGGCGTCGTGTGTCGGTATGTCGTGTCGTAGTTCCAACGTGCTATGTTATGGGCCATAGTGACGTTGAGTTAAAGATTAGACACCAAAACTAATACTTAAGACCTAAACGTGTTCTTAGGTCTTCGATAAGCAAACAATACTTGGATTACTTAGCAAGTGTAGCAGTGCAACCAAAGGTGAGTGTCACTAACCCATTTACCGTGAACCCGGTTGGGTCACACCAAATAACTTAATGGAAAACAATGCTGACAACCTTATGAGTGCTATGCACCTCTCTGATGAACTTGAAAACTTAGGAGTGCTTGGCACCCACTTGATGAACTTGAAGTGTTTTATGGGAGACACTTGTGAAATACTTAAATAACTATTTCTAAAACGAAACTGGAAATATTTTCGGGATTCATGAGAACCCAAAGGAAAACCGTTTTAATATGGCTAGTGTAGGTTAAAGTCTAAACCACATGATATCACATGATTTCTAAGGATTGCCTTATAACTGAAAAAGTCCTCAACTAAATTGTACCATTAATTGTAAAGCGAGGGGATGTTGGGTAGATCTACTGGAGTTTGACAAACTCCGCCCCGTGGCACGGGGAGTGCACGGAGGTACAATATCAGCCTATCTGACCGTGATCCCGAGAGGACACGGGGGAGGCAAATCCGCGATGACGTAGGTCCGCAAAACATGATGGCACTGCCACTACAATATGAGTCAGCTTTGGTACAAACTTCCTTAGTGCATGGAACAACGGATTAGCTACCCGCGATATCGGTTGAGCACTTTAACTATACAAAACTAGTTCATACCCGATAACGTATGTTACGGACATTAATATTTCTAAACCACGTTACTATGATTTTGGACGTTACCGAGCCTTGCTTTTCACAAATAAATATTACATAAGTACATGTTGGTACGATTATGATTATGAGACCGGGCCACTGCGTGACAAGCCCACTGTGAACTCACCAACCGTTAGGTTGACACTTGCGTGGTTTAAACTTTTGCAGATCGCTGAGGAGTATCCGGAGCGGGTTGGCATGGCACACGAAGACTTTATTTTTGGTTAAACCTAATTGGGAATTTAAAACACTGATTTGTAAAGCACGTGGTTAGTGCTAAGACGATATATTTTCCGCTGCGTATTTTGAGACTTTATTTTATGAAATATATTTGGACTTACTCCGATTCGTTTAGTATTTGTAACTAATGGTTGTGGTCCTGGTTTGCTCGCACCCCTTAACGGTATAAACTCCGTTAGTGGTTATTTGGGGGTGTGACAGATTGGTATCAGAGCCATAAGTTGCAGAGAACTGGAATCATTTTTGAAAAACGATTTGGAAACTGCAACTTGAAACCTTAGTTACAAACGAACAAACAAATTCCCAAAACAAAATATTTACGTGCCAACCTGGGATACTCGCTCTGCTGTGTAAGTAAAAGCTTAGTACGTACGTATGTATATATATATATATAAATATATATATAGACCGTGTCTAGGTAGTCTAACGGAAAACCTTAGGAAAATTTTCACACACGAATACGAAACGCGAACGCTAATACGCACACTATTCGGGGGAAAGCGACAACGAAACGATGCTACACGCTACGTCCTGATTTCTACTACGATGACTACGCCGACGGTGACTTTTATGGGAAAGCCGACTTTCGACGATAGTACTTACGATTTACGACGTTCTTCGACGACGCCTCCATTTTGCACGAAAATTTTTCTGGACTAATAGTGGGATAACGGGAAATTGTTAATATGCATATTATGGGATATGTATAAAGTATAACTGTGACTGAACACTGGCTACTTTAACTGTCCAGCAAAATGTCTGGAAGAGGACACGGAAGGAGCAACATCAACATGACACCTGCACAACTGCAAGCGATGATTAATGAGCACGTGCAAGCCGCTGTGGCAGCCGTCCAAGCTGCGTACGCCGCTCAGGGTAATTATTATGCCGGTTAAGGCACAAAGCGATTATATCTTGACCTGTTTTAACTTAAAACCCGAACTATTTATGCATCAGGAAACCTCCATCACTGCACGTTTAAGTCCTTCATGGACTGCAAGCCGATGACGTTTTCCGGCGAGGAAGGAGCGGTAGGACTCCTCAGGTGGATCGAGAAGTCTGAGAAGGTCTTCTCTATGTGCAACTGCCCTGCTGAGAGCAAAGTGAAATTTGCGACTGGTACTTTCGAAGGAGCTGCTCTCTCCTGGTGGAATGCCGAAATCCAGATGATTGGGTTAGATGCGGCTAATAACATGGAATGGGAAGCGTTTAAGGAGCTGATTATGGAGGAGTACTGTCCCCGTGACCAAGTGAAGAAGCTAGAGGGTGAATTCTTGAATCTGAAAATGATTGGGTCTGAAATCGAACAGTATACTGCACGTTACCACGAGTACGAGGTCTTGTGCCCCACAATGGTTGATGCTGAGTTCAAACGCATTGAGCGTTATCTGGAAGGCCTCGCGCCTCAAATCAAAGGACTAGTGACTGCCAGCAACCCCGCAACCGTGCAGCAAGCCATCCGCTTGGCTCACAAGCTTACTGATCAGGAAGTTGAGAAGGGTACACTACCTGCAAAAGCCACAGAGAAGACTGCCTTAAGTGGCAAAAGAAAAGCTGATGATGAAGCTCCTGAAAACTCCATGAACAATCAGAGTGTTGGAAACAGCACTGGGAGGTCTTATAGCTACCAAAGCCAAAGCAAAAGGTCTGGGAACAACAGTGGTAACAACCGCCAGGGCGGTAGTGGTCAGAGCAACTACAAGGGTAATCTGCCCATGTGTAACAAGTGTGGAAAGCATCACGCTGGTATTTGTAGGAGGAATTTAAGCTGTGAAAGGTGTGGCAAGAAGAGCCATGAGGCGAAGGACTGTTGGACGATTCTTCCCGAGCAACAGAACCGCCTAAGGCAAAACAACAACAACAACAATCATGGCAACAACAACTCTGGGAACAACCGTAACGGGCAAGGGAACAATCAGAACAACAATGGTGGAGCCCGTGGCTGTTTTGAATGTGGTGCTCAAGGCCACATAAAAAGAGACTGCCCGCAGTTGAGAAGACAGGGGAATGGTAACCAAGGAAACAATGGTGGGAATGGTAATGTCGGAGGAAATGGCAACGGGAATGGCAACAACGGGAACGGTGGAAATGGCAGAGGAAGAGCTTTTGTCATGGGTCAAGGTGAAGCCCGCAACGATGCCAACGTGATTAACGGTAAATTTATCCTTAATGGTTTCTTTGCTACTGTATTGTTTGATTCTGGTGCTGAAAGAAGCTTTATTTCCACTAAGTTTGCTAAGCTAATTAATGCTAAACCGATTGCCCTAGACGCTAGATATGTGGTAGAACTAGCGAATGGTAAACTTCATGATACGACTCAGATAGTTAAGGACTGTAAGTTAGAACTAGCTGGCCATACATTAGGAATCGATCTTATGCCTTTCCCGATTGGTAGTTTTGATGTTATAGTAGGAATGGATTGGTTATCTGAAAACCGAGCTGAAATTTTATGTCAAGAAAAAGTGGTTCGTATTCCACTCAAGGACGGTGAAGTGTTAACAGTTCAAGGCGAGAAAGGTGGAACAGTCACCGGTATTATTTCGTTTCTCAAAGCTCAAAAATGCCTTCGTAAAGGTCACTTCGCGATCCTTGCAAACGTCACCGACACGACACTTCCCGAGCGCAGAATCGACGACTACCCGATAGTCCGTGACTTCCAAGATGTATTTCCTGAAGATTTGCCTGGTTTGCCTCCATTTCGACAAGTCGAGTTTGGAATCGATTTAGCTCCTGGAGCCGCTCCGATTGCACGCGCACCTTACCGTTTGGCGGTAAGCGAACTCAACGAACTCTCCGCACAACTTCAAGAGTTACTCGACAAAGGATTTATTCGTCCAAGTTCGTCTCCATGGGGAGCACCGGTATTGTTTGTTAAGAAGAAAGATGGAACGTTCCGAATGTGTATTGACTACCGAGAGCTTAACAAGGTTACGATCAAGAATCGGTATCCACTTCCTCGAATCGACGATCTTTTCGACCAACTGCAAGGTTCGAGCTACTTCTCAAAGATTGATCTACGGTCTGGATATCACCAACTTCGCGTTCGTGATGAGGATGTTCCCAAGACTGCTTTCAGAACTCGGTATGGTCACTACGAGTTCCTAGTTATGCCGTTTGGGCTAACTAATGCGCCTGCTGTATTTATGGATTTGATGAATCGGGTGTGCAAGCCGTACCTCGACCAGTTTGTGATAGTCTTCATCGATGATATTTTGATCTACTCCAAGACAAAAGAAGAGCACGAGAGACATCTACGACTTATCTTGGAATTACTCCGCAAGGAACAGCTTTATGCTAAGTTTTCGAAGTGCGATTTTTGGATTCGCGAAGTCCAGTTTCTTGGACACATTGTTGATCAGAATGGAATTCATGTCGACCCGGCTAAAGTGGAAGCTATCAAGAATTGGTCTACCCCGAGAGCGCCGACCGAAATCCGACAATTTTTGGGACTTGCCGGATATTACCGAAGATTCATCAAGGGTTTCTCGCAATTGGCTCAACCCTTAACAGCTTTAACGCACAAAGGAGTGCAATATAGATGGGGTGAAAGAGAAGAACACGCGTTTCAAACTCTTAAAGACATGCTATGTTCAGCTCCGATTCTCGCGTTACCCGATGGGGTTGACGACTTTGTGGTCTATTGCGATGCATCCATTCAAGGACTCGGTTGTGTGTTGATGCAACGAGACAAAGTGATTGCCTACGGGTCCAGGCAACTGAAGGATACTGAGAAGAATTATACAACGCATGATTTGGAATTGGGAGCCGTTGTATTTGCACTTAAGATTTGGAGACATTACCTCTACGGAACAAAGTGCACGATATTTACCGACCACAAAAGCTTGCAGCACATCTTTGAACAGAAGGATCTCAATATGCGACAACGACGGTGGGTCGAGCTACTAAATGATTATGACTTAGCAATTAAGTATCACCCGGGAAAAGCCAATGTTGTGGCTGACGCCTTAAGCAGAAAAGAGTACGAAAAGCCTCGACGTGTACGAGCGCTGCAACTTACCATTCACACGGGATTGCCGGATCGGATCCGCGATGCCCAACGAGAAGCCCTAAGAGAAGAAAATTTCGCAGCTGAAGCACTGCGTGGTGTAGATGGAAATTCTGAAATTAAGTCCGATGGACTCAGATATTACAATGACAGAATTTGGGTTCCTTTACTTGGAAATCTCCGTGAGCTCGTGATGGACGAGGCTCACAAATCAAGGTATTCGGTGCACCCTGGATCGGATAAAATGTACCAAGATTTGAAGAACTTATATTGGTGGCCGAATATGAAAGCCGACATTGCGCGATATGTGGCTAAGTGTTTAACATGCTCAAGAGTTAAGATCGAGTACCAAAAGCCTTCTGGATTATTACAGCAACCAAAGATCCCAGAATGGAAATGGGAGGATATCTCCATGGATTTCGTAACGGGATTACCACATCGATCGAATCGACCAGATGCGATTTGGGTTATCATTGATCGACTAACCAAATCTGCACACTTTATCCCAATGAAGGAAAGCGATAATATGGATAAGTTAACTAAGCTGTACATTGACCGAATTGTGGCACGGCATGGAGTGCCTAAGACCATTATCTCCGACAGAGATCCTCGATTTACTTCCCGGCTGTGGCAATCTATGCAAGAAGCACTGGGAACCAGACTGGATATGAGTACAGCTTATCACCCGCAGACCGATGGTCAGACGGAACGAACTATTCAGACATTGGAAGACATGCTCCGAGCTTGCGTTCTCGACTTCGGTAAAGACTGGGAGGCTCACCTTCCGTTGGTGGAGTTCTCCTACAACAACAGTTATCATTCGAGCATTGGTGCAGCACCTTTTGAAGCTCTTTATGGCAGAAAATGTAGATCGCCCGTGTGTTGGGCCGAAACGGGTGAGAAAGGACTCACCGGACCAGAAATCATTCATGATACAACGGAACGAATTATTCAAATAAGGAAACGGATAGCCGCAGCACGTGACAGACAAAAGAGCTATGCCGACAAACGCCGTAAGCCTTTGAAGTTCGAGGTAGGCGACAAGGTGCTATTGAAGGTATCCCCCTGGAAAGGAGTGATACGCTTCGGAAAGCGTGGAAAGCTGAATCCTCGCTACATCGGTCCATTTGAAATCATCGGGGAAGTAGGCCCGGTGGCCTACCGATTAAAACTCCCTGCTGAACTCGATGGAGTTCACAACGTGTTTCACGTCTCGAATTTGAAGAAATGTCTGGCTGAAGACACTGAAATAATTCCTTTGGAGGAATTGGAAATTGATGAACATCTGAGATTTATTGAGCAACCGGTAGAAATCATGGGACGCGAGGAGAAAGCCCTCAAACGTAGCAAGATTCCGATCGTCAAGGTTCGATGGAACTCAAAGCGTGGACCTGAATATACTTGGGAACGAGAGGATCAAATGAAGAAAAAGTATCCTCACTTGTTCAAGCAAACGTCCACAGAAACTCAAGGTATGATTTAATTTTGGGGACCAAAATTCCTTTAACAGGAGGAGGATGTGGCGACCCTAAAACTTTTGCTTTCTTTCCCCAGCAACGACAGCCGATGCTGCGAACGCTACAACACAAGAATAATTTTCGGGACGAAAATTCCAATTTACAAGGGGATGATGTGACACCCAAGAATTCCAAGGTTAACTTCCGTTAGACAATCTCCGTTAGTTACGTTATAAGTGTTAACTTAGTAACTAATGCTTAACTAGGCCGAATACGTCCACGTCCTTTGGTTGATCACCGAACCCGTCCATATGTGTTATGTGTTCATTTATTTATTGTCATTACGTGCAATGTGATTTGAACGCATGATTTAATATTATTAATAGCATGACAAATTGTAAATTCTTGATTATGTGACAAATTGTATGTTTTTGGTTGCCGGCGAAACTACCGAGCGAAACTACAGATTCGCCCGGTAGCTAGCCAAGCTGTTCGGATTACATGAGATCAGAGCCAGTTTCGCCTGGCCAGCGAAACTGCCAGCGAAACTAGGCCCTGATATATAATATCCTAATAAACCCTAGTTTCTCCCATTTGCCTCTTTTACACAAAACACACACACTCTCCATCTTTTCTCCTGGAAATCTGGTCAGCCGAGAATCACACCGAGCCATCGAGATCTCAGCCCCGAACCATCATCCATTGAGCTTGGAGATCGAACCGTGAGTCCCAAAAACCATTTCTATGCCTTATTCTATGTGTTTTCTTAAAAAGCATGCTTAGATCTTCATAGAATCACTTGATCTTCTGATATGATGCTTAGGGATGCTAGATCTATCATAAAGTCAGTAACTTTACGTGTGAAATCAAACCATAATGAAGATTTATGCTAGATTAGGTCATTTTAGGTTTAAAATGCATTTTTGGTGGTTTGATGATAAAAATCCATGTTTAAGGTGTTAAACTTGCTTCTGTGATGTTGGTAAATGTCTATGTATGCTAGATAATGAATTACATGAAGTATGGAAGCTGTTAGATTGATTTTAGGGCTGATTTATGTGTTTTTCGCGACCAGCGAAACTGTACTGTTCTCTGGGCGAAATTACTTGGCGAAATTATGTATATCTTCATCCAGCGACACTATGGAGCGAAACTGTAGTGTCGCCGGGTAAACCAACCAGACCTGTCCGAACGAAACTACCGAGCGAAATTCCCTGAACGAAAGTTCAAACCAGTTTCGGGCGAAACTAGGCTAGCGAAACTGTGCCAACAGTTTCGAGCGAAACTAGCCTAGCGAAACTGTGTCCTCGGGTATTGCTTAGCGAAAGTGCTGCCCGTGCACACAGCGAAACTGCCTAGCGAATCTATACTAGCGAAACTGTGACCAGACCTAAACCCAAACTTGTGCAATTTACTTGAATGTTATGCCATAACTTACATGATTATGCTATGATGAAACATGTTTGATTTCTGTGTTATGTGAACCCTTGTTTATGATCAACCATCGGCGTCGTGTGTCGGTATGTCGTGTCGTAGTTCCAACGTGCTATGTTATGGGCCATAGTGACGTTGAGTTAAAGATTAGACACCAAAACTAATACTTAAGACCTAAACGTGTTCTTAGGTCTTCGATAAGCAAACAATACTTGGATTACTTAGCAAGTGTAGCAGTGCAACCAAAGGTGAGTGTCACTAACCCATTTACCGTGAACCCGGTTGGGTCACACCAAATAACTTAATGGAAAACAATGCTGACAACCTTATGAGTGCTATGCACCTCTCTGATGAACTTGAAAACTTAGGAGTGCTTGGCACCCACTTGATGAACTTGAAGTGTTTTATGGGAGACACTTGTGAAATACTTAAATAACTATTTCTAAAACGAAACTGGAAATATTTTCGGGATTCATGAGAACCCAAAGGAAAACCGTTTTAATATGGCTAGTGTAGGTTAAAGTCTAAACCACATGATATCACATGATTTCTAAGGATTGCCTTATAACTGAAAAAGTCCTCAACTAAATTGTACCATTAATTGTAAAGCGAGGGGATGTTGGGTAGATCTACTGGAGTTTGACAAACTCCGCCCCGTGGCACGGGGAGTGCACGGAGGTACAATATCAGCCTATCTGACCGTGATCCCGAGAGGACACGGGGGAGGCAAATCCGCGATGACGTAGGTCCGCAAAACATGATGGCACTGCCACTACAATATGAGTCAGCTTTGGTACAAACTTCCTTAGTGCATGGAACAACGGATTAGCTACCCGCGATATCGGTTGAGCACTTTAACTATACAAAACTAGTTCATACCCGATAACGTATGTTACGGACATTAATATTTCTAAACCACGTTACTATGATTTTCGACGTTACCGAGCCTTGCTTTTCACAAATAAATATTACATAAGTACATGTTGGTACGATTATGATTATTGAGACCGGGCCACTGCGTGACAAGCCCACTGTGAACTCACCAACCGTTAGGTTGACACTTGCGTGGTTTAAACTTTTGCAGATCGCTGAGGAGTATCCGGAGCGGGTTGGCATGGCACACGAAGACTTTATTTTTGGTTAAACCTAATTGGGAATTTAAAACACTGATTTGTAAAGCACGTGGTTAGTGCTAAGACGATATATTTCCGCTGCGTATTTTGAGACTTTATTTTATGAAATATATTTGGACTTACTCCGATTCGTTTAGTATTTGTAACTAATGGTTGTGGTCCTGGTTTGCTCGCACCCCTTAACGGTATAAACTCCGTTAGTGGTTATTTGGGGGTGTGACACTTATCATGGGATGCGGGTGTTACACGATGTTCTTGGATCAACAACCAATACACGAACTATGTTTCCAGCTCCTAAATTCGTGATCCCCTTCATCGGTGAGATATGAATTTACTCTAAACCCACTCTCGGTTTCAAATTGTGGAACTTGTTTTTACTCAAACGATAAACTCTAGGGAACTTTAGCTACTTAATAGACTCGGCTCTTGTTAACTCAATAGTCAATTCACAAATTCGATTCTTGTCGTTTATTTCATGGATTGGACGCAAGTTACCCATTGATCGATTTATTGAATCTATGGAACTAACTTTTTTCATTCAATACGTGATTTATGGGTTCATTTGGTGCTGATCAATTTGTGGTTTTGATTTGTGATACTCGATGTTTAATTTATTTTTAATTCGTGCAATTTAATTCATGTCATCGGATTTATGTTATTCGAATCATGATGTTCGAAGTTAATCATAACATTCGATCAGTGATATTTATAGGGTCTAAACGAGCCAATTCGAGTCCAAGCTTGTCTAGGTTCTGTCAGGACCAGATTTGAGAATGTATCAAGATAATCTATGGCTGATTGCCATTGCAATCCTACCAAGATCTAGCAAAAATCATGATGTTCGAAGTTAATCATAACATTCGATCAGTGATATTTATAGGGTTACATCATTACCTATTTATACTATAGAGCTAGGTACAGAAAACAATGAAATTCAACATGACAAAAAGTATTCTACAACTTGGGTTGGCTGTATGCAGTGAACTTGTTCGTATAGAGAAATAGCTATCCGTTAGGCAAGTTGGTCTTCTAGAGCAAAATTGTCCGTATAGCATTGACACTTGGTCGTCTGATCAACTTGGTCGTCTGACTTGTCCGTATAGGCAATTGACTTGGACGTATAGGCATAATTGACTTGGCCGTAAGGGACTTGTCCATTTGGAGGACTTGATCATACGGTACAAGTTGTCCGTACGGTACAACTCAAATACACTAAACGGCCAAGTGAATTGGTTGTATGGTTAAAAAGAACTTGTCCGTATGGAATGTTTTCTACGATCAACTCCCCAAAAACACCAAAAGTGTTCTAAGTGTAGAAACCACAATGTCTTCAAGGAGACTTCACCAGAAATGCTCAACAGTGAAGTGTTTGAGTTGCCACCAATATATAAGTTCCAACAATTCCCCCTTTGGTGACAATACAAACATCTTGAAGCAGCACTATATGAGTTGACCCAGCAACCTCAACAAGAACCTCTAGAACCTCCTAGCAGTATTCTGATGTTAAGGATCAAGGCAGGTTATTTGAGTTACCCAGAGGTAGAACATGTCTTCTCTCTTGAATTTCTTCAAGTCTGAGTATTACCGCAACACGATCATCCTATCACGACCTCTTGTGATGTGGCTAATCCCTTTACCACCCATAAACTAGTACCTCACCCCAACCATTGACTCAGTAGTCATCTTCCCGGCATTGATGCACTCCCAACACCACCATCTCAGGAATAACATGAAGTAGTTAGCATCAACGACCTCATAAGGTTTCTGCCGAGTGGGTACCATCTCCAGATGCCCATAAAAGATCCATTTAAGATAACTCTTTGAAAGTAACCTCAACTCAATTGTAGCAAATAGCCTAATAGTCTCAGCATTCTCCCGTTTAATCACCAACTAATGAGTTAGTTTGCTGTAATACCAGTTTCTGATTGGATGAGTGGTCTGATTTCCATGGATTTTCTTTTTCTTCACCTATGCACCAATATGCTGAAAGATACTTTTGTGAGGAGCAACTACACGCTTGTTCTCAAACCTTTTCTGTTCCTTCAATTCATCCTCATTGGATTGGCATTGAATCTGCACAACACGAGCAACTATGATGTAATCTTGCACACATTTTTCTTTCGGATCATTCGTGTGATTGATAATAATATCCAGCCAAGCAAGTTGCTTCAGTTCCCAAGAAAACATCTTTGAAAGATCATAAATGGTTGCAAAGAATTGTACGTAACCGTTCCTTCGTTTCATGATGAATGCATTAAACTCTGGATCAAACTTCCAGCCCAATATTTTCATTACATCATTTATCTCTGGGTTGGCCAACATTTTCTTTAGATTCTTCGCAATAAACTGCAGAAGAGCTATCCTATTCGGCTTCATTTCTTTCCATTCGTCGAATAAATGTGGAGCATCCCTGTTCTGTGAGATTCAAACCGCGCCTTTTCTAGTTCTTCAATAGCTTTGAGCTTCGCTTTACTGTCTTCCTTCATGTATTGTATGACTAGCTTCTAAAGGCCATATACGCATGTTGTACTTAGTTGTCATCTAGACCTAAAAAGGGTAATTAGAAGTGATGGTAAAACATGTTTGAAGTGTTTTAAGATCTTATGAGGTGGTATAAATGACCAAAAATGGTTCTGGAAGCAAAAAGGCAAAGCAAGGGAAATCAGCCTCAAATTTGGCTAAGTATGGAACTGGCCAAATTGGGCCTCAGCCCTGGAAATGTTGCTCCAAGCATATCGCTTGGAGCAATATTCTCAGTAGGCGATACGCTTGGCAGAACAAGCGTATCGCTTGTTAGAAAGTGTGTTCCAGGCAATAAGCTTGGGGAACCATCTCTAAAATTGTGTGTTTTTCTTCATTGGTTGATGTTTTAACTTATGTTATGGCATTGAAACTCACATGTGAAGTGGGTAATGTGCAGGTAAGGGAAAATCATGAACTGGGTGCAATGCAAGCTTAAAGATGACCGATCATTCTCATTCAAGGAATCCCGGTGCAATATTTTGTTATTTAGCTAAGTTTCGTTGTATGAAGCATGTATTTTGAATTACAAAACCTAAAATGATGATTTTGGTAAATGTTATGTAAACAAATTGTAGAATAATTTATGGGACCGAATTTCCATCATAACGGAACTTCAAGCTTTGCAATTAAATGAATACGGTTCTTATAATTTAGCACTTTTATTACTTTTTTCCAAGAGTTTAGTAAGAGTCGTTTCTGCCTGTTCTAACTATTAAGTAAAATCTTGTAAAGATTTAATAAGTTTTAAACCACGAACCTACGTGGATAGACGATTCAGTTGGCTTGTAAGAGCCTGTATATTTGCTTTCAGAGTTGTAACATCATCGATGGCATGAACACCAGGTTGCTTGCTATTAGATGGTTAGCAACCTCTAGGAGGTTTCCAGTCATAGCTGGTAGCAGCTAGACTTTCAATCAAAGCACCATAGTTTTATTTAGAATTTAACCCTCCGGATGAGGAATCAATGTGCATTCGGATTATATTCTTCAACCCGTTATTAAAATATTAAACTTAGAGCCACTCATCCATATTATGATGAGGACATCTTCTAAGCAGCCCTTGTATCATTCCCAGGCTTCGGGTAAGCCTTCTCCTTCATCTTGTAAAAAGGTAGTGATAACGTTATGAAGACGAGTGGTTTTTGATAATGGGAAGAACTTGACTAAAAAAATTTCAGCCAACTGGTTCCATGTGGTGATAGAACCTGCTGGTAGAGTTTTCAACCAGGTTTTGACATTACCAGCTAGTGTGAAAGGAAAGAGACGAAGTCGGATAGCATCGGCATTAACCCCTTCAAGTTTAAATGTATCACACATTTTAAGGAATGCGTCAATATGTGAATGAGGACACTCATCAGCGAGACCATGGCATTGTGAAGCAGTTTGGCACATGCGGATCACTCCAGGCTTAATCTCGAATCGACCTTCGACGGCGGGTCAAGTGATGCTTGGTTAACCTTGATTCAATGTCGGCTTCACATAGTTCGCAATGATTCTCGGTGCTTGATCTCCCATCTTTCTTGACTTGTGAATCCTACTCTCAGGTTCTTGAAATGGTTGAATCAGAATAAGTTTTTTAGCACGAGTAGGAACAGAAGAATTAAAAAAAATTGGTTTTTGGTTTTTTTGAATTGTTTTAATTTTTCTAAAATGGTTAAAAAGAAATAGAAAAACAAAATAGATGAAAGTAAGAAGTTTGAAAAATCTAACCTATACAAACTATTAAGCTAGAGTTGACGACTTGTTTCTGACGAGATGGCGTCAAGAAGCCTTTGATGCGTGCGAGATGTATATCGAATTGCCTGCTAAAATGACCTTTAAATTTATAACCTAAATAATCTTCTACGCATGCATATAGGAAAGCGGACCTATCGTACAATAGTATTTAAGAGAACTCAGGGTCGACCTAAGGAAGCAAATGGTGTAATCATGACTAACTTAAGAGAAATCATCAAGACTATGTCACAGTACTTAATGACTAAAACAACTTATGATTTTAGGAAGAAAACAATAATGAGAAAATAGATATCATCTAAGACTGATCACTACCTAGCATTACCAAGACTTGACAACTGACTATCGCAACCAAATTGTCTTATGGATACATAATCGCTAAAGATTGAATCTTCAATTAAAAGCACAGCCACAACAAAGTATCCACTAATTCAATGACTTAGTTATAAGACACCAAATACATGATCTACGACCTAGGACCATAGATTAATCCTATTTTGAATGACCATGATAGAATAACAATTATAACCAAACCACATACCATCACATGCGTAATATATCTAGACACTTCACTAATCCTTTGACCCAAGACATGGATGCTAAGGTTCTTGACTAAATATAAGGACACACTTCAATCCAAATAAAATATTTAAAGAACATCGTCACCAATTCCTATCTAGGCTCGCTAGAGTTCCTAAACACATATTGATATCATCAGATAACAACTAAGAAATAAAATCAGTTTGATAAGCCGAACACGTCTTCACCAAATATCAAACCAGGTACTACCAAGAATGGATCAAACATGGAAACAATAACACAAATATGATATGCAATAAGAATCACATACGTTATACTTAAATCATTATGTAATGCGATAGAACAAATGTCAAATCATAGACAAATACTAAATAGATCACATTGTCTTAGACGATATCAAAGAGGATTAGCCTCTCATAGTTACTAAACAGAAAATAGCAGCAATAATAACAAATCTAAACATTATAAATGCAAACCGAAGGAAAACACTTGTCAAATCTTGGATCAGGAATGCTTCAGCACTTGATTGGCACTTCAAGCAATCTTCTTTCGACTCCTTGGGCTTCTACAGACGTAATCAGAACTAAATTTCATAGGAACTCTTTGGAACTCTTCAAAAGGATGTGAAAGAAGTGTATTTATAGTCAAAAGTCACGGTTTCACAAATTAGGCGTAACAAGCTATAAACGATTGAAAAGTGAACTGCAATACCCAAATTGGGGCAATCAACTATATAGCCAACTAAAGGGGTGTACACTAAATACACAAATAAATGAACAATATATAAGAATAAATGAATAAATAATGAATTCTATTAATACCCCCCCCCCCCACTCAAGCGAATGGTGACGGTCCAATGCGAAGCATGCCACAAAATTGTTCAAATTGAGTGCGTGGTAGACTTTTGGTGAATATGTCAGCCACCTAGAGCTTGGAATGAATGAACTTGGTGTAAGTAAAGCTTTCTAGAAAGCACAAGCTATCTAACAAAGTGATAGTCAATATCAATATGTTAGGCCCTTTTGTGAGCAATAGGATTTTGACAAAGGAATATGGCACTGTGATTGTCACACAAGATAGTATATCACAGCTGGATCGAGAGACAGTTGGTTGTTTCTTGGCACTCCATGAAACAAGGTTTCCACCTAAAAAGATAGAGTAACTATAAGTCGACCGACGAGTCTCAATGCACTAGGCCTAGTCAGCATCAGAGTAGCCTAAGATGGATGTGGAGGTTGGTCTCGAGAAAGTGATACCATAGGAGATAGTCCCTTTGATGTACCGAAGGATGCGTTTAACGCATTGAAAATATGTCTTTGTAGGAGATTGCCTGAATTGACTGACTTGATTTACATCATATGAAAGGTCAGGTCTAGTTATAGTCAGATATTGCAAGGAACCTACCAAGGAGCGATACTCGGTAGGGTTGTGAAACGGATCCCCATTTGTAACAAGTGTAACATGAGAGTCAAGAGG
Organism: Deinandra increscens subsp. villosa; assembly: GCA_039602395.1. Taxonomy (NCBI): domain Eukaryota; kingdom Viridiplantae; phylum Streptophyta; class Magnoliopsida; order Asterales; family Asteraceae; genus Deinandra; species Deinandra increscens. Next base: position 65,465,802 of record JBCNJP010000003.1, read on the forward strand.
TGTGAGAAGGGGTTTAGCATCAAGTAACATAGCCCGTTCAAGAATGTCACGAGCATATTTCGACTGACTAAATAATAGACCTTCGATGGTATATATTATTTCAAGTCCAAGAAAGTAATTTAAATCACCAAGGTCTTTTATAGGAATTTTTTTATGAAGACGAGCTATGAAGCGGGTGACCACGGCCTCCTGATTTCCTGTTAGGATCAAATCATCAAATAGACAAGAAAATACATTATACACTAAGAGTGAAGTGTCTGCCCTGCTGCATGTGAACCCATTTTTTAGTAAGAATGTGCTTAAACAAAGAAACCACGCACGTGGGGCCTACTTAAGCCCATATAATGCCTTTCTAATCCACATACATAATTTGGAGTGCGAGGATCTTCAAATCCTAGTTTCGCTAAGTTGCCCGTTTAAGAAAGCATTTTTAACATTGAGCTGGTGTAGCTTCCACCTGTTAATGACAACCAAATATAGAACAATATGAACAGTGGAGGCTTTTGATAACTGGACTAAAAGTGTGGGAGAAGTCAATGCCTGGTATCTGAGTGAACCCACGAGCAACTAAGCGTGCTTTGTATCGGTCAATAGTACCATCGGCGTTGTATTTTGTTCGACACAACCATTTTGAGCCAACCACAGTTTGAGATACGGGTCGGGGAACTAAGTCCCATGTGTCATTTTTCTTTTGGCACCAAGTTCTTCATGCATGGCAATCACCCATTTAGGATTTTTAGAGCTTGATGCACACTTTTGGATCCACATGAGTAAATAGCGCAAAGTACAAAGGATGTTGAGAAATGTGAGCAAGATCGGCTTTGTGGTGTGGTATGAAGATTCCCCCTTTCGTTTGGGTGATCATCGGGTGTCCACCGGCAGGTTGAGACTGGTCTATTTGAGTGGCTGCTGAATTTTGCAAATCAGGGTTGCTGTTAGGATCGCTAGGCCCAGCAGTAGGAACGCTTGGAGGAGTAGGCCCAACATCAGAATCATTAAACTCAATACTGGGCTCAGGAGTAACTAGTGGCCCATTAAGAGGGTTTATGGATATGGCGCGGGGGGAATATTTGTGAATGGAGGATGACATTTCTTTTTCTTTAGGCTGTTGTTGACTATTTGTTTCAATTTCAAGCTCCTGTAAAAAAGTTGTAACATCAATATTAGAGAAATTCTTAGTGTTCGTTGTACCTGAAAAAGGAAACACCGTCTCGTCGAATCGAACATGCCTCGTGATATACACTCGAGACGTTAGTAGATCAAGGCATTTATAGCTATCTAATTGGAGCAACACACGATGAACACACATGAAATGCTCTGAGGTTCGAGTTTATGGGGTAAGAAAAAACTTGACAACCAAAGGTACGGAAGTTGTCATAAATTGGTCGACGGGAGAAATTACTCGAAGGGTGATTTGTTATCAAACACTTTGGTGGGTAAAAGGCTTACGTTCGGCCCGCCCATTTTGTTGCGGAGTGTATGGGCATGAGAGTTGATGAAGGGTCCCAATATTTTCAAATATTTGTCTAAGTGTGTTATTAACGAGCTCCAAACCACCATTACTTTGAAAAACTTTAAGTTTCTTAGCAAACTGAGTTTGAACAAGGTTCAAAAATACTGGTAGGATTAGGCTAAATTCATATTTGGTTTTAAGTGCGTAAAACCATGTGAACCTTGAGTGATCGTCTATAAGTATAACATAGTATTGATAACCATCGATCGAGGTAACCAAGACGGGCCCCATAAATCGCAATGAACTAGATCAAGAGTATTTGAAGCTCGTTTATCATTCATAGTAAAAGGTAACCGATGTGCCTTAGAAGTTTGACATGATGAGCATAACACGGGTTTAGGTAAAATAGAAGCAACATTAACACAACCTATTTTAGTTTCAAACATAACATGGCCTAGGCAATTATGCCATGTTTTAAGGAAAATTTATTTTGAGATCCTGAAACAGTCATGAGTGCTTGGTGATCGACATGAAGCACGTACAAGCCATCCTTACATCTGGCCCGAGCTAGAACCTTGCGAGTACATTGGTCCTGAATGGCAAAACACGCTTTAGAGAACACAACATCTATGTTATTATCGGATGTAAGTTTACTTATAGATAGAAGGTTCTTTTTAAGTGATGGTACCACCAATACATCCTTTAGGGTGATGTTAGGTGTAACGAAAGAGGAACTCGTGTACGAGATGGGTATTTGAGTACCATTAGCCATTGTGACAATTATATTACCTGTGTAGGGGGTTTGATTTGCCAAGTTTTTAGGGTTTAAAGTCATGTGTGCCATTGCATCCGTGCCGACATACCAATCCGCAGCATCCGTGTTACATTGTTTTTAGGAAGAAAACAATAATGAGAAAATAGATATCATCTAAGACTGATCACTACCTAGCATTACCAAGACTTGACAACTGACTATCGCAACCAAATTGTCTTATGGATACATAATCGCTAAATATTGAATCTTCAATTAAAAGCTACAGCCACAACAAAGTATCCACTAATTCAATGACTTAGTTATAAGACACCAAATACATTATCCACGACCTAGGACCATAGATTAATCCTATTTTGAATAACCATGATAGAATAACAATTATAACCAAACCACATACCATCACATGCGTAATATATCTAGACACTTCACTAATCCTTTGACCCAAGACATGGAAGCTAAGGTTCTTGACTAAATATAAGGACACACTTCAATCGAAATAAAATATTTAAAGAACATCGTCACCAATTCCTATCTAGGCTCGCTAGAGTTCCTAAACACATATTGATATCATTAGATAACAACTATTAATAACATCAGTTTGATAAGCCGAACACGTCTTTACCAAATATTAAACCAGGTACTACCAGGAATGGATCAAACATGGAAACAATAACACAAATATGATATGCAATAAGAATCGCATACGTTATACTTAAATCATTATGTAATGCGATAGATCAAATGTCAAATCATAGACAAATACTAAATAGATCACATTGTCTTAAACGATATCAAAGAGGATTAGCCTCTCATAGTTACTAAACAGAAAATAGCAGCAATAATAACAAATCTAAACATTATAAAAGCAAACCGAAGGAAAACACTTGTCAAATCTTGGATCAGGAATGCTTCAGCACTTGATTGGCACTTCAAGCAATCTTCTTTCGACTCCTTGGGTTTCTACAGATGTAATCAGAACTAAATTTCATAGGAACTCTTTGGAACTCTTCAAAAGGATGTGAAAGAAGTGTATTTAGAGTCACAAGTCACGGTTTCACAAATTACGCGTAACAAGCTACGAACGATTGAAAAGTGAAGTGCATCACCCAAATTGGGGCAATCAACTATATAGCCAGCTAAAGGGGTGTACACTAAATACACAAATAAATGAACAATAAATAAGAATAAATGAATAAATAATGAATTCTACTAATACCCCCCCCCCCCCACTCAAGCGAATGGTGACGGTCCAATGCGAAGCATGCCACAAAATTGTTCAAATTGAGTGCGTGGTAGACTTTTGGTGAATATGTCAGCCACGTAGAGCTTGGAATGAATGAACTTGGTGTAAAGCTTTCTAGAAAGCACAAGCTATCTAACAAAGTGATAGTCAATATCAATATGTTAGGCCCTTTTGTGAGCAATAGGATTTTGACAAAGGAATATGGCACTGTGATTGTCACACAAGATAGTATATCACAGCTGGATCGAGAGACAGTTGGTTGTTTCTTGGTACTCCATGAAACAAGGTTTCCACCTAAAAAGATAGAGTAACTATAAATCGACCGACGAGTCTCAATGCACTAGGCCTGGTCAGCATCAGAGTAGCCTAAGATGGATGTGGAGGTTGGTCTCGAGAAAGTGATACCATAGGAGATAGTCCATTTGATGTACCGAAGGATGCGTTTAACGCATTGAAAATATGTCTTTGTAGGAGATTGCCTGAATTGACTGACTTGATTTACATCATATGAAAGGTCAGGTCTAGTTATAGTCAGATATTGCAAGGAACCTACCAAGGAGCGATACTCGGTAGGGTTGTGAAACGGATCCCCATTTGTAACAAGTGTAACATGAGAGTCAAGAGGTGTGGGAAGGGGTTTAGCATCAAGTAACATAGCCCGTTCAAGAATGTCACGAGCATATTTCGACTGACTGAATAATAGACCTTCGATGGTATATATTATTTCAAGTCCAAGAAAGTAATTTAAATCACCAAGGTCTTTTATAGCAATTTTTTTATGAAGACGAGCTATGAAGCGGGTGACCACGGCCTCCTGATTTCCTGATAGGATCAAATCATCAGACAAGAAAATACATTATACACTAAGAGTGAAGTGTCTGCCCTGCTGCATGTGAACCCATTTTTTAGTAAGAATGTGCTTAAACAAAGAAACCATGCACGTGGGGCCTACTTAAGCCCATATAATGCCTTTCTAATCCACATACATAATTTGGAGTGCGAGGATCTTCAAATCCTAGTTTTGCTAAGTTGCCGGTTTAAGAAAGCATTTTTAACAAGCTAGTGTAGCTTCCACCTGTTAATGACAACCAAAGATAGAACAATATGAACAGTGGAGGCTTTTGTTAACTGGACTAAAAGTGTGGGAGAAGTCAATGCCTGGTGTGACATCCGAGAATTTCAAGGTTTACTTCCGTTAGACAATTTCCGTTAGTTACGTTATAAGTGTTAACTTAGTAACTAATGCTTAACTAGGCCGAATACGTCCACGACCTTTGGTTGATCACCGAACCCGTCCATATGTGTTTACTTATTTTATTGCCACTATGTGAAATTATGTGCAACGTGTTTACTGAATTAATTATGTAAACTAGTCACTTTTGGGTTTCCAGCGAAACTACCGGGCGAAACTATAGTGTCGCCCGGATTAGCCAACTCTCTGACTAACAGAGCCAGTTTCGCTTGGCCAGCGAAACTGACCAGCGAAACTAGCTCCTGTTATATATTAACATAAAACCCTAGAGATCCCATTTTGCACCATTTACTCAAAACACACACACACACACACTCTCCTGGAACTTCTGGTCAGCCAAGAATCGCCACAAGCCGACGTGATCCCAGCCTCGAGACAACATCCATTCGGATCCTAGATCAAATCGTGAGTCTCCCAAAACCATTTTTATGTGTTCTTTATGTGTTTTCTTAAAAAGCATGCTTAAACCTCTATGGAATCACCTGATCTCTTGATATGTTGCTTAGGAATGCTAGATCTATCCTAAAGTCAGTAACTTTACGTTTGAAATCCATCCATAATGAAGATTTATGCCATTTTAGTCATTTTAGGTTTAAAATGTGTTTTTGGTGATTTGATGATGAAAACCCATGTTTAAGGTGTTAAAGCTTACTGTTTTATGTTGGTAAATGATCATATATGCTAAATATTGAATCACATGAAGTATGGAAGCTGTTAGGTTGATTTTTAGGCTGATTTGTGAGTTTTTCGCGACCAGCGACACTGTGTGTTCTCTGGGCGAAATTATGTAGCGAAATTATGTATATCTTCATCCAGCGACACTATGTAGCGAAACTGTAGTGTCGCCGGGTAAACCAACCAGACCTGTCCGAACGAAACTACCGAGCGAAATTCCCTGAACGAAAGTTCAAACCAGTTTCGGGCGAAACTAGGCTAGCGAAACTGTGCCAACAGTTTCGAGCGAAACTAGCCTAGCGAAACTGTGTCATCGGGTATTGCCTAGCGAAAGTGCTGCCCGTGCACATAGCGAAACTGCCTAGCGAATCTATGCTAGCGAAACTGTGACCAGACCTAAACCCAAACTTGTGCAACATACTTGAATGCTATGCTACGACTTACATGAATATACTATGATGAAACATGTTTGATTTCTGATTTATGTGAACCCTTGTTTATGATCAACCATCGGTGTCGTGTGTCGTTATGTCGTGTCGTAGTTCCAACGTGCTATGTTATGGGCCATAGTAACGATAAGTTAATAATTAGACACAAAACTAATACTTAAGACCTAAACGTGTTCATAGGTCTTCGTTAAGCAATACTTGGATTATTAGCAAGCGTAGCAGTGCAACCAAAGGTGAGTGTCACTAACCCGTTACTGTGAGCCCGTTTGGGACACACTGAATAACCTAATGAAAAACAATGCTGACAACTTTATGAGTGCTATGCACTACTCGATGAAACTGAAAACTTAGAGTGCTATGCACCTACTTGATGAACTTGAAGTGTTTTATGGGAAACACTTGTGAATTACTTAAACAACTAATTCTAAAACGAAACTGAGAAATGTTTTCGGGATTCATAAGAACCCCAAAGCAAACCGTTTTAATATGGCTAGTGTAGGTTAAAGTCTAAACCACATGATATCACATGATTTCTAAGGATTGCCTTTTAACTGAAAAAGTCCTCAACTTAATTGTGCCATTAATTGTAAAGCGAGGGGATGTTGGGTAGATCTACTGGAGTTTGACAAACTCCGCCTCGTGACACTGGAGGTGCACGGAGGTACAATATCAGCCTATCTGACCGTGATCCCGAGAGGACACGGGGGAGGCAAAGCCGCGATGACGTAGGTCCGCAAAACAAAATAGATGATGGCGCTGCCACTACAATTATCGGTCAGCTTTGGTACAAACTTCCTTAGTGCATGGAACAACGGATTAGCTACCCGCGATATCGGTTGAGCACTTTAACTATACAAAACTAGTACATACCCGATAACGTAGGTTACGAACAATACTTTTACTAAACCACAACACTATGATTTTGGTTATCATTAAGCACTGCTTTTCATAATTAAATTGTACATAAGAATATGTTTACACGATTATGATGTATGAGACCGGGCCACTGCATGACAAGCCCACTGTGAACTCACCAACCGTTAGGTTGACACTTGCGTGGTTTAAACTTTTGCAGATCGCTAAGGAGTATCCGGATCGGGTTGGCATGGCACACGAAGACATTTTATTTTTAGTTAAACTTAATTGAGAAATTAAAACACTGATTTTGTAAGGCACGTGGTTAGTGCTAAAGACAATGTTTTCCGCTGCGTACTGTTAACCTGTTTTTATTATTAATGTTTGGACTTTACTCTGATTCGTTTTAGTATTTGTAACTAATGGTTGTGGTCCTGGTTTGCTCGCACCCCTTAACGGTATAAACTCCGTTAGTGGTTGATTTGGGGGTGTGACAGATTGGTATCAAGGGTAACCTGCCCATGTGTAACAAGTGTGGGAAGCATCACACTGGTATTTGCAGAAGGAGTTTAAGCTGTGACAGGTGTGGCAAGAAAAGCCACGAGGCAAAGGACTGTTGGGCGATTCTTCCCGAGCAACAAAACCGCCTAAGGCAAAACAACAACAATCATGGCAACAACAACCATGGAAACAACCGGGGCAATGGGAACAACAATGGTCAGAACCGTAATAACAACAATGAAGCCCCCAGAGGAAATGGTAATGGGAACTGCTATGAATGCGGTGCTCAAGGCCACATAAAAAGGGACTGCCCGCAGTTAAGAAGACAGGGAAACGGTAACCAAGGAAACAATGGTGGGAATGGTAATGGTGGAGGTAATGGCAACGGGAATGGTAACAACGGAAATGGTGGAAATGGCAGAGGAAGAGCTTTTGTCATGGGTCAAGGTGAAGCTCGCAACGATGCCAACGTGATTAACGGTAAATTCATCCTTAATGGTTTCTTTGCTACTGTATTGTTTGATTCTGGTGCTGAAAGAAGCTTTATTTCCACTAAGTTTGCTAAGCTAATTAATGCTAAACCGACTGCCCTAGACGCTAAGTATGTGGTAGAACTAGCAAATGGTAAACTTCACGATACAACTCAGATAGTTAAGGACTGTAAGTTAGAACTAGCTGGCCATACGTTAGGAATCGATCTTATGCCTTTCCCGATTGGTAGGTTTGATGTCATAGTAGGAATGGATTGGTTGTCTGAAAACCGCGCTGAAATTTTATGCCAAGAAAAAGTGGTTCATATTCCACTCAAGGACGGTGAAGTATTAACAGTTCAAGGTGAAAAAGGTGGAACGGTCACCGGTATTATCTCGTTTCTCAAAGCCCAAAAGTGCCTTCGTAAAGGACATTTCGCGATCCTTGCAAACGTCACCGACACGACACTTCCCGAGCGCAGAATCGACGACTACCCGATAGTCCGCGACTTCCGAGATGTATTTCCTGATGATCTGCCTGGTTTGCCTCCATTTCGACAAGTCGAGTTTGGAATCGATTTAGCTCCTGGAGCCGCTCCGATTGCACGCGCACCTTATCGTTTGGCGGTGAGCGAACTCAACGAACTCTCCACACAACTTCAAGAGCTACTCGACAAAGGATTTATACGTCCAAGTTCGTCTCCATGGGGAGCACCGGTATTGTTTGTTAAGAAGAAGGATGGAACGTTCCGAATGTGTATCGATTACCGAGAGCTTAACAAGGTTACGATCAAGAATCGGTATCCACTTCCTCGAATCGACGATCTCTTCGACCAACTACAAGGTTGAAGCTACTTTTCAAAGATTGATCTACGGTCTGGATATCACCAACTTCGCGTTCGTGATGAGGATGTCCCCAAGACTGCTTTCAGAACTCGCTATGGTCATTACGAGTTTTTGGTTATGCCGTTTGGGCTAACTAATGCGCCTGCTGTATTTATGGATCTGATGAATCGAGTGTGCAAGCCGTACCTCGATAAGTTTGTGATAGTTTTCATTGATGATATTTTGATCTACTCCAAGACAAAGGAAGAACACGAGGAGCACCTACGACTTATCTTGGAATTACTCCGCAAGGAACAGCTTTACGCCAAGTTTTCGAAATGCGATTTTTGGATTCGCGAAGTCCAGTTTCTTGGACACATTGTTGATCAGAATGGAATTCATGTCGACCCAGCTAAAGTGGAAGCTATCAAGAATTGGTCTACTCCAAGAGCGCCGACCGAAATCCGACAATTTTTGGGACTTGCCGGATATTACCGAAGATTCATCAAGGGTTTCTCGCAATTGGCTCAACCCTTGACGGCTAGTGTAGGTTAAAGTCTAAACAACTAATTCTAAAACGAAACTGAGAAATGTTTTCGGGATTCATAAGAACCCCAAAGCAAACCGTTTTAATATGGCTAGTGTAGGTTAAAGTCTAAACCACATGATATCACATGATTTCTAAGGATTGCCTTTTAACTGAAAAAGTCCTCAACTTAATTGTGCCATTAATTGTAAAGCGAGGGGATGTTGGGTAGATCTACTGGAGTTTGACAAACTCCGCCTCGTGACACTGGAGGTGCACGGAGGTACAATATCAGCATATCTGACCGTGATCCCGAGAGGACACGGGGGAGGCAAAGCCGCGATGACGTAGGTCCGCAAAACAAAATAGATGATGGCGCTGCCACTACAATTATCGGTCAGCTTTGGTACAAACTTCCTTAGTGCATGGAACAACGGATTAGCTACCCGCGATATCGGTTGAGCACTTTAACTATACAAAACTAGTACATACCCGATAACGTAGGTTACGAACAATACTTTTACTAAACCACAACACTATGATTTTGGTTATCATTAAGCACTGCTTTTCACAATTAAATTGTACATAAGAATATGTTTACACGATTATGATGTATGAGACCGGGCCACTGCATGACAAGCCCACTGTGAACTCACCAACCGTTAGGTTGACACTTGCGTGGTTTAAACTTTTGCAGATCGCTAAGGAGTATCCGGATCGGGTTGGCATGGCACACGAAGACATTTTATTTTTAGTTAAACTTAATTGAGAAATTAAAACACTGATTTTGTAAGGCACGTGGTTAGTGCTAAAGACAATGTTTTCCGCTGCGTACTGTTAACTTGTTTTTATTATTAATGTTTGGACTTTACTCTGATTCGTTTTAGTATTTGTAACTAATGGTTGTGGTCCTGGTTTCCTCGCACCCCTTAACGGTATAAACTCCATTAGTGGTTGATTTGGGGGTGTGACACCTGGTATCTGAGTGAACCCACGAGCAACTAAGCGTGCTTTGTATCGGTCAATAGTACCATCGGCGTTGTATTTTGTTTGACACAACCATTTTGAGCCAACCACAGTTTGAGACACGAGTCGGGGAACTAAGTCCCATGTGTCATTTTTCTTTAAGGCACCAAGTTCTTCATGCATGGCAATCACCCATTTAGGATTTTTTAGAGCTTGATGCACACTTTTGGGATCCACATGAGCAAATAGCGCAAAGTACAAAGGATGTTGAGAAATGTGAGCAAGATCGGCTTTGTGGTGTGGCATGAAGATTCCCCCTTTCGCTTGGGTAATCATCGGGTGTCCACCGGCAGGTTGAGACTGGTCTATTTGAGTGGCTGTTGAATTTTGCAAATCAGGGTTGTTGTTAGGATCGCTAGGCCCAGCAGTAGGAACGCTTGAAGGAGTAGGCCCAACATCAGAATCATTAAACTCAATACTGGGCTCAGGAGTAACTTGTGGCCCATTAAGAGGATTTATGGATATGGCGCGGGGGGAATATTTGTGAATGGAGGATGACATTTCTTTTTCTTTAGGCTGTTGTTGACTATTAGTTTCAATTTCAAGCTCCTGTAAAAAAAATTGTAACATCAATATTAGAGAAATTGTTAGTGTTCGTTGTACCTGAAAAAGGAAACACCGTCTCGTCGAATCGAGCATGCCTCGTGATATACACTCGAGATGTTAGTAGATCAAGGCATTTATAGCTATCTAATTGGAGCAACACTCGATGAACACACATGAAATGCTCCGAGGTTCGAGTTTATGGGGTAAGAAAAAAATTGACAACCAAAGGTACGGAAGTTGTCATAAATTGGTCGACGGGAGAAATTACTCGAAGATGATTTGTTATCCAACACTTTGGTGGGTAAAAGGTTTACGTTCGGCCCGCCCATTTTGTTGCGGAGTGTATGGGCATGAGAGTTGATGAAGGGTCCCAATATTTTTCAAATATTTGTATAAGTGTGTTATTAACGAGCTCCAAACCACCATTACTTTGAAAAACTAAGTTTCTTAGCAAACTGAGTTTGAACAAGGTTCAAAAATACTGGTAGGATTAGGCCAAATTCATATTTGGTTTTAAGTGCGTAAAACCATGTGAACCTTGAGTGATCGTCTATAAGTATAAAATAGTATTGATAACCATCGATCGAGGTAACCAAGACGGGCCCCATAAATCGCAATGAACTAGATCAAGAGTATTTGAAGCTCGTTTATCATTCATAGTAAAAGGTAACCGATGTGCCTTAGAAGTTTGACATGACGAGCATGACACGGGTTTAGGTAAAATAGAAGTAACATTAACACAACCTATTTTATTTAAAAGAGAACTAGTTTCAAACATAACATGGCCTAGGCAATTATGCCATGTTTTAAGGAAAATTTATTTTAAGATCCTGAAACAGTCATGAGGGCTTGGTGATCGACATGAAGCACGTACAAGCCATCCTTACATCTGGCCCGAGCTAGAACCTTGCGAGTACATCGGTCCTGAATGGCAAAACACGCTTTGGAGAACACAACATCTATGTTATTATCGGATGTAAGTTTACTTATAGATAGAAGGTTCTTTTTAAGTGATGGTACCACCAATACATCCTTTAGGGTGATGTTAGGTGTAACGAAAGAGGAACCCGTGTGCGAGATGGGTATTTGAGTACCATTAGCCATTGTGACAGTTATATTACCTGTGTAGGGGGTTTGATTTGCCAAGTTTTTAGGCTTTAAAGTCATGTGTGCCATTGCATCCGTGCCGACATACCAATCTGCAGCATCCGTGTTACCATGTTTTTAGGAAGAAAACAATAATGAGAAAATAGATATCATCTAAGACTGATCACTACCTAGCATTACCAAGACTTGACAACTGACTATCGCAACCAAATTGTCTTATGGATACATAATCCCTAAAGATTGAATCTTCAATTAAAACCACAGCCACAACAATGTATCCACTAATTCAATGACTTAGTTATAAGACACCAAATACATGATCTACGACCTAGGACCATAGATTAATCCTATTTTGAATGACCATGATAGAATAACAATTATAACCAAACCACATACCATCATATGCGTAATATATCTAGACACTTCACTAATCCTTTAACCCAAGACATGGAAGCTAAGGTTCTTGACTAAATATAAGGACACACTTCAATCAAAATAAAATATTTAAAGAACATCGTCACCAATTCCTATCTAGGCTCGCTAGAGTTCCTAAACACATATTGATATCATTAGATAACAACTAAGAAATAACATCAGTTTGATAAGCCGAACACGTCTACACCAAATATCAAACGAGGTACTAACAGGAATGGATCAAACATGGAAACAATAACACAAATATGATATGCAATAAGAATCAAATACGTTATACTTAAATCATAATTCATAATGTAATGCGATAGATCAAATGTCAAATCATACTTAAATCATAATTCATTAGCTGGGTGTGCTTTGTCTTTCTTTTTGTGTTTTACTCTTTGGGGTATGCCCCTTTGAGAACTAGTAGAGATTTCACTCTACTACTTGTACTTTGAAGTTTCTGTTAATACAAAAATCACCGGGGTAACCCTTTACCCAAAAAAAAAATCATAGACAAATACTAAATAGATCACATTGTCTTAGACGATATCCAAGAGGATTAGCCTCTCATAGTTACTTAACAGAAAATAGCAGCAATAATAACAAATCTAAACATTAAAAATGCAAACCGAAGGAAAACACTTGTCAAATCTTGGATCAGGAATGCTTCAGCACTTGATTGGCACTCCAAACAATCTTCTTTCGACTCCTTGGGCTTCTACAGACGTAATCAGAACTAAATTTCATAGGAACTCTTCAAAAGGATGTGAAAGAAGTGTATTTATAGTCACAAGTCACGGTTTCACAAATTAGGCGTAACAAGCTATGAACGATTGAAAAGTGAAGTGCATCACCCAAATTGGGGCAATCAACTATATAGCCAACTAAAGGGGTGTACACTAAATACACAAATAAATGAACAATAAATAAGAATTAATGAATAAATAATGAATTCTACTAATACCCCCCCCCCCCCTTCAAGCGAATGGTGACGGTCCAATGCGAAGCATGCCACAAAATTGTTCCAATTGAGTGGACTTTTGGTGAATATGTCAGCCACCTAGAGCTTGGAATGAATGAACTTGGTGTAAAGCTTTCCAGAAAGCACAAGCTCTCTAACAAAGTGATAGTCATTATCAATATGTTAGGCCCTTTTGTGAGCAATAGGATTTTGACAAAGGAATATGGCACTGTGATGGTCACACAAGATAGTAATTCAAAGCTGGATCAAGAGACAGTTGGTTGTTTCTTGGCACTCCATGAAATAAGGTTTCCACCTGAAAATATAGAGTAACTATAAGTCGACCGACGAGTCTCAATGCACTGGGCCTAGTCATCATCAGTGTAGCCTAAGATGGATGTGGAGATTGGTCTCGAGAAAGTGAAACTATAGGAGATAATCCCTTTGATGTACCGAAGGATGCGTTTAACGCATTGAAAATATGTCTTTGTAGGAGATTGCCTGAATTGACTGACTTGATTTACATCATATGAAAGGTCAGGTCTAGTTATAGTCAGATTTTGCAAGGAACCTACCAAGGAGCGATACTCGGTAAGGTTGTGAAACGGATCCCCATTTGTAACAAGTGTAACATGAGAGTCAAGAGGTGTGGGAAGGGGTTTAGCATCAAGTAACATAGCCCGTTCAAGAATGTCACGAGCATATTTCGACTGACTGAATAATAGACCTTCGATGGTATATATTATTTCAAGTCCAAGAAAGTAATTTAAATCACCAAGGTCTTTTATAGCAAATTTATTATGAAGACGAGCTATGAAGCGGGTGACCACGGCCTCCTGATTTCCTGTTAGAATCAAATCATCAAATAGACAAGAAGATACATTATACACTCATCTCTTTTAAAAATAAAGAGTGAAGTGTCTGCCATGCTGCATGTGAACCCATTTTTTAGTAAGAATGTGCTTAAACAAAGAAACCACGCACGTGGGGCCTACTTAAGCCCATATAATGCCTTTCTAATCCACATACATAATTTGGAGTGCGAGGATCTTCAAATCCTAGTTTCGCTAAGTTGCCCGTTTAAGAGAGGAATTTTTAACATCGAGCTGGTGTAGCTTCCACCTGTTAATGACAACCAAAGATAGAACAATATGAACAGTGGAGGCTTTTGATAACTGGACTAAAAGTGTGGGAGAAGTCAATGCCTGGTATCTGAGTGAACCCACGAGCAACTAAGCGTGCTTTGTATCGGTCAATAGTACCATCGGCGTTGTATTTTGTTCGACACAACCATTTTGAGCCAACCACAGTTTGAGACACGGGTCGGGGAACTAAGTCCCATGTGTCATTTTTCTTTAAGGCACCAAGTTCTTCATGCATGGCAATCACCCATTTAGGATTTTTTAGAGCTTGATGCACACTTTTGGATCCACATGAGCAAATAGCGCAAAGTACAAAGGATGTTGAGAAATGTGAGCAAGATCGGCTTTGTGGTGTGGTATGAAGATTCCCCCTTTCGTTTGGGTGATCATCGGGTGTCCACCGGCAGGTTGAGACTGGTCTATTTGAGTGGCTGCTGAATTTTGCAAATCAGGGTTGCTGTTAGGATCGCTAGGCCCAGCAGTAGGAACGCTTGGAGGAGTAGGCCCAACATCAGAATCATTAAACTCAATACTGGGCTCAGGAGTAACTTGTGGCCCATTAAGAGGGTTTATGGATATGGCGCGGGGGGAATATTTGTGAATGGAGGATGACATTTCTTTTTCTTTAGGCTGTTGTTGACTATTAGTTTCAATTTCAAGCTCCTGTAAAAAAAATTGTAACATCAATATTAGAGAAATTATTAGTGTTCGTTGTACCTGAAAAAGGAAACACCGTCTCGTCGAATCGAGCATGCCTCGTGATATACACTCGAGACGTTAGTAGATCAAGGCATTTATAGCTATCTAATTGGAGCAACACTCGATGAACACACATGAAATGCTCCGAGGTTCGAGTTTATGGGGTAAGAAAAAACTTGACAACCAAAGGTACGGAAGTTGTCATAAATTGGTCGACGGGAGAAATTACTCGAAGGGTGATTTGTTATCCAACACTTTGGTGGGTAAAAGGTTTACGTTCGGCCCGCCCATTTTGTTGCGGAGTGTATGGGCATGAGAGTTGATGAAGGGTCCCAATATTTTTCAAATATTTGTATAAGTGTGTTATTAACGAGCTCCAAACCACCATTACTTTGAAAAACTAAGTTTCTTAGCAAACTGAGTTTGAACAAGGTTCAAAAATACTGGTAGGATTAGGCTAAATTCATATTTGGTTTTAAGTGCGTAAAACCATGTGAACCTTGAGTGATCGTCTATAAGTATAACATAGTATTGATAACCATCGATCGAGGTAACCAAGACGGGCCCCATAAATCGCAATGAACTAGATCAAGAGTATTTGAAGCTCGTTTATCATTCATAGTAAAAGGTAACCGATGTGCCTTAGAAGTTTAACATGATGAGCATAACACGGGTTTAGGTAAAATAGAAGCAACATTAACACAACCTATTTTAGTTTCAAACATAACATGGCCTAGGAAATTATGCCATGTTTTAAGGAAAATTTATTTTGAGATCCTGAAACAGTCATGAGTGCTTGGTGATCGACATGAAGCACGTACAAGCCATCCTTACATCTGGCCCGAGCTAGAACCTTGCGAGTACATCGGTCCTGAATGGCAAAACACGCTTTGGAGAACACAACATCTATGTTATTATCGGATGTAAGTTTACTTATAGATAGAAGGTTCTTTTTAAGTGATGGTACCACCAATACATCCTTTAGGGTGATGTTAGGTGTAACGAAAGAGGAACCCGTGTGCGAGATGGGTATTTGAGTACCATTAGCCATTGTGACAGTTATATTACCTGTGTAGGGGGTTTGATTTGCCAAGTTTTTAGGCTTTAAAGTCATGTGTGCCATTGCATCCGTGCCGACATACCAATCTGCAGCATCCGTGTTACCATGTTTTTAGGAAGAAAACAATAATGAGAAAATAGATATCATCTAAGACTGATCACTACCTAGCATTACCAAGACTTGACAACTGACTATCGCAACCAAATTGTCTTATGGATACATAATCCCTAAAGATTGAATCTTCAATTAAAACCACAGCCACAACAATGTATCCACTAATTCAATGACTTAGTTATAAGACACCAAATACATGATCTACGACCTAGGACCATAGATTAATCCTATTTTGAATGACCATGATAGAATAACAATTATAACCAAACCACATACCATCATATGCGTAATATATCTAGACACTTCACTAATCCTTTAACCCAAGACATGGAAGCTAAGGTTCTTGACTAAATATAAGGACACACTTCAATCAAAATAAAATATTTAAAGAACATCGTCACCAATTCCTATCTAGGCTCGCTAGAGTTCCTAAACACATATTGATATCATTAGATAACAACTAAGAAATAACATCAGTTTGATAAGCCGAACACGTCTACACCAAATATCAAACGAGGTACTAACAGGAATGGATCAAACATGGAAACAATAACACAAATATGATATGCAATAAGAATCAAATACGTTATACTTAAATCATAATTCATAATGTAATGCGATAGATCAAATGTCAAATCATACTTAAATCATAATTCATTAGCTGGGTGTGCTTTGTCTTTCTTTTTGTGTTTTACTCTTTGGGGTATGCCCCTTTGAGAACTAGTAGAGATTTCACTCTACTACTTGTACTTTGAAGTTTCTGTTGATACAAAAATCACCGGGGTAACCCTTTACCCAAAAAAAAAATCATAGACAAATACTAAATAGATCACATTGTCTTAGACGATATCCAAGAGGATTAGCCTCTCATAGTACAAGCCATCCTTACATCTGGCCCGAGCTAGAACCTTGCGAGTACATCGGTCTTGAATGGCAAAACACGCTTTAGAGAACACAACATCTATGTTATTATCGGATGTAAGTTTACTTATAGATAGAATGTTCTTTTTAAGTGATGGTACCACCAATACATCCTTTAGGGTGATGTTAGGTGTAACGAAAGAGGAACTCGTGTGCGAGATGGGTATTTGAGTACCATTAGCCATTGTGACAGTTATATTACCTGTGTAGGGGGTTTAATTTGCCAAGTTTTTAGGGTTTAAAGTCATGTGTGCCATTGCATCCGTGCCGACATACCAATCCGCAGCATCCGTGTTACATTGTTTTTAGGAAGAAAACAATAATGAGAAAATAGATATCATCTAAGACTGATCACTACCTAGCATTACCAAGACTTGACAACTGACTATCGCAACCAAATTGTCTTATGGATACATAATCGCTAAATATTGAATCTTCAATTAAAACCACAGCCACAACAAAGTATCCACTAATTCAATGACTTAGTTATAAGACACCAAATACATGATCCACGACCTAGGACCATAGATTAATCCTATTTTGAATGACCATGATAGAATAACAATTATAACCAAACCACATACCATCACATGCGTAATATATCTAGACACTTCACTAATCCTTTGACCTAAGACATGGAAGCTAAGGTTCTTGACTAAATATAAGGACACACTTCGATCGAAATAAAATATTTAAAGAACATCGTCACCAATTCCTATCTAGGCTCGCTAGAGTTCCTAAACACATATTGATATCATTAGATAACAACTAAGAAATAACATCAGTTTGATAAGCCAAACACGTCTATACCAAATATTAAACCAGGTACTACCAGGAATGGATCAAACATGGAAACAATAACCCCAAATATGATATGAAATAAGAATCACATATGTTATACTTAAATCATTATGTAATGCGATAGATCAAATGTCAAATCATAGACAAATACTAAATAGATCACATTGTCTTAGACGATATCAAAGAGGATTAGCCTCTCATAGTTACTAAACAGAAAATAGCAGCAATTATAACAAATCTAAACATTATAAATGCAAACCGAAGGAAAACACTTGTCAAATCTTGGACCAGGAATGCTTCAGCGCTTGATTGGCACTTCATGCAATCTTCTTTCAACTCCTTGGGCTTCTACAGACGTAATCAGAACTAAATTTCATAGGAACTCTTTGGAACTCTTCAAAAGGATGTGAAAGAACCTATTTGAACTTTAAAAATAGTAGTCAAAACATATATTATGTTGAACTATTATAAAATAGTGTTCTACTTAAATATGTGATATTTTTCAAAAACTTAGTAAATATATTAGTTGAATATATATTATAAAATAGTGTTCTAAGTTAACTCTAAGATTACAAATACTTCTGGACACATTTGGGTGGAAACATAACTTATATCTATTTTTTTTAATAAATTTATACTTCTCAGTTAAATAAAGACGAGTCATAAATGGGTAGGCATGTATATGTTTTGTAAAGGAAATAACATACATTACAAGTTAAGTTGTGTCAAAGGATTATATAATCAAGTTTCATGTATAGAGATTACTTAGACATTTGGGTGCCTTAAATATACTAGGACACACATAGGTCAGGCGTACATGGACTTTTTCTACATCCCTGTCACTAGTATTCGATCACTCACGTATCAAGTGAGTCTCACGAACCAGCTGTACATACTTTCCTTGAGGGGAGATTACATGCAAATATTTACTATTTCCATTTCTCAGCAAATTAATTATGAATAGTACTATTAGGTTTGACAACCATGCCTTCCTTCCTTGTGCTTACTTTGACTAGAGGTCAAAACAAGTGCATTATTAGCCTAAACACCTCCATGTATATGATAGGCATGGGCATGGGCATTTCATATACAGTCTAGCATAAATTTCAGTTTGCTTATGGAAATATTATAGTACTGTGTGCACAACAATCAAATCATGGACTATTTTGTGGCGTATTACAATGAATTACGTCGAGAATTGGAACTTGTTAAGTCACCAACATTATTTGTTAACCCGTTTAAGAATGTTTGTCTCAATTCATTAATCTACTTGGATGTAAGCTTGCATGTCACATGGAGTCACAGATCATTCTAGGACTCATCACTGATTATTTTCATGCAAAAATTATTTGTGAAACAATTATTGATTCTTCCACATATTCTTTTATATAAAACTCTGAAACATTACGTCGTATTTTTTTAACAAATTTATGACATGTGCTTTCCAAAACCATTTTTTGGTAGTTCAATATAACTTGTGATGATGATCCATGAAGTAACGACCAGCGGGAAACCACCATGGTTGGGGTGTGACATCTACACATAGCTAAGATGGTTCTTTATGCACACCTGCTAACATAGCGGCCCGCACTATAGCTCCACCCATTTGCACACAAGTCAAGATAGTTCCTTATGTATCACTTCTTAGAAAGAAGTGACTATATACTCCTTTGCGCAAACATACTATGGAGTATAAGGTCACTACCTTATACTCCATTACGCACAACACTGGGAGCACTTTTTGCACACCTGCTAGAAAAAACGGTTTGTGCTTTGTCCTACTAGACCTCATCATATCTTAATGACTGGAGCCACTCAATCAACTGAACATGACACTCTACTTAAAACATTCCATGCACCACAGTTTAGAAAATTTCAAATAGAAATCCTATCAATATCAATATCCACACTGATTTCCAATCAATGACAAAGTAGTTTCCAACCGTTTAAATATAGTGGGCGGTGTTTAAAGCATTCATATATTCTTACTCATGGGATATCCCCCAATTTTCTATCAGTTCTTATATATAAAAAGTACTGCAACGTATCCACCACATCTTTGATATACCGAGCAACCATACAAACAATGTTTATATATAGGATGTACCGTAACATATCCACCACATTGATGATATAGAAAAACGTACCAATTATTCTAACACGTGAATACAAAATACATTATTAATACTCATAAGAACTTCCAACACTAAGCAGATAGTTAATCTATGACCACAAGGCACATTTAATGAAACATAACACGCAGAGAATAGCATCACACGAGCAATTCAAAGAAATTTCATAACCATAGCATACAAACCAGCCTAAAACATTAAAGAAAAGCTTAAAACAAAGCTTTATAAAATTCACCTTAACCTGAAAACACTTATCCTTGACTATCACAATCAACCCCTAAACCAATCTAAGTATCACATATGTCCTATTGTACTTAATAACCTAACTTGAATCACAATCCAAGACAATATCCCCATTGATATAGCCATAAAGAGTCCATCTGATGAATCTATGGTTCTAAACTGTAGCATAATTTCTAGATAAAATCCAACGTCAACTACAATTCAAATCTCGCATCCAATTGGGACATATAATCCCTTACAAAGGAGTGCGTAACCCGCACCACATAGGTGTCCAACCGATACCTCATGGCTGACTGCCCCAAACCATGTGTTACCCCAATCCACAACCTGTGGGTATCCAAAACGCACAACATGGGTGCCCATCCTAAGCCTCTCCTAGGTATCTAATCAGGTGTTGTGGGTTTTCACCCACAGCCTCCTTTAGGGCACATTTATGCCCTGCGGGTGGTCGTCCCATTATCTAGGGAGTATCGCACCACATTACTACACGCACTCACCCAAAACCTATGAATCCCTAATCTCTAAGGAATACTAGCAAAGGAAGAATACCTTCATGAATTTCCAGTCTTCATGCCGAATTTGAACTCACCGAGCTACATCCTTGCAATCAGGTACCGCTCCCACACACCAGACGGAAGACTTTGCATTTCACACTTGAATGCGCGTTAAAACAATAGGGTACTGTGCGAACATGATTCCCACAAAAGCCAAAGCAATTTCTCTCTCTAAAAATGTACAAAGGGAGAGATCAAGGTGAAAGAACGAAGGTGGTTGATTTCCATATTTATAGTATCCATCTACAGGCCACACGACCATATCCATATTGGGTGTCTAGAATATGGTCGTATGTCCTATGCAAGCTCTAGTGCCTCCATGTGTCCCTAAAGTGTTGTTCTTGTGCGCATTCAGGTGTCACACATTACGGTTATAGTGATAAAACATCATATGGCTGTATCGAGTGTGTGTGACAAGACTCAATTCTTGTCTTCATGATTCCCGATTCGTTACAACTTAGACTTCAGCCGCCGTTTTCACCGACATTCATCAATTGCATCCTCTTTCATCTACAAGTGGATTTATGCCTTCATGTGTCCTCAAACTTTAGGCCTAACATGTATATCGATACCGAAACTTTGATTTGCTACAATTCATTTGTTTCTTGACGGATTCTCAATTACTCTTGCACACACTCATTGTATCCTATAAAAAGTTACATATGTGTAATCCCCATCCTTAATTCCTAAAGGATCTAAAGATCCCAATTCAAGTCCAAACCAAATGACCCTTGAGTTAGTGCAATCTCATAAGCATTTGAAACTTGATGAGGATAGAAATAAATTAAGTCAAAACACACAAACAATATTTTTCGAATGGCAAGGTCCGAAATTCAAGCATTGAATTACAAAAGTGAGAAAATATAAAGTGCTTTCAACGCCAAAATATGACACATGTATTACTCATTAGATCAATATTTCAAGTAGAAATTAATATATTTTCACAAAAAGAAATTAAACTGTTTAAATTATATGTGATGTTTGTGATGGTTAGTTTATCTTAGGGGTGAGCATGGTTTGGTTCGGTTCGGTTCGGTTCGGTTTTTGGCTCAAACCGAACCGAAAACCGAATGGTTCGGTTCCTAGAAAAAAAACCATTTGTTTCTACTTTTTTTCAGTTCGGGTTTTTTTCCGGTTTCGGTTCGGATTCGGTTTTTTTAATATGTGGTTAAAATAATTTTGACTTTAAATGGCTAGTCTTAGTAGATAAATAGATAATAGTAATAAGCAAATATCGTTAACCATAAAATTTATAAAAAACACGTATAACAATACAAACTAAAAAAAATTAAATTCAAAAGTTTTTAACACTAAAGATCTTGACCCCAATCTTCATCGCCTTCGATGATAAGAAGAGGAAAGAAGAGGAGTTGCAACTCAAAAATGAAATAACAGATTGAGAGGGGACTCGAACTTGAGCCATCTTAGTGGTTTGCAAAGGTAAGTATCAATCGAGCTACACAAGAATTGTAAACAACTATAATTAAGTTAATTAAAATACACTTACATATCTATATAACTTAAAATTTTACATAAATTATTCATTCGGTTCGGTTTTTTCTTCATCCAGAACCGAAACCGAACCATAAGTTTCGGTTCGATTTTTTTCGGTTATTCGGTTCGTTTTTTGCAGTTTTTTCAGTTCTGATCCGGTTTTTTGCTCACCCCTAGTTTATCTAGCACAACATCAAGTAGACGTGTCCATCGAATCAAATTCTCGTTATTCGGGTTATTCAATCGAATTGTTCAAATTTGAAATATTTTAAAAGTAAATTAGAATTCAGATAAATCTTGCACAATTTGATTCTAATAAATTTATTCGAATTCGGATCTATTTAAATTAACCAATTTAAACTAAAAATAAAAGTATCTAATTTATTAAAAAACTATCTTTTACTAACATCTAATTTATATATAATATTTCAATTAGTTTTGAAGATAGAGTGGTCGGTAAAGTGTGGAACGGTCTTTATTCATCTCGCAGCCAAATGTCAAGACCATCAAACTTTCTTGGACTTACGGCCTATTAGCCTTGTGGGGTGCATCCCTAAGTTGATCTCCAAAGTCCTAGCGAACCGTATTAAGGGTCCTTTGATTACGATTATTTTCGAGCCTCAAATGACGTTCTTAGCCGGGTGAAATATCTTAGACGTTGCGTTGATTATTAATGAAGTTATGTCTGGATCAAGAAACATATGTTTCATTCTCCCCCTTTCAACGTTGGTTTTGAGAAGGCTTATGTCACTCTGGATTAGGATTTTATGGACGCCATCCTTTTTCAAATGAATTTTCTGTTAAAATGGCAGGGTTAGATTATGGGTTGTTTAGACGCCTCCCAGACTTCGGATTTCGTGAACGGTTACGTGGGAATTCAAACGTAGGGGGTTCGGCAAGGCGACCCTCTATCTCTGTTTCTCTTCCTTATTGCTATGGAGGCGTTGCACTGGATGTTTGATAAAGCTTCTTCTTTGGGGCTTTTTCGTGGAACTCAAATCCCGAACGATGGGCGTTGTATGTCTCACTTTTTTTTTGCGATGATGCCATAGTGTTGGGTGGGTGAATGGTCCCATCCTAATGTTGTGAACTTGATCCGGCTCCTTAGAGTCTTTGGTATGGCTTCGGGGCTTAAAATTAATCTTAATAAGTGCTCTATTTATGTCTACATGTGGATGAGATTTAGATTAATGAGAAGGTCGGTTTACTAAGGTGTTCGAGTGGTGTTCTTCCTTTTAAATACTTGTGTCTTGTTATGGGCGCTAATATGAACAGGATCAAACATTGGGACAACATTGTGAATCTTTTTAACAAGCAGCTTTCGAAATGGAAGGCAAGTCGTTTATCAATGGGGGAAGGGTGGTGCTCGTTAAAGCAGTTCTTGATAACCTCCTTACATACTTTTTCTCACTATATAAAGCCCCGGTAAAGGTCACTGGAAAACTAGAAGGGATCCGATATCGTTTCCTTTGGGGGGGGGGGGGGTTGTGATGGGACAAAAAGAAGTATTCATTGGGTGAAAAGAAAGGAGGTGGCGAAACCCGTTAAAGATGGGGGTTTGGGAATGATGCCTCTTGAAAATTCCAATAGTTGTTTACTCGCGAAATGGATCTGGAGGTTTCATAATGAACCTGAAAGATTATGGCATAAGATAGTTAGCGACATTCACTTTAAGAGATCAAGAAGCGGGTTCGTTCCTTTCGAAAGGGATTTAGGGGGTCTGTGGAATAGCATTTTGATAGTTATTGATCTTTTTCAGCATACTTTGGTGGATATCGAGGGCCTGATGGAGGTAGTCGGCTCTCGTGTGCGGTGGAAAGGTGATAGCTCTGGAGTTTTTACGGTTGCTGGTCTAAAAAGGTTGGTGGTGTCTTCTAACCCTCCTCATCTGTCTTTCATTATGCTGTGGAACAAGCTAGTTCGGGACAAGATCAACATATTCTTTTGGCGTGCGTTAAAGGGAATGATCGCCACTAAAGACGCTCTCTTTTGCCGAAATATTCAGGTGGAAAACATGGTTTTTCCTCTATGCGACAATGGGGTCGAATGTGCCTATCACCAATTGGTTGGGTATTGTGTTACGACGATTCTTTGGTAACTGGTTTCATTGTGGTGTCGGGGTGCCACCCATTTATGCCTTTGACCTAGAAGACCTTGTCAAGATGATGGAGGGTTCTCATTTCAATAGCAAGTCCAAATTGGTGTTCTCCGCCATCATCTCACTACGTGTTGGGTGTTAAGGAGGAGTACGAATGAGACGATATTTGAAGACAAAATGACCTACATTGTGGTTCTCTTCAACGATATAAAGTGCTTAAGTTTTTTATGGGTAAAAAATAAAGGCAAATGATAGGGGTAAAATGGGATGATTGGGATAAATTTTCCTTGTAATTTTTGTTCCTTTCTTGTTTTCCCTTTCATAGCAGCTTGCCATGTTGGGTGGTTTTTAATGAAATTGATTCAGAAAAAATGAATAAAATATGAGCGATTAACCGGTGTGTGATGATTAACACCTTAATAGTGTAGTTGGAAAAGTCCATTTCGTAAACTTAAGCCATGTATCAAAACTCGTGAATTGATAACTCTTAGTATTATTATTATATTGTATAATGCATGTTTGGGTTACTCGAATCATATAGATTCACTAGAACTAATTCCATTTCAATTCGCATTCGACTTATTTATTTTATTCGAATAAGGAGTCAATTCGAATAAATGTAAACTAAAATTCAAATAATGTATTTGAATTTCATTCGAATTAAAGAAAATGTTAGTATTAAATAATGAACACCGGCCCCTAGTAGCAGATTTTTATAAATATTAAAGCAATATGAGTTTGAAGTCTCGTCTAAGAAAATGAATATTAGTCATTAGATAAATTTTAAGAGTAGTTCTTAGAGGTTTTATCTTGGTGTGGTGAAAATAAAACAATGTATACATGAATAGAAAATTTTAAGGTTGTTGGTTGCCAAATGGCTAAAATTCGGTTGAAGACCGAAGAGGGTCCATTTGCAAAATTATTTTAGTGGGCCTTTTGGACCTGTCAATGTCAGATTTTACAAAATCAGACCATTCAAACATAGAATCCTTCCACTTTTTTGTTTGGAACGAAAGAACCCTTCCACTTACATCTTATAAATAGCCCCCCACTCTCACTACTCACTCTACCCCTCTCTTTCTCTCTCCTTAAAATCCTCGATCTCTCTAGGATTCTCCAATATGTAACACAGATCATTCAAATCAACACTTGGTTCTGGGTAAGAAAACATTATTTTCATTCATTCATATTATGATTTTGTTTTTGTTTTCAAACCCCTCAAACTTTGATCATTAGTTCAACCATTGTCACATGTTAGTTAACTTTAAAAACAAAATCAATAGAAAAGGTAGGGTAAACATCAAATCTGTTACAAAACCAATTGTTATTTTTTGTAAATATTTTAGTTTTTTCTGTGTCGCTACTTTCTTCCTAGACATTAGTAATGAAAATTTAGTCATTCATAGAGAATTTATTATTATATATTATATGTGCATATGATTTTTGGATTTGTTTAGAAATGATTCGTTTTCCTGTTGATATTAAGATTAGCATTTCTTTTAATACCAGAAATCTCTTTTTTCCCTAAAAATTTATTAACATTTTTTAAACATCAAAACCTAGAATCTTTTTGGGAAAAAAATCATCTCAGCTACACTATGACATCACTTTACCAACAAAGTTTTCCTTTAGGGATTTAAAAGAATAAAAGTTGCCGAATTGACTGTAAAACTGTAATTTTCTTCCTATAAACAATAGTATATCATCTGCCCATAGTAACAAAAAGTGGAGATCATATTTTGACTTTTTAGGTTTGTTGTTAGATTTTCATTTTACTTTTCAAGTATACCTATTGCTATATCTATATATGTAACAGGAAGAAGATATGAAGCTTTAAATACTCCGAATGTTGTCATAAGTGATGGTGCTACCTTTGGCGTAGTCATGATGGTTATGGAGAAGAAGGCGAAGGCGATTCTTGTTTGTTGTTAATGATCCTGGTGTTATCCTTACCTGAGCTTTTACCTCGATCTCTTTTCTTTCTATTGTGCTTTTGTTTCTTTATAACTTTTTTGATTTGTTGCCTTTTTTTCTTCTTGTAATTTTTCTTTTTTTGACCTTGTAAAACCTTTTCTTGACCTTGTAAGACCCAATGATAACTTTTTTGTCTTTAGCAATTGTTATCATCGGGATCTTTAATCACCACAAAGTGATAAAAGGTTGTTTTGTTGTTTTCTTTGTTCCCACCCAACTTTAGTTCTCCTTCCTTGTCTATCCCTCCTGAGCTATTCCCCTTTTGTCATCCGTGCACACTTAAATGTTTATTCCAACTTGAATTCGTTAGTTTGGTGGAATTAACGAATCCTACCATCTATTTCTTCTTGTTCTAAAAAAATCTATTTCTTCTTAAGCTCCGTCAACAAGTCCAATGCAAAATCCTCTGTTTGTCGTCGTTAAAAGTCAATCATCGGCGTATCTTCAGTAAGACCACAGAACATGAAACAAAACACTAGAAGATTGTAGCTTATAAATTCAAGATCTATGCCAATTTTTGTCTTTTTTTACATTTCTTTTTCATTATTCGATGAAATCTTAAATTTAAGGTTCTATCTAAGTGAAAAAAAAATTAAGATGCCAATGAGTTTTTGGGTTTTTTTATTTTTTATTTTTTTACAGCTTATAGTAATCTATTTGGTATGTGCAAGTGCTTTACTCTCTCTCTAAAATCACAACACCCACATATGTGTGTGGCAGTAATTATTCTGGTAGGATATCAATACTACATTGGATTACCTGGGCAGAAATCTGTAGAAGTTCAGTCTTAGGATATGTTCGTTTAAACTTAATATGTGAGAATAAATTGTGTTGTACTAGAACAGTGTAACTATGAGAGATGTACAAACGATTACTCCCTATGTATAGATGGGCTTGCTCATTTTAGTTTGTCCCATAAATACATCAAATTTAATAAACAAATTATCTTTTTTTTTAAATTAATCCTTGTACCTTTATTATAAATATATATTTTCTCAATAAATGATTTCTTATAAGTTCTTCAACTCAATAACTTGTTAAATACGCGAATAAAATTAACGTTATAAAAACTAAAGATTACTTAAATATATGATATGGTAGGGGTGAGAAAAAACCAAAAAACCCAAAAAAACCGAAAAAAAAACCCAAACCGAAACTTAAATTTATGGTTTGGTTTCCGTTATTAGTTTTCCAAAAATTGAAAAAACTGAACCGAACCGAATTTAAAGTAGTTATACAAAATATTAATTTAGTAGCTACAGAACCTTTTAATAAGAGGGCTATAACTGAGGATCCGAGCAATAACCTGCTTAGCACAGTTGGTCGCTTCCTTTTCCAATGACCAGGATCACAAGCTCCACCCTCTCTTACGTCAAATTTATTTTTTAGCTTACCATATTTCTTCTGCTTCTTTCTTAAAATTTAATTTGTTCCTATCTCACATCGAATCTTAGACAATTTCTGAAGCTCCTTCCTATCCATGGAGGAAGACAATCACCAAAATCGGAGCTTGGATTGCCTCAGTTTGCTCGGACCCTTTCGTAATCTAAATACCTAGCTATGTTTATGGCATGACAATTTAATGTAACGTAAAAACATGACTGACTTGAACAAGCATTTCAATTGAATTTAAATTTATAATCAATCATTTTTGTCAACTCTATATGTCACTCGTACATGACAAATTTAAACTTATACAAAATTCAAAGGTATTTCAATTGGATTAAATTTTATAATCAATCATTATTATCAACTCCACTCGTACAAACGGTTAACTTGGTGTTTATGATGCTAAAAAATACGACAAATTGCAATGGACTTGTTAGGACATGTCACCTCATTATTATCAACTCCACTCGTCTACGGTCGTCAAGACCGTAAGTACGGCCGTCAAGACCGTATGTGGTGATGTGGCAAACTGTGGTTGTCTTGGTGGACCAATCGTCGTCAAGGTCGTGCTTACGGTCGTCAAGACCGTAGTTGAGTGACTATTTTGAGAATAAAAAGTCAAGGGGCTATTTTAGTCTCAAGAATTGTCAACATGGCCTCTTGTCCTTTTCCCATATGTAATTGGGTCTACAGTCTTGTTGTCTTTGGTGACGTGGCAAACTGTGGTTGTCTCGGTGGACCAATCGTCGTCAAGGCCGTGCCTACGGTCGTCAAGACTGTAGTTGAGTGACTATTTTGAGAATAAAAAGTCAAGGGGCTATTTTAGTCTCAAGAATTGTCAACATGGCCTCTTGTCCTTTTCCCATATGTAACTGGGTCTACAGTCTTGTTGTCTTTGGATAGGATTTGCAATGGTTGTAACCTTTTTGATGTATAGTCATCAGAATAATGTTATTATTTTATATCTGTGCTGATGCAAACAAAACAATGGAATTGGAACCCTCAAATCCAATGGCTTATCTTCGCAAAGGGTGACTCTCATTGAACAAAAAAAAAATTATTATAATTCAGTTTTTTGTATAATGCATTTATGTATCTGTTTCATGCACCATGTACTTTTAAGTAGCCACTATTTCTTCTTGTATATTAGTTGTGAGATGTAAAGCATTATAATTGATGTGATGATTGCAAAATTCAGTATAACCATGAAATATTGTTTATCAATTAGGGGGAGGTTCAAATGAGAAGTTTGTTTTGAATAAGAAGGATAAGAAAGAATTCAGCCCTTGGATCTTGATCTAATAAAAAGAGGAGGGTATTTTAGTCTTAGCCATCTTTGTTGACTTTTTACCTACTTCCCCCATTTTTTAAAACATTCATAACTTTCACACATGACATTATTTTTTTTAAAAAATTACACCATAAAAACGAGCATTTTTTATCTTTAAAACGCGTATAGTGTTGCTATATAAAAATAAAAAAAATACTCTATCGATTTTTGACACAATGTTTAGATCATTGTGTCATTGTGTCAAAATATTCAGTTCATTGTGTCATTGTGTCATTGTATCAAAAGTATATATAGTGTTGCTATATAGAAAATTAAATACTCTTTCAGTTTTTTGACACAATATGACAATGATCCGAACGTTTTTGACACAATATGACACAATGATCTGAACATTTTGACACAATGTCTGAATGACACAATGACCTGAACATTTTGATACAATCGAAAGAGTAAAGTTTTTATTGATTTTATATATAACATCACTGTACGCGTTTTAAAGATTAAAAAATTGCTCGTTTTTATGGTAGTGTAATTTTTATAAAAATAATGTCGTATCTAAGAGTTATGAAGGTTTAAAAGATGAGGGGAATTTGATAAAAAATCAAAAATGGCCTCATATCTTTTGTTTTCTTAATTTTTCTTTCTAATTTTATACAGGAAAATTTTGGACCATAGATCTTCATTTAATTGAAGATCTAATGTCTATGATTCCTTCTTATCCTTCTTATCCAAACTAAACTTCTCACAATAACCTCACTCAATTAATTAGATCTAATAACAATCGTATGTGAGTTCACTTGCTAAAGAGAATACATGTTAGTAAATCGTTAGAGTCTTTTATTAGTATGTAATTATGTTAATGGGTCAAACATCATATTTATGGGCCGGAGACCATGTTTATTGGGTTGTAATTATACGGGAACCCAACCCGTTAGAATAAAGGCCAAAAACGATGCCAAGTATGTTTGGATAGTCAGTTTCGTTAGGGACTGTTAGGAGGTTGTGTTGGTTAGGAAACAACTACCAACGGTGTTAGTTTAAACCGTTAGTAGGGGCTCGAATAAATAGGGTTGGTTGTGCAGATTGTAAGTTTCCAATGTTCTAATCAATTGTTAGTTTCTGTTTTTCTCTCTAACTTTTCATACGCAAAACACACACACACAGTTTCCACAATTTCATTCGAGATTCGATCATGTTGTCGAAGTTAAAGAATCGAGTGCAGAATGATGATCACTTGCATGATCATGAATAGAATTTCAGTGGCATCAGAGCCACGTTTTCTAGACGAGATCCAGGGAGGACAGACAGGGCAGTCCATTGGCGATCGAAGTTCATGTCCAGCGGGGAGACGGGCAATTCTCCATTATCATCATCAATTGCAAGAAGTGGGGACATGATTCCTCACGTGAAGTTCAATTCGGAAGGCTGTAACCGAGTGCACCAGTCCGATGCAGGAGGCGAGGGGGTGACATCGGGTTTTTTCGAAGTTGAATATGCAAAACAATGAAGGCATGAAGGGCAAGGCGGTGATGTTGGATGAGGGACAGATTGGAATCGAGCCCAGACGGGTGAGGGGTTCCAAAAAGAAAGGTTTACAGGCAAGGGGAAGTGGTAAAGTTCACAAGGAATTGGCAACTTGCTACGTATGTGATGATGTCCGCCACTGTGCACTGTTCTATCCAAGTAAGTTTTTGGATATACCAAAATCAGTCAGGGAAGTAGAGTTTTTTGTGCATGGGAAAGATGGGGGTCTTTTGAGTGAAATGTGGCATGTAGCACTTGATTGAAACACCACATGAGTGGTAATAAATCGATGTTTGTAAGATTTAAAAGCACGTTCGAAGTGGATACAATCGAAGGGGAGAATGTTTTTATCTTTTTTTGGGTAAAGGGTTACCCCGGTGATTCTATTGATACCCAAAACAATGAAGAACAAGTAGTGAGGAAATCGCACACTAGTTCATACATGGGACAGGCCCCAGTATGTAACAAAAAGAATCAAACAACCAGACAAAACAAGCAAAACCAACAGACGACTAGTCTAAAAACAACTAGTGAATAAAAGAACTAGAAGGAACCATCTCAGCCTCCATCATCGAATACAATCCAGCCACAGAAGCACCACCCAACCAGAAGCACGAAACACCAAAACAGTAAGTCCATCATAAAAATCCACGTTGGATCAAAGGAGTGCTCGCTCCTTTAGATGAAGAACCCATGAGTTTACTTGTAGCATTACCCTCATTCACAACCTCATTCACCATTTTGTTCAGATCCCCATCCATATCATCTAGATCATCAATATGGCCACCCAGAGCCCCATATTTATTACCAACCGGAATCTGCGATTTGGATGGATCAGGACCCCCACCATTATTGCGCTGAGAGCCATCAGCCCCCTTATTACCATTCCCGTTAACCGGTCTGTAAACAAAGTTAGGCTTTTGGTTGTTAGGATTACCACCCGACTTTTTCCCGGTTTTCCTCTTTGTGACTTTGACAAACCCATCATTATCTATAACAGGTTCGTTCAACGGAGTAGTCGCACATCGTTTTGGACAAGAGTTCAGATCATGGCCAAACAGACAACACGTGGCACAACGGGGAGGCCTCCATTCATATTCAACCTCAATGTTACCCTTCACAAGAGCATCACCCTCTAAATCAGGAATTGCGATGGTTAAGTGATCTTTAAAGCTCATAGAAGCAGAGATCTCCACAAGTGCCCTAGCAAAACTACTTCTACCCCATCCATCAAGACACATAGAGGCAGTATAAGAGTCGAGACATTTTGGCTTACCAATTTTTGAGGCAAGCATGCTTAACCCATCATCCGTATAGGCAGCAAGAGGCACATTATGTAATTTAACCCAAACAACCGTCTTAGTAATATTATCTTTTTTTAATTGAGTTGTAGGGGACCATAAGTTAAGAAAAATTGGCCGATTACGTATTAACCACGGACCACCTTCCAACGCACCCATCATGCCCTTTCTATTCTCAAATTTGAAGAAGAAGAACCCATTAGCATTCATCATCGCTTTTTCCAATCCAAATTTTTTCCAACTTTGACGAACAAAGTAGTCCACCACAGGAAACGCAATCCGTTCCCCTAGAAAGTAACCATAGAGATTGTATCCCACTTTATCTTGTACATGTTTAACAGAAGCACGAAGGAGAACCACATCAATACCATCAACCGACACATCAGAATTTAAGAATCTAAAGTTTTAATGGTTTAGAGGAGCTGTTTGACATCTTTGAAGATGTATCACCCATTCCCGATAATTTTTTAGCGTAGGTTACCTGTTCAGCTGAGTTCTCAATAGCCCCACCTTGCGATATGCATTCATTCGAAGCCCCACCACCCTCAACAACCCTAGCGTTAGTAACAGTTTCTTCTGACACAAGAGAATGCCGGATTTCTTCATTATGTGTCGATAGCTCCTCCATGCATGGCTTGAAAGTGCTATCAACGTCTGGATTATAATCTGTATCGGCCTTATATTCGAACACCGATTCAGGCATAGCGAAAGAAACTTTTCGACTCGGCGAGACCTGCGGTGTATCGGCCATAGACGGCACATTGAAGGATCCCACAACCAGTTTCGAATTCTTGAGAATACCATTACCCGAAAGAATCTGGCCCTCAATGTTCTTCAGTTTAGAGAAATTCGGTCCAGATTTAGTAGGTTTAGAAGATCCCATGTTAATCGGATCTTGAAAACCCTAGTCGACGGCTGTAAAAATCAGCGCAAAAAAGATGAGAGCAAGACAGATTGCGATAAGCACAATCAGACAAACATTACTATCTTGTTCAAATCGATCGAGAGGTATACCCCAGCAACCAACCAGATCGAGAAAACAACAGGATTAAAAAACGATGCGAAAAAAAAAACCCTAGAGAACCATAAAAACCCAGATCGCAATTCTCAAACCGGAAGAGAATGAGTAGCGATATCCCAAGCAAGATCAATCAGAAAGATCAATTTACCCAAGAACACCAAATCGCCAAGGAGGAGGAGAGAGCATCGTTTTTTGATCGAGCCGAACTTCCTAAATGAGAATGTTTTTATCATTATACATGGGAATCGGTTAGACTAAATTGATCGTGGAAAACTCTATTCGCATGATATAATGTGTATTACGTACCCAAATACACGGAAAACTCTCTTAGTTTGGATCAGTTGACACACCAAGGTCTGGAAGTCATATTTGATGGAGGAAAATGCTACATCGAACGTATGATTAAGAGAAAGATGAAGTATGAAGAGCCTATTAACATGGGTGCCTTGGCGGACATCGAATATGCCTATTTGGAGAGGTATTTTGAAAGGTTGACAAAAAAATAGAGTATAAACGAGACATAGATGCACTCGAAGCATATCTACATGGATGGTATGATGGTCGTGTACAAGAAGAACAAGATGATGAGACTCTCAACATTATCATTGAAGGGGGTGATGTGAATGATATAGACTCGGGTGTTATACAAGGAGGACGTGATGATCTCTTTGTTAAAGAAAAAGAAGCAATCCAAGAATATCATTCACTACTTGAAAGGGAACCACATATGGCGAGATGCAAGAAATATGGAACAAAATAAACTACGATCCCACTACGTTAACCGGTGAGTCTATAGTCTTGATTAATGATCAAAATGTGAATAGTTGCATTAATTTCACAGAACTATTGAAAGTTCACGATCTATTCATGAAACAAAAGTTTGCCTTCCATGTTGAGTTCGAAAACTTGGTAGAGTGATTCGTTAAAGACTATCTTAGAATTCTAAGGATCAAGTCTTTTTCACCAACGTTGTTGGATGGGAGTAGAATAGATATTCTTGACATTATTTGGCGGTACAAATGGAAGGGGGATACGACATAGTATGCCAAGAGAAAGCATGGAACAAGGTTGGTAGAGACATGGGTTATGGGTTCAGTAAAGGCAATGGAATCCGGTTGGCCTACGTGAAATACTTGGACCTACTCGAGTTCTATTACCATGAAGCAAAGAACAAGATTCAATATACCGACAAAGAGAAGGATGAGATAAGAAGGTGCAAGGAGAAAGAAAGAAGGAACAAGGAACGAATTGCTCGAGAAAATGGAGAAGAACAAGGTGTTCAAGGAAATCCAAAGCGGAAGAAAAGGTGTGTAAGTGTAGTTCGTGACTTTCTAGCAGGTTGTGGACCAGTAAGAGGACTCGTTGGCATGCATGAAGGAGCAAAAATTGAAGACAACAAAGCAGAAGAAGAAGAGGCTGCCCTGGGTCAATTTGTTGATGAGGATTACATCCTCCTTGAACTAGGAAGTTGAAGAAACACAACAGCAAAGTCAAAAATGATTTAAGGGGTATATTGTTGGTAAATCGTTAGAGTCTTTTATTACTATGTAATTATGTTAATGGGTCAAACATTATATTTATGGGCCGGAGGCCATGTTTATTGGGTTGTAATTATACGGGAACCCAACCCGTTAGAATAAATGCCAAAAACGATGCCAAGTATGTTTGGATAGTCAGTTTCGTTAGGGATTGTTAGGAGGTTGTGTCGGTTAGGAAACAACTACCAACGGTGTTAGTTTAAACCGTTAGTAGGGGGTCAAATAAATAGGGTTGGATGTCTAGATTGTAAGTTTCCAACATTCTAATCAATTGTCAGTTTCTGTTTTTCTCTCCAACTTTTCATACGCAAAACACACAAGCACAATTTCCATAATTTCATTCGAAATTTGATCATGTTATCGAAGTTAAAGAATCGAGTGCAGAATGATGATCACTTGCGTGATCATGAACAGAATTTCAATACAAACATCTGAACTATAGTAATGTTGGGTGCAGTTTTCTGAATATAGATTGCAAAATATCAGATTTTATCTCATTCAGGAATTACTACACATTTTAGAAGACTACTGTGACCATCCATTAGCTGCATTACTGAACACTGTTATGCTAACTATAATTAAGAATTTAATCAATAATCCCGTAGCATGGTTAGTATCTAAGTGTTTCTTTTTCATAGGTTATTGGTTCGAATCTATGGGCATATATAAATGTATTTCTACCTAAATGAATACACCTTCTTTGCAATTTGTCCATCAAGGTATAGCTGTTTCTTATTTCGCTTCCTTTTTAACACCCACTTTGTAGTTTATCCCACATCGATGCCCAACCAATTTAACAAGCCCCTCACTCTCTTAAAATTGAAACAAACATCCCTTAAATCCTCTAAACAACCGATTAGCTGTGAGATAAGTAGACCCTGTTCGAATTGACCATGGCCAAGCGGGGCCTGATCCGACCTAATTGGTTTCGGTTATAAACTGAAAACCGAATTGAACCAAGTTTAAAACCGATGAAACCGAACCGTTTGTAACTGAAACCGATCGGTTTCTACAACTAAAAAACCAAACCATTCGGTTTCGGTTGCGGTTTGAGCTAAAAACTAAACCAAACCGAACCGAGTGTACTCCTAATGGGTAATTTTTTAATATATAATAGTAATTAAATTTTCCAATTGTATAATTAATTTCATTTGGCTTTCAT
This sequence comes from Deinandra increscens subsp. villosa, assembly GCA_039602395.1. NCBI lineage: Eukaryota > Viridiplantae > Streptophyta > Magnoliopsida > Asterales > Asteraceae > Deinandra > Deinandra increscens. The sequence continues at coordinate 65,501,344 of JBCNJP010000003.1, forward strand.
CAAGTGTTTCAATGATGTATATATATATTTTTTTCATATATCTATTTAAAAAAATTTGGTTACTATAATGAAACATATATAAATATTGGTTATTATTTGCTAATTTTTCCCTCTAATTTGAATGAAGTTGTTGTGAAGCTTCTTTATTATTTAATAAATTTTATTTTATTACACTTACTTATTACCTCATATATCAAGTAAATTTAAAAGTTTTAATCACCAAATAGTAATCAATATTTATCTATTTTATTTGTCCAACTCAGTTTTTAAAAATTTATAATTTAGAAAATATTTATACAAGATTAGACCACCTAATGAATTTTGATCGATTGATTTTTAAAGGGGAAAAAAAGTTTAAGTGACTTTAGTAAAACACTAGACAAGAATTTTTCCTTATATTTTACTAAATTGATTGATGTTGTCTTCTTTGTGCCTAATAAAATTAGGACGAGTTTACGTTACAAATTCATCATCTTGTAACTATGTTATTGTAATTATTTATGGAAATTATCTCTAAAATTCTGATAATTAGATCAAAATTTATTCAGAAGTTGTCACAAGTACAAGCCTCCATGTTCGTCATAGCAACCGCTGCCATAACGTAACCGGAAAATGCCCAAGACCTTTTGAACCACCGCGTCGTGCAATCAGATCGCAATCATGCCACTCCACCAATTCGCCTCTTCTCCACTGTCGCAACAACATCCGTAGTGTTTTCCGTCGATGAAGGTGGATGACCGGGCATGCGGATGGACTCTATGTAAGACTTCTGATGAGGGCACATTGTGTGGCAAAGCATCTTGAATTTCTGTAGCATGACCATCGATTCCAAATCAACCGACCACCCAATTTACATTGTAATGAGCAAGATTTCATCTTTTCAAATTTCAACGCCTCCCAAAGTCGCAATCGTTGTAACCATTCTTTCGACGTCAACGTATTTTACGTCGACAACAATAGAGTAATAGCTGCTTCCACCGGTGGCCTAGAAGATTCGTGTTAAAGTCTCTTACGCTGTTTATGTACTCGTCGGAAACCAACAGGAATATGGCGGGATGCCCTGTGTTTGTCAGGGTTTGAAGATGATGAAACGTGTCTATTAGTGAACCAGTGGGGGAATTAATTAATTTGGGGGGGGGGGGGATTTTATTTCTTTATTAATTAGTTATTTTTTTTATTATTTAGATGAAATTACATAAATAGTCCCTCATGTATTAAATTGTTTGTAAGTTACATAAAGAGTAATTTTGCGTAGATATGCCCTTATATTTAACGGAAATAATTAACAAAGTTAGTTTTATGAACCAAACTCATTAAAAAATACAACCTTAGGGCTTGATATATTAAAAAAAAAATTGGACTGAAATGATTAAAACGTTCACATGGACCGAAATAGTAATTTACTCAAGATAATATCACTTGGGAGGACTTGCCATTGATGCGATTAGTAATCGTTTTATCAGATCTCACCAACAGACCCGAAAACCGTTAGTTCAGTATGAAAACCTGCAATTCTTGAGAAAAAAAATGCGATTGATGACCTGTAAAAGTCGTTAAAAATCGTGTAATACTTGAATCTAGATATCATGTGTGTTGGATATTATGTGTTAAGAACCGAAAAATCTTGAACCCAACCCGGTTACGACCCGTAAGAGTTACATCGGGTGCAACGAACTCTAAACCCGCTTACTAGTTAACCGGTAAAAGAAACGGAAACGTTTGATTATATATCTATAATACTTGATATACATATTAGAGAGAGAATGTTGAAAGTTGAATTTTTAAGAAATGTACAAGTCTTTATGCATGATTTATAAGACTTTGATGCACAATTATTGAAATTTTAAAGGGTATAAGATTAGATGCTTCATGTATAATCATTTAAAACATAAAATCCAAATCCACGTAAAACAGAAGCCCTACACGCGTGTTCTTCTCTTTCAAAACACGACGCACGCGCCTGTAAAGCAGAAGCCGGCTCATCCCTTTCAACCACCAGATGCTTCTTTTCCCTATTTCCGGTAAGAATTCAGATGCCTTTCCCTGTTTTCTTCTACATCCTACCCTAATCCATGTCAATCCCCACCAAGAGGTTGAAGAAAACACAAATCTTATGGTTCATCTGGTTTGGAGCCCTAATCCGACGGTTCAAGCAATTTTTCACACGGATTCATCTATGATTTTGACGAGGATGGAGCTTGGGTCGAATTGTATGTTGTCTATAAAGTCAGTGCAAGATTCAGCTCATTTGACACATCCCTATGCATCGGCTTTCAATTTCTGGTAATACTATATTTGAATTCTTTCTGATCTGGTATTTTAAAGCATGTAGAGTTCCAAATTAGTGACGCTCTGATGTCCATTACGTCTTTTGCGCTTGAAATTATGCCTAGGGTTCTTAGTTGTTCTATAATGTTTTGAAATGTTGATGATTCATAGTGTATGTAAAGATGCTAGGAATCAATGTTTTTGTTCACTTGTTGTTTGAGTTTTTGAAGATTTGTTCTTATTTGGCAGTTATAACTCGAGATGGATTGTAAACTGCAACTCCTAACGCCTCAAAAGCGACCTTTTCTGTACCGGGTATGTTGTTCTATTTGCTGGTTTAATATGAGTTGTTTGTGGTTGTTCATTGTGCAGGTTCTGATTTGTAGCTGGGTTTGCTTTGCTCTAAGAGGTTCTGATTTATAGCTGGGTATGCTTTGCTAAAGCAACGTCTTTATCCTTACAAATATTTTATAAGGAACTTGGTTTTCCAAATGTTTTGAACAAATTTACAATAATCAACTTCTACTGCGGTTGTCTTTGTTGTTTTAGGACTAAATTGTTGATGGCGTTGACCCACAAGCTGACCTAATTATGGAGAATGAGGTTTATAGGGTTATATTAGAGTTTATACTGCAAGTTAAAAGTTATATACCATGGACCGACCAGTCCTTTAAACCTAGACGTGATTATCTTATTGTTCTAAAAATAGTTGATAAGGTATTTATTTGGCAGGTATGGACGGTTGTTTGTGTGTATATTACATGGGTTCTTAAACAGACATTTTACAAAGCAGAATGGTATCTAAGTCAATTTCTCTAAAAACAATCTTTTGAATATAACCATATCGATTGATTAGTTGTTTAATTTTTTATAAATATATATTCTGCTAAATGAGATTAGCATACTGACTGATTAGTAGTTTAATTTTAAATCTACCATCTGATGCTCGGTTTCTTACATGGTGTGTTTATGGTGTTTCATGGTTGGAGATTCTTCTGAGTCAAGATAAAAGATTTGGGAACTAGAAGAATTATTTATTTGCACATAAGAGTAAAAAATTGAATAGAGAACTCAAGGATATTTTTATCAATCTTCTTCTGTATATTAGTTGTTCATGTACACACAAACTTACTTAAACTTGATTTACTTTTTACTAAAATATAATTATATGATGGTCAGGCAATGAAGCTTCTCATTAAATGTGTTTTGTATTTAATTGCCAATGCCAAATATAACATTCAATCTTAAATGAATAGTCCAAGGTTGTGGTTAGTTGCTGCTTTTGATATGAATTAATTCATTTTTAAATGAAATGTGCAGTGTACAGGACTGTGATTGATGAAATTAGCATATATCCAGTGTATTATCGCCATATGTTTTGTGTATTATCGATAATTTTGACTGATGCTTATTTCTTTTTTTTCTTTTCTTTTCCCTTTCATTTCCTTTTGGTCTTTCATGTGATTTATTTGCCTGCTCAGATTATGAAATCAAATAAATCTTAAATGAATAGTAGGTTGACATTGATCTTAGTATTCGTTTAGTTGTACTTTCTTATATAATCAACAATTTCCATGAGTTGACATTGATCTTAGTATTCATTTAGTTGTACTTTCTTATATAATCAACAATTTCCATGATAGATTACATAGGATGAGTATGCGGGATCGAGCAAATAATAACACAATCTCTGGTCCGATACTCAATGTAAATATCGCATTTGTTGATTGTCGACCGCACTAACAGAAATGAATATCGCGTTTGTTGATTGTCGTGTCGCCATAATGATGAAAATCTTATCAAGTCTTTCCATATAAGATGGTCAAGTCTTTTTAACTTAACCACACTTTTTAATTTAATAACAAGTCTCTTTTAGACTTTTGTATGCTGGTTGTAAAATAAAAAATTATATATGAAATATGAATAAAGGTTTGAATATGGTAATGGATATCTATCTTTGCTATAGTAAATACATGGATGGTTATACCCAATATTTTCAAAACCGGACCGGACAGCGAACCAGTCGTTTAACCGGTTTACTGTCGGACTGGATATAAGAAGCGAATAACATTATGCAACAAAACTAAATTATATTCAACTGCGTATTGGTTCATGACCATAAACATCTGTTGCACAATCACTGTCGCTGCATCACGCGGTTTTCTTCTTGGTAAAGCTTGATTTTACTTCAATATTTGCGTTTATCACATACAATAGTTGTATACAAACTTATCAATTTTCTATATATCTAACTGTTTGAACACATGGGTTTTCAAAGAACAAATTAAACTCAAGTATTGTGTTGGTTCTCTCATACAATACAACCGCATATTGTTGTCGCCAATGAACGTGCATATACCGCATCTTAAACATTTAAATTTTAAATTGACCCATCCTGACCTTTTAACTCAGAAGACACAACCCCTACCAAGTAGACAATTAAATTCCATGTACCGTATTATAAATTGTTGTCGCACCGCATCGTGCTAACAATAACGAATATCGAGTTGTAAATTGTCGTCGCCGCTCGCAGATAAAAGACGAATAAGGCATTATAAACTGTCACCGCCGCTTGGAAAATATTCAGATTGTCATGCTTGGAAAATTATGTGGGGCATGTACCTCGTTGGTTGCTATCGTCGCCGAACGCGCATGTATCGCCTTATAGATTGTTCTCACGCCACATAGCGCTAACAGTATCGAATATCAAGTTGTAAATTTTTTTTGCCACCATAGCGCGCCAACAAGTGACGAATAAGGCGCAATAAATTGTTACCGCCGCAACGCGCGGGCACCATGCTAGTGTGTGTATATATATATATATATATATTATTTATACTAGTTATAAATATGTAATAATCAATAATATTATTAATAACGAGCTTAATAATAATGAGGTGAACAATATTTTAATAAAAGTTGTTTTATTTACATTCACGGTTGAGTTATTCGTTAGTGATATTTTACTAACGTTGGCTCATGGGCTTGTGTATGGAAATGGGCCGCACATCTAATAAGTATTAGATGATTAGGGGTTAAACCCTAATCACCTTTTTTTGGTTCGATGGCCGCAAGAAGAAAAGGAGAATAATTTTCCTTTTTGTTCTTCCTCTCGACGGAACTCCAAAAGGAGAATACGGCATTAGCTGTTCCGCGCCGATCGCTGCCACCGCTCGTCCGGTGGCCATCTTCGAGCAACCGTATCTTGGTGCTCGTTACTAGTTGGGGCGTTCCGTCAGTCAACGCCCGTAGACCACCTTATGGTCTAGAGATCGTCGCCTCATACGCCTTAATCCGCCACCACTATCGTCGCTCGGCTGCCGTCGCTTGACCGACGCCTGTCAATGCGAGCCCACACCAATTTCCTCGACTGACATCGTAATCTGAAAATTGTCCTGCAAATGGCCAATCAGCTCCACGTGTTGGAATAGGAAGTGCCCGAGGCACCGACAAATTGCAGTGCCGCTGCACACGCCACTCGCGAGGCACTGAAGAAGTATGCCAATTCAATGATGTGCCTCATGTTGGCCACCATGTCTACTGATACTCAGAAGAGCATGGTTGACCGGACGGCGTTTCAGATGATCGGGGAAATTAAGGGCATGTTTGAAACCCAGGCCCGACAGGAACACTACGAAACCGTTGTCGGGCTCATCACCTGTCGAATGGCTAAAGGTAGCCCTGTCAGTGCCCATATCCTTAAGATGAAAGGCTGCATCGACCGACTTGTGAAGCTCGATTACGTCATTCCTCAGGAAATGGCGACAGATTTGATCCTCCACTCTCTTTCCAGCATGTTCACTCCCTTCCGGATCAATTTTAATATGAAAAACCTGGTTAAGACAGTGATCGAGCTTCACGGTATGTTGAAAAATGCTGAGATTAATTTTCTTAGCAATAACAACAACAAAGGCAAGTCAAATGGTGTGCTCGCCATCCGATCCGGAGGTGTCAAGAAACCTGAGGCTTAGAGGAAACCTGGGCAAAGGAAGAAAGGCTAAGGCACTGCTACTAGAGGTTCTAGTGGCACCGGAAAGGGCAAGTCAAGGGCTTTGAAGGCACCGCCGCAAGATGACCGCCAGTGCTTCGAAGGCAACAAGAAGGGCACTGGAGACGAAACTGCCCTGATTATCTTGCCAAGGTGAAAGGGAAGTAGGCCGATGTAGGCTCTTTCGGAGGTATATATCTATAGCCTCGTGTTATAGACCACTTCGTTTGATCCTTCAAAATATATGCTTTACATACTTTACATTTTGGAGGAACATGAAGTCGTCTTTTTTTTTTGGGTAAAGGGTTACCCCGGTGATTCTATATATTAACAAACACGCTCAAAAACAAGTAGAGTGCAGGAACATGAAGTCGTCGAAAGCAAAGAACCAAGATGACATGACACCTTTGCATGTATGCAAACTTTGAATAAAGTTCATGTCGTACCTTGAATTCTTGGTAGTATCCTTAAACAACTTGCTTGTTTTGCTCTTCCCTGGCGGGGTCCAGGACGGATACAATTTTGCTTTTGGGTTGAATCTAGACATGCACTAAGTTTCCGGTGTAAACTTATATTATATGCATGGTTTTATCTACACTTGAAAATGTTTTCACTTGATTCGTAGATTAGATTCAAACATATATAACATGACCTTAAGCCTGGTGCTATTGATTTAGTGATCATGAGACTAGCCTAAATGCAAAAGAAGAACGATTGTTCTATCTAAATCCATTAAGGCTATGACGTCTCTTATTCTCATTTTATTTGTTACAACAGGAATAACAACCTACTTTGATTCATAGAACCTTATGGTTTTAAATTGCGTAGCTTGAGAATTCATTAAATCAAATTGAACTTTTATGAAATCACTTGCTTGATTTCTTCAATTCAAACAATAGGACCTTTTCTAAGTTCAAACGCTTGTTTGTAAAAGTTCAAGTCACCAACGCTACTTATGTAACACAATCACCTATATGATTATGTTATATAAATGCACTAAGTCTTGTACAGGCCATGAAAAGATATATACGAACAACACCATGAAAGTCAAAGACTACAACTAGCTTATACTCATATGTGTTAAAATCCTGATAAGCACCTGTTGCTTACATTATGAGGATTAAGTTTCATATTGGAAACTAATAAACACATTGACTCATGACATGCCTATGGCCGCCGTTCACACCTTATACCCATGAATCATTTCCTCACCAATCACTTGCGACTCAAATTGGTTCCAAGAGGAAGTCTTGCGGGAGACCGAATTTGAGTTTTGCACTTGATACATGGACATCTAAATTCCTTATCAAAGAAACTTGATTTTTATAGGAATTACCGGAAAATGCACTATGACTCGTGTAATTATTCAAGACTCATTAGACAAACATCTTTTCACAACAAAGGTTGTTGCTATAGTGAAAACATGTTAGCATTCTAAATGACTGATAATTCCAAATGGAACTCAATGCAGATTTTACTTGTATTAAATCTTCCATTATTGGTTGGTCATTGGATTGAATTCACAATCCTAAATCAGACTCGATACTCTGATAGGATAATCATCAGGGCCTCTAGCATGCAATACCTTTCAAACGCAAAGATGATTGTATCTTGCATACCATCTGTTGTGTTTTGCCAGTGGTATTCGGGTCACGGGTAGTAATTTTAATTTTTAACTAAAACCCGTTTTACTTATTGTATTACCGGATACACTTATATTTATTTAAGTACATTAATTAAATCAGAGTTGCGGAAGCGTATTTTAAATACATAAATAAACTAAACGCGAAAAACCAAGTGACAAAATAACAGGATTTAAATGACCAACACACAAACACTAGATATATATATGTATATATATCGAGATATCTATACTATCTTAATATATATAAGAGAGAGAAAGTTAATGTGTTGAAATTTTAAGAGTTTTACAACTTTGAAAGCATTGTGTACAAGTCTTTTATGAATAAAATCTTAAAAATTAGGTTGAAAATGTATTGGTTTCGAATCTCCGCAAAGTCTACTGACACGGAAGAAACCTCGGTGCTCAGGTCAAACTCCCTAATTTATGCAATTCCTGCTTCACCCTCATCTCAGATCACCCAAATCGGTATGCTAATCTTCTTCTTTCTCCCCTTTCTTTTATGCAGAGCCTTAATCTAGCTATCTTTTTCACGGTGACTTTGAAGAAAGCAGAAATCCAATGGTTCCTCTCAACACCATCACTAATCCGACGGTTCATCACAATCCTTTCACGCGGATTGCTCTTAATTTGGAGGTGTCTTCTTGCACGCCTCGAATTGTCACATCGAACTAATTCTGGTGCTCAATTTTGAATTCACAATTGAAGTTCCGAGCTCCATTAATAGACATCTTCACCTCCAATTTGAAATCACAATTAAAATTGAGGTAAATTCTCTGTCTGCGAGAAATTCCAATTTATATTCTTGTTGTGTTTTAAAAATCTAATTGTGTGTTCAAATTGGATTTTAGAAATAACTCTTTAGCTTCCAGCGGCATCGACGCTTCTCTGGTATGTTTTATGGAATTCATTCCTATAATATTTAGCTTCATTTTGTGTTTTTGGTGTGCAAACCTGAAAATTTGATGTGTTCATACCTAATTGTTTATCCTCAACATGATATTGGTGTTCATACCTAGATGGGATCTTTCACAATAGTTTACAAATGCCAAATCTGTAATGAATGCAAAAAAATGTGATATTGTAGTTTTGTATGTCTCAGTTATAAAAAATGCTTATTTGACCTTTAAGTCCAATGTTCTAATGTGGATGGCCACGTAAGTTGTTACTAAGACTAGATCCAACTTGATTTGTGAAGTGATAGAAGACTTCATTTTACATTGGTGTTCTTGATAAGGAAGGTTTAAAGAAAAATGTGTTCTTAGTAGGGGAGGTTTGCATATATATACTTTGTGAAGTGATAGAAGACTTCATTTTACATGCAAGACCTAGTTCACTATAACCAATGGCTCTGATACCAATCTGTCACACCCTCAAAATCCGCCTGCAAAGTATAACCGTGAGGCGTGTGACAAACCGGGACTTGAGTCATTAGCCATACTAAACCATGCAAAAACAGTTTTAGAGAAATGCGGAAGCGTAAGTAAAAGTATTAACACTATTACGCAAAACACGCGCTAAACCCAAATAAAAATAAACCAATGGGGTTTTAAAATGTGTTGTAGACCCAATGCAAGCATGCGTCCTAATTGTGCTCCAGACCTAGATACCTGTGAAAGACATGCTATGTGGGTCAGCGCAAAGGCTGGTGAGTTCATAAATATCAATGCAAGAAAGAGTAATTGTTTGCTGTAAAGATGTTTGTATCATAATGTTTGTACCATGATAATCATAATCGTATTTGTAGCTAGCTAGGCCAATGATGCTATCACTATGTGGTTCGCAACCGAAGCGTGACTGTTTGTGTTTGTAATGCCTTCCACCATCGCCTAACACGGACGATGATGATACTGTCTAGGCTAATGTTACACCCGTTCGACATCCAGTCGAGTTAGAGCGACTAACGCGGGTGGGGTTTGTCAAACCCAGTAGTACTACTCAATATAACCTCACTTTCTCATAAACTAACGGTTCGAAATGAAAGGACTTGTAATTCGTGTTATATGTTCGCACATACGTGATCAGCTATACAATTATATTACCTGTATTATTTGTAGCATGCTCTTTTCCCTAAATGAAATACTCAGAGAAAAATGTTCGAGAACTCACCTTAGAGAGCTCGGCAAGAAAGTTTAACAAAATGCTAATGATTTCCTACGAACCACCTATATGTTTGTAACTGTGTAAGACTACAGTGTATGAACAACTGGACTGACTCAATCGATCATGATGACACGTTGGTGACTCATTTAACGGTTATGTTGGTTTGTTTGGTTAAACTTTCAATTTCCGAAAAGTTTCTATATTAGTAGAGCTTCATATGCATGGTATGTTTTTATGATTTGCAGGTTGCTAAATAGAAACAAATAAGTTCATGTTGCACATACTCTAGCATGCACCTATGTGGATCAATTATGCTCACATAATACACGTATGATTTCCAAGCTTGGACATGATTAGCAACAAAGTTTCTTAAAATGGCAATGCCAACTATTTAATTTATGCATAACATACATCTCATATATAGTTTTGAACCATACAAGTCTCATACAAAAACTTTCCAATTAGAGTTGGACTCACACATACATTTCAATGATTTAATGTCACTAACTAGGTTCCTAATATCACCTAATTACATGACCCTCCACATATAGATAAATTCTCAAACTTTATTTCCAGCAACATACATGTATAATGGTCACATGAAAGAAATGTTCTCAATTTGAAGCTTGGCTTAACATGCCCAAATAAATAAAACCATAAACATGATTCAGAATTAGAGCTGTTTGCGTACTGAAATTGTAATGGCAGAAAGGAGGTCAAAAACTTATTCATTCTGAGTGCCACCACATGGGTTTGAAAGCTAACACATTAAGGTTTATTCCAGAAAAAGAATCACTCAATTCCGTTAAGAATTCAGTGAGTTATGACTTTTCGAAGTTGACCAAAAAATTTGACAGCAAGCTGTCAAAAAAAAAACGTGATGCATCAAGTTTTATTTAAACATTTCCTTTGGTTCATATTATGAACTCTAAAGCATCATGGGTTGTTACCAACCCTTAATAACATCCATGACCACCAAAAAAATACAGATTATATTCATCTAACAAAAGAGTTACAACCACATTCATGCATGCCACGTACTTGGTGTCTATATATTTTAAATATTAGGATTTAACACTTGGCCACATCCTTCAATTCGATTCATGCATACACCTCATCACTCCATTCATCACTATCATACGGAGAACATGCCATATCAAATAGCAAGAGTACAGATCATCATCATTGCTACTAACTAATACTACTTCGAGATATGCATGCTTAGCAATGACTTTATCAAATTTGACACATTTGGGTTCAAATTTTTACGAACAAGATACCTACTTATTTTCTACAATCATCGATGCCTATACCTCCTAGCACCCAATCATGATCTACTAACACAAAGTATGCAAGAACACAATTAATTCATAGTTAAACCCATCTGGGTTTCGCAAACAGAAAAGGAACCGAGAGGGGGGAAAAATTACCTTCGGTTCTTGCGTGTTCGTGTGACGCCCACTCCCAGTCTTGGCTCCAGGAGGGGTCACGTGTCGGATTTACTCATGAACACATGGTACAACAGAGATAGCTAAGCAGCGGAAATTAAAAACTTTTCATTTATATATATATGCCAAGTACAACAGTAAGGAAGATACAACATAATCTAATAATTAGGTCTTATCTATGTCTATTGCCAGTCTACTACCGAGTCCTTTCTTGATAGCTTGCCCATCTAATCTGTTCTCACCAGAGTCCTTTCCTTGCTAACTTAACCATTGTCATCACCTGACATACACATATTTTTGGAAAGGTCAGCTTACGCTGGTGAGTTCTACATTTTTCAAAAAACGTTACCTTTACCTCGAAGGTTTATTCCGACGCTTGGGCCTAACGGCCCCCTTTTAACAAACATTTATCAAGTATAAAACATAACAGAATTATACTATAACTTTAAAACCATTATTCATTAACATTTATCAGATATAAGTATTATACCGAAATATAACCTTTAAACATTTATCAGGCATAAAACATAGTTATACCAAAACATTCATTCAGTTAATCATTTAACCATTTCTCCAGTTAACCATTTACCCGATTAACCGTTAAACCTTTTAACCGATTAACCTTTTGACAGGTATAAACATAACAGTGTTTATATCAAATCATAACCTTTAATCCGTTTACCACTTTAAGCACTCTGGGTCTCCCAGACCCTCTCTTGTGCCAATAATCATTAAGTATAAAACATAACAGTGTTATACGAAATATTATAAGCAGTCATTCATTTACTTACTAAGCATTGTCTATTGGAACCACGTTAGTTCCTCGGGCAACCGTCGCCACCCGAATACCTTTTCTAAGTAAGCAGCCGTCGCTACCCCGGAGAACCGTCGTTCCCCGCTTCTAGTTGTACAACCACAGTCATCCTTTTCTCTAGACAATATCCGCTTAGATTAAAACCTTTTCAACCTTTTCAAAAGTCCATTTAATAACCTTTGTATTTGGACTCATAACCTTTTCAACACCGGTTCGTTACCCGTATATAGAAATAAGCGTTTCATAAATATAATGTTATGGGTCTTGTTAAATCATAGTGAAACCTACACTGGACTGGGCCTGTAGCATTTCCTAATGTATTACGGGTGTATATATATAGGATGTACTAGCGGCGTATCCACCACACCTTAAATACAAACAGATATGATATAGGATTGTTCCAGTATAGATTATATCTTACAATCACAACAAGGCTAATAAGATCATATTTACCCGACACTTATTCACATACGCAAGATTAGACCAAACAGTCACATTTTCCGTTTCTTAAAACTTTATATAAAAGTTCCATCCTTTACATTACCCGTTTATTATAACCTTCTCAAAAACAGTTTATAACAGGTAATCATTGTCTATAACAGTCATAGGCCTTAAAACATTTTACGTATGTGTATCGGCACAAAACATGTAAAAGGCATTTTAACACATTTCCTTAACATTTCTCATATATATCATTTCTAAAGCAATTTAGCAGTTTAACAGTTTAGGACATTCCATCCGTAAATACTATCAGGTGTATTTCAAATCAACAGTCATTTAACAGTTTAATACTGTAAAGCATTTTATCAATAATCATTTTCATAACATTTTCATGACCTGTCACGTATATATCAATTAAAAACCTTTTAACAATTCTATCAGGCAATATTTCAGTTATAAACCATTTGAATATGTTTTCATAACATTTATATGTATATCAGCCCGAAAATATTTAAAACATTTTAAAACATTTAAAGAGTGGGCTCATAGAACTCACCTTGTTCCCTTAAGCTAATTAAATCAGTCAGAACCTCCTTTACGCTTTCCGATTTAAACCTAGTTGCGTATTGTATGATGTTAACGCAAGGTTTTATACAATAAACACTTCTTATGTTTGTTTTAATACCTTATCTACTAAATAATGTATATTATTAAGTTTATATACTTTTAAGGGTCAAAATGACCAAAATGCCCCTGGAGGCATATTATCTTCTTTTATGTGATAATTATGAAGACGCGCATTCCTATAAGTAGACGCTCACTCCGGGGTCGCCCAGTGTTGGGATGCCATTGCCCAGATGGGATGGCGACACCCCCGCTATGCCAGAAACCCCAGTGTACAGGCGCCTACCCTTCCGGTCCGCACGAACTTCTAATATCCGATTAACTCGGTATTTTCAATACTTCATTATTTATTCATTTTAACTTCGTATACACTTATTATCTATAAACATGTTACCATATCAAAATTCAAGTCCCCAAACCCTCCAGATTATTTTGTATTAAATATTCTTATTTCAAAATCCTAATTTCATGAAATTCTCGTTTTATTATCAAAACTCATTTTTATTCAAAACAAACTTAGGGTATTATCCATTATGACATTTTATAATATCCTTTAAAATGGCAAAGCTTAATTCAAAACCGTTTACTCGATTTGGGCAGAACAACGACATGAAAACCCTAATTTTGACCCGTTTACAAAACCTTAACCAAAACTTTTCCAATTGTGAAATAAACTTAGGGCTTTCTTAAAATACATTAAATTAGGATTACCTACAAAAATTCAGACCGTAATTCCCACCCGATCTCCCGATTTTGGTAAAACAAGCTCAAGAACCCTAATTTTGCATCATTTCTAAAAACCATACTTAGAGATCGATTTTGGAAAAACTGAAAGAGGTTATTGTAGATCACACCTAATAAGGGTTGACTGCAGAAATTCGCCTTCTAACTCCTCTTGTGCAGCTCGTATTCGACTGATGAAGATTCGGTTGTGGTTTAGGGTTTTTAGATCAAAGATCTCGAAATTGGCGAGTTGTTTTGCAGCAATTGATCCCGTATTTATAGTGTAGGAGGTCGCCTGGGGTTCCTACACGTCGAGTAGTGACTGTTCTGGTCGAAATCGACACCTAGCCCAGTCAATTTCGTCAAACCGTGAAGAACAAGTCGAATACGTGTAAGATTCTGGTGCAGGAGCAGCTCGCGTATCGCGAGAGAGTGAGGAACGGCCCGCGCGATACGCCTGGCAGGTTTACCATAATGACAGTTTTGGTCCCTTAGCTTTTTATTTACATTTTAGCCCCCAGATTCCTACTAAACTGTTATTTTATGTACTAAAACATTACGGGGCATATTTATAAAGGTTTCTAAGGCTCGGGACATGCTCGATGATATACGTATACATACGTATATATATATTTCTTTATATGTATATATTTCACAATTTTGCACTTTTTTTGGGTAAAGGGTTACCCCGGTGATATATATATTCACAATTTTGCACTTTAGCCCCTCATACTTTTATTTCTTTATCATTTTATGTATTAAAACATTATGGGACATAATTCTAATGTCTTTAGGGCTCGGGATACCTTTGATAAGGTTTATATACTTTCGCATATTTAAATATATATTGATATATATTTTTCATCAATTTACATTTAAGCCCTTCTACTTTCACATACTTATCATTTCATGCTCCAAATCATCTTAGGACATATTTATAATAACTCCTAAGCCTCGGGTTCATATAAATACGTATAATACTCGTATATGTTATGTATTTCTTCATTTTTAACCATTATTTCAACGTAAGGATATGTTCTTATTTATTTTTCACATGTTTAACTACTCTAACATGTATTCCTACGTATATATTCATCAAATGAATATTTCACATGCATTTAAGCCATTAAGATATGTATATGTATATACTTACACATATATCTAATTTAATACAATTGTGTACACGTATTTTTCTCCGGTTATCATTTAGTTCTATCATATCAACTTCTAAACACATATTTCATTTTAACATCATGTATATCAATTATCCTTCTTATCAATACGTGTATCATTCATATAGATCCTATCCTTTACCAATTTTTTTTTTTGGGTAAAGGGTTTTACCCCGGTGATATATATTAACAGCCACAAAAAATACAAGTAGTAGAGTGAGTCTCTACTAGTTCTCAAGCAGGGACATGCCCCTGCAGAGTATCACAAACAACCCAACAGATAACAACCACTAAAACACCTAGCCAATCACTAGTAACAAAACTGGAAAGACAAAACAAACATCAAATCAGCCACCGTCATCCGAAATCTTGCCACCAACAACATCCCAATCCGCTAAAGTTTGGGACACGTTCACACAATTCCGCAACCTGAGCGCCATTAGCTTGTATCGGATATCATCACACACATGCTGATCACCACTTTAATTCGTCTAGAGTTTGCTCCTGCCGACAACATATTAACAGTACTAGTCCACGTAATATCAAGATCATTCCTCGCAATCTTGTGGCAGACCTTTCGCCAAACAACCTGAGAAAAAGAACACGCAAAAAATAAATGATTATGTGTCTCGAGCTCTGCATGGCACAGCAGGCAGCACATCATGTTCAAGTTCCCATTTTTGATATTCCACTCCCTTATTCTGTCTTGAGTACGTAATCTCTCCATAACAGCCAGCCAAAGAACAAACGCATGCTTGGGAATACATGCAGAAAACCACACAACATGCATCCAGGAAACCTCCATATGTTTCATCACGTTTAGCTATCTAACACATATATCGTACGTAACTATAACATAAACATGTATAGTATTGCAAATCATTACCCTTTTTCCCATTTATTAACTCACAACCCATAGCAATATATGTTTTAGCTACTTAACACGTATAGCACACGTATATAATTCGAGTTATGAAATTTTGGGGTGTTACAACTCTACCCTCCTTAAAAAGGTTTCGTCCTCGAAACTTGCTCAACTGTGATTTAACTCACAATGAGATCTTTACCCTTTCACCTTTCTTTCCTGGATTAATCCGGGACCTTTTCTCATGCATCTTAATGCATCCTTTTTATACGAACCATCGGGTTCCTAGGTTACGACTTAACATCGCAACTAACTTTCTATGAAAAACTATCATATATCTCTATTACCTATAAGGTAATATTCTAACTATTCTATTCACGAAATTTCGTTCCACTTTATAAGGTGGACCGTATTTCTATAACAGATACTAATTCTTTTTAGGTAAGAATTTCTATCGAACTGGCGTATTGAGAGAAATACGTTTCTCAAAATAAAAGAACTTTTCCTTTAATCAGTCTTATATTATCAGGGTGCTGTGATAATTCTTTAGCTATATATAGGGTAGCTTGATTATGAACCTTACCGGGATATGCTTCAAAATTTCTCAAGGTCGAAATTTATCGTTGAAGCTTCTGCTACTCTACTTTAACCTTCTACGTACGTTAGACATTTATCCGTCTGCTGTAAAATTTGAACTTTAGTTCTGGGCACCAATCGTCCCTCACCTTCTCACTAGTAAGTGGTACATATTCATGAATGCTACTGACTCATTTTCTACAGTGGCTCGTAATATCTGCTTGCACGAAACTAATCCTAGTGTACAGCCTCATTTAATGTTCTGCATCTCTTGGGTGTAAACACTGCTGCAAATTCATCTTCCATTAGGCCTAATCGGTAGTGATTGTACCGATGCCTTAGTTAATCTGTTTGCTTCTTCCTTCCAATGCCTCATGCATTCATTGTCATTCTCGAGAACTTTAGAACGTCATGCTCAGTTACGAGATTTAGTTTCATTCTTACTCCTTTAGCTGGTGCTGATCTAATCTCAGATCATTTTTGGGGAAAATCGTCTTGCTCCTAGTTGGATGATTTGCTGATCCTTAACAAAGGATATCTGCTTTTTATTGACAGCTTCTTTATCTTCTTGCAGTCTACGCATATACTTGGCTTCCGTCTTTCTCCTTGAAAATGCTGGAGTATCCTAAGGCGAGATACTTGATCTAAAGAAATCTTCTTGCTTCTAATGGAGATAACTGGTACGGTGTTTTTACTTCTGGCGTCATTGCTTATGGCGTTGCTTCGTGCTGCTCATTGGATTCTCTGGATAATTTGTTCGGATCTGACACGTCACTGGTACGTTCTTCAACTTCTTGGTTTTGCCTCCGAGTCAATGGAATACGTTGAGTATGGCTTACCTCTTGACTTATGTACTTCCATGTTTTGTAATCCTTACTGCCAAGCCATCACGATCCTTGCATATGAAGTTGAGTCTTCCTCTGGTTACAAATGAGTTACGCGTAGTATCTCGCGAGTCAATTCATTCAACGTCTAAATTTGTTTTATCGTTACCCTTAACTGGGTATTGATCTTAAGAAGAACATTTGTCAAATACTGATCATTTATTCGCATCGGTGTAATACACTGTGTGACAATTCCTAATATCGAATTCCGACTTCTAAGTTTGCAATTGTTGCTAATATCGAATCGTCAGGCTCGTTCGTGTATCAACATTTGTCTTGAGGTCATTTATCTTGACAGCTTTTGCATTTGTCCTAAGCATAATCCTAAGCTGTCTAAGGTAGCTTGACTACGGGATTCCTTGACAATGCTTTTCCTCTCCTTATGTTGGAATTCTTCTTCGTGTAGCTCATCCAATCGTCGTGTGCTTTCATCCTGCCATTTGAAGAAACAACATCCCTCAGGACGTAAGTTCTTCTTGGCTTACTCCGGTCTTCCATACTCCTAAGCTCGTAGATTCTTGATCCATCTTGTGGTAACCTTTGTCATTCTTCTTAACTTTAAACATTTTCTGCTTCGAGCCTTCCGACCTATCACTTATAGTGATGGTCTTCTGAAGGTAGCAACGTAGCTTGGAACGTTGTTTCCCAATATCCTTGCCGTAGCAACTCTCATTTCTTCTTTACCGTGACATCGTCTATCACGTCTATAGTTTCCTTGCTTAAGGTGACATTCTAGGCTTGTCTACACCTCTTTTTCATCTTCAACGGTTCCTGAGTTCTCCAATGCGATTCCTATGATGACGTTTCTTGCACATCTGGCATATTGGCCTTCTTTGTTCAGAAGCTCCTTTAGCCTTCTTGTGGAATCCACCGGCATTGTCTTCAAGACCTTCTTCATTCTCGTACCGCTTCCGTTTACCTTTCATCGAGAATCTATTCCTACCAAAAGCTTCCTCGGGACCAGCTCCTACCAGCGGTCGCTCTATTGGACATTCTTCTCGTTAAAGCTTCCGGAAGTTGATTAGCTACTGATAGGAACGTAACCTTTAATGCTTCTGCCACTATAACGGCTTTCATTTCTTGCCGAAGATACCCGTCTTTACATTTTTACTAACATCAGATTTAGTATCGGATGTTCTATTCGCATTCCTATCATGACTACGATTTCTAATCTTCTGATCCTATGATCAAAATAGTCTGACACTTCAGAACTCATGTGACGTGAAGTCTCCAAATTTTGAATTCATGATAATTATATACGTGCACTTATATAATTATGATGCGTTCAAAACTGAGTTATTCTTATCACAGTCCGTCCTAGTGTCCGTACTTTTCCTTTCATTCTTTACCGGCAATTCTAGAAACCGGTCTTCTAAAACTACCTTCTTCTAGGTATTCATACAGTTATTGACCATGTATCTTAATGTCAATTTAACCTACCCCGCACTAGGCCACACAACAGTTAGAACCTATGATATGTTCATTTGGGTAAAATACCAAATTGCAGTAGCTAATTGCAACCGGGTATTCTCCGCACTTGCATACCCTAAGTCCTACCTCCTATGTTCCTTGTGCAACATTCTTCCTATGGGCATGACTATCCTGACTGGCATTTACATCTCCTATCTTACCTTACTTTGTTTACCAAGAGTCCTAGTTTAAGTCTAGATACCGTGCTAGTATCTAAATCTCTTAAACCAAGGCTCTGATACAAACTTGTGACGCCCACTCCCAGTCTTGGCTCCAGGAGGGGTCACGTGTCGGATTTACTCATGAACACATGGTACAACAGAGATAGCTAAGCAGCGGAAATTAAAAACTTTTCATTTATATATATATGCCAAGTACAACAGTAAGGAAGATACAACATAATCTAATAATTAGGTCTTATCTATGTCTATTGCCAGTCTACTACCGAGTCCTTTCTTGATAGCTTGCCCATCTAATCTGTTCTCACCAGAGTCCTTTCCTTGCTAACTTAACCATTGTCATCACCTGACATACACATATTTTTGGAAAGGTCAGCTTACGCTGGTGAGTTCTACATTTTTCAAAAAACGTTACCTTTACCTCGAAGGTTTATTCCGACGCTTGGGCCTAACGGCCCCCTTTTAACAAACATTTATCAAGTATAAAACATAACAGAATTATACTATAACTTTAAAACCATTATTCATTAACATTTATCAGATATAAGTATTATACCGAAATATAACCTTTAAACATTTATCAGGCATAAAACAGAGTTATACCAAAACATTCATTCAGTTAATCATTTAACCATTTCTCCAGTTAACCATTTACCCGATTAACCGTTAAACCTTTTAACCGATTAACCTTTTGACAGGTATAAACATAACAGTGTTTATATCAAATCATAACCTTTAATCTGTTTACCATTTTAAGCACTCTGGGTCTCCCAGACCCTCTCTTGTGCCAATAATCATTAAGTATAAAACATAACAGTGTTATACGAAATATTATAAGCAGTCATTCATTTACTTACTAAGCATTGTCTATTGGAACCACGTAAGTTCCTTGGACAACCGTCGCCACCCGAATACCTTTTCTAAGTAAGCAGTCGTCGCTACCCCGGAGAACCGTCGTTCCCCGCTTCTAGTTGTACAACCACAGTCATCCTTTTCTCTAGATAATATCCGCTTAGATTAAAACCTTTTCAACCTTTTCAAAAGTCCATTTAATAACCTTTGTATTTGGACTCATAACCTTTTCAACACCGGTTCGTTACCCGTATATGGAAATAAGCGTTTCATAAATATAATGTTATGGGTCTTGTTAAATCATAGTGAAACCTACACTGGACTGGGCCTATAACATTTCCTAATGTATTACGGGTGTATATATATAGGATGTACCAGCGGCGTATCCACCACACCTTAAATACAAACAGATATGATATAGGATTGTTCCAGTATAGATTATATCTTACAATCACAACAAGGCTAATAAGATCATATTTACCCGACACTTATTCACATACGCAAGATTAGACCAAACAGTCACATTTTCCGTTTCTTAAAACTTTATATAAAAGTTCCATCCTTTACATTACCCGTTTATTATAACCTTCTCAAAAACAGTTTATAACAGGTAATCATTGTCTATAACAGTCATAGGCAACATTTTACGTATGTGTATCGGCACAAAACATGTAAAAGGCATTTTAACACATTTCCTTAATATTTCTCATATATATCATTTCTAAAGCAATTTAGCAGTTTAACAGTTTAGGACATTCCATCCGTAAATACTATCAGGTGTATTTCAAATCAACAGTCATTTAACAGTTTAATACTGTAAAGCATTTTATAATCATTTTCATAACGATTTCATGACCTTTCACGTATATATCAATTAAAAACCTTTTAACAATTCTATCAGGCAATATTTCAGTTATAAACCATTTGAATATGTTTTCATAACATTTATATGTATATCAGCCCGAAAATATTTAAAACATTTTAAAACATTTAAAGAGTGGGCTCATAGAACTCACCTTGTTCCCTTAAGCCAATTAAATCAGTCAGAACCTCCTTTACGCTTTCCGATTTAAACCTAGTTGCGTATTGTATGATGTTAACGCAAGGTTTTATACAATAAACACTTCTTATGTTTATTTTAATACCTTATCTACTTAATAATGTATATTATTAAGTTTATATACTTTTAAGGGTCAAAATGACCAAAATGCCCCTGGAGTCATATTATCTTCTTTTATGTGATAATTATGAAGACGCGCATTCCTATAAGTAGACGCTCACTCCGGGGTCGCCCAGTGTTTGGATGCCATTGCCCAGATGGGATGGCGACACCCCCGCTATGCCAGAAACCCCAGTGTATAGCCGCCTACCCTTCCGGTCCGCACGAACTTCTAATATCCGATTAACTCGGTATTTTCAATACTTCATTATTTATTCATTTTAACTTTGTATACAATTATTATATGTATAAACATGTTACCATATCAAAATTCAAGTCCCCAAACCCTCCAGATTATTTTATATTAAATATTCTTATTTCAAAATCCTAATTTCATGAAATTCTCGTTTTATTATCAAAACTCATTTTTATTCAAAACAAACTTAGGGTATTATCCATTATGACATTTATAATATCCTTTAAAATGGCAAAGCTTAATTCAAAACCGTTTACTCGATTTGGGCAGAACAACGACATGAAAACCCTAATTTTGACCCGTTTACAAAACCTTAACCAAACCTTTTTCAATTGTGAAATAAACTTAGGGCTTTCTTAAAATACATTAAATTAGGATTACCTACAAAAATTCAGACCCTAATTCCCACCCGATCTCCCGATTTTGGTAAAACAAGCTCAAGAACCCTAATTTTGCATCATTTCTAAAAATCATACTTAGAGATCGATTTTGGAAAAACTGAAAGAGGTTATCGTAGATCATACCTAATAAGGGTTGACTCCAGAAATTCGCCTTCTAACTCCTCTTGTGCAGCTCGTATTCGACTGATGAAGATTCGGTTGTGGTTTAGGGTTTTTAGATCAAAGATCTCGAAATTGGCGAGTTGTTTTGCAGCAATTGATCCCGTATTTATAGTGTAGGAGGTCGCCTGGGGTTCCTACACGTCGAGTAGTGACTGTTCTGGTCGAAATCGACACCTAGCCCAGTCAATTTCGTCAAACCGTGAAGAACAAGTCGAATACGTGTAAGATTCTGGTGCAGGAGCAGCTCGCGTATCGCAAGAGAGTGAGGGACGGCCCGCGCGATACGCCTGGCAGGTTTACCATAATGACAGTTTTGGTCCCTTAGCTTTTTATTTACATTTTAGCCCCCAGATTCCTACCAAACTGTTATTTTATGTACTAAAACATTACGGGGCATATTTATAAAGGTTTCTAAGGCTCGGGACATGCTCGATGATATACGTATACATACGTATATATATATTTCTTTATATGTATATATTTCACAATTTTGCACTTTAGCCCCTCATACTTTTATTTCTTTATCATTTTATGTATTAAAACATTATGGGACATAATTCTAATGTCTTTAGGGCTCGGGATACCTTTGATAAGGTTTATATACTTTCGCATATTTAAATATATATTTATATATATTTTTCATCAATTTACATTTAAGCCCTTCTACTTTCACATACTTATCATTTCATGCTCCAAATCATCTTAGGACATATTTATAATAACTCCTAAGCCTCGGGTTCATATAAATACGTATAATACTCGTATACGTTATGTATTTCATCATTTTTAACCATTATTTCAACGTAAGGATACGTTCTTATTTATTTTTCACATGTTTAACTACTCTAACATGTATTCCTACGTATATATTCATCAAATGAATATTTCACATGCATTTAAGCCATTAAGATATGTATATGTATATACTTACACATATATCTAATTTAATACAATTGTGTACACGTATTTTTCTCCGGTTATCATTTATTTCTATCATATCAACTTCTAAACACATATTTCATTTTGATATCATGTATATCAATTATCCTTCTTATCAATACGTGTATCATTCATATAAATCCTATCCTTTACCGATTTATTACCCGTTAATAGGTAAATATGCATTTTTCATATGTTTCATCACGTTTAGCTATCTAACACATATATCGTACGTAACTATAACATAAACATGTATAGTATTGCAAATCATTACCCTTTTTCCCATTTATTAACTCACAACCCATAGCAATATATGTTTTAGCTACTTAACACGTATAGCACACGTATATAATTCGAGTTATGAAATTTTGGGGTGTTACAGTTCGGGTATTCTTTGGGAATTGATTCGGTGTTGTCTAGTGTGTAGCAGCCATTAAATCCTCCAGTCCGACCGCAACAATGGAGGTTGGGGATAGGTTTGCCCAGAGAAGAAGGGAACAAGGGTGAAGAATCCGTATGGAAGGAGGGAGGGATAGAATGTTGCAACGTGAATAGAGGGGAGAGGGTGTGTACGTGAGTTGTGGGGAGTGGAGAACAAGTCTCCAACATGTTTAAAAATTTGAACTCCTCATGGATAACCCACAACAACTTTTGATTAGGCCCTCCAATAATTAAAGTGTTCGTTTTCTTCACGTTAGTTTAGTTATGGTTAGTGAATACAAAATATAATTGTCTGACTAATAGCAAGTAACACATATCGCGTGTATCATTCACAAAGTCATGAGACGAAGTTATAATGATGCATAATATCACAATTAGCATGTAGGGTCACGTAGTTTCATAAAATCATACATTGCATATTTTATGTTTATTCGATTAGCATTTAGTTAATTAGTCACCCAACGTTCAGGACCGACTCGACTCATGTGTGAATGTTCGTGAACTCGATGACACATTTAATAATCCTATTAGATGTATGAATGCATGCACGTTCGAAATAAATAATTGTTTATGTTTGTGTTTGTTCGAAAGTTGCCTGAATTTTTATCGGGTGTCACATCATCCCCTTGTTGAAGGGATTTTCGTCCCGAAAATTAAGATCGGTTATCGCATGTTAGGCACAAGGAGAAAAAAAACTTCCAGTTGTCACATCATCCCCTTGTTGAAAGAAATTTCGCTCCCAAAATTTAATTGTTACTTTCATTGATTGGCATTTGTCTATTCGACTAATTGTGTATACTTCGTATTCTTCTGAATGTCGTGTTCCCTTTGAGCTTTGATCTTTTGCCTCAAGTTCTCAACGAACCTTGAAGATCGATACTTTCATGTGTTCGCGTTGTTTCCCGATTTGGCTAATTGTTTCCACTGGTTCCCTAATGGTTTATGATTTTTCATCAAGTTTCAACTCCTCGAGTGGAACGATGAGTGTTCCATGTGATAACCACTCTTCTGGTTGGATAGATGAAAGGAGTTGTGCATGTTGTGTGCACATTTACATCCTGCCGGTAGGTTCTATCTCATGCTGCAGAAATAATTCTATTTATGATCTCGATCACTTCCTCATGCGTTAAGACTGGTTTGCCTTGTTTTCCGAAAACAGATGACCCTTAATAGGGAGAGACATTCAATACAAATACCGTCATAGCTCCTTTGACGCTTGCAAGAAGCTGCGATACAGTCCAATTGGAAATGATACAGAATGCATAGGTTGTTAGAAGAAGTTCTAACATGCATATACATATAGTATACCACCTAATTACCCTATTTCCTTTATGGGAAAGAAAGAAAATTAAGGAACCTGCAAATATTGGTAAAACTACAATTATTGTTAACCAAGGAAATTTGTTCGTGGTAAAGAAAAGATACACTTGTACCAGAAAAACCTGTGCTCAAAAATATCTTATTTTGGGGCACAGGTTTTGGCGGTAAAAAAAATGGACTCAAGTAGGGGTTTATGTAATGTATTAATAAGCTATACCCATGCTGCGGGTTGTTTCATGCCATAAATAAACTCGAACACTCAAGAAATCTGTTGGGCATGCGGATTCACATCTCTTACAACCGACACAATCCTCTGTTCTTGGGTTTGCTTGATTCTTTTCTGGTGTCTCATAAATAGTTCAGGACATGTGAGCTGGTTATCACCAACCACTCCCCCGCAGGTAGGTGATCTACATCCTTGTCCGTAAAATGTATCAAACGGTGTTGTCCCCATGCTATTGTGATAACTATTGTAGATGACTCCACCAAGTGTTAAAAGGTGTTTCCCATCAAGTGTTGAAATCCATCGCGCATGCCTTAGGCATGTTTTCTAATGGTTTAGGAATGTCATGTAGTGCTCGTGTCCAAGCGTACTCTCAATGCCTTTGGTAATGCTCTCCAGAATGAGGTGTAAACGAGCGTCTCAAATGTTTGTATCGCGTATCCGAACCAGGATGAGAAGGTCATCAAGAACTGCGAGCCTTATCCCTTACTCGCTCTCTTAGATTCCGTATCGGGTACTCATGTTCGTCCCGAAATGATGGTGGATCTTATTTGACTCGACTTCAAAGCGCTTGTTTGTTCCTCGTAAAGGCCCCATCCCCACACTTGCTTGTCACTGTGCCTCGAGTTGAGCTTCGCGAGTTGTCTCTGATAGTCCAGTGGGTATAATAAGTTGAAATGTTTGAGCTCGATTGAGCTACAAGGGTTCCCTTTCCACTCATGACATCATCTACAACGCTGATCTTGCCCTGTTGGCTATGGCTAGCTCTTGTTCTCACTCCTAGTCCCACTTCCAAAGCGCTATTAGTGTTTATATATAGGATGTACCGCAGCTAACCCACCACACCCTTGGTATTCCAGAAGTGTACTAGTCATCTACTAGAACCACCCTTCCTCTTGTTGGTAAGTATGCGAATATAGAGACATGACAAAGGCGCATGATAGTAGTTGCACATTAAGGTTCCAACCTATGCCATTGTGCCTAAGCATCCATGCTCACGTTATGCTCTCGAAAATCTAGTAATCTTTGCGAGCGGTGTGTTTAGTAACATACTAAATATGTTTCCATACCTTCGATATGAACGTCATTCAACCAATCCTAAGTCATGGGTGGTATAGTCCTGCTCGATCATCTTTAGCTGACGTGTGGCATAACCCTCTCACATTGTATCCACGCACAGCCGAGACCTTGCTTGGAGGAATCTCAATATGCCATGAAGTTTAGTCTCCTTGAATATGATAAAATCACTATGTTACGAAGCTCCTTCTTCAGCATTTGGAAAGTCGCTTCGTAGCACCTTAGTGTATGTAGTATCTTTTATGGTCCAGAGAGTATAGAGTTAGGTAGTCATAGAAAGTCCTCTCAATAGATCATCGACAACCATCCGTCAAAATATAAAATTGACGTTATCCTTGTTGGTGTTGTTGAAGTTGGCCTCCCTAGTAGAGGGATCAATTTGTATCCCTTTCTAAGCATGATAGGTTCAGACGGATGTGTTTCTTCATGTTCTTCCTGGGTCTTGGGGTGTTTCAAATATCATTGATAACTCGATGTCGAATTGGTCAAGGTAGGGTTCACACGCACGGTTCCCAAAATTTCTGAGCCCTGCAGGTGCGTTGGTCCGGCTATGGCTAAAACTCGAGGTAGCGTTAATGGTGTTGGAATGTAACCTTGTTCTCTCATGAAAATCGATGCACATACACGAATTCTCGTCCTTTTTTTTTCCTGGACAATGAATTGGGGCTTTCCACGTCGATAAGCTTGTCCTGATATAACCTTTATCTAGCTACTCATGAAGCTGGGTGTACGGCTACTATAGTTTGTCTGATGAGAGTTGGTATGGTGCTCGGGCAATAGACGCTGCACTGGGTGCAAGGTCAATCTGAGGTTCGACTTGACAATGAGGTGGAAGACCAGGTAGGTCTTTGGTGAATATTTTCCTAAGATTATGAATGACAGTAAAAAAAATTCTCGATCTTCCTTCTTCCTTTCTTACTTGAGCTTCTCATCCATATGAGCTAAAATAGTAATGGTGATCTCTCCACAGACATCCTCGTGTCCTTAGATGTGATATGTTGCCTAGGATAGACCCATTATTCTACACTTAAACTTGACAGAATCCTTTCTACTAGGGAGAGGAATGCAAACGATCTTCGCCTAACATGTAGTCTCGGCTTGATGCTTGAATAACCAGTCCATTCCAACAATCTCGTCGGATCTACCCAGAGTGATTAGCACATGGGCCTATATGTTCTAGCTACATCTCCTAATAACATTTCATGATTCCACTCAATCTTTCTATTTG
The DNA here is from genome assembly GCA_039602395.1 of Deinandra increscens subsp. villosa. Taxonomy (NCBI): domain Eukaryota; kingdom Viridiplantae; phylum Streptophyta; class Magnoliopsida; order Asterales; family Asteraceae; genus Deinandra; species Deinandra increscens. Next base: position 65,528,599 of record JBCNJP010000003.1, read on the forward strand.
TTAATTCAGTGTGTGGCTAGCCCCTGTTGAGGTTTGGATGTCTCTGATCACCTGCAAAATGCTAACAAAGCTTGAATCATTCCTAGCATTGCTCGAACCAAGCATGAACGCATAACGATTTGTTCCATGGGCTATTTTTCTTAAGGTGCTCCTCTTTGCCTTAAACCCTCAGTGGTGGCTTCCGTAGCCTTGACTTAGTTGTTCTGACCTTTAATCCCTACAATATTTACCACCTATCCTCAATTCTAGAATAATGCATAATGCTTGCCACCCGCTCTGGTGTGTTGGTAGTTACATCCTCACACTTTAGGGTACTTTCTAGTGCACCCGCTTCGCCCCTGACCGTTTGGTCATGATTGCTCTGTTATATGAAGAAGTTACTTGTTAATTTACTAAGCTTGTGACTCTGTTGTTGCTGTTAGGTGGAATATGAAACTCGATTCTAGAAAAAAAAATCCACTTGTCGCGTCCCACTTTCTCTTGTGTCCTGAAGTACCCATAACAAGTTTCCTCAAGAAGGGGTACTTTGAGCTACAGTCTGGTCGGTAAGCCCATAGTCTAACCGAGCTGCTTGTTGAATGGTAGTGGGATTTGAAGAAGTTACCATGCTCCGAGTCTGATGGCCAACTTAGCTATGTGAAGTTCCATTTGCTTGAAAATGGGGTTCATTGTGCGAGGACGCAAAAGAGTCTATTCATTGGATATAGTTATATAAGTTCCATTTTTAGAATTCTCCATCCTGAGATTCCGTAGCTTGCTCTCTAGTCTGTGAACAACATTTCTGAAACACTACTCCTTCTTGGTGAATGTAGTGAACTTCCTTCCAATACCTAGGTATTCCACCAGGTGAGTGCCCTTGAATGCTCATATCACTTGCTGGGCTCTGTTGTATAAGGGAAATCACACATCCCTAATGTCGATTTTTGTCATCTTATTATATCCGAGCGAACTAGCCGCCCCTTCGGTTCCGTTGAATGTGTGAACCTTACAACCCTTAAAGTTCCTAAAAAATGCAGGATCCTTTGACCTCCTTGCCCCTACTCATGGGCATGAATTGCTAATGTTGTCATTAGGTATTGATTGTTTGATGTTTTTCGTTAGATTGTACTCATGTTAGGGTCACCACGACCTTATCCTCAGGTTCCTCTTCACCCTCCTGGGCGTGAAGTGCTTAGGTTATCGCATAAGCGACAAACTTGATATGTGCCTCGGCTGTCGCTACCCGTGTCACTCGCCTTCATGTTTCTAAATCTTGTTGCGGCCGCTCGGGTCTCAATGTTCCCAAATTCTAGTTTTATGTGCGAACAGATGCTTCTCCAGCTCTATGTGAGAATCAGTGTGGTTCATGTCAGCTGCCTCAATGTCGAAGCAAAATTTGCTTGTAAGGACTCGAAGATCCTTCTCGATCTCCAGTAATATTGTGATCGTTATTGTTCTATTATACACCTCTCGCAACTCGCGGTCCACCCGACCCGGATGTGCTGCGATAATACGCTATGTGAGTCTGCTCCGCTTAAGCGTTAGTGTAGTTATTCAGCTTCACTCAACGTTCCTTTGATTCAGGCGTTCATAGGTCTAGCAGGTCTCTTACCCGCTCGGGATGATGTAGGGGATATCGACATGTTTGTAATATAGTATGTATACATACATATATGTAATGAAAATTTATAATAACAAGAACATGTGCGTGTGTATGTGTATGACTAATGCAACTCTAAGGCTATAGTTGGCCTACATGCAAGACCTAGTTCACTATAACCAATGGCTCTGATACCAATCTGTCACACCCTCAAAATCCGCCTGTAAAGTATAACCGTGAGGCGTGTGACAAACCAGGACCTGAGTCATTAGCCATACTAAACCATGCAAAAACAGTTTTAGAGAAATGCGGAAGCGTAAGTAAAAGTATTAACACTATTACGCAAAACACGCGCTAAACCCAAATAAAAATAAACCAATGGGGTTTTAAAATGTGTTGTAGACCCAATGCAAGCATGCGTCCTAATTGTGCTCCAGACCTAGATACCTGTGAAAGACATGCTATGTGGGTCAGCGCAAAGGATGGTGAGTTCATAAATATCAATGCAAGAAAGAGTAATTGTTTGCTGTAAAGATGTTTGTATCATAATGTTTGTACAATGGTAATATAATCGTATTTGTAGCTAGCTAGGCCAATGATGCTATCACTATGTGGTTCGCAACCGAAGCGTGACTGTTTGTGTTTGTAATGCCTTCCACCATCGCCTAACACGGACGATGATGATACTGTCTAGGCTAATGTTACACCCGTTCGACATCCAGTCGAGTTAGAGCGACTAACGCGGGTGGGGTTTGTCAAACCCAGTAGTACTACTCAATATAACCTCGCTTTCTCATAAACTAACGGTTCGAAATGTAAGGACTTGTAATTCGTGTTATATGTTCGCACATACGTGATTAGCTATACAATTATATTACCTGTATTGTTTGTAGCATGCTCTTTTCACTAAATGAAATACTCAGAGAAAAATGTTCGAGAACTCACCTTAGAGAGCTCGGCAAGAAAGTTTAACAAAATGCTGATGATTTCCTACGAACCACCTATATGTTTGTAACTGTGTAAGACTACAGTGTATGAACAACTGGACTGACTCAATCGATCATGATGACACGTTGGTGACTCATTTAACGGTTATGTTGGTTTGTTTGGTTAAACTTTCAATTTCCGAAAAGTTTCTATATTAGTAGAGCTTCATATGCATGGTATGTTTTTATGATTTGCAGGTTGCTAAATAGAAACAAATAATTTCATGTTGCACACACTCTAGCATGCACCTACGTGGATCAATTATGCTCACACAATACACGTATGATTTCCAAGCTTCGACATGATTAGCAACAAAGTTTCTTAAAATGGCAATGCCAACTATTTAATTTATGCATAACATACATCTCATATATAGTTTTGAACCATACAAGTCTCATACAAAAACTTTCCAATTAGAGTTGGACTCACACATACATTTCAATGATTTAATGTCACTAACTAGGTTCCTAATATCACCCAATTACATGACCCTCCAAATATAGATAAATTCTCAAAATTTATTTCCAGCAACATACATGTATAATGGTCACATGAAAGAAATGTTCTCAATTTAAAGCTTGGCTTAACATGCCCAAATAAATAAAACCATAAACATGTTTCAGAATTAGAGCTGTTTGCGTACTGAAATTGTAATGGCAGAAAGGAGGTCGAAAACTTATTCATTCTGAGTGCCACCACATGGGTTTGAATGCTAACACATTAAGGTTTATTCCAGAAAAAGAATCACTCAATTCCGTTAAGAATTCAGTGAGTTATGACTTTTCGAAGTTGACCAAAAAATTTGACAGCAAGCTGTCAAAAAAAAACGTGATGCATCAAGTTTTGTTTAAAAATTTCCTTTGGTTCATATTATGAACTCTAAAGCATCATGGGTTGTTACCAACCCTTAATAACATCCATGACCACCAAAAAAATACAGATTATATTCATCGAACAAAAGAGTTACAACCACATTCATGCATGCCGCGTACTTGGTGTCTATATATTTTAAATATTCGGATTTAACACTTGGCCACATCCTTCAATTCGATTCATGCATACACCTCATCACTCCATTCATCACTATCATACGGAGAACATGCCATATCAAATAGCAAGAGTACAGATCATCATCATTGCTACTAACTAATACTATTTCGAGATATGCATGCTTAGCAATGAGTTTATCAAATTTGACACATCTGGGTTCAAATTTTTACGAACAAGATACCTACTTATTTTCTACAATCATCGATGCCTATACCTCCTAGCACCCAATCATGATCTACTAACACAAAGTATGCAAGAACACAATTAATTCATAGTTAAACCCATCTGGGTTTCGCAAACAGAAAATGAACCGAGAAGGGGAAAAAATTACCTTCGGTTCTTGCGTGTTCGGGTATTCTTTGGGAATTGATTCGGTGTTGTCTAGTGTGTAGCAGCCATTAAATCCTCCAGTCCGACCGCAGCAATGGAGGTTGGGGATAGGTTTGCCCAGAGAAGAAGGGAACAAGGATGAAGAATCCGTATGGAAGGAGGGAGGGATAGAATGTTGCAACGTGAATAGAGGGGAGAGGGTGTGTACGTGAGTTGTGGGGAGTGGAGAACAAGTCTCCAACATGTTTAAAATTTGAACTCCTCATGGATAACCCACAACAACTTTTGATTAGGCCCTCCAATAATTAAAGTGTTTGTTTTCTTCACGTTAGTTTAGTTATGGTTAGTGAATGCAAAATATAATTGTCTGACTAATAGCAAGTAACACATATCGCGTGTATCATTCACAAAGTCATGAGACGAAGTTATAATGATGCATAATATCACAATTAGCATGTAGGGTCACTTAGTTTCATAAAATCATACATTGCATATTTTATGTTTATTCGATTAGCGTTTAGTTAATTAGTCACCCAACGTTCAGGACCGACTCGACTCATGTGTGAACTTTCGTGAACTCGATGACACATCTAATAATCCTATTAGATGTATGAATGCATGCACGTTCGAAATAAATAATTGTTTATGTTTGTGTTTGTCCGAAAGTTGCCTGAATTTTTATCGGGTGTCACATTTATCAAGTGGTATGTAGTGCTAAAAGTTGAATATGTTTTACTGCAGTTACACATGCCATTCTTGAAATTGTATGTCTTGGTTGATTTTTTTTTTGGTTTGTAGTAGCAAAGTGGGTTGTTCTTCTTCTGAAAGTTAGCTATAATTTTGTTTTGTAAGCGTGTATGTAAGTATATGATTGCAATTGATTATCTTTTAAACCTAAATTGAATTATGAGATTTTTCTTTAAAGAACATGAAAATTAAAAGTTTTTTTATATAGGCTAATAGTTTAAGTTGATAAATTGTTGCTAGATATTTGGTTGGAATCGTCAATTTATGGGAGGTGCTTATTTGCTGATGAGAAAGAATTACTTATCTTCTTTGCCATTATTCCTATTGGGTTGGGTGGTTTTGTGGTTTGTAGGGCCCTCTCTCAAAGAATTAGTTGTGATGACCCTCAAACGAAATATAGACCATGGGACAAAGATACTAGTATGTTTATTTTTCATGAAAATGACTTTTAACTAAAATGTTGAGGTTTTTGGATTTGTTTTTGAAAGTGATTGTGTGATGTTGAATAATCAAGATAACAAAATAAATAGAGATCTAGAAAATAGTACTTGGATATGTTTCATCCAACTGAAGTTGTGATAGTGAGAGCGTTTCTAAAATTTTGATTTTAAGTAAACATATATGTTATTTGAAGGTGATGGAGAGCTTATAGTATGGACTTGCTCCGTATTTTTGTAAGTGCATCACATCAGAGGTATATGCTTGTTTAATTTTTGTGTGTTTTATAAATCTGATATTTTGTTTAATTTTTGTTTATTGTGTGTTAACCATTTGGTTTTTGGTAAAAGGAGATGAAAGTAAATTCTGAATTTTGAATGACTACTATTTAAAGGAGATGAGAGTACATTCTTTAATGTTTACTAACCATTTATAGGAGATGAGAGCGAATTATGAATTCTGAATTTTGGTAAGAGTAGCCATTCCTAAATGTTAACTAACTATTTGGTTTTCCGCAATGTTGTTGCTGCTATTGTTTAAGCTCACTAAACATTTAGTTTTTGTTAAAGGATATGAGAGTGCATTCCGTAAGTTTAAACACGGCTGCTACTATTAAACATGACATTTATGTTAACTTTTTGACACTAATCCGAACTATGGAACTTGATAGAAGCAGCAACAACTATGTTTACTATTTCCACAAGTAAGTTTGTTTAATGTGTGTTAACTATTTACCAGCATCAACTATTTAACTATGACACTAATGCTCACAAGTAATAGAACTTGATAGAAATCAGTGATGCATGTTCAAGCTTGATAGAAGAATGGAACTTGATATTATTTGACCCATTACCCAAACAAATCAGCAACACTTTGGTGTTTTTTTAACCATATTGTTGTAGATATATCCTACTGGTATTTTTTAACAATATTTATCGTAAGCATTTTTAACCGTATTCTTTAACCATTTTTTTAGCAAGTTTTAGAACCATATTAAAGTTTGTTTAAATAATACCAGAAGCCCTATTGAATTCTAAGGTCATTATTTGTTGTTGTTTTTTAATCAATGTTGATATGTACTATGCAGTATGTTATTTTCAGTTCCTTATATAATAAACTAAACCATAAAAACATCAATTCAACTTCCTCATATAGTGGGCGTTTTTTCAACTGATTCCTATATGAGCGTGGACAAATCCTTCTATGGATATTGCTATTGATAGTATAGAATCTGATTTGATTTAGGTAACTCATGTGGTTATCAAATCAGTGACTTCGGCGGTAACTTATGAGTTTTTTGTATTTGAACATGATTTTCATCTCAAATGGATTTCTAAAACCATTATGAGTTTGTTGTATTCTTAAATCAGTGACTTGAGTTGTACATAATCCTTGACCTCGGTGCTATTTTGATTCTAAAATTGATTCCCAAATCTGAGTTTGTTGTATAACAGTTTTGCTAATTGTTGCAACTTTTATACTTTTACCTTTGCTTGCAATTTTCTAAAGTGATTTAGTTTATGATTCTGAGAACGTTTAGTACATACTTTTTAATTCAAAGCTTCTTAAGAATATTTGGACTGGATGTTTACTTGTTTATTATAAATATTAATCATTGATGTTCCTTTTACTTTTCAGGATGATGCAGACATCTACAAAGGGGGCTGGCTCATTAAAATACTGGTGGGATTTGGAAATGGGTAAAGAAATTGTCTTGAGGTTATTAGGTGTGATAATTTCTTTGAAATATGATGGTGAGAGGATGCCTTGTAAGTCCTGCAGGCCTTTGGAGTGGATTAAGAAGTGCATTTTGATGAGTATATGGCTACAAAGGAATCTTAAAAGCTTTAAAAGACATTTGGGAAGAGGTAATTTTTTAGGCAATGTGTTGATTATGTCAGTCAAATGTAGGGCTGTCCAAAAAAACTCAAAACTCGAATCTCGTTTGAACTCGCTCGGAAAATGTTCGGAAAATGCTCGTTCGCTTGTCGCTCGCTTTAAAAACGAACCAAGCGGCTCGGTTCGATTTGTAAAATGAACCAAGTATAAGCATAGGTGCGCTCGCTCGATGCTCGCTCGTTTTGCTCGAATTATGTAAAATATATATATTTATATATATATATACACATTTAATTATTAAAATTATATACTTTTATTATTAATTTATCAATTTTAATTTTGTTAAGATTAAAATTAGGATTATGGTTTCCGTTCTTCCAAAAATTCTTTGCAGCTTCAAGTTCTATTAATATTTGACTTCGGATGTAAGTTTAATACGCTAGTTTATCATTTTGTGAATCTTGTAGTTTTTTGTTTATGGATGTATATGATTCGTAGATAGATAAATAAGTGCTACGAAGGTGTTATGTTAGATCACCATCAACAATTAGGTCATTTTGTAAAAAAAATTACCAAGAAGACTAGTGTGTTAGTTATTGGACAAAATGTGCTAAAATTGGAAATATGGATGAATGTGTTATGTCAGATCACCACCCATGGTGACTTTCCTTTTTGTTCCGCGATGCTCGGAATTTGCTCGGCGATCGCTCGAAAAATACTCGGATCAAAAGTCGCTCGTTCGATTTTAGATCGGTTGAAAAAATGCTCGGTTCGGTTCGGTTTGTAAATGAACCAAACACGAGCAAAGGTCTGTTCGATTCGGTTCAGATCATGAACAGCCCTAGTCAAATGGTGGGAAGAAGTCAGCAAAATGTATGGACATGAGGATAGGGAATTATTTACATAATTACATTTGTGAGTATGGTGGATGGAGTCAATTACTCTTGGTGATTGGTAGGAAAATTCTTAGTTGGGTTCACTTTTCAATTCAACAGTGAGATTTATGAATATTTGGTATTTTCCAGCTGGTTTGATGGGAAATGAAAGAATTAAATTGAATGAAAATTGTTTGAATTGGACATATTGGAGCAAGAATTTTGTTCATAGCAAATGTTGACTTTTTAGTCAAACTGTGGAGTTTACATGCCAACAGCCTCAAGATAATTTTTATAAATGGTTGCTACTACAATCTGATTGTTTTAAAAGAAAGTTGGAATGGTTTGACTTTAATGGTCAATGGTTTGATTATGTTGGTCAAATGCTGGGTAGGTGACTATAAAGTGGGATAAAATGACAAATTTGTTTACATAATATTTGTGAGTATGCTGGCTGGAATCAGTGGTTATAAAGAAGTGGCAAAAGAATTCAATGTTGGGTTGACTTTTTGAGTCAACATGCAAATCATATAGATGTTTGGTTTTTTTTGCACTGATGTGTCCGGATTTGACAATGTTAAATTGAGTGGACATTGTTTAGTTTGGATTTGCAGTAGTAAATATCGGTTTGGAATTGCAGTAGTAAATATGGATTTGACAATGCTTTGATCTATTTTTTCATTCAGTTTTCAAACTAAAAAATTGATGTACTATATTTTAGTTTGGAGTGATGTTTTGATGTCATTTTTTATGTCATTTCCTAAAGGTGGAAGAACCTTGGTGCATTGGTCTCCTTATCATTGGTGGATTCTTTTTTTTTCTTTTTTTCGCATACTTGGTTTATAAGTTTTTTGTTTGTCTTTCAAAAAATGTAATTTACAAGTTTTTCCGCTAAACTCTTCACTTTTAGTCTAGATCCGCCACTGGAATGACCCCATAGATCGTTTCTTCCTATTAATAATCTATTTAACATCACGATGCACAAAACCTTTCATCTACCATTAATGGTGCTAACAACTTATGAAACATGTTTAGCTGAAAGGTTTCACTAACTGAAACCAACTAATGCAACTGATGTCATTAGCTTATAAACCACAAATACTACTTAAAGTTGATTTTATTAAAAATCAAAACTGAATCATTATCATAGGGTGAATCTAATTTTTTTTCAAAATAACAAAATACAATGCTAGGGTTGGATTTAATATGTATCTTTAAATTACTATTTTTATGATCAATACCTCCTTATTCGTGTGTTCTGTGACAATGGCCAAATTTCCAGGTCAACGCCGTTAACTTTTTCCGTTAGTTCCGTTAGCAAACCCCGTAACCCGTTAGTTAAATTTTTATATAAAAATATATTATTAATTAATTTTGTTATTAAATTCATGACTTTATGTGTTTCTTGAAAATTTGCGTTTCGTGAGAAACCGGGCTTTGTACGCGGTTTAAGTTTTACGCGCGTACACGATAACGAAACTTTTCCCGACTAAATATTTCATGTTAAATAAGTTAAAAATGCTAGGAAATATTTCTAGTATTTTATTTACCAAGTTTTGGGTTTAAACCCCACTTTTACTAGTTTTGGGTCATTTACACATGAAATGGGACTTGAGGGACCAAAAGGGTAATTACCCCAAAGACAAAAATCTGCCCTTAACCCCCCTCCTCCCCCATTCACGATCTCATTTCTTCCCCCTTCTTCATTTCTCACGATTCCAACACCAACACACACACAACTTCAAATTTCTTGAAATCAAACACCAAAGAAGCAAGATTTAAGGTGTTTAAGCTCATTCAACCTTCAAGCAAGCTAGGGAAAGCTTCCATCTCGTCTCATTATCATCCATCCGCCATTTCTCCTCCGAACTTGTAAGCCCTAAAATCTCTAACTCGAAATTTGTTGAATGCAAGTGTTAAACTTGTGTTTATGTGCAATTTGGTGTATAAATGTGTTCTTGAAACATGTTTTATGTTAGGTTAAGTTAAATTATCATTTGGGGCTGTTTTGTAGTGATATAGTGGCTGTATTTTTGAAGTAAAAACATTCCATTGGTTCTTCTTGCTAAAGCTTGTGTGATAGAACATGAATTCTAGGTGAAATTGCTTATATGCAAGTGGCATACGCGAGGGATTCGTCCATACCATCGGTAAAGTTTGGAAGACCACGACTGATCCTGAAAGGGAATGAATGGAAAAAATAGCATGTCGTATCAATTAAGAGTTCTAAGAATATTTTCTTCTTTCCGGCTCGATACAAAGCCTTCATTTAATCATTTAAATGATTCAATTTAAATGATTAAAAGGGAGCAAATCGAAGTCAATTTCAAGTTGGGTCGAATTAATAAATGGATAGGGCCCCATGGCTTCAATTAATTTCATTTTGATTATAGGGAAAGAAAAAGCAACGAGCTTCCGTTCTTAATTTGAATGATTACCCGATCTAATTAGACGTTAAAAAATATTAGTGCCCAATACGGGAAGGCTTTCTCCCAGGAATGTATTCTTGATTTTTTAATGAATCCTAAATATTACCACTCTCCATTCCATAATGGAGAAAACTTTGATATGATCATTGTATGATTGATATGACAACTAGAAATCCATGGTAATATGATATCTAATGTGTTACAAGTCTTTACATGAAGTTAAACGAGCAAAAGATTGACCAAAACCGCAAGAATGCAATTTACAAAATCATTAAAATTTTGACAGATTCTGTCCAGTTTTTGGGTCATCTTGCACAGGTCATAACTTGCTCATTTTTAATTGAAATCAGTTGATTCTTTGTCCGTAGTAAAGTTCCATGTCTTAGCTTTAACTGGGCTACTCGCACGCTTTCTAAAACCTCCGTTTGGTCACCCAAAAGGCTGCTTCAAGTTTGGTGTGCAGAGCTATATTTTTCTATGAAAAGTATACTTTACATTTTGGTCGGGCATGATAACCTTGTTTTAATGAAGGGTTTGTTAAATGAAAATTAGGTTTATATAATAAAATTAATATCTGGAAAGTTTCGTACTCTAACTCTAAGTTTTGAATGAGTTATGCAAAATTAAACCTACTTTGACTATTTTGCAAAAAGCTGAAATTACCAACTTCCGACACGCTTAACTTTCTCGTTACTTAACTCTTTAAGTTGATTCTTTTTGCAACATTCCCTAACTTTTGAGTAGTTCTTGCCTGTAAAAATTCTGAGGCTAACTCCAAGCATAGAGAAAATTAGACATGCCACCACATGTATGCATGCGTTTGACTTTTTAGTTTGACTTTTTATGCAATTTGACTTGGAATTGTGCATCTATGTTTTCCTACAAGTTTAGGACTTGTGTTTAAGTGTTAGGACCACAGTGAATGCTTGATGAAATATTTGTTAATTGATAAGCAATTCGTCCTAGCGACAACCTCTAATTTGGTTAGACCTTATTCATTAAAATAAGTCAATCCTAACCAACATATAAAGTCAAGTGCTGTGTACCAGTGCAACCTAAGGTGAGTTTCACTACTCTATTTAGTTATATCCTGATGAGGATGATAACACACAACTAGTTGAATCCAGTAAAGGATGGTAATGCAATGACAAAGTTATTTTGTCTGTTTAAGTAGTTATCCAACGCATATCACATGATTCACTGAATTGCTTTATAATTACAAAAAGTCCTTACTTTCTCGGACCGTTAATAATGAATAGCGAGGTAATGTTGAGTAGTACTACTGGGGATTGACACCCCCGCTCAGCGGTGCACGTGATGCACCCTCCCGACTGGCGGTCGGACTGAGAACAATATTAGCCTAAAACTACCGTGATCGGGAAAGACACGGGGAAGGCAAATTGCACAGGCTAAAACCTGTGACGCATAGTCAGCTTCGGTTGCGAACATTCAGGTGAAAATAAGCATAGGCTAGCTACCTAACACTATGGATATTACTTGTAAATTGTACGAATTGGTCTTTCGATATTCGTATGCATTTTTTGGTCTACACGGGTAAGTGTAGACTGCTTTTGTCAACTCACCAGCTTTTGCTGACACTTGATTGTTGAATGCTTTTCAGGTCACTCGGAGGATCAAGGAGGCACGGGCGTAGGCAATACTCAATCTTGTAAAATACTTTGGGAAATGCACTTCAACACTTTTATTTCCTATTCTGGAAAAACGACAACTTTATAGACTTTTAAACGTTTCCGCTAAACTGTAATGTAACTCTGTTTTGTAAAGGGTAATATGAAACTGATTTAAACTTTCAATTATGGCTTGATTGTAACTAAAGATCTGGGTCATGTTCTGGATTACACCCTACACGGTTATACTCCATTAGTAGAAAATTAGGGGTGTGACATGTTCGTTATTATTTAATTAGGATCTACAAGGCTCAAGACGTAGATATACTTAACCGATGCTACAAATGACAAAACTAACAGACGTACCATAAAATATATCATGAGATGATTGATAACTAACAAAAAAGAAGTATCGCATTGGTTGATTGTCGTCGCCGCCGAACGCGTGAGCAGAGGACGAATAACACGCTATACACTGTCGCCGCCGTAACGCACGGGCACACGGCTAGTACATATATATACACACACACACACACACACATATATATATATATATATATATATTGTTAATGAAATTAAATATATATTTACATTAAATATATATATATATATATATATTTAATTACTTTTATTTTATCCGATAAAGTTGTGGTAATAGAATACAACAAGTTTATCTGATTATCATAATCTAAATTATGATTCGATCTAAACCAATAGTGTTTAGATCTTGAACGGTCGGTTCGTGTCAGACAACTGTTCGAGACACCGAGGTTCAACGAGAAAAGCGCTAGGGTTGCGAAAAGTTATCGGAGAAGCAAGCTCGGGTTCGGTTCAAAACCTAGTAGAAAATCGCACCAAGGTTCCGGCAGAAATCCGGTGGCGGACGGCGGCGCTGTAACGGCGGGCGATGTAGCGGCACAACAGCGGTGGTGCGGTGGTTAACGGTTGTCAGAGTAGGACTGCGGCAGGTGGTGGTCAGCGGTAGTGCTACTCGGCGATGGCAAAGCAGCGTCGAAGTGGCGACGGTGGTCACTGGGCGGAGGCGGCGGCGAGCGGTGGTCGCCTGCGGTGGCTCGCCGGAAAAACGAGCGGCGGCGGCGGCAGGGAGGCCGGCCGGTGGTGGTCGCGAGAGAGAGAGAGAGAGAGAGAGAGAGGAATTTAGGAGAATTTTGGGGGCACTTAAAATCTATATTTCTGTCTCCTATTTATAAGCCTCATAAACCTATTATGGATAAACCGCAATTGGTTTATTTAATTATTTTCTAGGCTTATCCCTTAATCAATTATAGATAAACTACAATTGTTTAATTCCTCTCACTTATCCATCCAGGTTTTGTAGATAATTGTTTAAATAACTAATTTATTTAAACTACAATTATCCATTAAGATAATTATCAGTTAAATAAATAGATTTATTTAACCTTAATAATTATCCATCCACCACATTAATTAAATAAACTAATTATCTAATTAATGTTTATAATAATCAGTATTATTATTTCACCGATATATAATTATTAACAATTAATAATTAATTTATGCTTTTATTATAAATTAATAATATTAGGAAATGATTAATAACAATATTAAATCATTTCTGTTTCCGTAGAATGATGTAGACAGAGGCGCTATAGCTACACATGACTACTCCAACCAGTTGTGACACCTTAAGTCGACAACCAAGGCATATCAGTGGCAAAGCAACATGATATTAGACTTTATGGTAATCTATTGTTAGTCATTGTTCCCTTCTGTATTCGACATCCATTGAACGATAGGGAATGGATTCATTTCAATTTATCTTAAGTTCAATGTTTCTCGATCTCGATTGCAAGTGTTCCCATCAAATACACAGTAAGTTTGGGTAAGGCCTTACACTTAGCACTTGGAATCAATGAGAGGGCCCATGATGTCTCACTGTTGCATTGTAAATGCAAGAGTACATAATCCCATATTGACTACATGCAGCTCCCACTGAACTTCAGATCTATTCCCAAAAGTAGCTTTTATGACTGGCATTTACGCTACAATGGTTGACTACAATCAAAGAACAGACCCTGGTAAACGGGAGGTAGCACATGTATCTCAGGTCTAAATATACGAATGATTTTACCAATAATCAGTTCATCTTGTTATTGAATCAAAGAAGATGATTTGATGCGAGTTACATCCAACGTCATTCTCTAATGAGGCCTGTGAGTTTGGATAATCAACTATTTGAGTCCAAAGTCAGAGTAGTCTTATTTCAGATTCATTCCCACGATTCTGACCGACTACGGAAACTTTTGAATAATATGTATATGTATTCTCTAGCATTATTCCCAAATGATGCTTGTGAGTTTGGAGAGTTGAACAACTCAAATTCAAAGTCATAGTGCGTCTACATCTGATTCGTTTACACGAACCTGATGGAGCGTTGAGAATACTACATATCTATTCAGGGATGATAAACGTATTAAAATCGAACGCAGGTATATAATTCTGAATTTGTTTTAACCCTTTAAAATGAAATTCGAATAATAAATATAACTGTTACAGTTCGTACATCCAAATACTAAATCAAATTTTGGCTTATTATGCTGATATTTAACATTATGTATGTGATGTTTAAATGATAGTTTCCTATTCATTTATAGCCAAAATTTGATACCGTGTTAATTGCCTTTTATTTAAATGTTTCTATACTTCCACCATTGTTTGCTAAATAATGAAGTATGCTCAAGTGATATGTGATAATAAGTGCCCTTGGTGAACACTATAAACCTGTGTTATCACATAACCCGTCTTCAATGATTACTAATTAATCATCCTAAGAATCTGAATGAACTAATTCATTCTTAAGGCACTTGAGATGGCTTATGACTATATCAATACAATTTCTTTTGTTATGATATACTTCCATTTATGTCATTGTGTAACCGTTTACAGTGACATCTATAGAATAACTGTTTATTATATCCTTTTCGTTCAAATTCCTAATTGTTTTGAACTAGCCCTAGAAGTAACTTGTCTATGTGGATCATTATCCAGAGTCTATATTTATGCAAGTAACTTCTCAATCATCCGACGATTAAATCCATTGTTTAATTTAATTAACTAAATCAAACTACTTGGGCCATTATGTAATTATCATAAACATGATTATTAACATAGTGCTCCCACTTGCCTTTATAGATGTAGCGTTCTTTAAGAGTATCAATTCAAGCCTATAGGTTATTAGCAAACAGTTTTGCTTAAACCTATCTTGGTCTACTAATTAGAACAATTTAATCTTGTAATAAGATACAAGATTGTGGGTTTGAATATTTATGCGATCCGGCGCATATTTGATATCTTAATTTTATGAAACCAAATCATCTCAAATCAAGTATCTAATATAGATTCACGTTTCATTCTTTAAGTGATGGATTATGGAATATTCTTCAATAAGAATGTCAGGTTCCATTCAAAACCATCTCCTTTAGAACGCTCATATTTTTCTGATTTAGACAACAATTGTTTAGTTAGATAAATGTTCACTTACTTCTGATTAAGGCAACAACTTGTTGGTCAGATAGTGTGATATCTATATGGTTATACTTGAATTCCTTCAAGTTCACCATTATACTTCATGTTTCGTTACAGTCCAACACTTAAAAGAATTGCTTCATTTCTCTTAGATGAAACATTAATCCCTAAGGATTTAAGAAGTATATATTATGGTCAAGTGTAGTTAATGGCAAGAACTATTTCTTGGTACTAGACTCGAGCAGGCAAGTTATGGATTGGGTGGTTAGGGTAATTTTGGCAAAAAGGGGTATCCTATATGTTTAAGCTTCAATTTCTTGATGCTTAATTTTCCTGGATTCGAGAGTTAATAATTTAACTTAGCAGGATTTCGAATTTTAATTTACAACTAATTTTATATAAAATTTAAATATAGGAATATTAAGGTTATGGTATTTATTAGTTATTAATTATCCAAATGATTATTACCATTAATCAAGGCTGATGATTCTAACTTCTTTGAGCAGATTCTTGATCAAATCAATAATCATAATGCTCATTTTACAGTTTGTATCAAATATGAACATTTGAGAAGTTATAAATGATTGTCTATTAGCTTATTGATATTCTTCATGTCGATATGTTGAATTTCAGTGAGCTATAAATCAGTCAAGTGATTGTTAGACAAATAATGATTACATCTAGCAATTATAAAGATCACATATCCTTTATGCTTATGATGTGTTCATGATTACGTGAATCATATTCATTAGGCTATGCGTTATGTTGTTTTGAACTCATAATCAGAAGACTAATTGTAAATCACGTATACGATCTTGCTAAGACATGATTGCTATCGGATGCGGTACACAACGAGTAAATAACGATTCTTTGATTGATTCACTAGCTCGTTTTACAGAGAGATTACAGAGAGATTACACCTTGAGAAACACACAGTTTAAACACTAACTCTCACAAACTTGCACTCTCTAAATGAACTAAACAATTTATACTAGCTCGTTTTACAGAGAGATTACAGAGAGAGAGGAATTTAGGGGAATTTTTGGGGCATTTGAAATCTATATTTCTGTCTCCTATTTATAAGCCTCATAAACCTATTGTGGATAAACCATAATTTTTTATTTAATTATTTTCTAAGCTTATCCCTTAATCAATTGTAGATAAACTAAAATTGTTTAATTCCTCTCATTTATCCATCTAGGTTTTATAGATAATTGTTTAAATAACTAATTTATTTAAACTACAATTATCCATTAAGATCAGTTAAATAAATAGATTTATTTAACCTTAATAATTATCCATCCACCACATTAATTAAATAAACTAATTATCTAATTAATATTTATAATAATCAGTATTATTCTTTCACCGATAAATAATTATTAACAATTAATAATTAATTTATGCTTTTATTATAAATTAATAATATTGGGAAATGATTAATAACAATATTAAATCATTTCTGTTTTCGCAGAACTACGTTTACTAATTAAACATGTTCGGTTCTCGTTTTCCTCAGTGTAACTCTTACAAGCCATAACCGGGTCGGGTTCTTAGAAATTGTCGGGTCTGGACATATAATATCCAGCACCATTAAACTCTGGGAGTTTAATTTCATATTGCTAACTCATGTATGTGACATGACAATTGGATATTAATCAATTTAGATTCATACTGTGTTTATGAAACTAAATAAACTCGTTCTCGGAAACGAAGTATGTTTGCTAAGAGTTCTCTTGCAAAACAATATCCTATTGGTTTGAAAGAAAGCTGATTATAAGAATGCATCGTCTACATAAAGCATGTGGGAGCATCACCACTAATCCTTATCGGGACAACGATTTTGTGTTGATCCGATGTTCATTAAAGTTTACTGATTTAAACTTGTAATGAAGCCTCGGCTTATCTCCAAGTTTCAAGAGCCACACACAATTGAAGTCATCTCAGGAATGGCATCCTGAGATAAATTCAATTTCTTGAAATGAGTCGTGTCATACTAGTAATGAAACGAGAACTATCCAACATAGGGATGTTGTATGAGTGTCACTGTAAAGGGTTACACAACGACACAAGCTGGAAACCGAATCATCTCAACTTGACTTGATGATGACAAATGTCCATGATGAGTACTCGAGTATACTCACCGAACAACAAGCCATCTTAAGTGAAAGTTTTGAATAATGAATGTAAGGGTACATTCGAAGAAGGTCATTTGATTATGTTGATAATCCATTAACATGTTATTAAGATAACACAACCAAGGGTAAAAGTTTTATCACGTGTTCAAATTCACTTAAGAACCTTTGTTTTTCATGAGAAACACCAAAACTAATGAAACAACTTAAACGGGCAAAACCAAAACACAGGCAAAGAACGTGGCATAGAATTCACAATTCTATGATCAAGTTTGATCAATAAGTTAATACTAGTATATAGTACCTGAATTCTACGCTACATTGATGTTCTACTTTAGTGTTGGGATGTCAAACCTTAACGTTTGCACTAAATCATTCGATCTAATCTAAAGGGTTAGATGCAGGTTTCGAATTCTGCAAAACGTGTTTGAATTTTATACGTTTTAAACATCCATGAATATTTTGTGAAATATTCTAAAACCGTCCGTAGTTGATCTAATTTGTGGGAACAAAACTGATCTATGATTATTCTGACTCTAGACTCAAACAGCTGACTATCTAGACTCACAGACCTCATTAGGGAATGACGTTATGACGCAACTCGTATCAAATTGTCTTCATAGATTAAATAATAAGACGAATTTGATTGAATGGTAATAGTGTCCTTTGACCTAAGATACATATGCTACCTCCCGTTTGCCAAAGACTGTTCTTTGATTGTAGTCTAACGCTGTCGCGTAACTGCCAATAATAAGGGCTACTTTTGGGGATGGATCTGAAGCTTAGTGGGAGCTGTATGTAGTCAAGATGGGATTTTGTACTCTTGCACTAATAATGCAACAGCTAGACATCATAGGCCCTTTCGTGACTTCTGTGTGTTAAGTGTTAGCCTTACCCAAACTCACTATGTGTTTGATTGGATCACTTCGGACTACAGACACGAGAAATAGAATGATTGAACTAGTTATAAATAATTAATAATCAATAATATTATTATTAACTAGCTTAATAATAATGAGGTGAACTATATTTGAATAAAAGTTGTTTGATTTATATTCAAGGTTGAGTTATCAATTATTGATATTTTACTAACGTTGGCCCGTGGGCTCGCGTACGGAAATGGGCTTTATATTCGAGACGGGCCGGACATCTAATAAGTATTAGATGATTAGGGGTTACACCCTAATCACCTTTTTTTTGGTTCGATGGTTGCAAGAAGAAAAGGAAAGGAGAAGAATTCTCCTTTTCGTTCTTCCTCTCGACGGAACTCCAAAACGAGAAAACGCCATTAGCCGTTCCGCGCCGATCGCCGCCACCACTCGTCCGGTGGCCATCTTCGAGCCACCGTATCTTGGTGCTCGTTGCTAGTTAGGGCATTCCGTTAGTCAACGTCCGTAGACCACCTTATGGTCTAGAGATCACCGCCTTGTACGCCTTGATCCGCCACTCGGTTTGCCACCAATTTCCACCGCAAAACAGCCGATCACCACCGTGCAAATCGCTGCCACCGCTCGCCGCCGTCGTCACCCGCCACCACTACCGCCGCTCGCCTGCCGTCGCTTGACTGTCGCCTGTCGATGCAAGCCCGACGCCTTTCGCTGTGCGCCGTCTCCCGTTGCAATGGGATTTGATTCCGATTGATCTCGAACTCTCGCGAGACGCGACGTAAGTCAAAGTGTACTCTCGCGACGCGTAATGACCATGGGTCATAAACGTAGTCCCGTAGCCGTACGCGACACCGGACTACAAGAATCATCGCGATACGTGACAACCGTTGGAGATCGAAAGTGGTATGTTTCAACCTAGCGCCGTTTTAGTTTAGATTATATTGTTATCGTTGTTTATTTCGCGTTAACCGGTTTAACGCGAATAGGTGTTTGTGTGGTGTTTGGTGATCGTGATCCTGTTGACACGATTACGACACTTATTTACGTGTCAAATAATTAAACTTGTTTATTCCGTAACGGATTACCGGTTTAATCCGTTTTAACTCTTATTTGCTAAAACCTGGTCGGTAATGTTTTAGTTAAATGTAAATTTTTTTAACGTCACCGGGCACCTGTATACCACTATCGTAACCCAACAGTTGTATCAGAGCCTTGATCACCACACGCAAACACTAACCGCTCGGTTCTAAACCGGTGGATTTCGCGAACTGGGGTTTAAAACCCGAAAGTCACGAAAGTTAAACGAATTTCTTTTCTAAATGTTTGGTCGATTCCACAAAATATTTCAATTCATTAATTGATTATTTAACGCGCATATTCGGCTAGACCCGTATTATGGTTCTGATTGGTTGTCGTGTTTGGTTTGGACCATTTTCGGCCCACTTGCATTTTGGTTTTGGATTGGCCCACTTGGTTTTTGGGTTCAAAAGTTGTATCAAAATAGATAGGTTTTTATTCTATTTTCTTGTGAAGAGCACCTTCGCCCTAGACGAACGTGACGAACATTGATGAGACTACCCCATCATGGCGAGTGTTCTTATATAAGGACACTTCCTAGTATGGCAAGTATCCACAATCGGGAGACGGACGAATTCCAGTTAATCAACAAAAGCTTATGAAGGCAGTGGGAGCGTTAGTGTCGACCGGATGACTTTTCAAGACTCATCCTTGTGGTTGATTTTACTTTTGTCCCAAACCTTCTTCGACATTGTCATTAGGCTCTGACAATGTCAAAACCTCTTAAGCCAATTAAAACTCCAAACTAAGTTTTAAACGGTTAAAACTGTTTTAAACGGTTAAAACTGTTTTACAATCCATTGGTTTGAGTCCTAAAATTAATTAAGACTCAAAATTCTATAACCAATTTTACTCGACTGTGATCTCGAATTTTTAGATCATTGATATAAAACTTTTAAAAAATTAGTTATTGCCTCACGACGCGTAGTCTTTAATAAAGAGGTTATTAAATTGACTATCCCAAGTGAGATAGGGTTCATAAGTAAGCTTTGTCAAACGTTTAATTAATTAAAACATTGATTAATAATCCTATCTGGTAAGTCGCAAATGGATAGATTATGCCATCCTAGTCAAGGCTAACTTGGAACATATTTACCGACGCATCAGTGTTGGAGTATTTTAACACCGCACTTGGTGTTCAGGGCATCTTCCAAGGTGTGCGCATTGGAGTATTTTAACACCGTGCATGCACACTGACCACTGAGGACATCTATCATTTTCTTTACGATTACCTTATGTATTGGAGTATTTCAAAACCGTAAATCTGGTCATTCGTAGACAAAATTGGCATGGATGAGGCTAAACGTATTTCGCAAATTAATTCGCGAAAGCCTCATAAACGGGAGTTGTGACTGGCTTTCACAATAGACAATCGTTGTCCATCCGATTACTTAGTTGACTGGTGATTGCACTTAACGTTGCCTTTGTGGGTCGACTACTAATTGGGTTCCCAAATTCATATTCAAGATTCGCTTGCTGTTTTTAAATACGAATACTACATCGAAACAGTAAAACGAATTGGCTATTGTTGATGGCTGCACCTGTTGCAAGCTACGAGAATTTTCCAGCTCAAGTCTTTCCTTGAGAAAGTGGAACTTGATGAGACCAATTTCCTCGACTGACATCGTAATTTGAAAATTGTCCTGCAAATGGCCAATCAGCTCCACGTATTGGAACAGGAAGTGCCTGAGGCACCGGAAAATGGCATTGCCGCTGCACGCGCCACTCACGAGGCACTAAAGAAGGAGGCCAATTGAGTGATGTGCCTCATGTTGGCCACCATGTCTACTGATATTCAGAAGAGCATGGTTGACCGGACGGCGTTTCTGATGATCGGGGAAATTAAGGGCATGTTTGAAACCCAGGCCCGACAGGAACGCTACAAAACCGTTGTCAGGCTCATCACCTGTCGAATGGTTGAAGGTAGCCCTATCAGTGCCCATGTCCTTAAGATGAAAGGTTGCATCGACCGACTTGTGAAGCTCGATTACGTCATTCATCAGGAAATGGCGACAGAGTTGATCCTCCACTCTCTTTCCAGCATGTTCACTCCCTTCCGGAACAATTTTAATATGAACAACCTGGTTAAGACAGTGACCGAGCTTCAAATGCAACAAGATGGGCACTGGAGACAAAACTGCCGTGATTATCTTGCCAAGGTGAAAGTGAAGTAGGTCGATGTAGGCTCTTCCGGAGGTATATAGCCTCATGTTATAGATCACTTCGTTTGATCCTTCAAAATATATGCTTTACATACTTTACATTTTGGAGGAACATGAAGTCGTCAAAAGCAAAAGAACCAAGATGACATGACACCTTTGCATGTATGCAAACTTTGAATAAAGTTCATGTCATACCTTGAATTCTTGGTAGTATCCTTAAACAACTTCCTTGTTTTGCTCTTCCCTGGCGGGGTCCAAGACGGATACAATTTTGCTTTTGGTTTGAATCTAGACATGCACTAAGTTTCCGGTGTAAACTTATATTATATGCATGGTTTTATCTACACTTGAAAATGTTTTCACTTGATTGGTAGATTAAATTCAATCATATATAACATGACGTTAAGCCTGGTGCTATTGATTTAGTGATCATGAGGCTAGCCTAAATGCAAAAGAAGAACGATTGTTCTATCTAAATCCATTAAGGCTATGACATCTCTTATTCTCATTGTATTTGTTACAACAGGAATAACAACCTACTTTGATTCATAGAACCTTATGGTTTTTGTAGAGGCTGGATTATGAGGCTTGTAATATTAAATAAGTTGGGCTAGGCTTAGAAGGTTTCACTAGAATTGTAGGATAGTTTGTTTTATATGTTTGGACTAGTTTACTATTAGATATGGGCTTGGGCTTGGGTTTAAGATCCACAAGGGGCCCTATAGTAAACCCAATGTGGGACTATATATACCCCACTAGACCTCTTCATTTAGTAACCTTTGAGATTACGATTTTAGAGAAAAAGAGCAAGGGAGTTTAAGATCGCAATCTTAAACTAGAGAGAGAGATCCATTTACGATTTAAAGATTTGTACCCGACAAGTTCATCTTGTGTGCAAGATCAGGTTTTTATCGTTTATTTAATCGTTTTCTTGGTATTCTTCTCATCTCTTATCTTGAATCAATCAATCACTTGGATTCCGCACTCGTGATTGATAGAATATCGTGAACGGTTGTTGATATCGGACCAACAATTGGTATCAGAGCTAAGAATCATCTGATTCGAGGTTCCACGATATTAGATTCGAGTGTTTGGCTGGAAAAACTGGAAGTTTGCTGTTGTTCTTGGTGTTTACGATAATTTTCTGGGCTGTTCTTGCTATTTCCAATTGGTGTTCTTCATCGCTTTGGAGTTTACGACTTCAAGATCTGATTTTTGGGTGTTTACGACTGCAAAATTGGTGTTTACGACTTCAAGACTCGATTTTTAAGTGTTTACGACAGTATTTACGATCCGGAGGTGTTTACGACAGCATTCACAATCGGAATGGAGTTTACGACCGTGTTTACGACTCTGAGTAGTTCACGACTGAGTTTATGATCGGAATCGTGTTCACGATTGGGTTTACGACTCGGGGTGTTTACAATCACTGTTTACGATCGGAAACAGGGTTTACCATCGGAAACTAGTTTGCGGCAAAAAGTCACTATTTCACACTTTCACGGAAACGGACATAACTTTTGACTCATTTGGAGTTAGAAGCTCAAATTTTAACACGACGTTCGTTACAACGAGCCCCAGAATTACCCCCGACTAACGTCCAGGGGAACTCGTTTGGACCCCCAAATTCCACTCCAAAGGCCTCCGTTTTCGCGTTTTAAGTTTTTGACACTATTCCTTGAATAGTACTTTTGCCGATTTCACCGATTTCACCAGATTTTCAGAGGCTGCATATCTAAAGAAAGAAAATGAGTTCAGCGGTTGAAGAAAAGAATATGTTTGAGAACAAGGATGATTTCGCAGCTGAATTTGATGAAACTAAGATATGCCTCAATCCTACTTGTGCTCGATTAATTCCTGGCTTAAGACAGCTCTGGAAAAATACTGAAATCGAACTTTTTGATATGCAATGTTCTTGGAGTTCATTTAAAGGTAGGTGGGAAAAGAGTGAAGAGAATGTAAAAGCCCAAAAACTAGACATTGAGAAATATCAAAAGCTAGCAACGGAGAAGACTATTATATATGATCGGGCTAGGATTGAGATATCTGAGCTGACACAGAAATTAGCTGAACTGCAGCAAAAGTGTGATGAGCTGCTGGTCAAGTATGATTGCAATCAGGAAAGAAATCAGCGAATGCTCGATGCAGGAAAGGATTTGTAAGTGCATCACATCAGAGGTATATGCTTGTTTAATTTTTATGTGTTTTATAAATCTGATATTTTGTTTAATTTTTGTTTATTGTGTGTTAACCATTTGGTTTTTGGTAAAAGGAGATGAGAGTAAATTCTGAATTTTGAATGGCTACTATTTAAAGGAGATGAGAGTACATTCCTTAATGTTTACTAACCATTTAAAGGAGATGAGAGTGAATTATGAATTCTGAATTTTGGTAAAAGGAGTAGCCATTCCTAAATGTTAACTAACTATTTGGTTTTCCTCAATGTTGTTGCTGCTATTGTTTAAGCTCACTAAACATTAGGTTTTTGTTAAAGGATATGAGAGTGCATTTCGTAAGTTTAAACACGGCTGCTACTATTAAACATGACATTTATGTTAACATTTTGACACTAATCCGAACTATGGAACTTGATAGAAGCAGCAACAACTATGTTTACTATTTTCACAAGTAATGTTTGTTTAATGTGTGTTAACTATTTACCAGCATCAACTATTTAACTATGACACTAATGCTCACAAGTAATAGAACTTGATAGAAATCAGTGATGCATGTTCAAGTTTGATAGAAGAATGGAACTTGATAGTATTTGACCCATTACCCAAACAAATCAGCAACACTTTGGTGTTTTTTTAACCATATTGTTGTAGATATATCATACTGGTATTTTTTAACCATGTTTATCGTAAGCATTTTTAACCGTATTCTTTAACCAATTTTTAGCAAGTTTTAGAACCATATTAAAGTTTGTCTAAATAATCCCAGAAGCCCTATTGACTTCTAAGGTCATTATTATTTGTTGTTGTTTTTTAATCAATGTTGATATGTACTGTGCAGTATGTTATTTTCAGTTCCTTATATTATAAACTAAACCATAAAAACATCAATTCATGTGGTTATCAAATCAGTGACTTCAGTGGTAACTTATGAGTTTGTTGTATTTGAACATGATTTTCATCTCAAATGGATTTCTAAAACCATTATGAGTTTGTTGTATTCTTAAATCAGTGACTTGAGTTGTACATAATCCTTGACCTCGGTGCTATTTTGATTCTAAAATTGGTTCACAAATCTGAGTTTGTTGTATAACAGTTTTGCTAATTGTTGCAACTTTTATACTTTTACCTTTGCTTGCAATTTTCTAAAGTGATTTAGTTTATGATTCTGAGAACGTTTAGTACATAGTTTTTAATTCAAAGTTTCTTAAGAATATTTGGACTGGATGTTTACTTGTTTATTATAAATATTAATCATTGATGTTCCTTTTACTTTTCAGGATGATGCAGACATCTACGAAGGGGGCTGGCTCATTAAAATACTGGTGGGATTTGGAAATGGGTAAATAAATTGTCTTGAGGTTGTTAGGTGTGATAGTTTCTTTGAAATATGATGGTGGGAGGATGCCTTGTAAGTCCTGCAGGCCTTTGGAGTGGATTAAGAAGTGCATTTTGATGAGTATATAGCTACAAAGGAATCTTAAAAGCTTTAAAAGACATTTGGGAAGAGGTAATTTTTTTAGGCAATGTGTTGATTATGTCAGTCAAATGGTGGGAAGAAGTCAGCAAAATGTATGGACATGAGAATAGGGAATTATTTACATAATTACATTTGTGAGTATGGTGGATGGAGTCAATTACTCTTGGTGATTGGTAGGAAAATTCTTAGTTGGGTTCACTTTTCAAGTCAACAGTGAGATTTATGAATATTTGGTATTTTCCAGCTGGTTTGATGGGAAATGAAAGAATTAAATTGAATGAAAATTGTTTGAATTGGACATATTGGAGCAAGAATTTTGTTCATAGCAAATGTTGACTTTTTTGTAAAACTGTGGAGTTTACATGCCAACAGCCTCAAGATAATTTTTATAAATGGTTGCTACTACAATCTAATTATTTTAATAGAAAGTTGGAATGGTTTGACTTTAATGGTCAATGGTTTGATTATGTTGGTCAAATGCTGGGTAGGTGACTATAAAGTGGGACAAAATGACAAATTTGTTTACATAATATTTGTGAGTATGCTGGCTGGAATCAGTGGTTATAAAGAAGTGGCAAAAGAATTCAATGTTGGGTTGACTTTTTGAGTCAACATGCAAATCTTATAGATGTTTGGTTTTTTTTCCACTGATGTGTCCGGATTTGACAATGTTAAATTGAGTGGAAATTGTTTAGTTTGGATTTGCAGTAGTAAATATCGGTTTGGAATTGCAGTAGTAAATATGGATTTGACAATGCTTTGATCTATTTTTTCATTCGGTTTTCAAACTAAAAAATTGATGTACTATATTTTAGTTTGGAGTGATGTTTTGATGTCATTTTTTATGTCATTTCCTAAAGGTGGAAGAACCTTGGTGCATTGGTCTCCTTATCATTGGTGGATTCTTTTTTTTTCTTTTTTTCGCATACTTGGTTTATAAGTTTTTTGTTGTCTGTCAAAAAATGTAATTTACAAGTTTTTCCGCTAAACTCTTCACTTTTATTCTAGATCCGCCACTGGAATGACCCCATAGATCGTTTCTTCCTATTGATAATCTATTTAACATCACGATGCACAAAACCTTTTATCTACCATTAATGGTGCTAACAACTTATGAAATATGTTTAGCTGAAAGGTTTCACTAACTGAAACCAACTAATGCAACTGATGTCATTAGCTTATAAACCACAAATACTACTTAAAGTTGATTATATTAAAAATCAAAACTGAATCATTATCTTAGGGTGAATCTAATTTTTTTTTTACAAAATAACAAAATTAAATGCTAGGGTTGGACTTAATATGTATTTTTTAAATTACTATTTTTTATGATCAATACCTCCCCATTCGTGTGTTCTGTGACAATTGCCAAATTCCCAGGTCAACGCCATTAACTTTTTCCGTTAGTTCTGTTAGCAAACCCCGTAACCCGTTAGTTAAATTTTTATATAAAAATATATTATTAATTAATTTAGTTATTAAATTCATGACTTTATGTGTTTCTTGAAAATTTGCGTTTCGTGAGAAACCGGGCTTTGTACGCGATTTAAGTTTTACGCGCGCACACGATAATGAAACTTTTCCCGACTAAATATTTCATGTTAAATAAGTTAAAAATGCTAGGAAATATTTCTAGTATTTTATTTACCAAGTTTTGGGTTTAAACCCCACTTTTACTAGTTTTGGGTCATTTACACATGAAATGGGACTTGAGGGACCAAATGTCACACCCCCGAATTAACCTCTAACGGAGTTTATACCGTTAAGGGGTGCGAGCAAACCAGGACCACAACCATTAGTTACAAATACTAAACGAATCAGAGTAAAGTCCAAACATTAATAAATAAAACAGTTTAACAGTACGCAGCGGAAAACATTATCTTTAGCACTAACCACGTGCTTTACAAATCAGTGTATTAAATTCCCAATTTAGTTTAATTAAAATAAAAGTCTTCATGTGCCATGCCAACCCGCTCCGGATACTCCTTAGCGATCTGCAAAAGTTTAAACCACGCAAGTGTCAACCTAACGGTTGGTGAGTTCACAGTGGGCTTGTCATGCAGCGGCCCGGTCTCATAAATCATAATCGTGTAAATGTATTCTTACGTACAATTTATTTGTGAAAAGCAATGCTCGTGATAAACCAAGTCATATTGTTGTGTTTTAGTAAAAGTATTGTCCGTAACCTACGTTATCGGGTATGTACTAGTCTTGTATAGTTAAAGTGCTCAACCGATATCGCGGGTAGCTAATCCGTTGTTCCATGCACTAAGGAAGTTTGTACCAAAGCTGACCATAAATTATTGTAGTGGCCGTGCCATCAGTTCTGCGAACCTACGTCATCGCGGTTTTGCTTCCCCCGTGTCCTCTCGGGATCACGGTCAGATAGGCTGATATTGTACCTCCGTGCACTCCCCGTGCCACGGGGCGGAGTTTGTCAAACTCCAGTAGATCTACCCAACATCCCCTCGCTTTACAATTAATGGTACAATTTAGTTGAGGACTTTTAAGTTTTCAAGGCATCCTTAGAAATCATGTGATATCATGTGGTTTAGACTTTAACCTACACTAGCCATATTAAAAGGTTTACTGGATTCTCATGAATCTCAAAAGTGTTTTCAGTTTCGTTTCAGAAATAGTTGATTAAGTAATTCACAAGTGCTTCCCATAAAGCACTTCAAGTTCATCAAGTGGGTGCCGAGCACTCCAAGTTTTCAAGTTTATCAGGGAGGTGCCTAGCACTCTCGAAGTTTGTCAGCATTGTTTCTACTTTTAGTTATTTGGTGTGACCCAAGCGGGTTCACGGTAATCGGGTTAGTGACACTCACCTTCGGTTGCACTGCTACACTTGCTAATAATCCAAGTATTGCTTAATCGAAGACCTATGAACACGTTTAGGTCTTAAGTATTAGTTTCGTGTCTAATCTTTACATAACGTCACTATGGCCCATAACATAGCACGTTGGAACTATGACTCGACATACAGACACACGACACCGATGGTTGATCATCAATAAGGGTTCACATATTATCAGAAATCACAGCATGTATCATCATGGCATAATCATGCAAGTCATGGCATAACATTCAAGCAAATTTGCACAAGTTTGGATTTTGGTCTCAGTTTCGCTAGCAGTTTCGCTAGTCAGTTTCGCTGTGTGCACGGGCAGCACTTTCGCTAGGCAACACCCGATGACACAGTTTCGCTAGGCTAGTTTCGCTCGAAACTGTTGGCACAGTTTCGCTAGCCTAGTTTCGCCCGAAACTGGTTTGAACTTTCGCTCAGGGAATTTCGCTCGGTAGATTCGCTCGAGCTGGTCTGGTTGGTTTACCCGGCGACACTATAGTTTCGCTACATAGTGTCGCTGGATGAAGATATACATAATTTCGCTGAACAGTTTCGCCCAGAGAACACAACAGTTTCGCTGGTCGCGAAAAACATACGGATCAGCCTAAAAATCAACCTAACAGCTTCAATACTTCATGCAATTCATTGTTTAGCATACATAGGCATTTACCAACATCAAACAACAAGTTTTAACACCTTATTCAAGCATATTCATCATCAGATCACCAAAATGCATTTAAAACCCTAAAATGACTAAAATGGCACAAATCTCTATCATGGATCAGTTTTACACGTAAAGTTATCAACTTTATGGTAGATCTAGCATTCCTAAGCATTCCTACAGAAGATCTAATGATAACACAGAGATTTGGGCATGCTTTATGAAGAAACACATAGAAAAGCATAAGAATGGTGGTTTTTGGGACTCACGGTTCGATCTCCAAGCTTGATGGATGATGGTTCGGGGCTGAGATCTCGATGGCTCGGTGTGAATCTCGACTGACCAGATTTCCAGAGGTGTGTGTGTGTGTTTTGGAGAGAATGGTGCAACAAAATGAGGCAACTAGGGTTTTATGTTATTATATATCAGGGCCTAGTTTCGCTGGCAGTTTCGCTGGCCATGCGAAACTGGCTCTGATCACAAGTGAGCCAACCGGCTGCCGGGCGACATTATAGTTTCGCCCGGTAGTTTCGCTGGTTACCCAAAAGTGGTCAGTTTTCACATAATCAAGGATTTACAATTTGTCATGCTATTCATAGTACTAAATCATGTATTTAAATCACATTGCACATAGTGACATCAATAAATTAAAAATCAGTTAAGCTAATCAGTTAAAACGTGACCAGAGTCAGTTTCCAGCCGAGAACCACCAAGAATCAGCTATCATTCCGATTTTGCCTCATTTACACAAAAACACACACACTCTCTTGAAAACTTCTGGACCAGCTGATTCCCGCCGAGAACCACCAAGAATCAGCTATCATTCCGAGTTGTGAAGATCATCCATCGATCCTAGATCAACCGTGAGTCCCAAAACCACCATTTTTATGCTTTTCTATGTGTTTCCCATAAAACACCTCAAGTCATCAAGTGGGTGCCGAGCACTCCAAGTTTTCAAGTTTATCAGGGAGGTGCCTAGCACTCTCGAGTTTGTCAGCATTGTTTCACTTTTAGTTATTTGGTGTGACCCAAGCGGGTTCACGGTAATCGGGTTAGTGACACTCACCTTTGGTTGCACTGCTACACTTGCTAATAATCCAAGTATGCTTAATGAAGACCTATGAACACGTTTAGGTCTTAAGTATTAGTTTCGTGTCTAGTCTTTACATAACGTCACTATGGCCCATAACATAGCACGTTGGAACTATGACTCGACATACAGACACACGACACCGATGGTTGATCATCAATAAGGGTTCACATATTACAGAAATCACAGCATGTATCATCATGGCATAATCATGCAAGTCATGGCATAACATTCAAGCAATTTGCACAAGTTTGGATTTTGGTCTCAGTTTCGCTAGCAGTTTCGCTAGTCAGTTTCGCTGTGTGCACGGGCAGCACTTTCGCTAGGCAACACCCGATGACACAGTTTCGCTAGGCTAGTTTCGCTCGAAACTGTTGGCACAGTTTCGCTAGCCTAGTTTCGCCCGAAACTGGTTTGAACTTTCGTTCAGGGAATTTCGCTCGGTAGATTCGCTCGAGCTGGTCTGGTTGGTTTACCCGGCGACACTATAGTTTCGCTACATAGTGTCGCTGGATGAAGATATACATAATTTCGCTGAACAGTTTCGCCCAGAGAACACAACAGTTTCGCTGGTCGCGAAAAACATACGGATCAGCCTAAAAATCAACCTAACAGCTTCAATACTTCATGCAATTCATTGTTTAGCATACATAGGCATTTACCAACATCAAACAACAAGTTTTAACACCTTATTCAAGCATATTCATCATCAGATCACCAAAA
>JBCNJP010000003.1:65559744-65590749 GCA_039602395.1 Deinandra increscens subsp. villosa
TTTACAATTTGTCATGCTATTCATAGTACTAAATCATGTATTTAAATCACATTGCACATAGTGACATCAATAAATGAACACATAACACATATGGGCGGGTTCGGTGATCAACCAAAGGACGTGGACGTATTCGGCCTAGTTAAGTATTAGTTACTAAGTTAACACTTATAACGTAACTAACGGAGTTTGTCTAACGGAAGTAAACCTTGAAATTCCCGGATGTCACATTGTTGGTCAGATAGTGTGATATCTATATGGTTATACTTGAATTCCTTCAAGTTCACCATTATACTTCATGTTTCGTTACAGTCCAACACTTAAAAGAATTGCTTCCTTTCTCTTAGATGAAACATTAATCCCTAAGGATTTAAGAAGTATATATTATGGTCAAGTGTAGTTAATGGCAAGAACTATTTCTTGGTACTAGACTCGAGCAGGCAAGTTATGGATTGGGTGGTTAGGGTAATTTTGGCAAAAAGGGGTATCCTATTTGTTTAAGCTTCAATTTCTTAATGCTTAATTTTCCTGGATTCGAGAGTTAATAATTTAACTTAGCAGGATTTTGAATTTTAATTTACAACTATTTTTATATAAAATTTAAATATAGGAATATTAAGGTTATTGTATTTATTAGTTAGTTATTAATCATCCAAATGATTATTATCATTAATCAAGGCTGTGACATCCGAGAATTTCAAGGTTTACTTCCGTTAGACAATCTCCGTTAGTTACGTTATAAGTGTTAACTTAGTAACTAATGCTTAACTAGGCCGAATACGTCCACGACCTTTGGTTGATCACCGAACCCGTCCATATGTGTTTACTTATTTTATTGCCACTATGTGAAATTATGTGCAACGTGTTTACTGGATTAATTATGTAAACTGGTCACTTTTGGGTTTCCAGCGAAACTACCGGGCGAAACTATAGTGTCGCCCGGTTAGCCAACCCTCTGACTAACAGAGCCAGTTTCGCTTGGCCAGCGAAACTGACCAGCGAAACTAGCTCCTGTTATATATTAACATAAAACCCTAGAGATCCCATTTTGCACCATTTACTCAAAACACACACACACACACTCTCCTGGAACTTCTGGTCAGCCAAGAATCACCACAAGCCGACGTGATCCCAGCCTCGAGACAACATCCATTCGGATCCTAGATCGAATCGTGAGTCTCCCAAAACCATTTTTATGTGTTCTTTATGTGTTTTCTTAAAAAGCATGCTTAAACCTCTATGGAATCACCTGATCTCTTGATATGTTGCTTAGGAATGCTAGATCTATCCTAAAGTCAGTAACTTTACGTTTGAAATCCATCCATAATGAAGATTTATGCCATTTTAGTCATCTTAGGTTTAAAATGTGTTTTTGGTGATTTGATGATGAAAACCCATGTTTAAGGTGTTAAAGCTTACTGTTTTATGTTGGTAAATGATCATACATGCTAAATATTGAATCACATGAAGTATGGAAGCTGTTAGGTTGATTTTTAGGCTGATTTGTGAGTTTTTCGCGACCAGCGACACTGTGTGTTCTCTGGGCGAAATTATGTAGCGAAATTATGTATATCTTCATCCAGCGACACTATGTAGCGAAACTGTAGTGTCGCTGGGTAAACCAACCAGACCTGTCCGAACGAAACTACCGAGCGAAATTCCCTGAACGAAAGTTCAAACCAGTTTCGGGCGAAACTAGGCTAGCGAAACTGTGCCAACAGTTTCGAGCGAAACTAGCCTAGCGAAACTGTGTCATCGGGTATTGCCTAGCGAAAGTGCTGCCCGTGCACACAGCGAAACTGCCTAGCGAATCTATGCTAGCGAAACTGTGACCAGACCTAAACCCAAACTTGTGCAACTTACTTGAATGCTATGCTACGACTTACATGAATATACTATGATGAAACATGTTTGATTTCTGATTTATGTGAACCCTTGTTTATGATCAACCATCGGTGTCGTGTGTCGTTATGTCGTGTCGTAGTTCCAACGTGCTATGTTATGGGCCATAGTAACGATAAGTTAATGATTAGACACCAAAACTAATACTTAAGACCTAAACGTGTTCATAGGTCTTCGATAAGCAATCAATATTTGGATTATTTAGCAAGCGTAGCAGTGCAACCCAAGGTGAGTGTCACTAACCCGTTTACTGTGAGCCCGTTTGGGACACACTGAATAACCTAATGAAAAACAATGCTGACAACTTTATGAGTGCTATGCACTACTTGATGAAACTGAAAACTTAGAGTGCTATGCACCTACTTGATGAACTTGAAGTGCTTTATGGGAAACACTTGTGAATTACTTAAACAACTAATTCTAAAACGAAACTAAAAAATGTTTTCGGGATTCATAAGAACCCCAAAGTAAACCGTTTTAATATGGCTAGTGTAGGTAGGTTAAAGTCTAAACCACATGATATCACATGATTTCTAAGGATTGCCTTTTAACTGAAAAAGTCCTCAACTTAATTGTGCCATTAATTGTAAAGCGAGGGGATGTTGGGTAGATCTACTGGAGTTTGACAAACTCCGCCTCGTGACACTGGAGGTGCACGGAGGTACAATATCAGCCTATCTGACCGTGATCCCGAGAGGACACGGGGGAGGCAAAGCCGCGATGACATATGTCTGCAAAACAAAATAGCTGGAGGCTCTGCCACTACAATTATCGGTCAGCTTTGGTACAAACTTCCTTAGTGCATGGACCAACGGATTAGCTACCCGCGATATCGGTTGAGCACTTTAACTATACAAAACTAGTACATACCAGATAACGTAGGTTACGGACAATACTTTTACTAAACCACAATACTATGGTTTTGGTTATCATTAAGCGTTGCTTTTCACAATTAAATTGTACATAAGAATATGTTTATACGATTATGATGTATGAGACCGGGCCACTGCATGACAAGCCCACTGTGAACTCACCAACCGCTAGGTTGACACTTGCGTGGTTTAAACTTTTGCAGATCGCTAAGGAGTATCCGGATCGGGTTGGCATGACACACGAAGACATTTTATTTTTAGTTAAACTCAATTGAGAATTTAAAACACTGATTTTGTAAAGCACGTGGTTAGTGCTAAAGACTATATTTTTCCGCTGCGTATGTTGAGACTCTAAATCATTATTTATATTTGGAACTAACTCTGATTCGTTTAGTATTTGTAACTAATGGTTGTGGTCCTGGTTTGCTCGCACCCCTTAACGGTATAAACTCCGTTAGTGGTTACTTGGGGGTGTGACATTTAAGAAGTTATAAGTGATTGTCTATTAGCTTATTGATATTATTCATGTCGATATGTTGAATTTCAATGAGCTATTAATCAGTCAAGTGATTGTTAGACAAATCATGATTACATCTAGCAATTATAAAGATCACATATCCTTTATGCTTATGATGTGTTCATGATTACGTGAATCATATTCATCAGGCTATGCGTTATGTTGTTTTGAACTCATAATCAGAAGACTAATTGTAAATCACGTATACGATCTTGCTAAGACATGATTGCTATCGGATTCGGTACACATCGAGTAAATAACGATTCTTTGATTGATTCACTAGCTCGTTTTACAGAGAGATTACACCTTGAGAAACACACAGTTTAAACACTAACTCTCACAAACTTGCACTCTCTAAATGAACTAAACAATTTATACTAGCTCGTTTTACAGAGAGATTACAGAGAGAGAGGAATTTAGGGGAATTTATGAGGCACTTGAAATCTATATTTCTGTCTCCTATTTATAAGCCTCATAAACCTATTGTGGATAAACGACAATTTGTTTATTTAATTATTTTCAAAGCTTATCCCTTAATCAATTGTAGATAAACTAAAATTGTTTAATTCCTCTCATTTATCCATCTAGGTTTTATAGATAATTGTTTAAATAACTAATTTATTTAAACTACAATTATCCATTAAGATCAGTTAAATAAATAGATTTATTTAACCTTAATAATTATCCATCCACCACATTAATTAAATAAACTAATTATCTAATTAATGTTTATAATAATCAGTATTATTCTTTCACCGATAAATAATTATTAACAATTAATAATTAATTTATGCTTTTATTATAAATTAATAATATTGGGAAATGATTAATAACAATATTAAATCATTTCTGTTTTCGCAGAACTACGTTTACTAATTAAACGTGTTCGTTTCTCGTTTTCCTCAGTGTAACTCTTACAAGCCATAACCGGGTCGGGTTCTTAGAAATTGTCGGGTCTGGACATATAATATCCAGCACCATTAAACTCTGGGAGTTTAATTTCATATTGCTAACTCATGTATGTGACATGACAATTGGATATTAAAAATTTAGATTCATACTGTGTTTATGAAACTAAATAAACTCGTTCTCGGAAACGAAGTATGTTTGCTAAGAGTTCTCTTGCAAAACAATATCCTAATGGTTTGAAAGAAAGATGATTATAAGAATGCATCGTCTACATAAAGCAAGTGGGAGCATCACCACTAATCCTTATCGGGATAACGATTTTGTGTTGATCCGATGTTCATTAAAGTTTACTGATTTAAACTTGTAATGAAGCCTCAGCTTATCTCCAAGTTTCAAGAGCGACACACAATTGAAGTCATCTCAGGAATGGCATCCTGAGATAAATTCAATTTGTTGAAATGAGTCGTGTCATACTAGTTATAAAACGAGAACTATCCAACATAGGGGTGTTCCATGATTGTCACTATAAAGAGTTACACAACGACACAAGCTGGCAAATCCGAATCATCTCAACTTGACTTGATGATGACAAATGTTCATGATGAGTACTCAAGTATACTCACCGAACAACAAGCCATCTTAAGTGAAAGTTTTGAATAATGAATGTAAGGGTACATTCGAAGAAGGTCATTTTGATTATGTTGATAATCAATTAACATGCTATTAAGATAACACAATAATCCATATGCATACCAAGGGCACAAGTTTTATCACGCGTTCAAATTCACTTAAGTACCTTTGTTTTTCATGAGAAACACCAAAACTAATGAAACAACTTAAACGGGCAAAACCAAAACACAGGCAAAGAACGTGGCATAGAATTCACAGTTCTTTTGATCAAGTTTGACAATGAGTTAATACTAGTATATAGTACCTGAATTCTACCCTACATTGATGTTCTACTTTAGTGTTGGGATGTCGAACCTTAACGTTTGCACTAAATCATTCGATCTGATCTAAAGGGTTAGATGCAGGTTTCGAATTCTGCGAAACGTGTTTGAATTTTATATGTTTTAAACATCCATGAATATTTTGTGAAATATTCTAAAACCGTCCGTAGTCGATCTAATTTGTGGGAACAAAACTGATCTAGGATTATTCTGACTCTAGACTCAAACAGCTGACTATCCAGACTCACAGACCTCATTAGGGAATGACGTTGTGACGTAACTCGTATCATTTTGTCTTCATAGATTTATTAATAAGACGAATTTGATTGAATGGTAATAGTGTCCTTTGACCTGAGATACATATGCTACCTCCCGTTTGCCAAAGATTGTTCTATGATTGTAGTCTAACGCTGTCGCGTAACTGCCAGTAATAAGGGCTACTTTTAGGAATGGATGTGTAGCTTAGTGGGAGTTGTATGTAGTCAAGATGGGATTTTGTACTCTTGCACTAATAATGCAACAGCTAGATATCATGGGCCCTTTCGTGAGTTCCGAGTGTTAAGTGTAAGGCCTTACCCAAACTCACTATGTGTTTGATTGGATCACTTCGAACTACAGACACGAGAAATAGAATGATTGAACTAGTTATAAATAATTAATAATCAATAATATTATTATTAACGAGCTTAATAATAATGAGGTGAACGATATTTAAATAAAAGCTCTTTTATTTAAATTCACGGTCGAGTTATCAGTTATTGATATTTTACTTATGTTGGCCCGTGGGCTCGCGTACGGAAATGGCTTTATATTCGAGACGGGCCGGACATCTAATAAGTATTAGATGATTAGGGGTTACACCCTAATAACCTTTTTTTTGGTTCGATGGTTGCAAGAAGAAAAGGAGAAGAATTCTCCTTTTGATTCTTCCTCTCGACGGAACTCCAAAAGGAGAAAACGGCATCAGCCGTTCCATGCCGATCGCCGCCACCGATAGTCCGGTGGCCATCTTCGAGCCACCGTATCTTGGTGCTCGTTGCTTGTTAGGGCATTCCGTCAGTCAACGTCCGTAGACCACCTTATGGTTAGAGATTCACGCCTTGTACGCCTTGATCCGCCACTTGGTTTGCCGCCAATTGCCGCCACAAAACAGCCGATCACCACCGTGCAAATCGCCGCCACCGCTCACCGCCGTCGTCACCCGCCACCACTACCGCCGCTCGCCTGCCGTCGCTTGACTGTCGCATGTCGACGCAAGCCCGATGCCTTTCACTGTGCGCCGTCTTCTGTTGCAATGGGACTTGATTCCGATTGATCTCGTACTCTCGCGAGACGCGACGTAAGTCAAAGTGTACTCTCGCAACGCGTAATGACCATGTGTCATAAACGCAGTCCCGCAGCCGTACGCGACACCGGACAACGAGAATCATCGCGATACGCGACAACCGTTGGAGATCGAAAGTGGTTCGTTTCAACCTAGCGCTTCGTTCGTTGAAACTCGGTGTCTTGAGCGTTTGTTCAACACCGCCAGGGTATATCTAAACTCCGTTTTAGTTTAGATTATATTATTTCGATCTTGTTATCGTTATTTATTTCGCGTTAACCGGTTTAACGCGAATAGGTGTTTGTGTTGCTTTTGGTGATCGTGATCCTGTTGCACGTTTATTATGACACTTATGGTTTACGTGTTTAATAAGTAAACTCGTTTATTCCGCTGCGTAACGGATTACCGGTTTAATCTGTTTTAACTCTGATTTGCTAAAACCTGGTTGGTATTGTTTTAATTAAATGTAAAGTTTTTTTAACGTCACCGGGCACCTGTATACCACTATCGTAACCCAACAGTGGTATCAGAGCCTTGATCACCACACGCAAACACTGACCGGTCGGTTCTAAACCGGTGGATTTCGTGAACTGGGGTTAAAAACCCGAAAGTCGCGAAAGTTAAACGATTTGCTTTTCTACATGTTTGGTCGATTTGATTCCACCAAACATTTTCAATTCATTAATTGATTATTTAACGTGCATATTTGGCTAGACCCATATTACGGTTGTGATTGGTTGTCGTGTTTGGTTTGGCCCTTTATTTGGCCCACTTGCATTTTGGTTTTGGATTGGCCCACTTGGTTTTTGGGTTCAAAAGTTGTATCAAAATAGATTAGGTTTTTATTCTATTTTCTTGTGAATGCTCTCCTTCTCCCTAGACGAACGTGACGAGCACTGATGCGACTACCCCATCATGGCGAGTGTTCTTATCTAAGGACACTTCCTAGTATGGCAAGTATCCACAACCAGGAGGCCGAAGATTTCCAGTCAATTAAGAAGAGCTTATGAAGACAGTGGTAGCGTTAGTGTCGGCCGGATGACTTTTCAAGACTCATCCTTGTGGTTGATTTTACTTTTGTCCCAGACCTTCTTCGACATTGTCATTAGGCTCTGACAATGTCGAAACCTCTTAAGTTGAATATGTGTTTGTTTGCATGTACATTTTGGTTGCTTGTCTTAACTCGCTTAACGCACCAACTAAAACTCCAAACTAAGGTTTAACGGTTAAAACTGTTTTACAATCAATTGATTTGAGTCCTAAAATTAATTAAGACTCGAAATTCTATAACCAATTTTATTCGACTGTGATCTCGAATTTTTAGATCCTTGATATAAAACTTTTAAATAATTGCTTATTGCCTCGCGACGCGTAATCTTTAATAAAGAGGTTATTAAATTGACTCTCCCAAGTGAGATATGGTTTATAAGTAAGCTTAGTCAAACGTTTAATTAATTAAAACATTGACTAAATAATCCTATCTGGTAAGCCGAAAATGGATAGATTATGCCATCCTTGTCAAGTCTAACTTGGAACATATTTACCGATGCATCAGTGTTGGAGTATTTCAACACCGCACTTGGTGTTCAGGGCATCTTCCAAGGTGTATTTCAACACCGTGCATGCACATTGACCATAAAGGACATCTATTATTTTCTTTACGAGTACCTTGTGTATTGGAGTATTTTAATACCGTACATCTGGTCATTCGTAGAAAAAATTGGCATGGATGAGGCTAAACGTATTTCCCGAATTAATTCGTGAAAGCCTCATAAACAGGAGTTGTGACTGGCTTTCACAATATACAATCTTTGTCCATCCGATTACTTAGTTGACTGGTGATTTCACTTAACGTTGCCTTTGTGGGTCGACTACTAATCGGCTTCCCAGATTCCTATTCAAGATTTGCTTGTCGTTTTTTAATACGAATACTACATCGAAAAACTAAACCGAATTACCTATTGTTGATGGCTGCATTTGTTGCAAGCTACGAGATTTTCCAGCTCAAGTCTCTCCTTGAGAAAGAGGAACTTGATGACACTAATTTTCCTCAACTGACACCGTAATCTGAAAATTGTCCAGCAAATGGCCAACAAGCTCCACGTGTTGGAACAGGAAGTGCCGGATGCACCGGCAAATGGCTTTGCCGCTGCACGCGTCACTCACGAGGCACTAAAGAAGGATGCTAATTCAGTGATGTGCCTCATATTGGCCACCATGTCTAGTGATATTCAGAAGAGCATGGTTGACAGGATGACGTTTCAGATGATCGGGGAAATAAAGGTCATGTTTGAAACCCATGCCCGACAGGAACACTACGAAACCGTTGTCCCGCTCATCACCCATGCTCGACCAACTTGTGAAGCTCGATTACGTCATTCCTCATGAAATGGCGACGGATGTGATCCTCCACCCTCTTTCCAGCATGTTCACTCCCTTCCGGCTCAATTTTAATATGAACAACCTGGTTAAGACAGTGACCGAGCTTCACGGTATGTTGAAAACTGCTGAGATTAATTTTCTCAGCAATAACAACAACAAAGGCAAGTCAAATGGTGTGCTCGCCATCCGATCCGGATGTGTCAAGAAACCTGAGGCTTAGAGGAAACCTGGGCAAAGGAAGAAAGGCTAAGGCACTGCTACTAGAGGTTCTAGTGGCACCGGAAAGAGCATGTCAAGGGCTTTGAAGGCACCGCCGCAAAATGACCGCCAATGCTTCGAAGGCAACAAGATGGGCACTAGAGACGAAACTGCCCTGATTATCTTGCCAAGGTGAAAGGGAAGTAGGCCGATGTAGGCTCTTCCGGAGGTATATATCTATAGCCTCATGTTATAGACCACTTCGTTTGATCCTTCAAAATATATGCTTGACATACTTTACATTTTGGAGGGACATGAAGTCGTCGAAAGCAAAAGAACCAAGATGACATGACACCTTTGCATGTATGCAAACTTTGAATAAAGTTTATGTCGTACCTCGAACTCTTCGTAGTATCCTTAAACAACTTGCTTGTTTTGCTCTTCCCTGGCGGGGTCCAGGAAGAATACAATTTTGCTTTTGGTTTGAATCTAGACATGCACTAAGTTTCCGGTGTAAACTTATATGATATGCATGGTTTTATCTACACTTGAAAATGTTTTCACTTGATTGGTAGATTAGATTCAAACATATATAACATGACCTTAAGCCTGGTGCTATTGATTTAGTGATCATGAGACTAGCCTAAATGCAAAAGAAGAACGATTATTCTATCTAAATCCATTAAGGCTATGACGTCTCTTATTCTCATTGTACTTATTACAACAGAAATAACCACCTACCTTGATTCATAGAACCTTATGGTTTTAAATTGCGTAGCTTGAGAATTCATTAAATCAAATTGAACTTTTATGAAATCATTTGCTTGATTTCATCAATTCAAACAATAGGACCTTTGCTAAGTTCAAACGCTTGTTTGTAAAAGTACTTATGTAACACAATCACTTGTATGATCATGTTATATGAATTCTCTAATTCTTGTGCATATGACCATGATGGCCATGAAAAGATATATACGAACAACACCTTGAAAGTCAAAGACTACAACTAGCTTGTACTCATATGTGTTAAAATCTTGCTAAGCACATGTTGCTTACATTATGAGGATTGAGTTTCATATTGGAAACTAATAAACACATTGACTCATGATATGCCTATGGCCGCCGTTCACACCTTATACCCACGAATCATTTCCTCACCGATCACTTAGGACTCAAATTGGTTCCAAGAGGAAGTCTTGCGGGAGACCGAATTTGAGTTTTGCACTTGATACATGG
This sequence comes from Deinandra increscens subsp. villosa, assembly GCA_039602395.1. NCBI lineage: Eukaryota > Viridiplantae > Streptophyta > Magnoliopsida > Asterales > Asteraceae > Deinandra > Deinandra increscens. The sequence goes on from JBCNJP010000003.1 coordinate 65,570,032, forward strand.
ACATCTAAATTCCTTATCAAAGAAACTTCATCTTTATAGGAATTACCGAAAAATGCATTATGACTCTTGTAATTATTCAAGACTCATTAGACAAACATCTTTTCACAACAAACGTTGTTGCTATAGTTAAAACATGTTAGCATTCTAAATGACTGATAATTCCAAATGGAACTCAATGCAGATTTTACTTGTATAATATCTTCCATTATTGGTTGGTCATTGGATTGAATTCACAATCCTAAATCAGACTCGATACTCTGATAGAATAATCATCAGGGCGTCTAGCACGCAACACCTTTCAAACGTAAAGATGATTGTCTATTGCAGACAAGTTTGATTTCATCTTGCTATCTCATGTATGTGACATGACAATTGGATATTAGTCAATTTAGATTCATACTGTGTTTATGAAACTAAATAACCTCGTTCTTGTAAACGAAGTATGTTTACTAAGAGTTCTCTTGCAAAACAACATCCTAACGGTTTGAAAGAAAGATGATTATAAGAATGCATCGTCTACATATAGAAAGTGGGAGCATCACCCCTAATTCTTATCGGGATAACGATTGAGTGTTGATCCGATGTTCATTAAAGTTTATTGATTTAAACTTGGAATTAAGCCTCAGCTTATCTCCAAGTTTCAAGAGACACACATAATTGAAGTCATCTCAGGAATGGCATCCGGAGATAAATTCAATTTCTTGAAACGAATCGTGTCATACTAGTTATGAAACGAGAACTATCCAACATAGGGATGTTGTATGAGTGTCACTGTAAAAGGTTACACAACGACACAAGCTGGAAACCGAATCATCTCAACTTGACTTGATGATGACAAATGTTCATGATGAGTACTCGAGTATGCTCACCGAATAACAAGCCATCTTAAGTGAAAGTTCTGAATAGTGAATGTAAGGGTACATTCGAAGAAGGTCATTTTGATTATGTTGATAATCATTTTTTTTGGGTAAAGGGTTACCCTGGTGATTTGTATATATATACCGCTAAAAGAGTACAAGTAGCATGGAGACATCCATACTAATTCATACTTGGGACATGCCCCACAGTATGTAAAGAACACAAAACAACCAAAAACAGAACAAACAAATGCAAAACCACCTAGTACACTAGACTAGGACACAAAAACACAAAAGGCTACGTTGGGCTCTCCATTCCCATATGTTGTCCATAGCCTTCCATTTTTCCAGAAGCTGCTCCACCCTAGGCGTCTTCTTAACCTTCAAACCAAGCAATCTGTATCAGACCACATGAAGGATCTGCTTTACCAATAAATCCGGAGACCTTGCATGATTATTAAAAATCCTCCCATTCCTCTCCTGCCACACAAAATACGTCGTAGCATGGACCACAATCTTATCAATCACAAAGTTTAACGATCGCTTGGGTTTATGCATAAGATACTCAAAAACGTCAATTTATTTGCCCAGAACCATCATCATCGAAGTGTGAACCCGAACCATAAGCCAAACTTGATTAGCATAATCACACTCAAAGAAAAGGTGAGCATGCGAATCACAATTGTTGTTGAAGAGTAAACAACACATCATATTCATGTTCTTGCGACGAGAAAAATCTCAACCCAGAATTTTGTCTTAAGTTAGGAGCCGCTCCCTCATAATGAGCCAAACCAGAAACGCATCCCAAGGAATACCTTGGGCGAACCAAACTAGATTAGTCCATGGAACCACATCATGATGCACACGAGACACGTCCTACACCCTAGCCGCAGAAAAATCATGGACACCATCACTCGTCTTCCAAACCACCTTATCACGCTGACCCGGATGCAAAACAATATTAAGCGTATCAATAAGAACTGGGAAAAGATCCCACTAAGCAGTAGGCCAAAGCCAACTATTCCCCCTAAGAATATCCGCAACAGTGGAAGAGGAAGTAAAACCAGCCGAAAACATAGCCCGAGACGAGATGGAATGACAAAGATGACCAGATTCAATCCACTTATTATACCACACCGACGTATTTCTCCCATCACCAATCAAGGACCAAAAATAAGGACGGACCTGGTGCCTGATATGGAGGATTTTTCTCCAACTCCAGCAACAGATAGAAGGGCATCTCAACTCCCAGAAATTTTTGTTTTTAATCCGATGAGCCCGGTTAGAGACTCCCGGTTAGAGACAATACTCCAAATATGATAAGTCAGTAATGCCTTATTCATATCTGAAATACGATTAATGCCAAGACCCCCCCCCCCCTCATACTTAGGCGCACACACATGATTCCACGCAACCTTAGCCATTCCTTTTTTAAAAGTCCCTTGGGACCACAGAAAATCCCTCATCTTCTTCTCAAGCAGCTTAATCGTATGAGCCAGAAGCATGAAAACAGAAGCCCAATAAATGTGAAAAGAAGATAACACAGAGATAATAAGTTGAACTCTCCCCGCATAAGATAAAAAATGATTCCTCCAACTAGCAATTTGGTTGTCGATTTTCTCCAACAACACAACACAATCAGTAGCTCTGAGCCGAGAGGAGATAAACGGGACTCCCAAGTAACGCACAGGGAGGGATCCCTCCACCATGTTCAACACTCCTAAAATCCCAACCCTAACTAAATCAGGAACATTGCAGAAATACGCAGAGGTTTTCTGAGGGCTAGGGACCAAGCTAGAAACCCTAGAGAAAGTATCCAGTGACTTTGAGATAATCATAGCAGACTTAACATCACCCCTGGAAAAAATAAAAAGATCATCTGTGAAGCACAGATTAATAATCCTCAATTTCTCACACCGATTATGAAACCTGAAAAAAGGGTCAATAGTAACCGCATGCTAAAAAATACGAGTCAAAATCTCTATAACCAATGTAAACAAATACTGGGACAAGGGATCACCTTGTCTCAAACCCCGTTTCCCACGAAAGAAAACAAAAATGTTACCGTTAATACCAATGGAGTAGGACGGCGTAGACACACACACCATAATCCAATTGACCATCTTGCTGTGAAAACCAAAGCCCTTTAGAGTAGTCTCAAGAAATTGCCAATCAACCGTATCGTAAGCTTTCTGAATATCAATCTTGAAGGCACATCTAGGGGAACCCACATCCCTATGATAATTATGCATGAGCTCCTGAGTCAACAAAATATTATCAGATATTCGCCTCCCAGGAATAAAGGCGGACTGATTAATATGAACAATATTTCCAAGATCATTCTTTATCCGATCAGCTACAATCTTACTTATGCATTTATAGACCACGTTGCAACAAGAAATAGGCCGATAATCGTTAATCTTCTCCGGAGTACTAACTTTAGGAATAAGGGCAACAATAGTATGATTAAGTTCAGTAAGCAGCTTTCCAGTATCAACAAAATCCTTAACCACCGTACACACTTGAGCACTAATAACAGACCACACTTTCTTAAAGAAAGCTGTCGTGTACCCATCCGGACCCGGAGCTTTATTATCATTCATTTGAAAAAACGTGTCACAAATCTCTTTATCCAGCACCGGCCGAACCATAAAATCAGAAGAATGAGCATCTAGACTCATAGAGAATAACTCCGGGGAGACGGTTAAATCAACATTACCCTTGCAGCCTAAAAAGCCCTCATAATGTTTCACAAAGGCCATAGGAACATCATTCCCCTCAAACACCTTACCATCCGCATCCTTAATAACATTAATACGACTACGATGATTTCTGCTTTTCAAGGAAGCATGGAAATAAGCAGTATTCATATCCCCTAAGGCTAACCAATGGACTTTAGATTTTTGTTTTAGGAAAGCCTCCTCATCCAGAGAACATGTTCGAAAATCAGCCAAACATTTTGCCTCATCAACCTTCAAACAATCATCAATCGCTTTTTGAATATCATCACGCTTTTTGCGCAGATTCTCAACTTTATCATGTAAATTGCCCTGCTTGAATAACAACTTACGAAGAGGGGACTTGAGAAGCTTAAACTTCTTAGCAACACAAAACTGAGACACCCCTTGTTCCAAATCGCCTCAACAGATAAGAGAAACTCCGGTTTATTTGCTAAAAAGTTGGCAAACTTAAAAGGTCTAGGTTTACTATTAGCACATGCCATAATCCGTAAAACACAAGGGCTATGATCCGAGATTCTATATGGAAGAAAATAAGCACACACACCCGGAAAACAATCCGTGAATTTGACATTGCCCATAATCCTGTCAATTTTCTTGAAAGTGCCAGTCCCAGTTTTTGTTTTCTGAATCCAAGTATAGTGCAACCCGGAGCTATTTATATCAAACAGTCCCACTTTATTAGCACAATCACGAAAATCCCCCATACCAATATCCGGAGCCGAAGAACCAACCATCTTATCATCAGTATTCAAAGCAGAATTAAAATCCCCCAACACTACCCAAGCACTATCCTTGATAAACACATCATGTTTGCACAAGTTATTCCAAAGGAATCTTCTTTCCCATAATAATTATCCGCATAAACTATGGAACAAAAGAAATGCTTTTTCGAATCGTTTCTCACAACCTGGACATGCATGACTTGGTCCGTTTGAGCAATCACCATGACATCAAAAATACCAGGATCCCATCCTAAGATAATACGAGCACCTTTGGAACAAACACCCCCATTAGAAGTCCAATCCCAACCCGTAAAAATACCTCTACAAACCCCAAACAACTTTTTCACATTAACATGCGACTCCAAAATAGCAAACATACTGAGATTATTTTCTTTTAAGACATAACGAACCTCTTTCTGTTTTAGAGGACGGTTCAATCCTATCACATTCCAAGCAGCGATACTAATCACTGGGAACCATGTTCAGAAGGAGTGCTTGCCCCTTCTTTTGTGTAAACAGTACCCGACTCCATAAACACTCCAGTTTCATCTTGAGACTCCAAAAAATCGTCATCCTCATCGTCACCCAGATAGTTTCTTTTAGAAGACGAAGTAGCCTCACTATTTCGCCCAACCCTATTCACCTCAGCAGCCTTCGGATCAAGAACATCAAATTTATTAGAAATAATCACCCCCTTGCCATGATCTTTCACATCATTCTTTTGTATCGATTTAGTAGCCACGAGTCTATATTCAAACTTAGGTTTAATCTTTGTTGTTTGTTGTGTAGGTCGCTTAGCCAACTTCTTCTTATTTGGCTCCACAAAACCATCCTCATCCATCTGATTCATATGTAGCTTTTGTTGTTTTTTGACTCTATGAGGACAATGATCTGTATCATGACTAAACACACAACACTTGTTGCACCTTGGGGGTTTCCACTCGTACTCAACGTGTATCATTTCCACAAGAAAATCCTCACCATCAGGATCCGGAACACTCACCTTAATAGTCTCCACGTATTAATGATCAGCAGATATTTCAATTAACGCTTTAGCAAAACTACTTCTTCCCCAAGAATCGTAACACATGGAACTAGTTAGGGCATCAAGCCTCTTAGGCTCACCGATTTTAGTGGCTATCATACTCAATTCGTCAGCAGTGAAAGCAGCTAGGGGAACATCATGTAGCTTGACCCAAACCGAAACCTTCTTGATGTCATCTTTTTTGAGTTGAGTAGTCGGGCTCCACATATTGAGAAACATGGGCCTATTTCTAATCTGCCAAGGACCTCCTTCCAAAGCATTAACCATTCCCTGTTCATCAACAAATTTAAAGAAAAAGTAACCGTTTGCATTCATCATCGTCTTCTGGAGATTGAATTTCTTCCAATTCTGCTGAACATAATAATCGACTACAGGAAACGCAATCCTATCACCCAAGAAATAACCAAACAAAGTGTACGAAAGTTTCTTTTACACACTTCTAACAGAATCCTTAGGCAGCACAACCCCGACCCCATCTTGAGCAGCTGAAGAATTTAGAGCCCGAAAGTTAATTGTGCGAGATGCAGATGATCCCACAACCTTTTCCGCGAATGAAATTTTGCCAACAGTAGCCGAAGCTTGCTTAATCGGATCAGCCAGACTCTCAACATTCAAACTTCCATCCTTGTCACCAAGATTATCAGCTCTATTACTTGTGAGAGAATTTAAAATTGGTTGAGGATTTAATTCCGAATTGGGATCCAAATCAGGGGTCAAATTTGGCATCGGGTCATTAATTTATGTCCCCTCCTTAGCGGATGACATCAACCCTACCTTCACCAAATTATTATCCTTGGAATTAATAATATGAGTACCCGATTTCAACCCTGCATTGATATTCTTCATTAAACCGCGTGTAGGTATTGGTTTACCATCCACTAGCTTCAAATTCTTAAAATTAGACGTGGGATTTTTCTTATCAGGTGCCTGGTTTTTGCTAGCCATGCATGAGACGTAAAAACAAACCCGTTGAAACCCTAGTCGCACACCGACAATGCTAACACGTTCGTTCCACACCTAACTCAAGTCAAGGATCTAGAACAGATACAGCTTAACTCAATCTAGACAATGGAACCGACATTTATACACAAGGTGAACAAATAGTGAATCTGGAAACAAGGAACAAACCCTAATCGAACAAGAATCGATTAACGAATGAACAGATGGAAACGAACACCGTAGTCAATGCAATATGGCCGCTAACAATACTCGTACCCTTCTAATCTCTCAACTAACTCAATCACAGGGTGTTACACGATTAACGCACAAACCAGGGATTGAAAACTCAAACCCTAATTTACCAAAAATTGCTAACACACTCGTACTAAGTTAATGATTAAAGGAAGAAATCTCAGGATTGCTAGGTGCTAATCACAATCGAAAAACAGTGTAACAAAAGTGAAGAACGAATCAAACCAGAGAAAAACGATTCTGGAAGAAGAAAGTCGCCAAAATCACCCTAGGACCCCTTATGTTGATAATCAATTAACATGCCATTGTGATAACATAGTAATCCATGTGCATACCAAGGGCACAAGTTTTATCACGCGTTCAAATTCACTTAAGTACCTTCGTTGTTCATGAGAAACACCAAAACTAATGAAACAACTTAAACTGGTAAAACCAAAACACAGGCAAAGAACGTGGCACAGAATTCACAGTTCTATTGATCAATGAGTGAATACTACTATATAGTACCTGAATTCTACACTACATTGATGTTCTACTTTAGTGTTGGGATGTCGAACCTTAACGTTTGCACCAAATCATTCGATCTGATCAAAAGGGTTAGATGCAGGTTTCGAATTCTGCGAAATGTGTTCGAATTTTATACGTTTTAAACATCCATGAATATTTTGTGAAATATTCTAAAACTGTCCGTAGTCGATCTAACTTGTGGGAACTAAACTGATCTATGATTATTCTGACTCTGGACTCAAACAGTTGACTATCTAGACTCACAGACCTCATTAGGGAATGATGTTGTGACGTAACTCGTATCAATTTTTCTTCAAAGATTTCATAATAAGACGAATTTGATTGAATGGTAATAGTATCCTTTGACTTGAGATACATATGCTACCTCCCGTTTGCCAAAGACTGTTCTTTGATTGTAGTCTAACACTGTCACGTAACTGCCAGTAATAAGGACTACTTTTGGGAATGGATCTGAAGCTTAGTGGGAGCTGTATGTAGTTAAGATGGGATTTTGTACTCTTGCACTAATAATGCAACAGCTAGACATCGTGGGCCCTTTCGTGAATTTTGAGTGTTAAGTGTAAGGCCTTACCCAAACTTACTATGTGTTTGATTGGATCACTTCGAACTACAGACACGAGAAATAGAATGAATTAATAATCAATAATATTATTATTACCGAGCTTAATAATAATGAGTAATAATAATGAGGTGAACGATATTTAAATAAAAGTTGTTTTATTTAAATTCACGGCCGAGTTATCAGTTATTGATATTTTACTAACATTGGCTTGTGGGCTCGTGTACAGAAATGGGCTTTATATTCTAGATGGGCCGGACATCTAATAAGTATTAGATGATTAGGGGTTACACCCTAATCACTTTTTTTTATTCGATGGCTGCAAGAAGAAAAGGAGAAGAATTCTCATTTTCGTTCTTCCTCTCGACGGAACTCCAAAAGGAGAAAACGGCATTAGCCGTTCCACGCCGATCGCCGCCATCGCTCGTCTGGTGGCCATCTTCGAGCCACCGTATCTTGGTGCTCGTTGCTACTTAGGGCATTCCGTCAGTCAAAGTCCATAGATCACCTTATGGTCTAGAGATCGCCGCCTTGTACGCCTTGATCCGTCACTCGGTGTGCCGCCAATTGCCTCCGCAAAACAGCCGATCACCACTGTGCAAATCGCCGCCGCCGCCGTCGTCGTCACACGCCACCGCTACCGCCGCTCGCCTGTTGTCGCTTGACCATCGCCTGTCGACGCGAGCCCGACGCCTTTCGCTGTGAGCCGTCTCCAGTTGCAATCGGACTTGATTCCGATTGATCTCGTACTCTCGCGAGACGCGACGTAAGTCAAAGTCTACTCTCGCGACGCGTAATGACCACAGGTCATTAACGCAATCCCGCAGCCGTACACGACACCAGACTACGAGAATCATCGTAATACGCGACAACTGTTGGAGATCGAAAGTGGTCCGTTTCAACCTAGCGCCTCATTCGTTGAAACTCGGTGTCTTGAGCGTTTGTTCAACACCACCAAGGTATATCTAAACTCCGTTTTAGTTTAGATTATTTTATTTCGATCTTGTTATCGTTATTTATTTCGCGTTAACCGGTTTAACGCGAATAGGTGTTTGTGTGGCTTTTGGTGATCGTGATCCTGTTGACACGATTACGACACTTATGGTTTACGTGTTTAATTAGTAAACTCGTTTATTCCGTTGCGTAACGGATTACCGGTTTAATCCGTTTTAACTCTCATTTGCTAAAACCCGGTCGGTAATGTTTTAATTGAATGTAAATTTTTTTAACGTCATCGGGCACCCGTATACCACTGTCGTAAACCAACAGTGTGAGCCTCGAAACACACGTTTCTTGGCTCTAATACCAATTGTAGGATCGAAATCAACCCAAACACGATATCCTACAACGATTACGAGTGCGGAATCCAAATAATCGTTGGATTCAAGAACAGAGATGGAGAAATTAAATAAAACACAATAACAAAAATGAGTACTTATAAACTTGGAATCAGTGCACACGATTATCACTTGCAATCGTCTGGTACAACTGAAATCTCTTTGGAGAATTCGTCTCACTTTCGTTCCCTCGTCTCTCCATAGTGGCCAACCCTAAACAAGGAGGCTTATATGTGTTTATATAGACACACACATAAGCTTACAAGGATTCCTAAGCCCAAGCCCACTAAATCCTAATTAATCTGTTTCAATCCACTAAGCCCAGCCCAACTTATTTAGTATCACAAGCCTCATTATTCTTGCCTTTACAAGACCTTTATAAGGAGTCCGTTTCATCCTACGTACCGCTCTCGGGTATACTTGTTCTGTTGTAACGAAAACCAAGTCCACAAACGTACCGCTCTCATGTGTACGAAGTGGCAAACTATTACCAACCCAGAATCCCCAAACCATTACTTCTAAACGGTTCTCGTGTTAATAAAGTGTTGTTTACATAGACATAAAATCACAAATGCATCACTTTCTATGAAGTTAAGGTTTCACATGTATACGTTGCCTCAACTCTTAGTTGGGTGTGCACTCATCGACTAATGTGCTTTTGAAGGCACTAATATTCTTTGATGCATTGTAACATCTCATTTCAACCGTTTGATGAAACCCGACCCATTTGGAATTTTTAAGCATTTTTAATATTGGGTTTAACAATAACTGGAAGGATAACAGATATTCACTCATTTATATTCTCAATTATAGTTTTGGATGTTTCATAATCATTTTTCCAAAACAAAAGTTTTGATTGATAGATTTTTAGAGTAATCAATTTGTTTAAAACGCAAACAATGGAAGTTATAGTTTTCACACGATTTCGGTATTAACTAGGAATTCATGAATTTGGGCTTGGCATGTAAATTAGTGTCTTAAATGAGCTTAGTTACACAAGCTTAGTCACGAAACATTGGTGTTTATCAATAATCGATACGCCGTCTAATTTCACGCAAAACGTGTTATGTAGAATTAGGTGTTTTAAGGTATTTCGATGTATGGCATGTTTATATTCATTTTTATTGGTTTAAGGGTGCTTGTGATGATGGGATTGAATAAATGGTGAAAACGGAGAAAATGTAGTAAAAACGTCGAATAACGAAGAACCGAGCACGAAAATGGATTGACGACCAATGGAGGCTCACTCTGGGCGGCTCGCAGACCGTGATTTAACCCTAGTGAACCCTTCACGGTCTGCGATAGTCTAGTGACAGGAAAAACCCTATTTTCTCAATATATAAACAATTTAACCTTATTTTTCCTCATTCTCATAAACCCTAAACACTCTAATGCCGTCTTTGCTCCTACCCCATCATCATACATCATCATCTTGAAGAAATATTAGCCTTTTGGAGTGGATCTAAGCCTAAATCATCATCCTTTGTTGTTGGTAAGCTTTGGTTCTTGATTTACTTGACTTAAATGCTTCAAGATTTGACTTTTATGATAGTTTTAGGTCTGATCTATGGTTTGAGGTCACATTAGTAGATCTTGGTTGTATGTTGATAAAGATTTGATTTTTGCTCAAAGGATGATGTATGAAGGTGATAATGCTAGATCTTGCTTGTTAGCGCATGTGATGACATAAATGTGGTATTTTTATGCATGATGAACAATAAAGTTACATGCTTAATGTTAGATCTAATGATTTGTGAAGTAAAGATGCAAGCTTGATGTTGTCTACGTAATAAAAGTCGATTCTTTACATCCATACATGCATGATGATGAATAAAGGTGACACCTTTTTATAGTGTGATAAAGTTGACATATTTACATAGGATCTTGCATCATAGTTGCTAAAGTAGGAATCTTGGTGGTTGTAATGCGATAAAGTTAGAAACTTTGTACAGATCAATACATTTATCGTAATAAATTTTGGGTCTTGATGATGATTGGTAGTTAAATGTGTACTTTGGTGTTTTATTACGCATGCGACATCATGAACGTATGATTTTATGCTAAACATGTGATACTCATGTGATCTATACGTGGAAATTGTGCGTGTGATCTATACGTGGAAATTGTGCGTTACGCATAGCCCATTTTTCCTTTTACTATTTTAGGGGTGTAACATTTATCTCTATTCAAATTGCTAGACGCAATACTATTTAAACTATTATGCGATTCTATGTTGTACAATGTGTGGTATTCTAGTTGTGTGAAACTTGTAAGAAATCTATGTGTGGAAATTGCTTGTCGCATGTCACTAGTCTCTAATCGCATGTGTACCATTAACACAGTGAGCCATGGTAACAATAATAGATCTATTGTTTGACAACCCACCCTGGAGGTGGAAAATGTATTCTTATTTTCGACAGGTGATTACTCCCTAAATTGTCAAAGATTGGTTACAAATCACTCATTAACATGTTGATCATAACTTAAGATTAAGCGCTTGTCACATGAATCGCTTATCATCAATATACTATACAGTAGAACCTATGTTTAGTCACCAACTATCTATAGTTGATCTTTATGTTGTACATGTTCATAAGCTGTTGATGTTGAAGGATTTGATGTTGACAATTAGGACGAATGTGGACCGAGTTGAGACCTTAAAATGGGTTATATATGGTTATTCGTTGCTGAATTCTCATTGGATTTATGTGGGTTTGGGTATCTTTGAAATGGGTATGATTAAGATTATCGCAACTTTACGTTAGTGTTGTGTGCATGTGGACTGAAAAACCATGAGACGGATCGTTTCCAGGTCAAGAATTGATAGAGACGGAATGTTTATCATTCAATAAGTGTCGAATGCTTACAAACGGAATGAGCATACATTGATTTAAGCTCTGGGGAAGGTTGGACAAAACCTCCCCTCTCACACACAGACCTATCAGAACAAATGACAGACACCTTAAGTTGTTCATTTCAGTGACATCTATTTATAGGTGTCAACTGCTCGACGAACCAGCCAAGCAACAAACCGTTGGTTCGTTTCTCACGAGCCCTTGGTTCATGACCTGGTTCATTGGCTACCTAGCACAACATACATTCTAGAAATTTATTCTATTCGTAAAGTAATGACCACATAGTATTCTTGCTCTAACAGACTCCCCCTTGGTCGCTACTGTTGCATGCAGGTCTTGATATTCCAGCAATCTTCATCCAGTCTGCAGCAGATGCCTCTATCTTTATCAAACTCCCCTTGGACTGAATTTTAGAAATGTAGGAGACAGTTCACAATCTCGTACAATCACCACAACCAATAAAGTTCCCCCTTGCTTCAAGAACCTTCGTGAAGTATCTCTAACTTTTGACCGGCATATGATACTGGTTCACTTCATCAGTCGTTCCCGCAATCGTAAAGACATCACAAACATCACCGCATAGACATAATTTCCAGTCTTCTAGAATTGTAACATGCTCTGGTCTTTATGAAAACCAACACAACCAAAATTTTCAATCATAGAAATTCCCCCTTAGAGTGAAATCTATCCCAATGTATCAGTAGTCAGAGAATATTACCTCAGTGGTCTCGGTCATATCAGCCCCAGAATCTCACGACTCAAAATAGTAGGGTACCCATTTCCCCCCTAAACAAGTGAAATATTCAATTCTGATTCCAACTCCACAGGAACATATGATAATTGCAAGTAGTCTGCAATGGAATCTTTAATTTTCTTCAAGTTTATGTAGACAGATAATCTCGGATAAACTTCTTCAAAGTAATCATATCCAAGTGTCTGAATCTCTGTCCATCATCAGAAATTTTTGTTTTTGAATCTCTGTCCATCATAAAAAACAAAAACAATGATTACCCACAAACATCTTCTTGAAATTCGACGACTAATTCATGACAACTACCAGAATCTCGCACCCCAAAATCTTCTGATGCAAAAACGGAGGTCTTAGAAGTGGAATTTGGAGGTCAAAACGGATGACACTAGCCGTTAGGCGAGTGAAAGCGTAGATCTCTTTGAGAGCTTTGTTTTGGCTGGTAATGGACCTCGTAACTCCAAACGTAGCTCAAGATACACCCATTTTAGTAAAACACATCAAAATGTAAAGTTACTGAATCTAGAGGAATTCAAGTAACTTATATATTTCTATAAGTTCCGACTTTAACCAAAAATAACAAGTTAACACACTAGTCAACGAACCAAAGTATCAGCAAACCAAGGCTCACCGAACAAAAAGTCACGAACCAGCTACTAACGAACCAATTAGCATACAACGAACTTACGGTTCAGCGGAACAATTGCCACAAACCAAAAAAGAACCGTCACGAACCCACTTGAAGATGATGGTTCGTTCAGTTAATATCCTGGTTCGTTCAATGAAGACTCTGGTTCGTTCAATGTGTTTCCCGGTTTGGCGTACGAATATACACTGAGCGAACCAACACCATCTACCAATGAACAAAAACTCAAATTCTCTAAATTCACTCCAGATTCTAAATATTATCGAATTTCTTCACTCAGTCACTACTGTTAGGTGTAACAATGACACAGGAAGACTCAATTGAGCAAAAACACACCTAAACACTTGTTTAACATTCCAAAATCAAAGATATTCAGTCAAAAGCGACCTGAAAAGAGCCAATGGCTCTGATACCATTTGAAAAACCATGAATCAGATCGTTTCTAGGTCAAGAATAGATAGAGACGGAACGTTTGTCATTAGTATGTGCCGAATGCTTACAAACCTAATGAATATACATCGATTTAAGTTCTCTATGAAGGGTTGGACAGAACCTCCCCTCTCACACACAGACCTATCAGAACAAATAATAGAAACTTCAAGTTGTTCAACTATGTGACATCTATTTCTAGGTGTCAACTGCCTGACGAACCAGCCGAGCACCGAACCCTCGGTTCGTGGCCTAACAGTTTGTTGCTCATAAACCCTTGGTTCATGGTCTGGTTCGTTGGAAACCTACCATAAGATACATTGTATACGTTTACTCTATTCGTATAGTAACGGCCACACAGGATTCTTGCTCTAACATGGACAATGCTCATGTCCTAATGTATTCCGCTGTTGATTGAGGTTTAACATATTAGTATCAGAGCCACGGTTAGACTATTGCCTTTGGTGTCCTGCATGAGTGCCTCATGCATAGTATGGCTACTTAATTGCTATGTCCTTTCGATTCTTCTTGGTCTTACATGTTTTGACTCTTATCTTGATTCTAACCCTTACCGCACACACGTACACTAATCTCTTCAGGCTTCCTAGCCTCTTTCCTTAGTAATGGTGCCTTACGTGCCATTTTAGGATTTGGCTCTCTTGATTTTTGTATTCTCGTAGGGGTTAGGTTTCCAACAGTAGACATGTAGTAACCGGAATGATGAAAGCACCGGTAGTTAGGGTCTCTGTCTAGGTAGGTATTGTGTATAAATCCGGATCTACTGTCGGACCTGTATGCCTTCTCGGGACACCCTGATGATAGTGTTATAACCTATTAGGCCAAAGCATGTCGCGAGAAATATTGCTAGGAACCACAAATATCTCTAATTAATCACGATTGTAGTTTCTCAATTGGGAAATGAGGGCCATTCCATTATATTTTTACCAAGTTAACATGATTTAGAGTATTACATGTTATTTGCAAGCTCTGTGTTTTTCAACGATTTTTGATTCTTTATATTTTACAACCTCGTGATTTTCAAATTCGCATTTTACATGATGGCCTCTCGTATTCTATCGAATTGTTGTTTCCATGATTTCAATGACACGATATTCTTTTAATTATGGATATTGGACTATTACTTTCATGATTTTACATCTTCTCCCCTCATGTTTCATTTAATTGATTTACCAATTTAGTTATGAGATTCACATATGCAATCTCAAGTGTTTTATCACCTCCAACGCTTTCCTTGCGATTCGTGTTTCACGAACTTATAATTGCATACGACACTCTTATGTGGTATCGCATCCCATTAAATTCTACGATTTAGACTATTCATTTACAACTTTATCAAAGATTGCAATCTCATATCTTCCCCTTGTGTTCTATCGATGACCCGAGTTCCATGACGTCACGATCCTATCCCCCTGGTTTGCATTTCATGGTGTCTATGAAATCAACCAGCTAATATCATAGTTATCATATCCATTATTCCTCCAACACCTTTCTCATTTCCTCAAACACATACCAATCACACGTCGTCACCACAATGGTACCCTCGAAATACTATCTCATTATAACCTTGCATATTTTGACCATGTATTTCTCTCACCATCATCACCTATGAACATACCCTCGCCACCTAACCTACGGTGCCACCTTATTGCATGCCCTACATCGATTTGGTTGTTATATTATTTCAGCCACGCCAGTTACACCCAACACACACAAGCTTACAACACTAAACCCGATAGCTAGTTGTTCCAAAACACAACACCAATGCCAATGGATACGCCCCGCAAGGTGATTCCCGCACATTCTCACAATGGATGTCCTATGCTAACCATTGAAACCGACATTTCGGACAACCTAACTAACCAGGTTGTGCCGAGTTGTGTCTCGCCCTGAGGTCTACAAAAAGAAGATATCCTCAAACCTGAACGTATTTAGTAATTTTAGAGATTCCATGTTAGTCTCTAGAAACCTCATCGATTGATGTATTAGGCTCATTCTGGCATTTGAGTTTTAAAGGAAAGTCACAAATGTTTTACGTACATCTCTCATTTCAAAATTTACACGTACCATTTTAACATTATTTGCATGATTGGTGAGATCTCGTTGATGGGTTTACGAGTTTATAAGTTTGCATGGTTAGGGGATTTCATGCTTAGGAGTCAACAAATGTGCACATTAACGAGTCTATGAACCTACATGCATATGATTATCCGTTTTAAGAAATAAATTTAAGTTGTTCGTTTTAAACATTCACGTTTTAAGCTCACATACACGTTTTCAAAGTATGCATATATAGAAGTCTACTTGCTTGAAAATTTATGAGTTTACAAGTCTACATGTTTACGAGATTGCATGTGTACAAGTTTACGACTTCATGACTTCACGAGTAGAAAACTCTACATGCGTACAAATATTCAAAAGTTTTCGCTCAAGGGAAAGTACTTTTACTCGATCTCCGAGTCATGTTTACATAATGCCTTACATCTATAGCCCCAAGCATTTTCTTTTCGTCTTAACTTATTCTCAAGCATTTTCTTTTCGTCTTAACTTATTCTCAACATCTTTTACCTCACTATATACTGAAGTTGTGCGCTTTAAGAAAACCATTCGTAACCCCGCCCGAATGGTCAGGTATCAGTGATCGATGATGATAAATCAGCTAGTGGGCCTAAGCTCAATCATGTCCTGCATCAAAGCCCACAAATACTTGCGTATGGAGTGTGTGCATTGTTGGTCCATATTATGGAAGCTCGTGATAAAGAAAAGGGAACCGAAGACATCCTAATCGTCTGAAACTCTGTTGTGGTCCTGTGGAGTTCTTCCAAAGGGGCATCGGGTCTTCCTCCCTTTCACCAAGTCGACTTTCACATTGACCTCATACCTAGTGTGACTTCTGTACAAGTCACCTTATCATCTCATAACCCTCATAAATCTATGAACCATTAACCCCTTGCTTGGAGTCTTTTTACCTTCGTACTTTAACCCTCGAGAACCACTCGCTCTTGCGAGATCGACTTTCGCTCTTCGGATTTATCTCCTCTATGGTGACGATGCTCCTAAACCCGACATCTCATGTGATGTGGATGTTTTAGCTCATGATTATGTCGATTTTTTTTTAAATGCACGGTTTTGATTGGTCACGATGTTCTTGGATCAACAACCAATACACGAACTATGTTTCCAGCTCCTTAATTCGTGATCCCCTTCATTAGCGAGATATGAATTTACTCTAAACCCACTCTCGGTTTCAAATTGTGGAACTTGCTTTGTCTCAAACGATAAACTCTAGGGAACTTTAGCTACTTAATAGACCCGGCTCTTGTTAACTCAATAGTCAATTCACGAATTCGATTCTTGTCGTTAATTTCATGGATTGGACACAAGTTACCCATTGATCGATTTATTGAATCTATGGATCTAACTTTTTTCATTCAATACGTGATTTATTATGGGTTCATTTTGTGCTGATCAATTTGTGGTTTTGATTTGTGATATATGTAATTTATTTCAATTTATTTTATTTAATTCGTGTCATTGGATTCAAGTTATTCGAATCATGATGTCCGATTCATGTTAATCATAACATTCGATCAGTGATATTTGTAGGGGTCTATACGAGTCGATTCGAGTCCAAGCTTGTCTGGTTCTGTTAGGACCAGGTTTGAGAATGTATCAAGATAACCTATGGCTGATTGCCATTGCAATCCCACCAAGATCTAGCAAAAAGATGAAGAACACACACAAGAATACACCAAGAACACACACACAAAAGCTATCTTCTATTGCAAAGATGATTGTTACAGCTAGATTACATCATTACCTATTTATACTATAGAGCTAAGTACAGAAAACAATGAAATTCAACATGAGAAAAAGTATTCTACAACTTGGGTTGGCTGTATGCAGTCGTATGCAGTGAACTTGTTCGTATAGAGCAATAGCTGTCCGTTAGGAAAGCTGGTCTTCTAGAGCAAAATTGTCGGTATAGCATTGACACTTAGTCGTCTGATCAACTTGGTCGTCTGACTTGTCCGTATAGGCAACAGACTTGGACGTATAGGCAGAATTGACTTGGCCATATGGGACTTGTCCGTTTGGAAGACTTGGTCGTACGGTACAAGTTGTCCGTATGGTACAACTCAAATACACTAAACGGCCAAGTGAGTTGGTCGTATGGTTAAAAAGAACTTGTCCGTATGGAATATTCTCTACAACCAACTCCCCAAAAACTCCAAAAAATCTTCTAAGTGTAGAAACCACAATGTCTTCAAGGAGACTTCCCAGAAATGCTCAACAGTGAAGTGTTTGAGTTGCCACCAATATATAAGTTCCAACAATTCTCCCTTTGGTGGCAATACAAACATCTTAAAGCAGCACTATATGAGTTGACCCAACAGCTTCAACAGGAACCTCCGGAACCTCCTTGTAGTATTATGATGTTAAGGATCAAGGCAGGTTATTTGAGTTTCCCAAATGTAGAACATGTCTTCTCTCTTGAATTTCTTCAAGTGTGAGTATTACCGCAACACGGTCATCCTATCACGACCTCTGGTGATGTGGCTAATCCCTTTACCACCCATAAACCACTACATTACCCCAACCATTGACTCGGTAGTCATCTTCCCAGCATTGATGCACTCCCAACACCACCATCTCAGGAGTAACAGGAAGTAATTAGCATCAACAACCTCATAAGGCTTCTGCCGAGTGGGTACCATCTCTAGATGCCCATAAAAGATCCATTTAAGATAACTCTTTGAAAATAACCTCAGCTCAATTGCAGCAAATAGCCTAATAGTCTCAGCATTCTCCCGTTCAATCACCAACTAATGAGTTAGTTTACTATAATACCAGCTTCTGACACCTCTGCACCAATATGCTGAAAGATACTTTTGTGAGGAACAACTACACGCTTGTTTTTTTTAAGGCAAAGCCCGACAAAATAAATAAAAGAACCAAAAAAGTACAAGAGAAGCACACACTCAAACCATTAAGTTGGAAAATTCCCCAACCTTAACTGCTAAGTGAGTATGAAAGCACCAAACAACTAACCTAACAACCAAAATACAACTAACATATGAAATGACCATACTATAACTGAAACAACACATACAAAGACAAAAGATGGCAACACCTCTAATCCCGACAGCCAAAATGCAACTAGTCTTCCATAACAACCAAACAATCTTCATAGAAAGCCCCTGTTTTGATACAGAATCATCAATCTCCAAACCATATAGCCCAAAGAACCATTCCAAGATCAGCAAGATGTAACCCAACTTTCATGCAATGCTATGAAAGAATAATCAAACCAAATAACCAAGCATTCCACAGTAGCATCCCAAATCCAAATTAAGTCCAATTACCAACCACTTTCTAGCTCTCCTCACTGCAGTGAACAAACAAGGAGCTCCAAAGCCACATGCACCAGCAAACATTATCATACTTTGAGTAAATGACTTTCATCTCAAGATCCACTACCTCAACATCTTTACTACAACTGCCATTATCATTGCCGAGAGGAGTACAATGATCATTCCCATGAGGACCAAGGAGCATCAGATAAAAAACTTCACTTATCCAACACACAAACTGAAGGAGGCCAACACAAGCATGCTTCAAGTAATATATACCCACCTCAAACTCCCCTAAACCAACATTAAGACTAAAGTTGTTGCTATCCAGTAAATACCACTCCCTACTCCAAAGGACACTCAAATGCCATCTAAACTCAGCAGTAAACCACCAGACCCAGTAATGAGAACTCCAACCTTTAAACCAGCAGATTTCATAACCCTTATAATAACCACTAGAAGCATTCACCTTAAACATCCAACCAACAGCAAAAAGATAATAAATCAGGACATTCTTAAAATTGCAATAAGAATTCCTCCATCCCTTCCATAACAAGCAACAGCTACAGTAACTAGTATTCAACTTACCCTTCCAATAATACCACCCCAGCATCATGAACCAACCCACACACCCCCCACCCCACCTCCAAATGGAGGAAAGACTCCAAAAAAACTGATCAAAAAAGGCTGACTCAATAAAAAGAACAACAGGGATCAGGCACCAGGAACAGGTTCTACAAAAATAAAAATAAAAATAAGGGGAAGATAGTAATGTCCTAAAGTTCCTGATGCCAACCATCCTTATCTCTCTAGAGTGAATGCACCACCAGTGCCATTTCCATCCTAACCACCAATCATAAGGAGCAGAGTTGATCATCAGCCATATGCAGCCCAAATGATCAACAGAACAAAACAAACCAACCAATAAATGCCTCAAATGCACCAAAATACTACCCCAGCTTTATAGTAAAACCCAACATCATTTGTAATGGCCCTGTTATTCCCACCACCCCAAATCCTACTCCAACTAAATTCACTCATCTCCTCCACTCCTCCCTTTATAATGCCACCATACCTCACACTCTCCACCCCTCTAAAATTGCCAAAGGAAGTGAAATGTGTGCAAAATGTACCATAATCCCCCCTGAACCCATCCCCAAATCTCACCAAATTACTTGGAGCCCATCCTCTCCACCACCTTCCACCCCATAAAATCCCCCCACCTAAAGCCCAAGCAGGCAGACACAAATAGACCAGAAAGATCAAGAAGACCAAAACAAAAAAGGCAGCATCACACAAGTGATGATAAAGGATTTTGCAACTTGAGGAGGGACTAAAAATACAAAAAATTGAAGAGGAAAGGTTCATCCTGTTAGAGCATTTTGTGTTGTCTAGTGCTAGATCTTGATATTTTGAATATGTAATTTATAAGTTTGTATTTTATAGATCCAGCGGATCAGTGGCGGACCAGGTGGTACGCCGGACCACCTGATACGCTAGCAAGTTGGTCCGCTGGCCAGTCTCTATATATAGGTTTCAGTTTGATTCAGAGAGTGTGAGTGAGGTCTGAGCTTTCTTAAGTGTGTGTTTTACATGGTGTACCCTGAATACTCGCTGTAATCTCTGTTTACAAGCTGTGATCAATATAAAGAAGATTATTTACCTTGTGTTGTCCAAATCCGATTGTA
>JBCNJP010000003.1:65591249-65710018 GCA_039602395.1 Deinandra increscens subsp. villosa
AGACCTCATACAAAGGAACTTGCTAGATTAAAAGCCCAGGATGAAGCAAAAGATCGGGAAATTGCTGAGTTGAAGCAATTGTCTCTGACTATGGGTGAGCAGCTTAAGCAGATGCTTACTGCTTTATCTGCTCAGGGGGAGAAAAGGCCGAATCCTGAGGGAACTTGCAGAGAAGAAGAGGATGTTATGAAGTTTTTAAACGATGACCCTGATAATCCAGAAGGTGGTGCTGGTGGTGCTGGTACTGGTACTGATGCAGCAGGAACATCATCTGCTGCTGCTGGTACAGCCACGACATCTCAGGGGGAGTCTACAGATAAAGAGATATATGATGTGACTCCGATATCAAGGGTTGAAATGAAAGAGGGAGAGTTGGTTAATCCTTTCACTAAAGAGCAGCTGGCAGCCATATTTGCTTTAAATGTGGACGATGTTGATAAGGTGCCAGTTGCTGATCCATACCAGGAAGATGATTCAGAAGAAGAAGTAGTGTTTGAAGAGGAACATGTGGAAGTGGAAGATATGACGGCTGAAGAATATCCCAATGATCTGACGATGTATGGGAATTTTTCTGATAACGACTATTCTGAGGGTTTTAATTTCTTTGGTAAAGACAGTGAAGAGAAGGTTGAAACAGAGAATCAATCAGAACAACCTGAAACATCTGAATCTGTTGATGTGTCTGAAGAAGAGGAAAAGAAGCTGTTGTTTGAAACTTGGTTAAAAGAACAAAGGGCAAAGAAACTTCCAGTTCCAGTTCAAGTTGAAAAGTCTTCAAAGAGTGTTGATCAGAAAAGGTTTTTTGACAGAAAAGGAAGACAAGCTTCTGGAAAGATTATCAGCTGGATGTATGATTCTGAACTCAAATGCTATGCTATCAAAAAGGAGTTTGGAATTATATTACTGAAGAATGCTTCAAGGTTCAACACATTACCTGTTTGTGATGTGAGAGACTTGTCTAGAAGTCCATTTTTTAATCCTGGAGGAAATCTTTTGGCTGCTGTGTTTAAAGAGAAGTTAATTGAAGAATGTCAAGGAAGATTCAGGTTTTTGATTCCTCAAAGACCAACTTACTCTGAGCATCCAACAGATATTCATCCTATCACAGGCAGACCATTAGTGATTCTGAAATATAAGAAGCCGGTTCAGCTCAAGAAGACACCTTTAAAAAGGCTTGAACAAGATTTCATCAAGACTTTGAGGTGGTGGTATTATGATGAAGTGTCTGGAGAAGCTGTAATTGTGATCAAAGAAGATAACAAGGTTGTGAGAATCTACGACCCGATGTCATTGATAAATCTGTCGAAGAATGATATTGAAAAGCTGCATTCTAACAAGATTCTCTACAAGCCTGAATGTTTTGATCAAGCAATGCAATTTCAGAAGGCGATAAATGTGTGTTTTGGTGGTGGGATTCATGCTGGAAATAACAGAAGACGGGATTGGAAGAAGACAGAGTCAAAAGCTTCTGAAGACTAGCACAAGACAAGGGGGAGTTTGTTAGAGCATTTTATGTTGTCTAGTGCTAGATCTTGATATTTTGAATATGTAATTTATAAGTTTGTATTTTATAGATCCAGCGGATCAGTGGCGGACCAGGTGGTACGCCGGACCACCTGATACGCTAGTAAGTTGGTCCGCTGGCCAGTCTCTATATATAGGTTTCAGTTTGATTCAGAGAGTGTGAGTGAGGTCTGAGCTTTCTTAAGTGTGTGTTTTACATGGTGTAACCTGAATACTCGCTGTAATCTCTGTTTACAAGCTGTGATCAATATAAAGAAGATTATTTACCTTGTGTTGTCCAAATCCGATTGTAATAATGCACTAGCAAGATCGATTACGTGTTTTACACATCCTACCTCTCAAGTTACACCACTCATCATCCATAAATAGGCTATTGCAACACTGTTGCCACCCTGTCCTATCCACCTCCAACCCATAGCAGAAGCAATAAGAGTCATGTTACCAAAACTCCACATCACTAGAGTTACCCAAAACCAAAACAACTCAGAATTAAAAAAATTTAGAGGGGGAAATGCATTACTGCACCAGATTACTACCCAAGCAATATAGCAGAACCCAACATCAAAGATTAAATCCCAAAGAGACCCCCCACCCACAAAGGACCAATCAAGAAATCCCATCCAATCATCCAACCACCAATATAAGAATGTAATAACACAAATACCCCACCCCATCAAAAGCATATTAAGAATGTACCTCATTAGATAAATGAAAAGGCAGAAACTTCCATTCCTCATCAGCTTTCAAGACCTGAGTTGAAAACTTCATCATAGTAAACTTCAACTTAAGCCTAACAGCCTCAATAATCAAACCCTCCACCACATCCAAAGGTTTGCTTTTATTCTGGAAAAGCCTCATATTCCTTTCCTGCCAAATGAAATACACCACATCAGCAATAGTCAGTTTCTTAACAACATTCCAATTAGACTTACTCCTAGGCAAACAGCTAATATAATCTTTGACAAGGTTCCAATTATCAGGGGCATCCATCATCTTAGCTTTCCTCTTCAATCTCAACCAAACCTAAGCAGAAAAATAACATTCAAAAAACAGATGGTTATGACTATCAGAAACATTCTCACAAAAAGCACATTTAAGATTATTCCCCCCATTCCACCTATCCAGTCTATCTTGAGTAAGAAGCTTGAATTGTAAAGCCATCCATAAAACAAAAGCATGTTTGGGAATTCTATGAGAAAACCAAACATTGGGAGCCCATTTAACATCAGGCTTAATGTCACTCAAATCATTGTAACAACCAGAAACACTAAATTCCATCAAGCTCCCATCCCTGCTTATCCAATTAACCCTATCATCATTTTCCTCCATGATCCTAGGACATTGTATCCAATTTAAAACAGGATACTTAATAAACCACTCAGCAGGCCATTTCCACCCATTTTCATTTACAATCTCATGCACAGAGGTATTATCCAAGAACCCAGCCCTTAAAATTTCTCTTCTTGGTATGTACATATCAAGTGGCCCCAATTCATGCCATCTATCATGCCAAGCACTCAAACTTCTTCCAGAACCAACCTCATAGAGAATGTGAGGCCTTATCATCTTCCTGCAATGTAGGATTTTCCTCCATGACCAACTTAAACCATCTTTTGGTTGTAAGGTCCAAAAGTTCCTATCACCAACCAAATAAAAAACTTACCCATTTTACCCAAATAGAATTCTTACCTGAAATGAGATTCCAAACATGTTTAGCAATAAGAACAACATTCATAGTTTTTAAAGATTTAATCCCAAGACCCCCAGCTTTCCAACTTTGACAAACATTCTGCCATTTAACTCTAACCTTACCCCTAGCTTTAATCTCCTGATCCCACAAAAAACTTCTCATCAATCCCTCAACCTCATCCAGCACTTTAACAGGAAGAATAAACATGGAAGTCCAATATATACCAATTGAAAACAAAACAGATTTCACTAACTGCAACCTGCCAGCAAAAGATAGAAACTTGTTCTTCCAACTACTTAACCTTTTTTTCACTTTTTCAATCAATAAAGTGCAGTCCTTATATAACAGCCTACTGGACAAAAGGGGAACACCAAGGTACCTGACAGGAAGCTTACCAACTTGAAAAGGCATGATAGAATTTAAAACTTGTTTGGTAGCCTCATTCACACTACCATAAAACACAGTACTTTTCAACAGATTAGGGATGAGACCAGAAACACTGCTGAATTCAGAAAGAGCTTCTTTAAGCACAAGAACAGACCTGCTATCAGCATTACAAAACAGTAAAAGGTCATCAGCAAAACAAAGGTGAGTAATCTGTAATTTCTTACATCTCCAGTGAAATTGAAAATCATTATTACAACTAATTTTCCTTTTGATTATGAGATTAAGAACTTCCATCACAAGAGTGAACAGATAAGGAGATAAGGGATCCCCCTGCCTTAATCCCCTTTTACCTTGAAAATACCCATGAAGTTTCCCATTGACACTGATAGAAAAAGAAGCTGTTAAAACACATTCCATAATCCAGTTAACCATGACCCCAGGGAACCCAAATTTGATAAGAATGAATCTCAAAAAGTCCAAATCAACAGTGTCATAAGCTTTCTGTATGTCAATATTATAAGCCACCTTACCACACCCCTTTTTCCTCTTATAGTGAGCTCCTGAGCAAGTAACACATTATCACTAATCTGCCTTCCAGGGATAAAGGCACTTTGATTTTCATCAACTATAACCCCCAACACCCCTTTAATTCTGTTACACAAAATTTTGCTTATACACTTGTACACCACATTACAACAAGCAATATGCCTAAACTCAGTAACATTCACAGGACTAGCAACTTTAGGCACCAAAGAAATACAAGTAGCATTAACCTCTTTCAGTAACTTTCCACTATTGAAAAACTCAAATATAGTATCACAAAACTCATCACCTATAACACCCCAAGCAGCTTTAAAAAACTTGGCAGTAAAGCCATCCGGTCCAGGAGCTTTGTCATCATCAATGCTCATGAGAGCCTCCTTAATTTCAACTTTAGACACAGGAATGACCATACTATCAGCCATTTCAGTAGGAACAAACTTGTTAAATAAAGACTCTGGGTCATTTATTCCACCAACACTACACTTCCTTCCCAAGAAATTACTGAAATGCTTAACAAAGGCCTCTCCTATCTGTTCTCCAAAATACTTCTCACCCTTACTATCTAAAATCCTAGTAACTTTATTCCTATGCTTCCTTTCTTTAACAACAGCATGAAAAAACTTAGAGTTACTGTCACCATCCCTCAACCACTTAATCTTAGCTTGCTGCTTGTTGAAGTGATACTCATCTATTAAAGCATCTTTATAAGCATTGAGGTACACAAACTCTTCATCCCTTAACAACCCATTACTAGGGTCCTCAACCATTTCCCTCTGAATTCTTTCCAATTCAATCTTAATCCTTTGAATTTTGTCAAATAAATTTCCCTGCTGAAAATTAAGATTCCTCAAAGGCTTTTTCAACCCCTTCAATTTAGAAACCAAACTAAACATTTTAAAACCATCAACCTGCCTATTCCATCCATCATCCACAATCTTCAAAAAATCAAGCTTCCTAGTCAAATAATTCATAAACCTGAAAGATTTAGCAATATTAGGAGCACTTCTCTGCAAGAACAGTAACATAGGTGAGTGATCAGAGGTGTAAAAAGGAAGGAATTCCACCTTAGCTTTCTCAAAAGAATAAAAAAAAACTCCTAATTAGCCACCACTCTATCAAGCTTTTTAAGAATACCATTACCTCTCTTAGGCTTACTAGTCCAAGTGTACTTCAGCCCAAAAGAATTACAATCAATCAACCCACAAGAAACAATGCAATCTCTAAACTGAGTAATAGAGGTGCTAAGTTTAGAATTCACAAAGGTAGACTCAGAAGGGTCAAGAATAGTATTAAAATCCCCCATGCAAACCCAAGGCAGATCCTGAATCATTTTGCTGTGGTAGATAAGGTCCATCCACAAAGCCTTCCTTAGAACAGGAGTGATATGACCATATACAAAAGAACACAAAAAACTATCATCACTCTCAAGAGAATTAATGATACAATGAATAGCTTGATCATTCATATCAAGAATTTGAACATCCACCTTATGCATATCCCAGCCAATGACAATTCTAGCCCAATCCCTACAACAAGTGACATTAGAACACCACCTCCATTGATTCCTAATCTGGGCAGTAACAGAATCAATCTTAGCAGCACTCAATTTGGTCTCAGTAAAGCCACACATACAAATACCATGCTCCCTTAAAACCCTTCTAGTCTCCACCAACCTGTCAAGATTATTTAATCCTCTAACATTCCAAGACATGATCTTCATAGTAACTGATCGGAATTAGATCCAGAAACCCTCACCTTATTCTCCTAATTTTCATTATTCTCAACCAAATCATCTTGCATTTCACAAATTTCTTCAATATTCCTCTCATCCTCTAGAATACAGTCCATACCTTCTTCAAACCCATGTTTGTTACACAATATCATAAAAAACTTCCTCTGAGCAAAACTCCAAATACTCCTTCTTTCAAAAGGAGGTACCAACTTGTTAGTAACATATACCATAACTTCATCCTTTTCTTTCTGGGACAGACTCTTATAGTAACTATCAAGAGCAGTAGTGAGAATTTTTGTCTTATTAACAGGGATAAAACCATCTTTTGGCTGGATAAAAGAAGTACTTTGAGTAGCATTGGTGATATCAGTGGTAATGTCCTCCAAAACCTTAAAAGGATTAGATACCTCTAAAGGCTCCTTTTTATCAAGAGGAGCAGAATTTCGACTCTGATGTTGCACCTTAGGAGTATACACCCTATTCTGAACTCCTTTATTGTCATTTACCTTCCTAGAAATTTCAGGCCTTACATTCCCCTTCATAGCATTCCCCTCACTTTTTCCACTACCATTGTTCCTTTGCATATTCTTGTTTGCAAATTTCTGCCCATCATTCCTGCCCCCATTATTCTCACCTTTAGTATCCTGAGCTTGGGCTTTGGAAGCACTATCATTACCTGCCCTGTACTGATTCTGCTGATTTGATGTAGAACTGCTACCACCATTCTTTCCACTCCCATTCTTTCCCTGATTGTTGGTAGCTTTTCCTCCCAATGGAACACTATGAAGGTTACCTTGCCCAGGGGATTTACCAGTACTACTACCAACATTCCCCTTACTCCCATCAACATTTTTCACCTCAGAGTTCTTTTTAGTAACCACAGGCTGAAAACCATCAGCATCCACCCCATTGGCCATTGCAGAAGGCTCTTTACCCGTTTCACCTGTTTCATCAGCTTTTTCCCTTTCTAAAGCCTCAGCCTCTGTTAACATTCTGTTACCACAAGCCTCAAAAGAGTGACCAAAAACCAAGCAGAGATGGCAACTAACTGGTAATCTCAAAAACTCAATATTAATGTCAATGTTTTTCTGCATTCCAAACTCATCAATAGGGTAAAAAGCCTTAACAAATGCAGTAAAATTTTCAAATACTGGAACATCAATAAGAACTCTAGCAAAACTAGCATCCTCCCTTTTACTACATTTTTCTGCTGTTATACTGTCCAATGTAATTGGCTTACCAATACAACTAGCAATACTACAAATGCTTTCTATATTCCACATTTCAAGAGGCAATCCATGAAATGTAACCCAATTGGGAACACACTTAGGCTCAACCCTCTTCAGAACCATACCAGCTTCCCACTTATTAACACAAAGAGGTATACTCCTGATTGCCCAAGGACCAGCTTTCAACACATTTAAAGGACCCTCTTCATTCTTGAATTTAAAGTAAAAAATACCATTTCCATTGGTTGTCACCTCTTCAATCCCAAAGTGCTTCCACATTTTATATATATGAAATCTCACCCAACCAATCATACACACTGTACCAATAAAATACCCATACAAGTGGTTTTTGTACACCTTCCTAGTTTGTTCAATAAACTTGGGATTTATTATCATAACTTTCTCACCATTTGGAAGAACAACCGGAGGTATATACTTAACCTCTTTTATTTCCTGATCAACCTCATCACCCTGAACAGCATTAGCATAAGACCGTTTCTCTTCCTTCTTCTTAGCCTCTTCCTTCTTAAGCCTTTCTTCCTTATCAAGTTGCTTCTTAATAAAACCAGCAACATCCCCATTAGAAACATTCTTAGCAGCAAAGACAACTGCAGCATCAGCAGGTATATTCTCAAAAGCCTCACATCTAGAGTTACCAAAAGGTGCAGACTTCACTTTCAAAATTATATCCCTGCTTATACGTTTAGCCTTAGCAACCTTATTTTGTTGCTCAACCATAGCCTCCCTCATGCTTTTCTTACCGTTTCTAACATGCTCATACTTAATAACAGGGACAGGCACCATACCCTCATTATTGCCTTCCTCCATATTGTTCTGAACCTTGATCACCTCAGACTCAAGCAGGGCAGGTGGATGATAATCAGGGGATTCATTGGTCATTCCCAGGTTAAAAGAGACACAAGTAAGTGAGGAAGAAATGAGATCATATGTAGAAATTAAATTTTCCAGTTTAGACTTTGTTTGGGTTAAACTGACCATCCTTCTTCCCAACACAGGGTCAATATACATAGAATTCTTCCCATCCCCAGTAGCAGCAAACTCCTTAAGTTTTTTATCCCTTCCAACTTTGAACTCAATAGGAAGAACATCCAATAACCTATTCTGAAGATCAAACAAATTCTTTTCAGTATAATCAATTCTCCTCTTAACTTTAGCAGCCATTTTCCTTAAAACACTTGCTGAATAAAACTTGAATAATGCTAACAACATCGGGTCATCCTCCCGAAACAAACACTCACAAGATAGTTCAGAAGGGCTAGCAAAGATTTTACTGTACTTGAGATGTGTGTACTGATCCAGCTAGACTCCACAAGAATAAGAGTTTCAAAACCCTCAGCAGAGATAAGAACACACTCAGCAGCCAATGGCATAATGAAAATCTCAAAGTCACCCTCCATTTGCCGAGCAACATTACTAAGCATGGTAATATTGCTAAGGTAACCATGGTATCTTTCAGCAAATCCATACTCATCCTGATGTAAGACAACAAATTCAACCATAGCACTCAAAAACTCGGAATCAAAATTTGTAAGCCTAAAAAATCACTCATAGCAGCATCAACTTCCTCATTAGTAGCAGAAATGGAACTTAGCCCAAATTTACCAACATCCTTATCACCAGACCCACCCTGATTCACCATTCCAGCTTTTAGTATATGAGAGTTTCTGTTCATAGTAGCAGTAACAAACAATTGTGCTCTACATTCAATTTTAAAACTCCTAAACTCACATCGACCATTTCCAGCATTATTCGATACATCATTATCATCAACAATCATAGAATCAGACTTAGGATTTGGAATTAAATCAGATACTACCTCGTTAGCTATCGGATCACTAACATCATTGGTGTCAATTGGAGATACAGGAATCTCTTCAATAATTGCAGCAGATTTCAATTCCGGCACATTAATTTCATTAATCGTCGCCTCCATTAATGCCGGATCTAAGTTCCGGGCATTTAACATCTCATTAATTGTCGACTCCATTAATTTCTGAAAATTCTTCGTAGTATAAACCCTCGATTGATTCGTGACTTCACCCGGATCAAGCAAATCAGAAGATTGGACCACAAGATGTGGATCCAATCGGGATGATTCCATGGAATCAGATGGAACGAAGGCAAAAAAACTCAATAAGAACGAGCAGAGAAAATCACACCTAAAAACACACACTTAACTACACGCTTGTTCTCAAACCTTTTTGTTACTTCAATTCAACCTCTTTGGATTGGCGTTGAATCCGCATAACACGAGCATCTATGATGTAATCTTGCGCACATTGTTCTTTTGGATCATTCATGTGATTGATAATATCCAGCCAAGTAAGTTGCTTCAGTTCCCAAGAAAACATCTTTGAAAGATCATAAATGGTTGCAAAGAATTGTACGTAACCGTTCCTTCGTTTCATGATGAATGCATTAAACTCTGGATCAAACTTCCAGCCCAATATTTTCATTCCGTCATTTATCTCTGGGTTGGCCAAGATTTTCTTTAGATTCTTCATAGTAAACTGCAGAAGAGCTATTATGTTCAGCTCCATTTCTTCCCATTCGTCGAATAAATGTGGAGCAACCCTCTTTCTGTGAGATTCAAACCGCACCTTTTCTAGTTCTTTAATAGCTTTGAGCTTCGCTTTACTGTCTTCCTTCATGTATTGTATGACTAGCTTCCGAAGGCTTGGTAATTACTTTTGGATGTAGCTTTTCCTATCAATATTCCTGGCTGACAGAAAGTGACGGAGACCAGGAATGTCCATCTGATCTACCATAGCATTAATTTATCTTGGAGTTGGGGGCTTAGGGATCACATCAGCAGGATCCCAAGGCGGAGGTTGATATGCAGAGTTCAATTCATATATTTTCTCTTTCAGAACATCGTTGAATTTGACATATTCAACTTCTTTATTTCTACCAGCAAATGGATTGACAAAGGGATCAAATCCTTGGTCACCAGACTCTGCTTGTTTCAAGTGCTCATCCATATCGAGTTCATTGGTATACAACAACATGAACTGTGGAAGGGTGAGACGTCTAAGATAGCTGAGCTTTAGGCCACGTGCCATTAAAGGTCGAGAATATTGAGCAATTAAAGAGTCATCTGAGGGATCAATCTCAGTAGCATCCAGATTGGTAAATGGGTTTATCAGGGGTTCACCATGTCTTTCCTCATCAGACGAGGAGCAATGGGCTCATCCCCTTGGCCAATTCTTGTTGAGGGAATGAGGCGAGCTATTTCCTCTTCCCTTGCCTTGATCTCTTCTGTCAATTCATGATCATGGCCTTCCTTTAACTCTTGAAATTGACGAGCTTTTTCTTTCTTTTTCTTCTCTTCTTCTTCAGCTATTTCCTCAGGAGTGAGTTTTCTTTTTTCCTATATCTCTTTCTTCTCTTTGAACTTCTCTGTCAGTAGGGGCAGGCGGCTCAGGCTGTTCAGGATGATCTCGCCTAAATTGTTTAGCAGCTACTTGTGTCATTTCAGAAAGTTATGAAGCAACGGAGATAATTTTATGATTAACTATGAGAAGACGAGCAACTTTTTGTTCTCTTGGATTAATTGTAGCCAGTTCCGCTTGCCATTCTGCATGTTCTCGTTCGGCTTGAACTTCTACTCATACCTCCTTTGGGCAACAGCTGCATGTTCAGCAATTTCCTCATGTTGTTCTTTGGTCCGAGAGTATCTACCTTTGTTAGCATTAATTCGTTGCTGATGACGAATCCAGTTTACACCAGGATTTGCAGGGGTGTCATCAGGCTCATGGCCACATATATCTTCTAGAAATGGCCTTCTTTAGACAGGTTCTTATGGGACTATCACAACGGGCTCTTGATGAACACCAACTTAAGGTGGAGAAGATAAGAACGTTGAAGAATCCAGGATTTCACTTTCTTTGAGGTCAATAGATTCAATGTGATGAGTTGTAGCTTCCGATGTAACAACTTGTGATGATTCAGGAGACATGCCTGGAAATGTGATCAGTGGAATAGAAGGAATAAATATACCTTCAAGCTCAGTCTTCACTTCAACGTACTCCACATTGTCTTTATCATCACTACTCACCATATCCAGGTCAATGAAATTCAATGGTATGAAGTAAATTAGTAGAACTTTCATTCTATCCTCCAATTGAGCTTTTTCCCATTCGCCCAGAGACATAACATTGAGTGATTGTGGTTGGAGAGGCCCCAATTCATCATTACCTCTCTCATCAACAACAAAGACATTTTGGGGAGATAGTTGATGCGAGTCTTTCTGCATAACATTCCCCGAATTTAGACATAGTGAAATCCATGTATGCTAGATGATCTACAAACATGTGTCTGGTTTCTTCCGATTCAGAAAGAATCATCTTGGTTGACTGTGGAGCGCTCTGCACTGGTGGTGCAAGATTTAGTTGCAGAGAAGCTTTATTGATGAGCTGACGACTCACGCTTCTGTTAACCATTGGTGCTATAGCTAGTCGTCCAGTCTCTATCTCATCTGAAATTTGTAACGCTACAGCCCTAAACCTTAGGATCATCAAGTTGTCGGGGATAAATGCAATTTGATTAATACTTTTACACAAAGCCACCATTTCTTAATTCACTGGCTCATCATTCAGAAACAGATAACCGTAGTCGTCATCGACTTCAGGATCATCTTCAGTAAATATTGATTCATCTATCTCGAAATCACTATCATATAATTCTTCAGAATCAGCTCTACTTTTTCCAAGATCCTTACCTTGGTTACTAGAACCAGGTTGTTCAGGTAGCTCCGTCATTGTCAAGTCAGGATTAACCATTTGATCATTGCCACGATCATTACTTGTGTCATCTAAATTTCTACAGCCTTCTTAGAGATTGTCTCGTTTGCAGATTGCAATTTTTCATTAGTAGCTTCAAGACTTGCAGAAAGCTGAGCAGTTTGATGTTGTAGGTTGTCAACCTCAGCG
The DNA here is from genome assembly GCA_039602395.1 of Deinandra increscens subsp. villosa. Taxonomy (NCBI): domain Eukaryota; kingdom Viridiplantae; phylum Streptophyta; class Magnoliopsida; order Asterales; family Asteraceae; genus Deinandra; species Deinandra increscens. Next base: position 65,603,307 of record JBCNJP010000003.1, read on the forward strand.
TCCAGTTCCTGAATATATTCATCATTCGGAGGCGAATCAGGGACATTCGTGGTGTCATACTCAACTGTAGCTTCAACCATAATTTCGGCAGTTTCTTTAATAAAAGCAGATTGCTGAATAATTACAGCTCCAGAGATTTGAGCTAGTAATGGATTGATAGATGCTTCAACTACATTTGGACTAATTTTCCCAGACAGTTGCTCTACCATTTCAGTTCTTGCAGGCGACAAAAGCCTGATTTCTTGAATATTTTCAGAATCTTCCAATCCTTTTAGAGATCTCTCAGTAGTGAGAGAAACTGATATATCATCATCAGCAGCATCATCATCTGCATCAGGATTATAAGACTCATCTGAAGAAGATTTTGTTTTCTGTACTTGAGAGCTAGAGGCACCGGGTGTGAAACCAGTCCTCTATCTTTTGTGTGGAGGATCCATGTCTCCAGGTGAATCGTCATCTGACTCTGAGTCATTTGAACCAAAATTAGATTCGGATTTGGAAGAACCTAGTCTCCATATCTTCATCTTCTTGGTTACCCTCATCTTCAACTTAACTCGGAGACAATGGCTCATTCTGTGGTGGACAGATATGAGGGTTACCTTGAAGATTCCCAGGGCCTTCAGTTAGGTCTTCATGTAATGAATGATTAGGACTGACTGGAACATTAAGATCCAGATCCATCTATCAACAGCAACCCCGGGCTTCGTTCACAAGAACATTACCCTAATTGGGTCCTACATCTTCAACATTAGCGTTTCCCTCTTCCAGTCTCTTCAACATATTGTCAAAAAAATGGAATAGCAGGTCCATCAAACTTAGCTATCAGACACTTTTTTTTTTGGGAAAACCTGGCAAAATAAATAAATAGAACGAATAAGTACAAGAGCACACACAAAACCATTAGGTTGGACAATTCCCAATCTTAACAGTTAAGTGAGTATAGAAACACCAAATAACAACCTTAACAATCAATATACAAGCAAGTGATACTAAAAACCACCAGATCCAATAATCTAAGTACATGAAAACTTTCCAAATATCCTTTGCATCCTTATACCACCAGCCCATCTTGTTAATTTCAATATGCACTAAGCAAGGCCCATATTTACAACCTAGCAGCCCAAAAACCAAAACCCAATAATCACAATAACATTCCAACAAGAAAACCCGCAACACAGGCCCAACTTCAAACCCAATCATAGACCAATAATCACCCGGCTTTCCTTCTAACCAGACCCGAGTTCGACCCAACTCCTCCCCATGTTCTATATAACCATTTTAGCCACCCAACACACTAGCCCCGTAAACACAAACCAAAAAATGCATCAAGCTGAACCTCTTATAACTCCTGCCATGCAACCCTTCCAGTCCCAGATTCATAACTTTGATATACCAAATACCACCAACAGCAACAATTAAAAGTTTAAGCCCCATACTCAAATTCTTTATTCCCACATACCATTGAATTACCAAACCAGTTCCTCTCATTACTCCAATTATATAACTTGTAATCTAAATCCCAAACCTCATACCTCATCACATTTAGACTATAATAGCAACTGCAGTCAAACTTTACAGAAAAACTCCTTTGAAGCTCTATGCTTGACTTCAGCCATAATCCTTTTGTAAGTTCAGCCACAAATATTTTCCAACATTCCTGTTGACTAGGATAATCAACTCCAACCCCTTTGAACTGATTAGGATAACAAAACTCAGACCCAATCCTCACATCATGAACCTGCTGTCACCATAAGCTCCAAACTCTAAGCCTTAACCAAGTTTTTAAGATCAAACACCAGTGCTTCTTCCACTTAACAGTTTTTGAAGTAACTCCCTTAATATGCTTGTACCAAACCAATCTCATCATGATCACCATAAGACTTACCCCCCCCCCCCCCAATCTGATGGATTTTCAAGTATATGGGCCAATTTCTCAGTCCAATACCAGCTCTTATACTCTGTTAGCTTGCAAAAACCATCGGTTACACAGCAACAGACAAAATTACATTTATTGGTGTCATAATCCATATCTAGAATATCCCACAAACCAAGCAAATCATATAAGTCCTTTTTACTATTAATGATTTCATAACATAAAGCAGCAGGTTCAAACAGCCCAGTTCTATTCATCAGACTACCATAGAAAAGGCGTTCACTCTCCCTCATCCCATTTAGCCCCCCACCCGAAATCCTAAAGAAACTATCCCCAAAGGGCCTCTCAGCTCCTATAGTCAGGCACTTTGTGTAAGAGCCTCTGTTCATCGACCTTTGCTTAAGAGGATTTCCTTCTTTAACAAGATCTGGATAGTAGTTGTCACATCCACCAATTTCTACACCTTTCCAGGGACGGGAAGTACGGGTATGGGGCCGGTTGTTTGTATCAGGATCCGCGGAAGCATCAGATTAATAGTCAGAGTACGCGACATACATACATACAACCTAATACAAACAACAGACTACCTTACATAATAATACAAGCTACAAGGAGTTCTATAACCCAAACAGCTAATACTAAGTTCGGTCCCAGGTACTCTAAGACAAATCAAAGTATTCATAATACAAAATGAAGAAAATAACATGGACAGAGGTCAAAGGCCAGATCTGATCATGCAATAACAAGCCAGTATAGGCCTCAATAACGATCCCCAACCATAACCCTTCTACTCGACACAATATTCGCTTTTAAGCTACTTACCCGCAACATGAAGTAAAACATGTCAACAACAATAATGTTATTGGTGAGTCCGCAACAATAATCATCTTATAAACGTTTTCTCATCCTCTTTACTAAACCCTATGTGTAGCTACTCATGGTCTAGCCCTAAGTCAAAACTCAATCCGGCATAACACAGGCGCATGCCCCTATATTACCCCTCATGTTCGGGCATATAGTGACACATACTACATCCTTGATAAGTTAATATCAAGGCATGGACATGAGGCCAACTACGCTACCTACTTAATCAGCTCTTAAACCCCCCATATACACCCCGTGGCATACGTAGTACCTAATGACCAGAGTAGCTTACTCTTGAGAGCTTACTACCCAGCAATCGACCCACCCAGCTAGCCCACACATACAAAGAAGAGCAATAGAGAATAAGCAGTAAACAGTTCATGTGCACCCCAAAACATTTAAAATAGTTTAAAAGAGAAATAGTTTAAAAGAGGGGAAGCTATCGCTACTCACAGATAAGCGGGACTTAAGAAGTTAAACACTCGTTCCACCACATCTAGATGCAAGTCACCCTACGATTAATAATCGTAACTATTAATCAGTACCTAAGTTACTGATCTATTTTACTGAGCAATTTAGATTTATATTAATATGCAATGGGTCTCCGTACGGTCACCCGAATTATTAACTAGGATTCCCGAATCAATCATTTAGTTAAATGTTGAGAAATCCTTCAGTACATTTCCAATCAGTCCATTATAACCTTAGAACATTATTGTTCCAAATCCATAGTCTCAATTTCTAGTTTATAATAGAAAATCAAGTTTTCTAACTATTACAGGATGAATACGGGCATATCACACTATGTTGATGCGTCCGTATTCAACAGTTTCTTCATTTTTAGAAATCTTGCGATATGGCCGTATTAACCTTTACATAATACAATCGTATTACCATCGAGATTAGATTTCCAAATCTGATAACCCGGCGATACGGCCATATTGTCATAACATTGATACAGTCGTATTGCCTTTAAAACCCGAATTCTTAAATCGGTCGACCCATACAGCCGTATCCCCTTAAACATTATATGGTCGTATTCATCATCAGGTTAGAATCCTGATTTGGTCATTTCGACCATTCTGAGCGAGCCAAGTCTAACCATTTCTCTCTGTACCAAAACATTTCAATTGCTTTTTTAAGCCTAAAAAACATGACCAAATGCTCAAAGTGTCAATTTATTGACCATTTCACATGCATGCATTCAAATTGGTAAATTTTACATAATATGTAAATCCTACCTCAATAGCAGCTTTCCATCCAATCTCTAAGTCCAATGACACTCTTAGGACTCACCAGTAAGCTCAGCAACCACTGCATGTATCAGATTTTGGGTTTCATACTCAATTTCCTTGATCTTCCCCAAATTGGTAAGAAATTAGGGTTGCATGTTCAATCCATACACTTACCTTGATTCTCTGATGCTTCTACTGCACAAAACACATCTTTGATGACTTCTACAACCTGTGTAGCAGAGTTCATCATTAGAATCATAATCAATATTCATCAAGGTGATCAATGTATGAAGATTAGGAGCTTACCTTAAGATTTCACCCTTGAATCTTGTGATTCACAGCTCCAGCCCTCTTCTGGTATCCCGTGGGCGGAGAAAACAAGGTGTAGGGAGAAAACTAACTACTGGAAACCAGGCAAATGACCAGAAACTGGACAAATGAAACTTTTATAGTCCTGTGATGAATACGACCGTATTGTCTTATTCAATACGGGCGTATCGCGGTGCCCGAATACGTTCGGATCCCGATCCGACCTGTTCGTACCGTATCCTCCGATAACTGCAATACCCTCCGTGATTGGGGCGTATCTCCTTAATGCGATACGGCCATATCGAGCCAAACACTTAGAAAATTTTCTTGTTTCTCATTTCCATTTCTTTAACAACCGTGCTTCGATCAGGGTTGTTACATCTCCCCCCCCCCCCCCCAAATGAATTCCGTCCCGGAATTCCTTTTAAGGTTCAAATAAATAGGGATATTCCTCTGCATATCAGTTTCTGATTCCCAAGTAATATCTGGACCTCGTCGAGCGTCCCATTTTACCTTTATTATAGGAATCCATTTTCTCCTTAACTTCTTCACCGTTCGGTCCAGAATTTCAACAGGTTGTTCTGAGTGAAGCTTTTCATCGACACAATATCCTTTAGTGGAGTTACCAGTGTTTCATCTGTTATACACTTCTGTAAATTTGAGACATGAAACACATCGTGAATTCCACAGAGTTCCTTTTGTAGCTCTAGTCGATAGGCAACAGTACTGATCTGTTCAATGATCTTGAACGGACCAATGTAGCGAGGACTCAACTTTCCACGTCTACCAAATCGAATCAATCCCTTCCAAGGTGATACTTTTAACATGACCATGTCACCTTTTTCAAACTTTAAAGGCTTTCGACGTTTATTAGCATTACTCTTTTGCCTATCCTAGGCAGCCTTAAGTCTCTCACAAATTTACTTTATCTTTTTAGTTGTTTTAACAACAACTTATGGTCCAGTTAGTTGTCCTTCACCCACTTCTGACCAACAGACTGGTGTACGACACTTCCGACCATACAAGGCTTCAAACAGTGCTACCTTTATACTCGAGTGATAGCTATTATTGTATGAAAATTCCATTAGGGACAAATGTTTATCCCAGCTACCACCGAATTCAATAACACATGCTCGAATCATATCCTCTAATGTTTGGACAGTTCTTTCACTTTGTCCATCCGTCTAAGGATGATAAGCTGTACTCAAATTCAACTTTGTTCCCATTGCTTGTTGAAAACTTTTCCAAAAATGGGATGTGAACCGACTGTCTCTATCTGACACGATTGACAGTGGTACACCATGCAATCTAAAGATCTCCTTGACATACATCTTAGCTGATTCCTCTGTTGAATAAGTCTCTTTCGTTGGCAAAAAGTGAGCTGACTTAGTCAAGCGATCCACTATAACCCATATGGTATCTTTATCACTGCTCATTTTGGGCAACTTAGTCACAAAGTCCATTGTGACTAGCTCTCATTTCCACACTGGTAGTTCTAACTTTTGCAAACATCTAGAAGGTTTCTGATGTTCTGCCTTTACTTGCAAACAAGTAGAACAACTCTTTACAAATTCTACTATATTCTTCTTCATACCTGGCCACCAATAATTTGCCTTTAAATTATAGTACATTTTGTCTCGACCAGGATGCATCATATATTTTGACTTGTGTGCTTCTCTGAGAATTATTTCCCGTAATCCCCCTTCTTGGGTATTCATATTTGATTTACCAATCGAAATATGTCATCTGGCCCTTTGGTTAAGTTCTTCCCGACCATACTCCTTTCTTCCTTGTTCAATTGTTGACTTTCTAATTGCTCCTTTTGAACTCTTAGAATATCGTCCATTAAGCTTACACGTACATCCAATCTCATGGCCCGCATACAAAGTGGCTTTATTATTTCTTTTCTACTTAAAGCATCGGCTACCACAATGGCCTTTCCTGGATGGTATCTGATTTCACAATCATAATCGCTTAAAGTCTCCATCCAACACCTTTGCCTCATATTCAACTCCTTCTGACTGAACAGATGTTCAAGACTTTTGTGTCAGAATATACTACAAATTTAGTGCCATACAAGTAGTGACGCCAAATTTTTAAGGCAAAGATCACCGCACCCAATTCCAAGTCATGGGTGGTATAGTTCTTTTCGTGCATCTTCAATTGCTTGGACGCATACGCGATAATATTTTCTTTTTGCATTAACACGCATCCCATCCATTGATAGAGGCATCACAATAAACGATAAAATCTTCAGATCAATTTGGTAAAGATAGAATTGGAGCAGAGCTCAACTTCTTCTTCAGTAATTCAAATGCATCCGTGTGCTTTTGCTTTCATTCAAATTTAGCATTCTTCCGAGTTAAAGCAGTTAGTGGTGTAGCAATCTTGGAGAAGTCTTGAATAAATCTTTTGTAGTATCCTGCAAATCCTAAGAATGTCGTATTTCAGTTGGTGATCTTGGTAGTTCCCATTTCATTACAGCTTCAACTTTAGCAGGGTGCACTTGAATACCTGCCTTGCTTACCACATGTCCCAAAAATTGAACTTCTCGCAACCAAAAATCACACATAGAGAGCTTAGCGTAGAGCTTTTCTCGCCTCAGCAATTGCAATACTCTTATTAAATGTTGCTCATGTTCTTCTTCCGTTCTTGAGTAAATCAGAATGTCATCAATAAAGACAATCACGAACTTGTCTAAGTAGGGCTTACAAACTCGGTTCATGAGATCCATAAAGACTGTTGGTGCGTTAGTTAGCCCAAACAACATAAATGTGAACTCATAATGTCCATATCTTGTCCTGAATGCCATCTTTGATATATCTACGTCTTTTACTCTCACTTGTATCACTTCTTAGATAGAAGTGACTATATATTCCTTTGCGCAAACATACTATGGAGTATAAGGTCACTACCTTATACTCCATTACGCACACAACTGGGAGCACTTTTTGCACACCTGCTAGGAAAACGGTATGTGCTTTGTCCTACTAGACCTCATCATATCTTAATGACTGGAGCCACTCAATCCACTGAACATGACACTCTACTTAAAACATTCCATGCACCACAGTTCAGAATATTTCAAATAGAAATCCTATCTATATCAATATCCACACTGATTTCCAATCAATGACAAAGTAGTTTCCAACCGTTTAAATATAGTGGGTGGTGTTTAAAGCATTCATATATTCTTACTCATGGGATATCCCCCAATTTTCTATCAGTTCTTATATATAAAAAGTACTACAACATATCCACCACATCTTTGATATACCGAGCAACCATACAAACAATGTTTATATATAGGATGTACCGTAACATATCCACCACATTGATTATATAGTAAAACGTACCAATTATTCTAACACGTGAATACAAAATACGTTATTAATACTCATAAGAAGTTCCAACACTAAGCAGACAGTTAATCTATGACCACAAGGCACATTTAATGAAACATAACAAGCAGAGAATAGCATCACACGAGCAATTCAAAGAATTTTCATAACCATAGCATGCAAACCAGCCTAAAACATTAAAGAAAAGCTTAAAACAAAGCTTTATAAAATTCACCTTAACCTGAAAACACTTATCCTTGACTATCACAATCAACCCCTAAACCAATCTAAGTATCACATATGTCCTATTGTATTTAATAACCTAACTTGAATCACAATCCAAGACAATATCCCCATTGATATAGCCATAAAGAGTCCATCTAATGAATCTATGGTTCTAAACTGTAGCATAATTGCTAGATAAAATCCAACGTCAACTACAATACAAATCTCGCATCCAATTGGGACATATAATCCCTTGCAAAGGAGTGCGTAACCCGCACCACATAGGTGTCCAACCGATACCTCATGGATGACTGCCCCAAACCATGTGTTACCCCCAACCCACAACCTGCGGGTATCCAAAACGCACCACATGGGTGCCCATCCTAAGCCCCCTCCTAGGTATCTAATCAGGTGTTGTGGGTTTCCACCCACAGCCTCCTTTAGGGCACATTTATGCCCTGCGGGTGGTCGTCCCATCATCTAGGGAGCATCGCACCACATTACTACACGCACTCACCCAAAACCTATGAATCCCTAATATCTAAGGAATACTAGCAAAGGAAGAATACCTTCATGAATTTCCAGTCTTCATGCCGAATTTGAACTCACCGAGCTACATCCTTGCAATCAGGTACCGCTCCCACACACCAGACGGAAGACTTTGCATTTCACACTTGAATGCGCGTTAAAACAATAAGGTACTGTGCGAACATGATTCCCGCAAAAGCCAAAGCAATTTCTCTCTCTAAAAATATACAAAGGGAGAGATCAAGGTGAAAGAACGAAGGTGGTTGATTTCCATATTTATAGTATCCATCTACAGGCCACACGACCATATCCATATTGGGTGTCTAGAATATGGTCGTATGCCCTATGCAAGCTCTAGTGCCTCCATGTGTCCCAAAAGTGTTGTTCTTGTGCGCATTCAGGTGTCACACATTACGGTTATAGTGATAAAACATCATATGGCTGTATCGAGTGTGTGTGACAAGACTCAATTCTTGTCTTCATGATTCCCGATTCATTACAACTTAGACTTCAGCCTCCGTTTTCACCGACATTCATCATATTGCATCCTTTTTCATCTACAAGTGGATTTATGCTTTCATGTGTCCTCAAACTTTAGGCCTAGCATGTATATCGATACCGAAACTTTGATTTGCTACAATTCATTTGTTTCTTGACGGATTCTCAATTACTCCTGCACACACTCATTGATTGTATCCTATAAAAAGTTACATATGTGTAATCCCCATCCTTAATTCCTTAAGGATCTAAGGATCCCAATTCAAGTCCAAACCAAATGACCCTTGAGTTAGTGCAATCTTATAAGCATTTGAAACAGAAATAAATTAAGTCAAAACACACAAACAATATTTTCCGAATGGCAAGGTCCGAAATTCAAGCATCACAAAAGTGAGAAAATATAAAGTGCGTTCAACGCCAAAATATGACACATGTATTCATTAGATCAATATTTCAAGTAGAAATTAATATATATTGACAAAAAGAAATTAAACTGTTTAAATTATATGTGATGTTTGTGATGGTAAGTTTATCTTAGGGTGAGCATGGTTTGGTTCGGTTTGGTTTTTGGCTCAAACCGAACCAAAAACCGAATGGTTCGGTTCCTAGAAAAAAAAAACCATTTGTTTCTGGTTTTTTTCAGTTCGGGTTTTTTTCCGGTTTCGGTTCGGATTCGGTTTTTTTAATATGTGGTTAAAATAATTTTGACTTTAAATGGCTAGTCTTAGTAGATAAATAGATAATAGTAATAAGCAAATATTGTTAACCATAAAATTTTAAAAAAAAAACACGTATAACCATACAAACTAAAAATAATTAAATTCAAAAGTTTTTAACACTAAAGATCTTGACCCCAATCTTCATCGTCTTCGATGATAAGAAGAGGAAAGAAGAGGAGTTGCAACTCAAAAATGAAATAACAGATTGAGAGGGGACTCGAACTTGAGCCATCTTAGTGGTCCGCAAAGGTAAGTATCAACCGAGCTACACAAGAATTGTAAACAACTACAATTAAGTTAATTAAAATACACTTACATATCTATATAACTTAAAGTTTTATATTAATTATTCATTCGGTTCGGTTTTTTCTTCATCCACAACCGAAACCGAACCATAAGTTTCGGTTCGATTTTTTTCGGTTATTCGGTTTGTTTTTTGCAGTTTTTTAGTTCTGATCCGGTTTTTTGCTCACCCCTAGTTTATCTAGCACAACATCAAGTAGACGTGTCCATCGAATCAAATTCTCGTTATTCGGGTTATTCAAATCGAATTGTTCAGATTTGAAAATTTTAAAAGTAAATTAGAATTCAGATAAATCTTGCACAATTTGATTCGAATAAATTTATTCGAATTCGGATCTATTTGAATTAACCAATTTAAACTAAAAATAAAAGTATCTAATCTATTAAAAAAACTATCTTTTACTAACATCTAATTTATATATAATATTTCAATTGGTTTTGAAGATGGAGTGGTCGGTAAAGTGTGGAGCGGTCTATATTCATCTCGCAGCCAAATGTCAAGACCATCAAACTTTCTTGGACTTACGGCCTATTAGCCTTGTGGGGTGCATCCCTAAGTTGATCTCCAAAGTCCTAGCGAACCGTATTAAGGGTTCATTGATTACGATTATTTTCGAGCCTCAAATGACGTTCTTAGCCGGGTGAAAGATCTTAGACGGTGCGTTGATTATTAATGAAGTTATGTCTGGATCAAGAAACATATGTTTCCTTCTCCCCCTTTCAACGTTGGTTTTGAGAAGGCTTATGTCACTCTGGATTAGGATTTTATGGATGTGACATCCGAGAATTCCAAGGTTAACTTCCGTTAGACAATCTCCGTTAGTTACGTTATAAGTGTTAACTTAGTAACTAATGCATAACTAGGCCGAATACGTCCACGACCTTTGGTTGATCACCGAACCCGCCCATATGTGTTATGTGTTCATTTATTGATGTCATTATATGCAATGTGATCTAAACGCATGATTTAATATTATGAATAGCATGACAAATTGTAAATCCTTGATTATGTGAAAATTGCCTAAAGTTGTGCAGCCAGCGAAACTACCGGGCGAAACTGTAGTGTCGCCCGGTAGCCAGCTAACTAATCAGTTAAAACGTGACCAGAGCCAGTTTCGCTTGGCCAGCGAAACTGCCAGCGAAACTAGCCTCTGATATAAATAATCTTAATAAACCCTAGTTCTCCTATTTGCCTCATTTACACCAAAAACACACACATTCTTCTCTGGAAATCTGGTCAGCCGAAAACCATCAAGAGAAACCAAGATCTCAGCCTCAAGACAACATCCATTCGATTCCTTGATCGAATCGTGAGTCCCAAAACCTTCCTTTATGCCATTTCTATGTGTTTTCTATGTGTTTCTTCATAAAGCATGCTTAAACCTTCATGATATTGTTAGATCTTCTGTAGGGATGCCTAGGAATGCTAGATCTATCATAAAGTTTGCAACTTTACGTTTGAAATCCAACCATGATAGAGATTTATGCTATTTAGGTCATTTTAGGGTTTTAAATGCATTTTGGTGATTTGATGATGAATATGCATGAATAAGGTGTTAAAACTTGTTGTTTGATGTTGGTAAATGCCTATGTATGCTAAACAATGAATTGCATGAAGTATGGAAGCTGTTAGGTTGATTTTTAGGCTGATCCGTATGTTTTTCGCGACCAGCGAAACTGTCGTGTTCTCTGGGCGAAACTGTCCAGCGAAACTATGCATATCTTCAACCAGCGACACTATGCAGCGAAACTGCAGTGTCGCCGGGTAAACCAACCAGACCAGCTCGAGCGAATCTACCGAGCGAAATTCCCTGAACGAAAGTTCAAACCAGTTTCGGGCGAAACTAGGCTAGCGAAACTGTGCCAACAGTTTCGAGCGAAACTAGCCTAGCGAAACTGTGTCATCGGGTACTTCCTAGCGAAAGTGCTACCCGTGCACACAGCGAAACTGCCTAGCGAAGCTAAGCTAGCGAAACTGTGACCAAATCCAAACTTGTGCAAATTGCTTGAATGTTATGCCATGACTTACATGATTATGCCATGATGATACATGCTTTGACTTCTGATGTATATGTGAACCCTTGTTTATGATCAACCATCGGTGTCGTGTGTCGGTATGTCGAGTCATAGTTCCAACGTGCTATGTTATGGGCCATAGTGACGTTAAGTAAAGTTTAGACACAAAACTAATACTTAAGACCTAAACGTGTTCATAGGTCTTCGATAAGCAATACTTGGATTATTAGCAAGTGTAGCAGTGCAACCAAAGGTGAGTGTCACTAACCCAATTACCGTGAACCCGTTTGGGTCACACCGAATAACTAAAAGTAAAACAATGCTGACAAACTCGAGAGTGCTAGGCACCTCCCTGATGAATGTGAAAACTTGGAGTGCTCGGCACCCACTTGACGAACTTGAAGTGCTTTATGGGAAGCACTTGTGAATTACTTAAACAACTATTTCTGAAACGAAACTGAAAAACATTTTTGAGATTCATGAGAATCCTGTAAACCTTTTTAATATGGCTAGCGTAGGTTAAAGTCTAAACCACATGATATCACATGATTTCTAAGGATGCCTTGAAAACTTAAAAGTCCTCAACTAAATTGTACCATTAATTGTAAAGCGAGGGGATGTTGGGTAGATCTACTGGAGTTTGACAAACTCCGCCCCGTGGCACGGGGAGTGCACGGAGGTACAATATCAGCCTATCTGACCGTGATCCCGAGAGGACACGGGGGAGGCAAAACCGCGATGACGTAGGTCCGCAGAACTGATGGCACGGCCACTACAATAATTTATGGTCAGCTTTGGTACAAACTTCCTTAGTGCATGGAACAACGGATTAGCTACCCGCGATATCGGTTGAGCACTTTAACTATACAAGACTAGTACATACCCGATAACGTAGGTTACGGACAATACTTTTACTAAACCACAATAATATGATTTTGATTGTCACAAGCATCGCTTTTCACAAATAAAATTGTACGTATGAATACGTTTACACGATTATGATTTATGAGACCGGGCCACTGCATGACAAGCCCACTGTGAACTCACCAACCGTTAGGTTGACACTTGCGTGGTTTAAACTTTTGCAGATCGCTAAGGAGTATCCGGAGCGGGTTGGCATGGCACACGAAGACTTTCATTTTTAGTTAAAACTTAATTGGGAATTTAAAACAATGATTATGTAAAGCACGTGGTTAGTGCTAAGATAATGTTTTCCGCTGCGTACTGTTAAACTGTTTTATTTATTAATGTTTGGACTTTACTCCGATTCGTTTAGTATTTGTAATTAATGGTTGTGGTCCTGGTCTGGTCGCACCCCTTAACGGTATAAACTCCGTTAGTGGTTAATTTGGGGGTGTGACAGATTGGTATCAGAGCCATAAGTTGCAGAGAACTGGAATCATTTTGAAAAACGATTTGGAAACTGCAACTTGAAACCATAGTTACAAACGAACAAACAAATTCCCAAAACAAAATTTTTACGTGCCAACCTGGGATACTCGCTCTGCTGTGTAAGTAAAAGCTTAGTACGTATGTATATATATATATATATAAATATATATATAGACCGTGTCCAGGAAGTCTAACGGAAAACCTTAGGAAAACTTTCACACACGAATACGAAACGCGAACGCTAATGCGCGCACTATGCCGGGGGAAGCGACAACGAAACGATGCTACACGCTACGTCCTGACTTCTACTACGATGACTACGCCGACGGTGACTTTTATGGGAAAGCCGACCTTCGACGATAGCTACTTACGACTTACGACGTTCTCCGACGACGCCTCGATTTTTGCACGAAAATTTTTCTGGACTAATAGTGGGATAACGGGAAAATAGTTAATATACATATTATGGGATATGTATAGAGTATAACTGTGACTGAACACTGGCTACTTTAACTGTTCAGCAAGATGTCTGGAAGAGGACACGGAAGGAACAACATTAACATGACGCCTGCACAACTGCAAGCGATGATTAACGAACACGTGCAAGCTGCCGTGGCAGCCGTCCAAGCTACAATTGCCGCGCATGGTAATTATTATGCCGGTTAAGGCACAAAGCGATTATATTTTGAATTGTTTAAAACCCGAACTATTTATTGCATCAGGAAACCAGCATCACTGTACGTTTAAGTCTTTCATGGACTGTAAGCCGATGACGTTCTCCGGCGAGGAAGGAGCGGTGGGACTCCTTAGATGGATTGAGAAGTCTGAAAAGGTTTTCTCCATGTGTAATTGCCCGGCTGAAAGCAAGGTGAAGTTTGCTACTGGTACATTCGAAGGAGCTGCTCTCTCCTGGTGGAATGCCGAAATCCAGATGATTGGGATTGATGCGGCTAATAACATGCAGTGGGGAGCATTTAAGGAACTAATTATGGATGAGTACTGTCCCCGTGACCAAGTGAAGAAGCTAGAGGGTGAATTTTTGAATCTGAAGATGGTTGGGTCTGAAGTTGAGCAATATACTGCGCGTTACCATGAGTACGCGGTCTTGTGCCCCACAATGGTTGATGCTGAGTTCAAACGCATTGAGCGTTATCTGGAAGGCCTCGCGCCTCAAATCAAGAGTTTGGTGACCGCCAGCAACCCCGCAACCGTGCAGCAAGCCATCCGTTTGGCTCACAAGCTTACTGACCAGGAAGTCGAGAAGGGTACCTTACCTGCGAAAGCCACTGAGAAGACTGCCCTTAGTGGCAAGAGGAAAGCTGATGATGAAGCTCCTGAAAACTCCATGAACAATCAGAGTGTTGGAAACAGCACTGGGAGGTCCTATAACTCCCAAGGTCAAAGCAAAAGGTCTGGGAACAACAGTGGTAACTACCGCCAGGGTGGCAATGGGCAAAGCAACTACAAAGGTAATCTGCCTTTGTGCAACAAGTGTGGGAAACATCATGCTGGGGTTTGTAGAAAGAATCTGAGCTGCGAAAGGTGTGGAAAGAAAGGCCACGAAGCAAAAGACTGTTGGGCAACTCTACCCGAGCAACAAAATCGCCAAAGGCAAAACAACAACAACAATCATGGCAACAACTATGGGAACAACCGCAACGGGCAAGGAAACAATCAGAACAACAACAATGGTGGAGCCCGTGGCTGTTTTGAATGTGGTGCCCAAGGCCACATTAAGAGGGACTGCCCACAGCTGAGAAGACAGGGTAATGGTAACCAAGGAAACAACGGTGGGAATGGTAATGGTGGAGGTAATGGCAACGGGAATGGTAACAATGGGAATGGTGGAAATGGTAGAGGTCGAGCTTTTGTCATGGGTCAAGGTGAAGCTCGCAATGATGCCAACGTGATTAACGGTAAATTCATCCTTAATGGTTTCTTTGCTACTGTATTATTTGATTCTGGTGCTGAAAGAAGTTTTATTTCCACTAAATTTGCTAAGTTGATTAATGCTAAACCTATTGCCCTAGACGCTAAGTATGTGGTAGAGCTAGCTAATGGTAAACTTCATGATACGACTCAGATAGTTAAGGACTGTAAGTTAGAACTAGCTGGCCATACGTTAGGAATCGATCTTATGCCTTTCCCGATTGGTAGTTTTGATGTTATAATAGGAATGGACTGGTTATCTGAAAATCGAGCTGAAATCTTATGTAAAGAAAAAGTGGTTCGTATTCCACTCAAGGACGGTGAAGTGTTAACAGTTCAAGGTGAGAAAGGTGGAACAGTAACCGGTATTATTTCGTTCCTCAAAGCTCAAAAGTGCCTTCGTAAAGGTCACTTCGCGATTCTTGCAAACGTCACCGATTCGACACTTCCCGAGCGCAGAATCGACGACTACCCGATAGTCCGCGACTTCCAAGATGTATTTCCTGAAGATCTGCCTGGTTTGCCTCCATTTCGACAAGTGGAGTTTGGAATCGACTTAGTTCCTGGAGCATCTCCGATTGCACGCGCACCCTACCGTTTGGCAGTAAGCGAACTCAACGAACTCTCTTCTCAACTTCAAGAGCTACTCGACAAAGGGTTCATTCGTCCAAGTTCGTCTCCGTGGGGAGCACCAGTATTGTTTGTTAAAAAGAAAGATGGAACGTTTCGTATGTGTATTGACTATAGAGAGCTTAACAAGGTCACGATCAAGAATCGGTATCCACTTCCTCGAATCGACGATCTATTCGACCAGCTACAAGGTTCAAGCTACTTCTCAAAGATTGATCTACGGTCTGGATATCACCAACTCCGTGTTCGTGATGAAGATGTCCCCAAGACTGCCTTCAGAACTCGGTATGGACACTACGAGTTCCTGGTTATGCCGTTTGGGCTAACCAATGCGCCTGCTGTATTCATGGATCTGATGAATCGGGTGTGCAAGCCGTACCTTGATAAGTTTGTAATCGTTTTCATTGATGATATTTTGATCTACTCCAAGACAAAGGAGGAACACGAGGAGCACTTACGACTTATCTTGGAATTGCTCCGCAAGGAACAGCTTTATGCTAAGTTTTCGAAGTGCGATTTTTGGATTCGCGAAGTCCAGTTTCTTGGACACATTGTCGATCAGAATGGAATTCACGTCGACCCAGCTAAAGTGGAAGCTATCAAGAATTGGTCTACCCCAAGAGCGCCGACCGAAATCCGACAATTTTTGGGACTTGCCGGATATTACCGAAGATTCATTAAGGGTTTCTCACAATTGGCTCAACCCTTAACAGCTTTAACGCACAAAGGAGTGCAATATAGATGGGGTGAAAAAGAAGAACGCGCGTTTAAAACTCTTAAGGATATGTTATGTTCAGCTCCAATTCTCGCGTTACCCGATGGGATTGACGACTTTGTAGTTTACTGTGATGCATCTATTCAAGGACTCGGTTGCGTGTTGATGCAACGAGATAAAGTGATTGCCTATGGGTCCAGGCAACTGAAGGACACTGAGAAGAATTATACAACGCATGACCTGGAATTGGGAGCCGTTGTTCATGCACTCAAGATTTGGAGACATTACCTCTACGGAACAAAGTGCACGATATTTACCGACCACAAGAGCTTGCAACACATTTTTAATCAGAAGGATCTCAACATGCGACAACGAAGGTGGGTCGAGCTATTGAATGATTATGACTTAGCGATTAAGTATCACCCGGGAAAAGCCAATGTTGTGGCTGATGCATTAAGTCGGAAAGAGTATGAGAAGCCTCGACGGGTACGAGCGCTGCAACTTACCATCCACACGGGATTGCCGGATCGGATCCGCGATGCCCAACAAGAAGCTTTAAAGGAAGAAAACTTCGCAGCTGAAGCACTGCGTGGTGTAGATGGTAACTCTGAGGTTAAGACCGACGGACTCAGGTATTATAATGACAGAATTTGGGTTCCTTTACGTGGAAATCTTCGTGAGCTCGTGATGGACGAGGCTCACAAGTCAAGGTATTCAGTGCACCCTGGGTCGGATAAGATGTACCAAGATTTAAAGGGTTTGTATTGGTGGCCGAATATGAAAGCCGACATCGCTCGATATGTGGCTAAATGTTTAACATGCTCAAGGGTTAAGATCGAGTACCAAAAGCCTTCTGGGCTATTACAGCAACCAAAGATCCCAGAATGGAAATGGGAGGATATCTCAATGGATTTTGTAACAGGATTACCTCATCGATCGAATCGACCGGATGCGATTTGGGTTATCATCGATCGGTTAACCAAATCTGCACACTTCATTCCAATGAAAGAGACTGATAATATGGATAAGTTAACTAAGCTGTACATTGACCGAATTGTGGCACGTCATGGAGTGCCTAAGACTATTATCTCCGACAGAGATCCTCGATTTACTTCCCGATTATGGCAATCTATGCAAGAAGCACTGGGAACCAGACTGGATATGAGTACAGCCTATCACCCGCAGACCGATGGTCAGACGGAGCGAACTATTCAGACTTTAGAAGACATGCTCCGAGCTTGCGTTCTCGACTTTGGTAAAGACTGGGAGGCTCATCTTCCGTTGGTGGAATTCTCCTACAACAACAGTTATCATTCAAGTATCGGTGCTGCACCTTTTGAAGCTCTTTACGGCAGAAAATGCAGATCGCCCGTGTGTTGGGCTGAAACAGGTGAGAAAGGACTCACTGGACCAGAAATCATTCATGATACAACTGAACGGATTATTCAAATCAGAAAACGGATAGCCGCAGCACGTGACAGACAAAAGAGCTATGCCGATAAACGCCGTAAACCTTTGAAGTTCGAGGTAGGCGACAAGGTGTTATTGAAGGTATCTCCCTGGAAAGGTGTGATACGCTTCGGAAAGCGTGGAAAGTTGAATCCTCGCTACATCGGTCCTTTTGAAATCATCGGGGAAGTAGGCCCGGTGGCCTATCGTTTACAACTCCCTGCCGAACTCGATGGAGTTCACAACGTGTTTCACGTTTCTAACCTAAAGAAAAGTCTGGCTGAAGACACTGAAGTAATTCCTTTGGAGGAATTGGAAATCGATGAACATTTGAGATTCATTGAGCAACCGGTAGAAATCATGGGACGCGAGGAGAAAGCCCTCAAACGTAGCAAGATTCCGATCGTCAAGGTGCGATGGAACTCAAAGCGTGGACCTGAATATACTTGGGAACGAGAGGATCAAATGAAGAAAAAGTATCCTCACTTGTTCGAGCAAACGTCCACGGAAACTCAAGGTATGATTTAATTTTGGGGACCAAAATTCCTGTAACAGGAGGAGGATGTGACGACCCTAAAACTTTTGCTTTCTTTCCCCAGCAACGACAGCCGATGCTGCGAATGCTACGACGCAAGAATAATTTTCGGGACGAAAATTCCAATTACAAGGGGATGATGTGACATCCGAGAATTCCAAGGTTAACTTCCGTTAGACAATCTCCGTTAGTTACGTTATAAGTGTTAACTTAGTAACTAATGCATAACTAGGCCGAATACGTCCACGACCTTTGGTTGATCACCGAACCCGCCCATATGTGTTATGTGTTCATTTATTGATGTCATTATATGCAATGTGATCTAAACGCATGATTTAATATTATGAATAGCATGACAAATTGTAAATCCTTGATTATGTGAAAATTGCCTAAAGTTGTGCAGCCAGCGAAACTACCGGGCGAAACTGTAGTGTCGCCCGGTAGCCAGCTAACTAATCAGTTAAAACGTGACCAGAGCCAGTTTCGCTTGGCCAGCGAAACTGCCAGCGAAACTAGCCTCTGATATAAATAATCTTAATAAACCCTAGTTCTCCTATTTGCCTCATTTACACCAAAAACACACACATTCTTCTCTGGAAATCTGGTCAGCCGAAAACCATCAAGAGAAACCAAGATCTCAGCCTCAAGACAACATCCATTCGATTCCTTGATCGAATCGTGAGTCCCAAAACCTTCCTTTATGCCATTTCTATGTGTTTTCTATGTGTTTCTTCATAAAGCATGCTTAAACCTTCATGATATTGTTAGATCTTCTGTAGGGATGCCTAGGAATGCTAGATCTATCATAAAGTTTGCAACTTTACGTTTGAAATCCAACCATGATAGAGATTTATGCTATTTAGGTCACTTTAGGGTTTTAAATGCATTTTGGTGATTTGATGATGAATATGCATGAATAAGGTGTTAAAACTTGTTGTTTGATGTTGGTAAATGCCTATGTATGCTAAACAATGAATTGCATGAAGTATGGAAGCTGTTAGGTTGATTTTTAGGCTGATCCGTATGTTTTTCGCGACCAGCGAAACTGTCGTGTTCTCTGGGCGAAACTGTCCAGCGAAACTATGCATATCTTCAACCAGCGACACTATGCAGCGAAACTGCAGTGTCGCCGGGTAAACCAACCAGACCAGCTCGAGCGAATCTACCGAGCGAAATTCCCTGAACGAAAGTTCAAACCAGTTTCGGGCGAAACTAGGCTAGCGAAACTGTGCCAACAGTTTCGAGCGAAACTAGCCTAGCGAAACTGTGTCATCGGGTACTTCCTAGCGAAAGTGCTACCCGTGCACACAGCGAAACTGCCTAGCGAAGCTAAGCTAGCGAAACTGTGACCAAATCCAAACTTGTGCAAATTGCTTGAATGTTATGCCATGACTTACATGATTATGCCATGATGATACATGCTTTGACTTCTGATGTATATGTGAACCCTTGTTTATGATCAACCATCGGTGTCGTGTGTCGGTATGTCGAGTCATAGTTCCAACGTGCTATGTTATGGGCCATAGTGACGTTAAGTAAAGTTTAGACACAAAACTAATACTTAAGACCTAAACGTGTTCATAGGTCTTCGATAAGCAATACTTGGATTATTAGCAAGTGTAGCAGTGCAACCAAAGGTGAGTGTCACTAACCCAATTACCGTGAACCCGTTTGGGTCACACCGAATAACTAAAAGTAAAACAATGCTGACAAACTCGAGAGTGCTAGGCACCTCCCTGATGAATGTGAAAACTTGGAGTGCTCGGCACCCACTTGACGAACTTGAAGTGCTTTATGGGAAGCACTTGTGAATTACTTAAACAACTATTTCTGAAACGAAACTGAAAAACATTTTTGAGATTCATGAGAATCCTGTAAACCTTTTTAATATGGCTAGCGTAGGTTAAAGTCTAAACCACATGATATCACATGATTTCTAAGGATGCCTTGAAAACTTAAAAGTCCTCAACTAAATTGTACCATTAATTGTAAAGCGAGGGGATGTTGGGTAGATCTACTGGAGTTTGACAAACTCCGCCCCGTGGCACGGGGAGTGCACGGAGGTACAATATCAGCCTATCTGACCGTGATCCCGAGAGGACACGGGGGAGGCAAAACCGCGATGACGTAGGTCCGCAGAACTGATGGCACGGCCACTACAATAATTTATGGTCAGCTTTGGTACAAACTTCCTTAGTGCATGGAACAACGGATTAGCTACCCGCGATATCGGTTGAGCACTTTAACTATACAAGACTAGTACATACCCGATAACGTAGGTTACGGACAATACTTTTACTAAACCACAATAATATGATTTTGATTGTCACAAGCATCGCTTTTCACAAATAAAATTGTACGTATGAATA
Source organism: Deinandra increscens subsp. villosa (assembly GCA_039602395.1). NCBI lineage: Eukaryota > Viridiplantae > Streptophyta > Magnoliopsida > Asterales > Asteraceae > Deinandra > Deinandra increscens. The sequence goes on from JBCNJP010000003.1 coordinate 65,624,237, forward strand.
CGTTTACACGATTATGATTTATGAGACCGGGCCACTGCATGACAAGCCCACTGTGAACTCACCAACCGTTAGGTTGACACTTGCGTGGTTTAAACTTTTGCAGATCGCTAAGGAGTATCCGGAGCGGGTTGGCATGGCACACGAAGACTTTCATTTTTAGTTAAAACTTAATTGGGAATTTAAAACAATGATTATGTAAAGCACGTGGTTAGTGCTAAGATAATGTTTTCCGCTGCGTACTGTTAAACTGTTTTATTTATTAATGTTTGGACTTTACTCCGATTCGTTTAGTATTTGTAATTAATGGTTGTGGTCCTGGTCTGGTCGCACCCCTTAACGGTATAAACTCCGTTAGTGGTTAATTTGGGGGTGTGACAATGGACGCCATCCTTTTTCAAATGAATTTTCCGTTAAAATGGCAGGGTTAGATTATGGGTTGTTTGGACGCCTCCTAGACTTCGGCTTTCGTGAACGGTTACGTGGGAATTCCAACGTAGGGGGTTCGGCAAGGCGACCCTCTATCTCTGTTTCTCTTCCTTATTGCTATGGAGGCGTTGCACTGGATGTTTGATAAAGCTTCTTCTTTGGGGCTTTTTTGTGGAATTCAAATCCCGAACGGTGGGCCTTGTCTGTCTCACTTCTTTTTTGCGATGATGCCATAGTGTTGGGTGGGTGAATGGTCCCATCCTAATGTTGTGAACTTGATCCGGCTCCTTAGAGTCATTAGTATGGCTTCGGGGCTTAAAATTAATCTTAATAAGTGCTCTATTTATGCCTACATGTGGATGAGATTGAGATTAATGAGAAGGTCGGTTTACTAAGGTGTTCGAGTGGTGTTCTTCCTTTTAAATATTTGTGTCTTGTTATGGGCGCTAATATGAATAGGATCAAACATTGGGACACCATTGTGAATCTTTTCAACAAGCAGCTTTCGAAATGGAAGGCAAGTCGTTTATCAATGGGGGAAGGGTGGTGCTCGTTAAATCAGTTCTTGATAACCTCCTTATATATTTTTTCTCACTATATAAAGCCCCGGTAAAGGTCACTGGAAAACTTGAAGGGATCCGATATCGTTTCCTTTGGGGGGGGGGGGGGTTGTGATGGGACAAAAAGAAGTATTCATTGGGTGAAAAGAAAGGAGGTGGCAAAACCCGTTAAAGATGGGGGTTTGGGAATGATGCCTCTTAAAAATTCCAATAGATGTTTACTCGCGAAATGGATCTGGAGGTTTCATAATGAACTTGAAAGATTATGGCATAAGATAGTTAGCGACATTCACTTTAAGAGATCAAGAAGCGGGTTCGTTCCTTTCGAAAGGGATTTAGGGGGTCTATGGAATAGCATTTTGATAGTTATTGATCTTTTTCAGCATACTTTGGTGGATATCGAGGGCCTGATGGAGGTAGTCGGCTCTCGTGTGCGGTGGAAAGGCGATAGCTCTGGAGTTTTTACGGTTGCTAGTCTAAAAAGGTTGGTGGTGTCTTCTAACCCTCCTCATCTGTCTTTCATTATGTTGTGAAACAAGCTAGTTCGGGACAAGATCAACATATTCTTTTGGCGTGCGTTAAAGGGAAGGATCCCCACTAAAGACGCTCTCTCTTGCCGAAATATTCTGGTGGAAAACATGGGTTTTCCTCTATGTGACAATGGGGTCGAATGTGCCTATCACCAATTGGTTGGGTATAGTGTTACGACGATTCTTTGGTAATTGGTTTCATTGTGGTGTCGGGGTGCCATCCATTTATGCCTTTGACCTAGAAGACCTTGTCAAGATGATGGAGGGTTCTCATTTCAATAGCAAGTCCAAATTGGTGTTCTCCGCCATCATCTCACTACGTGTTGGGTGTTAAGGAAGAGTAGGAATGAGACGATATTTGAAGACAAAATGACCTACATTGCGGTTCTCTTCAACGATATAAAGTGCTTAAGTTTTTTATGGGTCAAAAATAAAGGCAAATGATAGGGGTAAAATGGGATGATTGGGATAAATTTTCTTGTAATTTTTGTTCCTTTCTTGTTTTCCCTTTCATAGCAGCTTGCCATGTTAGGTGGTTTTTAATGAAATTGATTCAGAAAAAATGAATAAAATATGAGCGATTAACCAGTGTGTGATGATTAGCACCTTAATAGTGTAGTTGGAAAAGTCCATTTCGTAAACTTAAGCCATGTATCAAAACTCGTGAATTGATAACTCTTAGTATTATTATTATATTATATAATGCATGTTTGGGTTACTCGAATCATATAGATTCACTAGAACTAATTCCATTTCAATTCGCATTCGACTTATTTATTTTGTTCGAATAAGGAGTCAATTCAAATAAATGTAAACTAAAATTCGAATAATGTATTTGAATTCAATTCGAATTGAAAAAATGTTAGTATTAAATAATGAACACCGGCCCCTAGTAGCAGATTTTTATAAATATTAAAGCAATATGAGTTTGAAGTCTCGTCTAAGAAAATGAATATTAGTCATTAGATAAATTTTAAGAGTAGTTCTTAGAGGTTTTATCTTGGTGTGGTGAAAATAAAACAATATATACATGAATAGAAAATTTTAAGGTTGTTGGTTGCCAAATGGCTAAAATTCGGTTGAAGACCGAAGAGGGTCCGTTTGCAAAATTATTTTAGTGGGCCTTTTGGACCTGTCAATGTCAGATTTTACATAATTAGGCCATTCAAACATAGAATCCTTCCACTTTTTTGTTTGGAACGAAAGAACCCTTCCACTTACATCTTATAAATAGCCCCCCACTCTCACTACTCACTCTACCCCTCTCTTTCTCTCTCTCCTTAAAATCCTCGATCTCTCTAGGATTCTCCAATGTGTAACACAGATCATTCAAATCAACACTTGTTTCTGGGTAAGAAAACCTTATTTTCATTCATTCATATTATGATTTTGTTTTTGTTTTCAAACCCCTCAAACTTTCATCATTAGTTCAACCATTGTCAAATGTTAATTAACTTTAAAAAACAAAATCAATAGAAAAAACATCAAATCTGTTACAAAACCCATTGTTATTTTTGTAAATATTTTAGTTTTTTCTGTGTCGCTAATTTCTTGCTAGACATTAGTAATGAAAATTTAGTCATTCATAGAGAATTTATTATTATATATTATATGTGCATATGATTTTTGGATTTGTTTAGAAATGATTCGTTTTCCTGTTGATATCAAGATTAGCATTTGTTTTAATACCAGAAATCTCTTTTTTCCCTAAAACTTTATTAACATTTTTTAAACATCAAAACCTAGAATCTTTTTGGGAAAAAAATCATCTCAGCTACACTTTGACATCACTTTACCAACAAAGTTTTCCTTTAGGGATTTAGAAGAATAAAAGTTGTCGAATTGACTGTAAAACTGTAGTTTTCTTCCTATAAACAATAGTATACTATCTGCCCATAGTAACAAAAAGTGGAGATCATATTTTGACTTTTTAGGTTTGTTAGATTTTCATTTTACTTTTCAAGTATATACCTATTGCTATATCGATCATAATTAAATATTTATCTATATAAGTAACAGGAAGAAGATATGAAGCTTCAAATACTCCGAATGTTGTCATAAGTGATGGTTCTACCTTTGGCGTAGTCATGATGGTTATGGAGAAGAAGGCGAAGGCGATTCTTGTTTGTTGTTAATGATCCTGGTGTTATCCTTACCTGAGCTTTTACCTCGATCTTTTTTCTTTCTATTGTGCTTTTGTTTCTTTATAACTTTTTTGATTTGTTGCCTTTTTTTCATCTTGTAATTTTTCTTTTTTTGACCTTGTAAGACCTTTTCTTGACCTTGTAAGACCCAATGATAAGTTTTTTGTCTTTAGCAATTGTTATCATCGGGATCTTTAATCACCACAAAGTGATAAAAGGTTGTTTTGTTGTTTTCTTTGTTCCCACCCAACTTTAGTTCTCCTTCCTTGTCTATCCCTCCTGAGCTATTCCCCTTTTGTCATCCGTGCACACTTAAATGTTTATTCCAACTTGAATTCGTTAGTTTGGTGGAATTAACGAACCCTACCATCTATTTCTTCTTGTTCTAAAAAAATCTATTTCTTCTTAAGCTCCGTCAACAAGTCTAATGCAAAATCATCTGTTTGTCGTCATCAAAAGTCAATCATCGGCGTATCTTCAGTAAGACCACAGAACATGAAACAAAACACTAGAAGATTGTAGCTTATAAATTTAAGATCTATGCCAATTTTTGTCTTTTTTTACATTTCTTTTTCATTATTTGATGAAATCTTAAATTTAAGGTTCTATCCAAGTGAAAAAAAAAATTAAGATGCCAATGAGTTTTTGGGTTTTTCTATTTTTTATTTTTTTACAGCTGTGCAAGTGCTTTACTCTCTCACTAAAAACACAAACAACCACACCCACATGTGTGTGTGGCAGTAATTATTCTGGTAGGATATCAATGCTACATTGGATTACCTGGGTAGAAATCTATAGAAGTTCAGTCTTAGGATATGTTCGTTTAAACTTAATATGTGAGAATAAATTGTGTTGTACTAGAACAGTGAAACTATGAGAGATGTACAAACGATTACTCCCTATGTATAGATGGGCTTGCTCATTTTAGTTTGTCCCATAAATACATCAAATTTAATAAACAAATTATCTTTTTTTTTAAAATTAATCCTTGTACCTTTATTATAAATATATATTTTCTCAATAAATGATTTCTTATAAGTTCTTCAACTCAATAACTTGTTAAATACGCGAATAAAACTAACGTTATAAAAACTAAAGATTACTTAAATATATGATATGGTAGGGGTGAGAAAAAACCGAAAAAAACTGAAAAAACCAAAAAAACCAAAAAAAAAACCGAACCGAAACCGAAATTTATGGTTTGGTTTCTGTTATTAGTTTTCCAAAAATTGAAAAAACTGAACCGTACCGAATTTAAAGTAGTTATACAAAATATTAATTTAGTAGCTACAGAACCTTTTAATAAGAGGGCTATAACTGAGGATCCGAGCAATAACCTGCTTAGCACAGTTGGTCGCTTCCTTTTCCAACGACCAGGATGACAAGCTCCACCCTCTCTTACATCAAATTTATTTTTTAGCTTACCATATTTCTTCTGCTTCTTTCTTAAAATTGAATTTGCTCCTATCTCACATCGAATCTTAGACAAGTTCTGAAGCTCCTTCCTATCCATGGAAGAAGACAATCACCAAAATCAGAGCTTGGATTGCCTCAGTTTGCTCGGACCCTTTCGTAATCTAAATACCTAGCTGTGTTTATGGCATGACAATTTAAAGTAACGTAATACATGACTTGAACAAGCATTTCAATTGAATTTAAATTTATAATCAATCATTTTGTCAACTCTATATGTCACTCGTACATGACAATTTAAACTTATACAAAACTCCACTCGTACAAACAGTTAACTTGGTGTTTATGGTGCTAAAATATATGACAAATTGCAATGGACTTGTTAGGACATGTCACCTCATTATTATCAACTCCACTCGTCTATGGTCGTCAAGACCGTATGTGGTGACGTGGCAAACTGTGGTTGTCTCGGTGGACCAATCGTCGTCAAGGCCGTGCCTAAGGTCGTCAAGAACGTAGGTGAGTGACTATTTTGAGAATAAAAAGTCAAGGGGCTATTTTAGTCTCAAGAATTGTCAACATGGCCTCTTGTCCTTTTCCCATATGTAATTGGGTCTACAGTCTTGTTGTCTTTGGATAGGATTTGCAATGGTTGTAACCTTTTTGATGTATAGTCATCAGAATAATGTTATTATTTTATATCTGTTGCTGATGCAAACAAAACAATGGAATTGGAACCCTTAAATCCAATGGCTTATCTTCACAAAGGTGACTCTCATTGAACAAAACAAATTTATTATAATTCAGTTTTTTGTATAATGCATTTATGTATCTGTTTCATGCACCATGTACTTTTAAGTAGCCACTATTTCTTCTTGTATATTAATTGTGAGATGTTATAATTGATGTGATGATTGCAAAATTCAGTATAACCATGAAATATTGTGTCACACCCCCAAATAACCACTAACGGAGTTTATACCGTTAAGGGGTGCGAGCAAACCAGGACCACAACCATTAGTTACAAATACTAAACGAATCAGAGTATAATTCAAACATTCATCATAAAACAGTTTCAAAAGTTACGCAGCGGAATAAAACATCAGTAACTTAGCACTAACCACGTGCTTTACAAAATCATTGTTTAGAAATCCCAGTTTAGTTTTAAATGAAAGAAGAACATCTTCATGTGCCATGCCAACCTCCAGCGGATACTCCTCAACGATCTGCAAAAGTGAAAACCACACAAGTGTCAACCTAGCGGTTGGTGAGTTCACGGTGGGCATGACATGCATTGGCCCGGTCTCATAATCGTATTCATCAACATATAAGTAAGTAATAGATTTGCAAAACATTGCCAAGTGTTAAATTACCGAATATGCACTAGTTAAGTAAAAGTTAAAGCGGTCAACCGATATCGCGGGTAGCTAATCCGGTTTCCATGCACTAAGGAAGTCGTACTAGGGCTGAAAGCTGACGTAACAGAGTTCGGCAGTTGCCGATGGTTGGTGCCTCCAGTTGTGTCCCTTTTGGGAGGCTCACAACTAAAATAGGCTGATATTGAACTCCGTTCGTCCCCCGGCCGGTTGGTTACACATTTGTGTACCGCGGAGCAGGGTTTGTCAAACCCTCAGTAGATCTACCCAACATCCCCTCGCTTCTCAGATCAACAGTACTAAATTGAGGACTTTTAAGTTTTTAAGGCATCCTTAGAAATCATGTGATATCATCTGGTTTAGACTTTAACCTACACTAGTCATATTAAAATGTTTATTCTGGATTTCATCTGAAATCCTAAAAAGAGTTTAAGTGTCAAAATGGTCGTTTCCGGATTTCAATTGAAACCCCAAGGATGGACAGTTGCAAGTGCTCCCCATAAAACACTCCAACTTCCATAACAGGTATCCCATTCGTTAAGTTCATTCGTTGTGTCCCAAACGGGCTCACAATTAAAGGGTTAGTGAAACTCACCTTAGGTTGCTCAGCTACACTTGCTAATTAATCCAATTATTGCTTAACGAAGACCTATGAACACGTTTAGGTCTTAAGTATTAGTTTTGTGTCTAATCATTAACTTATCGTCACTATGGCCCATATCATAGCACGTTGGAACTACGACACGACATAACGACACACGACACCGATGGTTGATCATAAATAAGGGTTCACATATTGCAGAAATCATAGCATGTTTCATCATAGTATAATCATGTAAGTCATAGCATAACATTCAAATAAGTTGCACAAGTTTGGGTTTAGGTCTGGTCACAGTTTCGCTAGCAGTTTCGCTAGGCAGTTTCGCTGTGTGCACGGGCAGCACTTTCGCTAGGCAATACCCGATGACACAGTTTCGCTAGGCTAGTTTCGCTCGAAACTGTTGGCACAGTTTCGCTAGCCTAGTTTCGCCCGAAACTGGTTTGAACTTTCGTTCAGGGAATTTCGCTCGGTAGTTTCGTTCGGACAGGTCTGGTTGGTTTACCCGGCGACACTACAGTTTCGCTACATAGTGTCGCTGGATGAAGATATACATAATTTCGCTATATAATTTCGCCCAGAGAACACGCAGTGTCGCTGGTCGCGAAAAACTCACAAATCAGCCTAAAAATCAATCTAACAGCTTCCATGTTTCATGTGATTCAATATTTAGCATGTATGATCATTTACCAACATAAAACAGTAAGCTTTAACACCTTAAACATGGGTTTTCATCATCAAATCACCAAAAACACATTTTAAACCTAAAATGACCTAAATAGCATAAATCTTCATTATGGATGGATTTCAAACGTAAAGTTACAGACTTTATAACAGATCTAGCATTCCTAAGCAACATATCAGAAGATCAAGTGATTCCATGGAGGTTTGGTCATGCTTTAAGGTAAAACACATAGAAAACACATAAAAAGGCTCATGGGGCTTACGATTTGGTCTTGGATTCGAATGGATGAGATGAGATGATGGTTCCTTGATGGTTTTCTCGATTGACCAGAAATCTCGAGTGAGCAGATGAGAGTGGTGTGTGTGTTTTGTATGAAATGAGGCAAAAATGAGATCTCTAGGGTTTTATGAAATATATATATCAGGGGCTAGTTTCGCTGGCAGTTTCGCTGGCCTAGCGAAACTGGCTCTGAACTCATGCAAGTCAAACAGTTTAGCTGGCTACCGGGCGACACTACAGTTTCGCCCCGTAGTTTCGCTGGAAATCAAAAGTGACCAATTTACACAATTAATTCAGTAAACACGTTGCACATAATTTCACATAGTGGTAATAAAATAAGTAAACACATATGGACGGGTTCGGTGATCAACCAAAGGTCGTGGACGTATTCGGCCTAGTTAAGCATTAGTTACTAAGTTAACACTTATGACGTAACTAACGGAATTGTCTAACGGAAGTTAACCTTGAAATTCTCGGATGTCACATCATCCCCTTGTAAATGGAATTTTCGTCCCGAAAATTATTCTTGTGTGGTAGCGTTTGCAGCCTCGGTTGTCGTCGTTGCTGTAGTTGCTGGGGGAAAGAAAGCAAAAGTTTTAGGGTCGCCACATCCTCCTCCTGTTAAAGGAATTTTGGTCCCCAAAATTAAACCATACCTTGAGTATTCGTGGACGTTTGCTCGAACAAGTGAGGATACTTTTTCTTCATTTGATCCTCTCGTTCCCATGTATATTCAGGTCCACGCTTTGAGTTCCATCGGACCTTGACGATCGGAATCTTGCTACGTTTGAGGGCTTTCTCCTCGCGTCCCATGATTTCTACCGGTTGCTCAATGAATCTCAGATGTTCGTCAATCTCCAATTCCTCCAAAGGAATTATTTCGGTGTCTTCAGCCAGGCATTTCTTCAGATTCGAGACGTGAAACACGTTGTGAACTCCATCGAGTTCGGCAGGGAGTCGTAATCGATAGGCCACCGGGCCTACTTCCCCAATGATTTCAAATGGACCGATGTAGCGAGGATTCAGCTTTCCACGCTTTCCGAAGCGTATCACTCCTTTCCAGGGGGATACCTTCAATAGCACCCTGTCGCCTACCTCGAACTTCAAAGGCTTACGGCGTTTGTCGGCATAGCTCTTTTGCCTATCACGTGCTGCAGCTATCCGCTTTCTGATTTGAATGATCCGCTCAGTCGTGTCATGAATGAGTTCTGGTCCGGTGAGTCCCTTCTCACCCGTTTCAGCCCAACACACGGGCGATCTGCATTTTCTGCCATAAAGAGCTTCAAAAGGTGCTGCACCGATGCTCGAATGATAACTGTTGTTGTAGGAGAACTCTACCAACGGAAGATGAGCCTCCCAGTCTTTACCGAAGTCGAGAACGCAAGCTCGGAGCATGTCTTCTAAAGTCTGAATAGTTCGTTCCGTTTGACCATCGGTCTGCGGGTGTTAAGCTATACTCATATCCAGTCTGGTTCCCAGTGCTTCTTGCATAGATTGCCACAATCGGGAAGTAAATCGAGGATCTCGATCGGAGATAATGGTCTTAGGCACTCCATGACGTGTCACAATGCGGTCAATGTACGGCTTTGTTAGCTTGTCCATATTGTCATTTTCCCTCATTGTAATAAAGTGTGCAGATTTGGTTAGTCGATCAATGATAACCCAAATCGCATCTGGTCGATTAGATCGATGAGGTAATCCTGTTACGAAATCCATGGAGATATCCTCCCATTTCCATTCTGGGATCTTTGGCTGCTGTAATAATCCTGAAGGCTTTTGGTACTCGATCTTAACTCTTGAGCACGTTAAACACTTAGCCACATATCGCGCGATATCGGCTTTCATGTTCGGCCACCAATATAAGCTCTTCAAATCTTGGTACATTTTATCCGATCCAGGGTGCACCGAATACCTTGACTTGTGAGCTTCATCCATCACGAGCTCACGGAGATTTCCAAGTAAAGGAACCCAAATTCTGTCATTGTAGTACCTGAGTCCGTCGGACTTAATTTCGGAGTTTCCATCTACACCACGCAGTGCTTCAGCTGCGAAGTTTTCTTCTTTCAAAGCTTCTCGTTGGGCATCGCGGATCCGATCCGGCAGTCCCGTGTGAATGGTAAGTTGCAGTGCTCGTACTCGTCGATGCTTTTCATACTCCTTTCGACTTAATGCATCTGCCACAACATTGGCTTTTCCCGGGTGATACTTAATCGCTAAGTCATAATCATTTAGTAACTCGACCCATCGTCGTTGTCGCATATTGAGGTCCTTCTGTTCAAAGATGTGTTGTAAGCTTTTGTGGTCGGTAAATATTGTGCACTTTGTTCCGTAGAGGTAATGTCTCCAAATCTTAAGTGCAAATACAACGGCTCCCAATTCCAAATCATGCGTTGTATAATTCTTCTCAGTATCCTTCAGTTGCCTGGACCCGTAGGCAATCACTTTGTCTCGTTGCATCAACACGCAACCGAGTCCTTGAATGGATGCATCGCAATAGACCACAAAGTCGTCAACCCCTTCGGGTAACGAGAGAATCGGAGCTGAACATAACATGTCCTTAAGAGTTTGAAACGCGTGTTCTTCTTTTTCACCCCATCTATATTGCACTCCTTTGTGCGAGAAACCCTTGATGAATCTTCGGTAATATCCGGCAAGTCCCAAAAATTTTCGGATTTCGGTCGGCGTTCTCGGGGTAGACCAATTCTTGATAGCTTCCACTTTAGCCGGGTCGACATGAATCCCATCCTGATCAACAATGTGTCCAAGAAACTGGACTTCGCGAATCCAAAAATCGCACTTTGAAAACTTAGCATAAAGCTGTTCCTTGCGAAGTAATTCCAAAATAAGTCGTAGGTGCTCCTCGTGTTCTTCCTTTGTCTTGGAGTAGATCAAAATATCATCAATGAAAACTATCACAAACTTATCGAGGTACGGCTTGCACACTCGATTGATCAGATCCATGAATACAGCAGGCGCATTAGTTAGCCCAAATGGCATAACTAGAAACTCGTAATGACCATACCGAGTTCTAAAAGCAGTCTTGGGAACATCCTCATCGCGAACACGAAGTTGGTGATATCCAGACCGTAGATCAATCTTTGAAAAGTAGCTCGAACCTTGCAGTTGGTCGAAGAGATCGTCGATTCGAGGAAGTGGATACCGATTCTTGATCGTAACCTTGTTAAGCTCTCGGTAGTCGATACACATGCGGAACGTTCCATCCTTCTTCTTAACGAACAATACCGGTGCTCCCCATGGAGACGAACTTGGACGAACGAATCCTTTGTCGAGTAACTCTTGAAGTTGTGCGGAGAGTTCGTTGAGTTCACTTACCGCCAAACGGTAAGGTGCGCGTGCAATCGGAGCGGCTCCAGGAGCTAAATCGATTCCAAACTCGACTTGTCGAAATGGAGGCAAACCAGGCAGATCTTCAGGAAATACATCTTGGAAGTCGCGGACTATCGGGAAATCGTCGATTCTGCGCTCGGGAAGTGTCGTGTCGGTGACGTTTGCAAGGACCGCGAAATGACCCTTACGAAGGCACTTTTGAGCTTTTAGGAACGAGATAATTCCGGTGACTGTTCCACCTTTTTCACCTTGAACTGTTAGCACCTCGCCTTCTTTGAGTGGGATACGAACCACTTTTTCTTGACATAAAATTTCGGCTCGGTTTTCAGATAACCAGTCCATTCCTACTATGACATCAAAACTACCAATCGGGAAAGGCATAAGATCGATTCCTAACGTATGGCCAGCTAGTTCTAACTTACAGTCCTTAACTATCTAAGTCGTATCATGAAGTTTACCATACGCTAACCCTACCACATACTTAGCATCTAAGTCAATCGGTTTAGCATTAATTAGTCTAGCAAATTTAGTGGAAATAAAACTTCTTTCGGCACCAGAATCAAATAACACAGTAGCAAAGAAACCATTCAATATATATTTACCATTATTCACGTTGGCGTCGTTGCGAGCTTCTCCTTGACCCATGACGAAAGCTCTTCCTCTGTCGTTTCCATTTCCGTTGCCATTTCCCTGATTACCGTTCCTGTTATTGTCTCCCTGTTCTCTCAACTGCGGGCAGTCCCTCTTCATGTGGCCTGGAGCACCACATTCATAGCAGTTCCCATTACCATTTCCTCTGGGAGCTTCATTGTTGTTGTTACGTTTGTTGCTGTTGTTTCGCCTTGGGAGGTTTTGTGGCTTAGGTAAATCGTCCAACAGTCTTTTGCTTCATGGCCTTTCTTGCCACATCTCTCGCAATTCAAACTTTTTCTGTAGATACCAGTGTGATGTTTCCCACACTTGCTACAAAACGGAGCTTTACCCTTGTAGTTTCCAACACTCTGTTTGTTCATTGAGTTTCCAGGAGTTTCTTCATCAGGCTTTCTCTTGTTACTTAAGGCAATCTTCTCAGAGGCTCTTGCAGGAAGTGTACCTCCCTCATTCTCCTGTTCAGTAAGCTGATGAGCCAAATGGATGGCTTGCTGTGCGGCGATTGTAGCATGGACGGCTGCCACTGTGGCTTGTACGTGTGCGTTTATCATAGCTTGTAGTTCTGCAGGTGTCAGGGTAATGTTGTTCCTTCCATCTCCTCCAGACATTTTCTGGACAGTTAAAGTAGCCAGTGTTCAATCATAGTTATACCCTATACATATCCCATAATATGTATATTAACAATTTCCCGTTATCCCACTATTAGTCCAGAAAATTTTCGTGCAAAATTGAGGCGTCGTCGGAGAACGTCGTAAGTCGTAAGTACTATCGTCGAAAGTCGGCTTCCCCATAAAAGTCACCGTCGGCGTAGTCATCGTAGTAGAAATCAGGACGTAGCGTGCAGCATCGTTTCGTTGTCGCTTCCCCCGAATAGTGTGCGTATTAGCGTTCGCGTTTCGTATTCGTGTGTGAAAATTTTCCTAAGGTTTTCCGTTAGACTACCTAGACACGGTCTATATATATATTTATATAGATATATATACATATGAAGTATTTACTTACACAGCAGAGCGAGTATCCCAGGTTGGCACGTGAAAATTTTGTTTTGGAAATTAGTTGGTTCGTTTGTAACTAAGGTTTCAAGTTGCAGTTTCCAAATCGTTTTTTTTTTCTTTCAAAATGATTCCAGTTCTCTGCAACTTATGGCTCTGATACCAATCTGTCACACCCCCAAATAACCACTAACGGTGTTTATACCGTTAAGGGGTGCGAGCAAACCAGGACCACAACCATTAGTTACAAATACTAAACGAATCAGAGTATAATTCAAACATTCATCATAAAACAGTTTCAAAAGTTACGCAGCGGAATAAAACATCAGTAACTTAGCACTAACCACGTGCTTTACAAAATCATTGTTTAGAAATCCCAGTTTAGTTTTAAATGAAAGAAGAACATCTTCATGTGCCATGCCAACCTCCAGCGGATACTCCTCAACGATCTGCAAAAGTGAAAACCACACAAGTGTCAACCTAGCGGTTGGTGAGTTCACGGTGGGCATGACATGCATTGGCCCGGTCTCATAATCATATTCATCAACATATAAGTAAGTAATAGATTTGCAAAACATTGCCAAGTGTTAAATTACCGAATATGCACTAGTTAAGTAAAAGTTAAAGCGGTCAACCGATATCGCGGGTAGCTAATCCGGTTTCCATGCACTAAGGAAGTCGTACTAGGGCTGAAAGCTGACGTAACAGAGTTCGGCAGTTGCCGATGGTTGGTGCCTCCAGTTGTGTCCCTTTTGGGAGGCTCACAACTAAAATAGGCTGATATTGAACTCCGTTCGGCCCCCGGCCGGTTGGTTACACATTTGTGTACCGCGGAGCAGGGTTTGTCAAACCCTCAGTAGATCTACCCAACATCCCCTCGCTTCTCAGATCAACAGTACCAAATTGAGGTCTTTTAAGTTTTTAAGGCATCCTTAGAAATCATGTGATATCATCTGGTTTAGACTTTAACCTACACTAGTCATATTAAAATGTTTATTCTGGATTTCATCTGAAATCCTAAAAAGAGTTGAAGTGTCAAAATGGTCGTTTCCGGATTTCAATTGAAACCCCAAGGATGGACAGTTGCAAGTGCTCCCCATAAAACACTCCAACTTCCATAACAGGTATCCCATTCGTTAAGTTCATTCGTTGTGTCCCAAACGGGCTCACAATTAAAGGGTTAGTGAAACTCACCTTAGGTTGCTCAGCTACACTTGCTAATTAATCCAATTATTGCTTAACGAAGACCTATGAACACGTTTAGGTCTTAAGTATTAGTTTTGTGTCTAATCATTAACTTATCGTCACTATGGCCCATATCATAGCACGTTGGAACTACGACACGACATAACGACACACGACACCGATGGTTGATCATAAATAAGGGTTCACATATTGCAGAAATCATAGCATGTTTCATCATAGTATAATCATGTAAGTCATACCATAACATTCAAATAAGTTGCACAAGTTTGGGTTTAGGTCTGGTCACAGTTTCGCTAGCAGTTTCGCTAGGCAGTTTCGCTGTGTGCACGGGCAGCACTTTCGCTAGGCAATACCCGATGACACAGTTTCGCTAGGCTAGTTTCGCTCGAAACTGTTGGCACGGTTTCGCTAGCCTAGTTTCGCCCGAAACTGGTTTGAACTTTCGTTCACGGAATTTCGCTCGGTAGTTTCGTTCGGACAGGTCTGGTTGGTTTACCCGGCGACACTACAGTTTCGCTACATAGTGTCGCTGGATGAAGATATGCATAATTTCGCTATATAATTTCGCCCAGAGAACACGTAGTGTCGCTGGTCGCGAAAAACTCACAAATCAGCCTAAAAATCAATCTAACAGCTTCCATGTTTCATGTGATTCAATATTTAGCATGTATGATCATTTACCAACATAAAACAGTAAGCTTTAACACCTTAAACATGGGTTTTCATCATCAAATCACCAAAAACACATTTTAAACCTAAAATGACCTAAATAGCATAAATCTTCATTATGGATGGATTTCAAACGTAAAGTTACAGACTTTATAACAGATCTAGCATTCCTAAGCAACATATCAGAAGATTAAGTGATTCCATGGAGGTTTGGTCATGCTTTAAGGTAAAACACATAGAAAACACATAATAAGGCTCATGGGGCTTACGATTTGGTCTTGGATTCGAATGGATGAGATGAGATGATGGTTCCTTGATGGTTTTCTCGATTGACCAGAAATCTCGAGTGAGCAGATGAGAGTGGTGTGTGTGTTTTGTATGAAATGAGGCAAAAATGAGATCTCTAGGGTTTTATGAAATATATATATCAGGGGCTAGTTTCGCTGGCAGTTTCGCTGGCCTAGCGAAACTGGCTCTGAACTCATGCAAGTCAAACAGTTTAGCTGGCTACCGGGCGACACTACAGTTTCGCCCCGTAGTTTCGCTGGAAACCAAAAGTGACCAATTTACACAATTAATTCAGTAAACACGTTGCACATAATTTCACATAGTGGTAATAAAATAAGTAAACACATATGGACGGGTTCGGTGATCAACCAAAGGTCGTGGACGTATTCGGCCTAGTTAAGCATTAGTTACTAAGTTAACACTTATGACGTAACTAACGGAATTGTCTAACGGAAGTTAACCTTGAAATTCTCGGATGTCACATCATCCCCTTGTAAATGGAATTTTCGTCCCGAAAATTATTCTTGTGTGGTAGCGTTTGCAGCCTCGGTTGTCGTCGTTGCTGTAGTTGCTGGGGGAAAGAAAGCAAAAGTTTTAGGGTCGCCACATATTGTTTATCAATTAGTGGGAGGTTCAAATGAGAAGTTTGTTTTGAATAAGAAGGATAAGAAGGAATTCAGCCCTTGGATCTTGATCTAATAAAAAGAGGAGGGTATTTTAGTCTTGTGTTAAAATATTCAGTTCATTGTGTCATTGTGTCATTGTATCAAAAGTATATATAGTGTTGCTATATATAAAATTAAATACTCTTTCAGTTTTTTGACACCATATGACACAATGATCTGAACATTTTGACACAATATGACAATCATCCGAACATTTTTGACACAATATGACACAATGATCTGAACATTTTGACACAATGACTGAATGACACAATGACCTGAACATTTTGATACAATCGAAAGAGTAAAGTTTTTTTTTGATTTTATATATAACATCACTATACGCGTTTTAAAGATAAAAAATCGCTCGTTTTTATGGTGTAATTTTTTTTAAAAATAATGTCGTATCTAAGAGTTATGAAGGTTTAAAAGATGAGGGGAATTTGATAAAAAATCAAAAATGGCCTCATATCTTTTGTTTTCTTAATTTTTCTTTCTAATTTTATACAGGAAAATTTTGGACCATAGATCTTCATTTAATTGAAGATCTAATGTCTATGATTCCTTCTTATCCTTCTTATCCTTTTTATCCAAACTAAACTTCTCACAATAACCTCACTCAATTAATTAGATCTAATAACAATCGTATGTGAGTTCACTTGCTAAAGAGAAAACATGTTAGTAAATCGTTTGAATCTTTAATTAGTATGTTATTGTGTTAATGGGTCAAACATTATATTTATGGGCTGGAGGCCATGTTTATTGGGTTGTAATTATACGGGAATCCAATCCGTGAGAATAAAATCCAAAAATGATGTCAAGTATGTTTGGATAGTCAGTTTCGTTAGGGACTATTAGGATGTTGTGTCGGTTAGGAAACAACTACCAACGGTGTTAGTTTAAACCGTTAGTAGGGGCTCGAATAAATAGGGTTGGATGTCCAGATTGTAAGTTTCCAATGTTCTAATCAATTGTTAGTTTCTATTTTTCTCTCTAACTTTTCATACGCAAAACACACACACACTTAGTTTCCACAATTTCATTCGAGATTCGATCATGTTGTCGAAGTTAAAGAATCGAGTGCAGAATGATGATCACTTGCATGATCATGAATAGAATTTCAGTGGCATCAGAGCCACGTTTTCTAGACGAGATCCAGGGAGGACAGACAGGGCAGTCCATTAGCGATCGAAGTTCGTGTCCAGCGGGGAGACGGGCAATTCTCCATCATCAACATCGATTGCAAGAAGTGGGGACATGATTCCTCACGTGAAGTTTAATTCGGAAGGCTGTAACCGAGTGCACCAGTCCGATGGAGGAGGCGAGGGGGTGACATCGGGTTTTTAGAAGTTGAATATGGAAAACAATGAAGGCATGAAGGGCAAGGCGGTGATGTTGGATGAGGGACAGATTGGAATCGAGCCCAGATGGGTGAGGGGTTCCAAAAAGAAAGGTTTACGGGCAAGGGGAAGTGGTAAAGTTCACAAGGAATTGGCTACTTGCTACGTATGCGATGATGTCGGGCACTGTGCACTATTCTATCCAAGTAAGTTTTTGGATATACCAAAATCAGTCAGGGAAGTAGAGTTTTTTGTGCATGGGAAAGATGGGGGTCTTTGGAGTGAAATGTGGCATGTAGACACTTGATTGAAACACCACATGAGTGGTAATAAATCGATGTCTGCCAGATTTAAAAGGACGTTCGAAGTGGATACAATCGAAGGGGAGAATGTTTTTATCATTATACATGGGAATCGGTTAGACTAAATTGATCGTGGAAAACTCTATTCGCATGATATAATGTGTATTACATACCCAAATACACGGAAAACTCTCTTAGTTTGGATCAGTTGACACACCAAGGTTTGGAAGTGATATTCGATGGAGGAAAATTCTACATCGAACGTATGATTAAGAGAAAGATGAAGTATGAAGAGCCTATTAACATGGGTGCCTTGGTGGACATCGAATATGCCTATTTGGAGAGGTATTTTGAAACGTTGACAAAAAAAATAGAGTATAAACGAGAGATAGATGCACTCGAAGCATATATACATGAATGGTATGATGGTCGTGTAAAAGAAGAACAAGATGATGAGACTCTCAACATTATCATTGAAGGGGGTGATGTGAATGATATAGACTCGGGTGTTATACAAGGAGGACGTGATGATCTCTTTGTTAAAGAAAAAGAAGCAATCCAAGAATATCATTCACTACTTGAAAGGGAACCACATATGACGAGATGCAAGAAATATGGAACAAAATAAACTATGATCCCACTACGTTAACCGGTGAGTCTATAGTCTTGATTAATGATCAAAATGTGAATAGTTGCATTAATTTCACAGAACTATTGAAAGTTCACGATCTATTCATCAAACAAAAGTTTGCCTTCCATGTTGAATTAGAAAACTTGGTAGAGTGATTCGTTAAAGACTATCTTAGAATTCTAAGGATCAAGTCTTTTTCACCAACGTTGTTAGATGGGAGTAGAATATATATTCTTGACATTATTTGGCGGTACAAAAGGAAGGGGGATACGACATAGTATGCCAAGACAAAGCATGGAACAAGGTTGGTAGAGACATGGGTGATGGGTTCAGTAAAGGCAATGGAATCCGGTTGGCCTACGTGAAATACTTGGACCTACACGAGTTCTATTACCATGAAGAAAAGAACAAGATTCAATATACCGACAAAGAGAAGGATGAGATAAGAAGTTGCAAGGAGGAAGAAAGAAGGAACAAGGAACGAATTGCTCAAGAAAATGGAGAAGAACAAGGTGTTTAAGAAAATCCAAAGCGGAAGAAAAGGTGTGTAAGTGCAGTTCATGACTTTCTAGCAGGTTGTGGACCAGTAGGAGGACTCGTTGGCATGCATGAAGGAGCAAAAATGATTTAGGGGATATATTGTTGGTAAATCGTTAGAGTCTTTTATTAGTAGGGGTGAGCAAAATATTAGGAAATCCCGAAAAACCGAAAAACCGAAAAACCGACCGAAAATTTCCCGAATCCTGAACCGACCGAACCTCTAGTCGGTCCTTATCGGTCCAAATATTTTCCAATACTCGGTCTCGGTTTCGGTCTCGGTCTTTGACCGAGATGTACACCAATTCCCGAATTCCCGATATTTAGCATAATGAGTTAATGACCCAATAGAAATCGTAACATATGGCCCATATCAGGAGCCCAATTCGGTGTATCATGCGATGATGGCCCAATAGAAATCGTAACACAATGGCAGCCGTATCATGGGATGATTCTGAAAGTCCTGGTCGACGTTTGAAATTCAAATTTCCTATTCTCCTTCTACAATCTGACCTGCAACTCAAGTCTCCAAGAACCTCCTATTAGGGTTTCTCTCATCATCATCCAAGAATTTCTCATCATTATTTTTAAGTAAGTTATCTTCTTCAAGAACCTCCTATTACATGTGCAAAATCAGGGGCTGGGGCTGCTTACATCTCAAATCGTTCCTATCAGAAAGTCCGTATTTTTTTGTTTGAAAAAGAAATTAGTTTGGATGTTGTAAGTTGAAGGTGGCGATGATTAGTTTTGAACCGAGGATCAAATTGTTCCTATTAGCTAGGCCAAGGTTTTCCACAATGATTTTGAGATGTAAACATCCCATGCTCCATATTTACAATATAAATATGTTTACTAAACATTGTTTAGTAAAACTGAAACACGTAACAAAAGAATGATTTTAATGAAACAAATTGTTCGAGCAGGCTACACTCCAATCTATTTTGATTCTTGCATGTTTTTATCTTTCGTGTCTAGGCATGGCTAGTATTATCATGCGGAATTAGAAGGTGTTACTAATGCAAGATGTAAGCATACAATTCGGTCTCGGGAAATAGCTAATCCCGACCGAAACCGAGCACACAAGAACCGAAAACCCGAATTTGGTTTCGGTCTCGGGATACGGTATGTTTTTTTTTAGATTTCGGGAATCGGGTCGGGTCGGGAATCGGGTCGGGATTCTCGGTTTACCGACTTTGCTCACCCCTATTTATTAGTATGTAATTATGTTAATGGGTCAAACATTATATTTATGGGCCAGAGGCCATGTTTATTGGGTTGTAATTATACGGGAACCCAACCCGTTAGAATAAAGGCCAAAAACGATGCCAAGTATCTTTGGATAGTCAGTTTCGTTAGGGACTGTTAGGAGGTTGTGTCGGTTAGGAAACAACTACCAACGGTGTTAGTTTAAATCCTTAGTAGGGGGTCAAATAAATAGGGTTGGATGTCTAGATTGTAAGTTTCCAACATTCTAATCAATTGTCAGTTTCTGTTTTTCTCTCTAACTTTTCATACGCAAAACACACAAGCACAATTTCCATAATTTCATTCGAAATTCGATCATGTTATCGAAGTTAAAGAATCGAGTGCAGAATGATGATCACTTGCGTGATCATGAACAGAATTTCAATACAAACATCTGAACTATAGTAACGTTGGGTGCGGTTTTCTGAATATAGATTGCAAAATATCAGATTTTATCTCATTCAGGAATTACTACACATTTTAGAAGACTACTGTGACCATCCATTAGCTGCATTACTGAACACTGTTATGTTAAGTATAATTAAGAATATAATCAATAATCCCGTAGCATGGTTAGTATCTAAATGTTTCTTTTATTTCATAGGTTATTGGTTCGAATCTATGGGCATATATAAATGTATTTCTACCTAAATGAATGCACCTTCTTTGCAATTTGTCCATCAAGGTATAGCTGTTTCTTATTTCGCTTCCTTTTTAACACCCACTTTGTAGTTTATCCCACATCGATGCCCAACCAATTTAACAAGCCCCTCACTCTCTTAAAATTGAAACAAACATCCGTTAAATCCTCTAAACAACCGATTAGCTGTGAGATAAGTAGACCCTGTTCGAATTGACCATGGCCAAGCGGGGCCTGATCCGACCTAATTGGTTTCGGTTATAAACTAAAAACCGAACTGAACCAAGTTTAAAACCGATGAAACCGAACCGTTTGTAACTGAAACCGATCGGTTTCTAAAACTAAGAAACCAAACCATTCGGTTTCGGTTTCGGTTGCGGTTTGAACTAAAATCTAAACCAATCCGAACCGAGTGTACTCCTAATGGGTAATTTTTTTAATATATAATAGTAATTAAATTTTCCAATTGTATAATTAATTTCATTTAGCTTTCATCATGTGTTTCAATGATGTATATATATATATTTTTTTTCATATATCTGTTTAAAAAAAATTATTTGCTAATTTTTTTCTCTAATTTGAATGAAGTTGTTGTGAAGCTTCTTTATTATTTAATAAATTTTATTTATTACACTTACTTATTACCTCATATATCAAGTAAATTTAAAAGTTTTAATCACCAAATATTAATCAACATTTATCTATTTTTATTTGTCCAACTCAGTTTTTAAAAATTTATAATTTAGAAAAAATTTATACAAGATTAGACCACCTAATGAATTTTGATCGATTGATTTTCAAAGGGAAAAAAAGTTTAAGTGACTTTAGTAAAACACTAGACAACAATTTTTCCTTATATTTTACTAAATTCATTGATGTTGTCTTCTTTGTGGCTAATAAAATTAGGACGAGTTTACGTTACAAATTCATCATCTTGTAACTATGTTATTGTAATTATTTATGGAAATTATCTCTATAATTCGGATAATTAGATCAAAATTTATTCAGAAGTTGTCACAAGTACAAGCCTCCATGTTCGTCATAGCAAACGCTGCCCTAACGTAACCGGAAAATGCCCAAGACCTTTTGAACCACTGCATTGTGCAATCAGATCGTAATCATGCCACTCCACCAATTCGCCTCTTCTCCACTGTCGCAACAACATCCGTAGTGTTTCCGTCGATGAAGGTGGATGACCGGGCATGTGGATGGACTCTATGTAAGACTTCCGATGAGGGCACATTGTGTGGCAAAGCATCTTGAATTTCTGCAGCATGACCATCGATTCCAAATCAACCAACCACCCAATTTACATTGTAATGAGCAAGATTTCATCTTTTCAAATTTCAACGCCTCCCAAATTCGCAATCGTTGTAACCATTCTTTCGACGTCAGCGTATTTTACGTCGACAACAATAGAGTAATAGCTGCTTCCACCGGTGGCCTAGAAGATTCGTGTTAAAGTCTCTTACGCTGTTTATGTACTCGTCGGAAACCAACGGGAATATGGCGGGATGCCCTATGTTTGTCAGGGTTTGAAGATGACGAAACGTGTCTATTAGTGAACCAGTGGGGGAATTAATTTTTTTAAGGGGGGGGGGGATTTTATTTCTTTATTAATTAGTTAATTTTTTTTATTATTTAGATGAAATTACACAAATAGTCCCTCATGTATTAAATTGTTTGCAAGTTACATAAACAGTCATTTTGAGTAGATATGCCCTTATATTTAACGAAAATAATTAACAAAGTTAGTTTTATGAACCAAAATCATAAAAAACAATACAACCTTAGGGCTTGATATGTTAAAAAAAAATTGGACTGAAATGATTAAAACGTACAAACCACATGGACCGAAATAGTAATTTACTCAAGATAATATCACTTGGGAGGACTTGCCATTGATGCGATTAGTAATCGTTTTATCAGATCTCACCAACAGACCCAAAAACCGTTAGTTTAGTATGAAAACCTGCAATTCTTGAGAAAAAAATGCGATTAATGACCTGTAAAACTCGTTAAAAATCGTGTAATACTTGAATCCAGATATCGTGTGTGTTGGATATTATGTTTTAAGAACCGACAAATCTTGAACCCGACCCGGTTACGACCCGTAAGAGTTACATCGGGTGCAACGAACTCTAAACCCGCTTACTAGTTAACCGGTAAAAGAAACGGAAACGTTTGATTATATATTTATAATACTTAATATACATATTAGAGAGAGAAGGTTGAAAGTTGAATTTTTAAGAAATGTACAAGTCTTTATGCATGATTTATAAGACTTTGATGCACAATTATTGAAATTTTAAAGAGTATAAGATTAGATGCTTCATGTATAATCATTTAAAACATAAAATCCAAATCCACGTAAAACAGAAGCCCTACACGCGTGTTCTTCTCTTTCAAAACACGACGCGCGCCCTGTAAAGCAGAAGCTGGCTCATCCCTTTCAACCACCAGATGCTCCTTTTCCCTATTTCCGGTAAGAATTCAGATGCCTTTCCCTCTTTTCTTCTACATCCTACCCTAATCCATGTCAATCCCCATCAAGAGGTTGAAGAAAACACAAATCTTATGGTTCATCTGGTTTGGAGTCCTAATACGACGTTTCAAGCAATTTTTCACACGGATTCATCTATGATTTTGACAAGGATGGAGCTTGGGTCAAATTGTATGTTGTCTATAAAGTCAGTGCAAGATTCAACTCATTTGACACATCCCTATGCATCGGCTTTCAATTTCTGGTAATACTATATTTGAATTCTTTCTAATCTGGTATTTTAAAGCATGTAGAGTTCCAAATTAGTGACGCTCTGATGTCCATTACGTCTTTTGCGCTTGAAATTATGCCTAGGGTTCTTAGTTGTTCTACAATGTTTTGAAATGTTGATGATTCATAGTGTATGTAAAGATACTAGGAATCAATGTTTTTGTTCACTTGTTGTTTGAGTTTCTGAAGATTTGTTCTTATTTGGCAGTTATAACTCGAGATGGATTGTAAACTGCAACTCCTAACGCCTCAAAAGCGACCTTTTCTGTACCGGGTATGTTGTTCTATTTGCTGGTTTAATATGAGTTAGGTATGTAAGAAATATCTGGTTTAATATGAGTTGTTTGTGGATGTTCATTGTGCAGGTTCTGATTTGTAGCTGGGTTTGCTTTGCTCTAACAGGTTCTGATTTATAGCTGGGTTTGCTTTGCTAAAGCAACGTCTTTATCCTTATAAATATTTTATAAGGAACATGGTTTTCCAAATGTTTTGAACAAATTTACAATAATCAACTTCTACTGCAGTTGTCTTTGTTATTTTAGGACTAAATTGTTGATGGCGTTGACCCACAAGCTGACCTAATTGTGGAGAATGAGGTTTATAGGGTTATATTAGAGTTTATACTGCATGTTAAAAGTTATATACCATGGACCGACCAGTCCTTTAAACCTAGACGTGATTATCTTATTGTTCTAAAAATAGTTGATAAGGTATTTATTTTGCAGGTATGGATGGTTAGGAATGGATTTAGATGCTGCAATATTGAAGTTGGAGGAATGAAGAGGCAATTAGAGGTAAAATTGATCAAAAAGTTAAGGCCAACCAATTTATATCGTACTTTTAGACTTTTGAAAAGATAATATTGTAGTTTTTTTTAATAAATAAACACATGAGCTCTAATATAGAGCACATCTTCTAATGGGCGGTTGTTTGTGTGTATATTACATGGGTTCTTAAACAGACATTTTACAAAGCAAAATGGTATCTAAGTCAATTTCTCTAAAAACAATCTTTTGAATCTAACCATATCGATTGATTAGTTGTTTAATTTTTTATAAATATATATTCTGCTAAATGAGATTAGCATACTGATTGATTAGTAGTTTAATTTTAAATCTACCATCAACTTATGATGGATTTGGTTAGTTTTTTAAATATTATTTGATGCTCGGTTTCTTACATGGTGTGTTTATGGTGTTTCATGGTTGGAGATTCTTCTGAGTCAAGATGAAAGATTTGGGAACTAGAAGAATGATCTATTTGCACATAAGAGTAAAAAATTGGATAGAGAACTCATGGATATTTTTATCAATCTTCTTCTGTATATTAGTTGTTCATGTACACACAAACTTACTGAAACTTGATTAACTTTTTACTAAAATATAATTATATGATGTTCAGTCAATGAAGCTTCTCATTAAATGTGTTTTGTATTTAATTGCCAATGCCAAATATAACATTCAATTTTAAATGAATAGTCCAAGGTTGTGGTTAGTTGTTGCTTTTGATATGAATTAATTCATTTTTAAATGAAATGTGCAGCGTACAGGACTGTGATTGATGAAATTAGCATATATCCAGTGTATTATCGCCATATGTTTTGTGTATTATCGATAATTTTTACTGATGCTTATTTCTTTTTTTTCTTTTCTTTTCCTTTTCATTTCCTTTTGGTCTTTCATGTGATTTATTTGCCTGCTCAGATTATGAAATCAAATCAATCTTAAATGAATAGTAGGTTGACATTGATCTTAGTATTCGTTTAGTTGTACTTTCTTATATAATCAACAATTTCCATGAGTTGACATTGATCTTAGTATTCATTTAGTTGTACTTTCTTATATAATCAACAATTTCCATGATAGATTACATAGGATGAGTATGCGGGATCGAGCAAATAATAACACAATCTCTGGTCCGATACTCAATGTAAATATCGCATTTGTTGATTGTCGACCGCACTAACAGAAATGAATACCGCGTTTGTTGATTGTCGTGTCGCAGTAATGACGAAAATCTTATCAAGTCTTTCCATATAAGATGGTTAAGTCTTTTTAACTTAACCACACTTTTTAATTTAACAAGTCTCTTTTGGACTTTTGTATGCTGGTTGTAAAATAAAAAATTATATATGAAATATGAATAAAGGTTTGAATATGGTAATAGATATCTATCTTTGCTATAGTAAATACATGGATGGTTATACCCAATATTTTCAAAACCGGACCGGACAGCGAACCAGTCGTTTAACCGGTTTACTGTCGGACTGGATATAAGAAGCGAATAACATTATGCAAAAAAAACTAAATTATATTCAACCGTGTATTGGTTCATGACCGTAAACATCTGTTGCACAATCACTGTAGCTGCATCGCGCGGTTTTCTTCTTGGTAAAGCTTGATTTTACTTCAATATTTGCGTTTATCACATACAATAGTTGTATACAAACTTATCAATCTATTTTATATATCTAACCGTTTGAACACATGGGTTTTCAAAGAACAAATTAAACTCAAGTATTGTGTTGGTTCTCTCATACAATACAACCGCATATTGTTGTCGCCAATGAACGCGCTTATACCGCATCTTAAACATTTAAATTTTAAATTGACCCATCTTGACCTTTTAACTCAGAAGACACAACCCCTACCAAGTAGACAATTAAATTCCATGTACCGTATTATAAATTGTTGTGGCACCGCATCGTGCTAACAATAATGAATATCGAGTTGTAAATTGTCGTTGCCGCTCGCAGATAAAAGACAAATAATGCATTATAAACTGTCACCGCCGCTTGGAAAATATTCAGATTGTGATGCTTGGAAAGATATGTGGGGCATGTACCTCGTTGGTTGTTACCGTCGCCGAACGCGCATGTATCTCCTTATAGATTGTTCTCACGCCACATAGCGCTAACAGTATCGAATATCAAGTTGTAAATTTTTTTGCCACCATAGCGCGCCAACAAGTGACGAATAAGGCGCAATAAATTGTTACCACCGCAACGCGCGGGCACCATGCTAGTGTATATATATATATATATATTATTTATACTAGTTATAAATATGTAATAATCAATAATATTATTAATAACGAGCTTAATAATAATGAGGTGAACAATATTTAAATAAAAGTTGTTTTATTTAAATTCACGGTTGAGTTATTCGTTAGTGATATTTTACTAACGTTGGCTCGTGGGCTTGCGTATGGAAATGGGCCGGACATCTAATAAGTATTAGATGATTAGGGGTTAAACCCTAATCACCTTTTTTTGGTTCGATGGCCGCAAGAAGGAGAAAACGGCATTAGCTGTTCTGCGCCGATCGCCGCCACCGCTCGTCCGGTGGCCATCTTCGAGCAACCGTATCTTGGTGCTCGTTGCTAGTTAGGGTGTTCCGTCAGTCAACGCCCGTAGACCACCTTATGGTCCAGAGATCGTCGCCTCATACGCCTTAATCCGCCGCTCGGTTTACCGCAAATCGCTGCCGCAAAATAGCCAATCACCACCGTGCAAATCGCTGCTCGCCTGCCGTCGCTTGACTGTCTCCTGTCAGTGCGAGCCCACACCAATTTCCTCGACTGACATCGTAATCTGAAAATTGTCCTGCAAATGGCCAATCAGCTCCACGTGTTGGAACAGGAAGTGCCCGAAGCACCGACAAATTGCACTGCCGCTGCACGCGCCACTCGTTAGGCACTGAAGAAGGATGCCAATTCAGTGATGCGCCTCATGTTGGCCACCATGTCTACTGATATTCAGAAGAGCATGGTTGACCGGACGGCGTTTCAGATGATCGGGGAAATTAAGGGCATATTTAAAACCCAGGCCCGACAGGAACGCTACGAAACCGTTGTCAGGCTCATCACCTGTCGAATGGCTGAAGGTAGCCCTGTCAGTGCCCATATCCTTAAGATGAAAGGCTGCATCGACCGACTTGTGAAGCTCGATTACGTCATTCCTCAGGAAATGGCGACAGATTTGATCCTCCACTCTCTTTCCAGCATGTTCACTCCCTTCCGGATCAATTTTAATATGAACAGCCTGGTTAAGACAGTGACCGAGCTTCATGGTATGTTGAAAACTGCTGAGATTAATTTTCTCAGCAATAACAACAACAAAGGCAAGTCAAATGGTGTGCTCGCCATCCGATCCGGAGGTGTCAAGAAACCTGAGGCTTAGAGGAAACCTGGGCAAAGGAAGAAAGGCTAAGGCACTGCTACTAGAGGTTTTAGTGGCACCGGAAAGGGCAAGTCAAGGGCTTTGAAGGCACCGCCGCAAGATGACCGCCAGTGCTTCGAAGGCAACAAGATGGGCACTGGAGACGAAACTGCCCTGATTATCTTGCCAAGGTGAAGGGGAAGTAGGCCGATGTAGGCTCTTCCGGAGGTATATATCTATAGCCTCATGTTATGACCACTTCGTTTGATCCTTCAAAATATATGCTTTACATACTTTACATTTTGGAGGAACATGAAGTCGTCGAAAGCAAAAAACCAAGATGACATGACACCTTTGCATGCATGCAAACTTTGAATAAAGTTCATGTCGTACCTTGAATTCTTGGTAGTATCCTTAAACAACTTGCTTGTTTTGCTCTTCCCTGGCGGGGTCCAGGACGGATACAATTTTGCTTTTGGTTTGAATCTAGACATGCACTAAGTTTCCGGTGTAAACTTATATTATATGCATGGTTCTATCTACACTTGAAAATATTTTCACTTGATTGGTAGATTAGATTCAAACATATATAACATGACCTTAAGCCTGGTGCTATTGATTTAGTGATCATGAGACTAGCCTAAATGCAAAAGAAGAACGATTGTTCTATCTAAATCCATTAAGGCTGTGACGTCTCTTATTCTCATTGTATTTATTACAACAGGAATAACAACCTACTTTGATTCATAGAACCTTATGGTTTTAAATTGCGTAGCTTGATAATTCATTAAATCAAATTGAACTTTTATGAAATCACTTGCTTGATTTCGTCAATTCAAACAATAGGACCTTTTCTAAGTTCAAACGCTTGTTTGTAAAAGTTCAAGTCACCAACGCTACTTATGTAACACAATCACCTGTATGATTATGTTATATAAATGCACTAAGTCTTGTACAGGCCATGAAAAGATATATACGAACAACACCTTGAAAGTCAAAGTCTACAACTAGCTTGTACTCATATGTATTAAAATCCTGATAAGCACCTGTTGCTTAGATTATGAGGATTGAGGTTTCATATTGGAAACTAATAAACACATTGACTCATGACATGCCTATGGCCGCCGTTCACACCTTATACCGATGAATCATTTCCTCACCAATCACTTGCGACTCAAATTGGTTCCAAGAGGAAGTCTTGCGGGAGACCGAATTTGAGTTTTGCACTTGATACATGGACATCTAAATTCCTTATCAAAGAAACTTGATTTTTATAGGAATTACCGGAAAATGCACTATGACTCGTGTAATTATTCAAGACTCATTAGACAAACATCTTTTCACAATAAACGTTGTTGCTATAGTGAAAACATGTTAGCATTCTAAATGACTGATAATTCCAAATGAAACTCAATGTAGATTTTACCTGTATTAAATCTTCCATTATTGGTTGGTCATTGGATTGAATTCACAATCCTAAATCAGACTCGATACTCTGATAGGATAATCATCAGGGCCTCTAGCACGCAATACCTTTCAAACGCAAAGATGATTGTATCTTGCATACCATCTGTTGTGTTTTGCTAGTGGTATTTGGGTCACGGGTAGTAATTTTAATTTTTTACTAAAACCCGTTTTACTTATTGTATTACCGGATACACTTATATTTATTTAATTAAATTAATTAAATCAGAGTTGCGGA
The DNA here is from genome assembly GCA_039602395.1 of Deinandra increscens subsp. villosa. Lineage (NCBI taxonomy): Eukaryota > Viridiplantae > Streptophyta > Magnoliopsida > Asterales > Asteraceae > Deinandra > Deinandra increscens. The sequence continues at coordinate 65,653,396 of JBCNJP010000003.1, forward strand.
AGCGTATTTTAAATACATAAATAAACTAAACGCGAAAAACCAAGTGACAAAATAACAGGATTTAAACGACCAACACGCAAACACTAGATATATATATATATGTATATATATCGAGATATCTATACTATCTTAATATATATAAGAGAGAGAAAGTTAATGTGTTGAAATTTTAAGAGTTTTACAACTTTGAACGCATTGTGTACAAGTCTTTTATGAATAAAATATTAAAAATTAGGTTGAAAATGTATTGGTTTCGAATCTCTGCAAATTCTACTGACACGGATGAAACCTCGGTGCTCAGGTCAAACTCCCTAATTTATGCAATTCCCGCTTCACCCTCATCTCAGATCACCCAAATCGGTATGCTAATCTTCTTCTTTCTCCCCTTTCTTTTACACAGAGCCTTAATCTAGCTATCTTTTTCACAGTGACTTTGAAGAAAGCAGAAATCCAATGGTTCCTCTCAACACCATCACTAATCCGACGGTTCATCTCAATCCATTCACGCGGATTGCTCTTAATTTGGAGGTGTCTTCTTGCACGCCTCGAATTGTCACATCGAACTAATTCTGGCGCTCAATTTTGAATTCACAATTGAAGTTCCGAGCTCCATTAATAGACATCTTCACCTCCAATTTGAAATCACAATTAAAATTGAGGTAAATTCTCTGTCTGCAAGAAATTCCAATTTATATTCTTGTTGTGTTTTAAAAATCTAATTGTGTGTTCAAATTGGATTTTAGAAATCGCTCTTTAGCTTCCAGCGGCATCGACTCTTCTCTGGTATGTTTTTTTGGAATTCATTCCTATAATATTTAGCTTGATTTTGTGTTTTTGGTGTGCAAACCTGAAAATTTGATGTGTTCATACCTAATTGTTTATCCTCAACATGATATTGGTGTTCATACCTAGATGGGATCTTTCACAATAGTTTACAAATGCCAAATCTGTAATGAATGCAAAAAAATGTGATATTGTAGTTCTGTATGTCTCAATAATAAAAAATGCTTATTTGACCTTTAAGTCCAATGTTCTAATGTGGATTGCACGTAAGTTGTTACTAAGACTAGATCCAACTTGATTTGTGAAGTGACAGAAGACTTCATTTTACATTTAGATCCAACTTGATTTGTGAAGTGACAGAAGACTTCATTTTACATTGGTGTTCTTGATAAGGAAGGTTTAAGGAAAAATGTGTTCTTAATAGGGAATGTTTGCATATATATACTTTATCTTCATGGGAACTTGTCTTGGCAAAAAAATTAGGCTTTATGTACAGTGACTCAGTGAGGATTTTAGCTGCACCTATTAGGTCATTAGAACCAAAGTTAGCCTCTATATCCTTGTGTTCTATTTGTTTAGCAATTATTTCTGTTTTCAGATGTGTTTTAAATGTTAGAGGTAGTGTATGGTTTCAAATGTATGTTTTAAACTTTAGATGTGGGGTATGGTTTTAAATGTGTAAGACTAAACATTCACTCAGTGACATGTTTGTAGTATTTTGAAGCTTCTGTGTGATGTACGAACTGTTCAAACGTGTTTTTTTTTTGGGTAAAGGGTTACCCCGGTGATTTGTATTATAAACAAAACATTCAACGTACAAGTAGTAGAGTGAAATCCCTACTAGTTCTCTAAGGGGCATACCCCTTCAGAGTGAAAACAAAATAAAAAACACACCCAGCAAACTACTGGTAAGAACCCCAATCACAACAAAACAAAGTAAAAGAAATTAGCCTCCAGCATCAAACACCGAAGTTCCCAGATTTCAAACGTGTTCATCTGGCTTGCATATTATTAAAACATTGCAGAAATTTAGATAACATTCTCAGCTACAGTCAGCCACTGTTTGTGTTCTGTATGTGTGTTTTCAATGTTCATTGTATTTGTGGCTTTGAATTTATCAAGTGGTATGTAGTGCTAAAAGTTGAATATGTTTTACTGCAGTTACACATGCCATTCTTGAAATTGTATGTCTTGGTTGATTTTTTTTTTGGTTTGTAGTAGCAAAGTGGGTTGTTCTTCTTCTCAAAGTTAGCTATAATTTTGTTTTGTAAGCGTGTATGTAAGTATATGATTGCAATTGATTATCTTTTAAACCTAAATTGAATTATGAGATTTTTCTTTAAAGAACATGAAAATTAAAAGTTTTTTATATAGGCTAATAGTTTAAGTTGATAAACCGTTGCTAGATATTTGGTTGGAATCATCAATTTATGGGAGGTGCTTATTTGCTGATGAGAAAGAATTACTTATCTGCTTTGCCATTATTCCTATTGGGTTGGGTGGTTTTGTGGTGTGTAGGGCCCTCTCTCAAAGAATTAGTTGTGATGACCCTCAAACGAAATATAGACCATGGGACAAAGATACTGGTATGTTTATTTTTCATGAAAATGATCTTTTAACTAAAATGTTGAGGTTTTTGGATTTGTTTTTGAAAGTGATTGTGTGATGTTGAATAATCAAGATAACAAAATAAATAGAGATCTAGAAAATAGTCTTGGATATGTTTTATCCAACTGAAGTTGTGATAGTGAGAGCGTTTCCAAAATTTTGATTTTAAGTAAACATATATGTTATTTGAAGGTGATGGAGAGCTTATAGTATGGACTTGCTCCGTATTTTTGTAAGTGCATCACATCAGAGGTATATGCTTGTTTAATTTTTGTGTGTTTTATAAATCTGATATTTTGTTTAATTTTTGTTTATTGTGTGTTAACCATTTGGTTTTGGTAAAAGGAGATGAGAGTAAATTCTGAATTTTGAATGGCTACTATTTAAAGGAGATGAGAGTGAATTATGAATTCTGAATTTTGGTAAAAGGAGTAGCCATTCCTAAATGTTAACTAACTATTTGGTTTTCCTCAATGTTGTTGCTGCTATTGTTTAAGCTCACTAAACGTTTGGTTTTTGTTAAAGGATATGAGAGTGCATTCCGTAAGTTTAAACACGGCTGCTACTATTAAACATGACATTTATGTTAACATTTTGACACTAATCCGAACTATGGAACTTGATAGAAGCAGCAGGCTAGCAGCAACTATGTTTACTATTTTCACAAGTAATGTTTGTTTAATGTGTGTTAACTATTTACCAACATCAACTATTTAACTATGACACTAATGCTCACAAGTAATAGAACTCGATAGAAATCAGTGATGCATGTTCAAGCTTGATAGTATTTGACCCATTACCCAAACAAATCAGCAACACTTTGGTGTTTTTTTAACCATATTGTTGTAGATATATCCTACTGGTATTACTTAACCATATTTTTTAACCGTATTCTTTAACCAATTTTTTAGCAAGTTTTAGAACCATATTAAAGTTTGTCTAAATAATCCCAGAAGCCCTATTGACTTCTAAGGTCATTATTTGTTGTTTTTTTAATCAATGTTGATATGTACTGTGCAGTATGTTATTTTCAGTTCCTTATATAATAAACTAAACCATAAAAACATCAATTCAACTTCCTCATATAGTGGGCGTTTTTTCAACTGATTCCTATATGAGCGTGGACAAATCCTTCTATGGATATTTCTATTGATAGTATAGAATCTGATTTGATTTAGGTAACTCATGTGGTTATCAAATCAGTGACTTCAGTGATAACTTCATGTTTGTTGTATTTGAACATGATTTTCATCTCAAATGGATTTCTAAAACCATTATGAGTTTGTTGTATTCTTAAATCAGTGACTTGAGTTGTACATAATCCTTGACCTCAGTGGTATTTTGATTCTAAAATTGATTCCCAAATCTGAGTTTGCTGTATAACAGTTTTGCTAATTGTTAAAACTTTTATACTTTTACCTTTGCTTGCAATTTTCTAAAGTGATTTAGTTTATGATTCTCAGAACGTTTAGTACATAGTTTTTAATTCAAAGTTTCTTAAGAATATTTGGACTGGTTGTTTACTTGTTTATTATAAATATTAATCATTGATGTTCCTTTTACTTTTCAGGATGATGCAGACATCTACGAAGGGGGCTGGCTCATTAAAATACTGGTGGGATTTGGAAATGGGTAAAGAAATTGTCTTGAGGTTGTTAGGTGTGATAGTTTCTTTGAAAGATGATGGTGGGAGGATGTCTTGTAAGTCGTGCAGGCCTTTGGAGTGGATTAAGAAATGCATTTTGATGAGTATATGGCTACAAAGGAATCTTAAAAGCTTTAAAAGACATTTGGGAAGAGGTAATTTTTTTAGGCAATGTGTTGATTATGTCAGTTAAATGGTGGGAAGAAGTCAGCAATATGTATGGACATGAGGATAGGGAATTATTTACATAATTACATTTGTGAGTATGGTGGATGGAGTCAATTACTCTTGGTGATTGGTAGGAAAATTCTTAGTTGGGTTCATTTTTCAAGTCAACAGTGAGATTTATGAATATTTGGTATTTTCCAGCTGGTTTGGTGGGAAATGAAAGAATTAAATTGAAAGAAAATTGTTTGAATTGGACATATTGGAGCAAGAATTTTGTTCATAGCCAATGTTGACTTTTTAGTCAAACTGTGGAGTTTACATGCCAACAGCCTCAAGACAATTTTTATAAATGGTTGCTACTACAATCTGATTGTTTTAAAAGAAAGTTGGAATGGTTTGACTTTAATGGTCAATGGTATGATTATGTTGGTCAAATGCTGGGTAGGTGACTATAAAGTGGGACAGAATGACAAATTTGTTTACATAATATTTGTGAGTATGCCGGCTGGAATCAGTGGTTATAAAGAAGTGGCAAAGGAATTCAATGTTGGGTTGACTTTTTGAGTCAACATGCAAATCTTATAGATGTTTGGTTTTTTTTTTCCACTGATGTGTCCGGATTTGACAACGTTAAATTGAGTGGACATTGTTTAGTTTGGAATTGCAGTAGTAAATATCGGTTTGGAATTGCAGTAAATATGGATTTGACTATGCTTTGATCTATTTTTTCATTCGGTTTTCAAACTAAAAAATTGATGTACTATATTTTAGTTTGGAGTGATGTTTTGATGTCATTTTTTATATCATTTCCTAAAGGTGGAAGAACCTTTGTGCATTGGTCTCCTTATCATTGGTGGATTCTTTCTTTTTTTTTTCTTTTTTTTTCGCATACTTGGTTTATAAGTTTTTTGTTGTCCGTCAAAAAATGTAATTTACAAGTTTTTCCGCTGAACTCTTCACTTTTAGTCTAGATCCGCCACTGGAATGACCCCATAGATCGTTTCTTCCTATTGATAATCTATTTAACATCACGATGCACAAAACCTTTCATCTACCATTAATGGTGCTAACAACTTATGAAACATGTTTAGCTGAAAGGTTTCACTAACTGAAACCAACTAATGCAACTGATGTCATTAGCTTATAAACCACAAATACTACTTAAAGTTGATTTTATTAAAATCTAAACTGAATCATTATCATAGGGTGAATCTATTTTTTTTCAAAATAACAAAATACAATGCTAGGGTTGGATTTAATATGTATTTTTAAATTACTATTTTTATGATCAATACCTCCTTATTCGTGTGTTCTGTGACAATTGCCAAATTCCCAGGTCAACGCCCTTAACTTTTTCCGTTAGTTCCGTTAGTTTCGTTAGCAAACCCCCTAACCCGTTATTTAAATTTTTATATAAAAATATATTATTAATTAATTTAGTTATTAAATTCATGACTTTATGTGTTTCTTGAAAATTTGCGTTTCGTGAGAAACCGGGCTTTGTACGCGATTTAAGTTTTACGCGCGTACATGATAATGAAACTTTTCCCGACTAAATATTTCATGTTAAATAAGTTAAAAACGCTAGGAAATATTCCTAGTATTTTATTTACCAAGTTTTGGGTTTAAACCCCACTTTTACTAGTTTTGGGTCATTTACACATGAAATGGGACTTGAGGGACCAAAAGGGTAATTAACCCAAAGACAAAAATCTGCCCTTAACCCCCCTCCTCCCCCATTCACGATCTCATTTCTTCCCCCTTCTTCATTTCTCACGGTTCCAACACCAACACACACATAACTTCAAATTTCTTGAAATCAAACACCAAAGAAGCAAGATTTAAGGTGTTTAAGCTCATTCAACCTTCAAGCAAGCTAGGGAAAGCTTCCATCTCGTCTCATCATCATCCATCCGCTATTTCTCCTCCCAACTTGTAAGCCCTAAAATCTCTAACTCGAAATTTGTTGAATGCAAGTGTTAAACTTGTGTTTATGTGCAATTTGGTGTGTAAATGTGTTCTTGAAACATGTTTTATGTGATGTTAAGTTAAATTATAATTTGGGGCTGTTTTGTAGTGATATAGTGGCTGTGTTTTTGAAGTAAAAACATGCCATTGGTTGTTCTTGCTAAAGCTTGTGTGATAAAACATGAATTCTAGGTGAAATTGCTTATATGCAAGTGGCATACTTGAATTTTGATACGATCATTGTATGATTGATATGACAACTAGAAATCCATGGTAATATGATATCTAATGTGTTACAAGTCTTTACATGAAGTTAAACGAGCAAAAGATTGACCAAAACCGCAAGAATGCAATTTACAAAATCATTAAAATTTTGACAGATTCTGTCCAGTTTTTGGGTCATCTTGCACAGGTCATAACTTGCTCAATTTTAATTGAAATCAGTTGATTCTTTTTCCGTAGTAAATTTACATGTCTTAGCTTTAACTGGGCTACTCGCACGCTTTCTAAAACCTCCGTTTGGTCACCCAAAAGGCTGCTGCAAGTTAGGTGTGCAGAGCTGTATTTTTCTGTGAAAAGTATACTTTACATTTTGGTCGGGAATGATAACCTTGTTTTAATGAAGGGTTTGTTAAATGAAAATTAGGTTAATTTAATAAAACTAATATCTGGAAAGTTTCGTGCTCTAACTCTAAGTTTTGAATGAGTTATGCAAAATTTAAACCTACTTTGACTATTTTGCAAAAAGCTGAAATTACCAACTTCCGACGTGCGTAACTTTCTCGTTACTTAACTTTTTAAGTTGATTCTTTTTGCAACATTCCCTAACTATTGAGTAGTTCGTGCCTGTAAAAATTCATAGGCTAACTCCAAGCATAGAGAAATTAGACATGCCACCACATGTATGCATGCGTTTGACTTTTTAGTTTGACTTTTTATGCAATTTGACTTGGAATTGTGCATCTATGTTTTCCTACAAGTTTAGGACTTGTGATTAAGTGTTAGGACCACTGTGAATGCTTGATGAAATATTTGTTAATTGATAAGCAATTCGTCCTAGCGACAACCTCTAATTTGGTTAGACCGTATTCATTAAAATAAGTCAATCCTAACCAACATATAAAGTCAAGTGTTGTGTACCAGTGCAACCTAAGGTGAGTTTCACTACTCTATTTAGTTATATCCTGATGAGGATGATAACACACAACTAGTTGCATCCAGTAAAGGATGGTAATGCAATGACAAAGGTATTTTGTCTGTTTAAGTAGTTATCCAACACATATCACATGATTCACTGAATTGCTTTATAATTACAAAAAGTCCTTACTTTCTCGGACCGTTAATAATGAATAGCGAGGTAATGTTGAGTAGTACTACTGAGGATTGACACCCCCGCTCAGCGGTGCACGTGATGCACCCTCCCGACTGGCGGTCGGACTGAGAACAATATTAGCCTAAAACTACCGTGATCGGGAAAGACACGGGGAAGGAAAATTGCACAGGCTAAAACCTGTGACGCATAGTCAGCTTCGGTTGCGAACATTCAGGTGAACATAAGCATAGGCTAGCTACCTAACAATATGGATATTACTTGTAAATTGTACGAATTGGTCTTTCGATTATCGGTATGCATTTTTTGGTCTACACGGGTAAGTGTAGACTGCTTTTGTCAACTCACCAGCTTTTGCTGACACTTGATTGTTGAATGCTTTTCAGGTCACTCGGAGGATCAAGGAGGCACGGGCGTAGGCAATACTCAACTTTGTAGAATAATTTGGGAAATGCACTTCAACACTTTTACTTCCTATTCTGGAAAAATGACAACTTTGTAGACTTTTAAACGTTTCTGCTAAACTGTAATGTAACTCTATTTTGTAAAGGGTAATATGAAACTGATTTAAACTTTCAATTATGGCTTGATTGTAACTAAAGACCTGGATCATGTTCTGGATTACACCCCACACGGTTATACTCCGTTAGTGGAAAATTAGGGGTGTGACATGTTCGTTATTATTCAATTGAGATCTACAAGGCTCAAGACGTAGATATACTTAACCGATGCTACGAATGACAAAACTAATAGGCGTACCATAAAATATATCACGAGATGATTGATAACTAACAAAAAAGAAGTATCGCATTGGTTGATTGTCGTTGCTGCCAACGCGTGAGCAGAGGACGAATAACACGCTATACACTGTTGCCGCCGTAACGCGCGGGCACACGGTTAGTACATATATATATATATATATATATATATATTGTTAAAGAAATTAAATATATATTTACATTAAATATATATATATATATATATACTTAATTACTTTTATTTTATCAGATAAAGTTGTAGTAATTGAATACAACAAGTTTATCTGATTATCATAATCTAAATTATGATTCGATCTAAACCAATAGTGTTTAGATCTTGAACGGTCGGTTCGTGTCAGACAACTGTTCGAGACACCGAGGTTCAACGAGAAAAGCGATAGGGTTACGAAAACTTACCGGAGAAGCAAGCTCGGGTTCGGTTCAAAACCTAGCAAGAGATCGCACCAAGGTTCCGGCAGAAATCCGGTGGCGGACGGCGGCGGTGTAGCGGCAGCGATGCAGGGGCGCAATAGCGGTGGTGCGGTGGTTGACGGTTGTCGAAGTAGGGCTGCGGCAAGTGGTGGTCAGCGGTGGTGCTATTCGGCGATGGCACAGCAGCGGCGAAGTGGAGGCGGTGGTTGCTGGACGGAGGCGGCGGCGAGCGGTGGTCGCCTGCGGTGGCTCACGACGGAGGCTTGCCGGAAAAACGAGCGGCGGCGGCGGCAGGGAGGTCGGCAGGTGGTGGTCGCGAGAGAGAGAGAGAGAGAGAGGAATTTAGGAGAATTTTTGGGGCACTTGAAATGTATATTTATGTCTCCTATTTATAAGCCTCATAAACCTATTAGGGGAGGGGGTATGGTTGCCTTGTGGCTTCAAGGAGCCATGCTCCCCAACCAATCATAGCATGCCAACTCAAAATGCAACAATTTGGACCACTTTGAAGCCACACCACATGGTATGGTTGTGGTGTGGCTTCTTGAAGCCATGCTCTTTTTTTTTTTTAAATTAAACACTTTTAATAAATAAACAATAGTAAAAGTAAACAATATTCATTAAAATAAAAATAAAATTACAACTTAAACAAAATTAAACACTAGTAAACTTAAACAACATTCATTACCTTGTCCCATATTGGTTTGAGAAAAAAAAGTCTATTTTTTTTTCTTTCATTTAGCTTGTCCCACATTGGTGTGGGAACTAAAACATTGCTAGCTTATATATGAAAACCTACATGACATGTTAAGTTCTTATGTTGTGTTTTACTCGAGTATCTACCCGCGCGCAGGGGGGGGGGTGCAAATTTGGCAAAATTGCCTTCCCGTACGCACGACCTGCGGACACGAATGCAGCTCCAAAAACCGGGGTCGAGCACAAAATTAGTTTTTGTTTCATTCCCGTTTTTTTTATATATGTGTATTATTTTTTTAGCAAGACCATTGTATGAATGAATGGTTACATGTTAGGAAACAAACCAAAAAAAAAAAAAAAAAGAGAGAGAGAGAGAGACAGCCCGGCTCTCGGCGGTTTCACTAAACCGTGTGGCACCGGAAAATCGAGCCGTGAGGATAGAACCGGGTTGGACGGTATGGTTGCCGGCATGAGCCGCCCGGCTCCCTTGGAACCGCGATGCGGTAACCCACACCATACCGCCTCCCCTTATGGATAAACCACAATTGGTTTATTTAATTATTTTCTAGGCTTATCCCTTAATCAATTGTAGATAAACTACAATTGTTTAATTCCTCTCACTTATCCATCCAGGTTTTGTAGATAATTGTTTAAATAACTAATTTATTTAAACTACAATTATCCATTAAGATAATTATCAGTTAAATAAATAGATTTATTTAACCTTAATAATTATCCATCCACCACATTAATTAAATAAACTAATTATCTAATTAATGTTTATCATAATCAATATTATTATTTCACCGGTATATAATTATTAACAATTAATAATTAATTTATGCTTTTATTATAAATTAATAATATTAGGAAATGATTAATAACAATATTAAATCATTTCTGTTTCCGTAGAATGATATTTACTAATTAAACGTGTTTGGTTCTCGTTGCCCTCAGTGTAACTCTTACAGGCCACAACCCGGTCAGGTTCTTAGAAATTGTCGGGTCTGGACATATAATATCCAACAGACTTCCACATGGACAAATCTCGACAAGATCTAAGATGTAGACAGAGGCGCTATAGCTACACATGACTACTCCAACCAGTTGTGACACCTTAAGTCCACAACCAAGGCATATCAGTGGCAAAGCAACATGATATTAGACTTTATGGTAATTTATTGTTAGTCATTGTTCCCTTCTGTATTCGACATCCATTGAACGATAGGGAATGGATTCAATTCAATTTATCTTAAGTTCAATGTTTCTCGATCTCGATTGCAAGTGTTCCCATCAAACACACAGTAAGTTTGGGTAAGGCCTTACAATTAGCACTTGGAATCAACGAGAGGGCCCATGATGTCTCACTGTTGCATTGTAAATGCAAGAGTACATAACCCCATATTGACTATATGCAGCTCCCACTGAACCTCAGATCTATTCCCAAAAGTAGCTTTTATGACTGGCATTTACGCTACAACGGTTGACTACAATCAAAGAACAGACCCTGGTAAACGGGAGGTAGCACATGTATCTCAGGTCTAAATATACGAATGAGTTTATCAATAATCAATTCATCTTGTTATTGAATCAAAGAAGATGATTTGATGCGAGTTACATCCAACGTCATTCTCTAATGAGGCCTGTGAGTTTGGATAGTCAACTATTTGAGTCCAAAGTCAGAGTAGTCTTATTTCAGATTCATTCCCAGATCCTGACCGACTACAGACACTTTTGAATAATATTATATGTATTCTCTAGCATTATTCCCAAATGATGCTTGTGAGTTTGGAGAGTTGAACAACTCAAATCCAAAGTCATAATGCGTCTACATCTGATTCGTTTACACGAACCTGATGGAGCGTTGAGAATACTACATATCTATTCAGGGATGATAAACGTATTAAAATCGAACACAGGTATATAATTCTGAATTTGTTTTAACCCTTTAAAATGAAATTCGAATAATAAATATAACTGTTACAGTTCGTACATCCAAATACTAAATCAAATTTTGGCTTATTATGCTGATATTTAACATTATGTATGTAATGTTTAAATGATAGTTTCCTATTCATTTATAGCCAAATTTTGATACCGTGTTAATTGTTTTTTATTTAAATGTTTCTATACTTCCACCATTGTTTGCTAAACAATGAAGTATGCTCAAGTGATATGTGATAATAAGTGCCCTTGGTGAACACTATAAACCTGTGTTATCACATAACCCGTCTTCAATGATTACTCATTTATCATCCTAAGAATCTGAATGAACTAATTCATTCTTAAGTCACTTGAGATGGCTTATGATTATATCAATACAATTTCTTTTGTTATTATATACTTTCATTTATGTCATTGTGTAACCGTTTACAGTGACATCTATATAATAACTCTTTATTATATCCTTTTCGTTCAAATTCCTAATTGTTTTGAACTAGCCCTAGAAGTAACTTGTCTATGTGGATCATTATCCAGAGTCTATATTTATGCAAGTAACTTCTCAATCATCCGACGATTAAATCCATTTTTTAATTTAATTAACTAAATCAAACTACTTGGGCCGATTATTAACATAGTGCTCCCACTTGCCTTTATAGATCTAGCGTTCTTTAAGAATATCAATTCAAACCTATAGGTTATTAGCAAACAGTTTTGCTTAAACCTATCTTGGTCTACTAATTAGAACAAATTAATCTTGTAATAAGATACAAGATTGTGGGTTTGAATATTTATGCGATCCGGTGCATATTTGATATCTTAATTTTATGAAACCAAATCATCTCAAATCAAGTATCTAATATAGATTCACGTTTCATTCTTTAAGTGATGGATTATGGAATATTCTTCAATAAGAATGTCAGGTTCCATTCAAATCCATCTCCTTTAGAACGCTCACATTTTTCTGATCTAGACAACAATTGTTTAGTCAGATAAATGTTCACTTACTTCTGATTAAGGAAACAACTTGTTGGTCAGATAGTGTGATATCTATATGGTTATACTTGAATTCCTTCAAGTTCACCATTATACTTCATGTTTCGTTACAGTCCAACACTTAAAAGAATTGTTTCCTTTCTCTTGGATGAAACATTAATCCCTAAGGATTTAAGAAGTATATATTAGCCGGGCTTAGTAACGCAAGCTTGTGACTCAAGTGAGGGCTATAAAGTGGGCTGGACTGCGATGGAATCCATGTTGGTTGGTTCAGGCTGTTGCTATATCTAGCTTGCCCGTATATAACCCTTTACCCAAAAAAAAGAAGTATATATTATGGTCAAGTGTAGTTAATGGCAAGAACTATTTCATGGTACTAGACTCGAGCAGGCAAGTTATGGATTGGGTGGTTAGGGTAATTTTGGGCAAAAAGGGGTATCCTATATGTTTAAGCTTCAATTTCTTGATGCTTAATTTTCCTGGATTCGAGAGTTAATAATTTAACTTAGCAGGATTTCGAATTTTAATTTACAACTATTTGTATATAAAATTTAAATATAGGAATATTAAGGTTATGGTATTTATTAGTTATTAATCATCCAAATGATTATTACCATTAATCAAGGCTGATGATTCTAACTTCTTTGAGCAGATTCTTAATCAAATCAATAATCATAATGCTCATTTTACAGTTCATATCAATTACGAACATTTGAGAAGTTATAAATGATTGTCTATTAGCTTATTGATATTCTTCATGTCGATATGTTGAATTTCAATGAGCTATTAATCAGTCAAGTGATTGTTAGACAAATCATGATTACATCTAGCAATTATAAAGATCACATATCCTTTATTTTTTTTGGGTAAAGGGTTACCCCGGTGATTTTGTATTAATTACCGCAAAATGAAAACATGTAGTAAGGTAAACTCCCTACTAGATCTCTAAAGGGACAGACCCCTGAAGAGTTCAACACACGAAACAAAAACAAAAGCAAACACCTAGCCCAACGCTAGAAAGAAAAACACATACAAATACAGCCACAAAAACGATTTAGCCACCATCATCAAACACCGTGTTCCCTAGGATCTCCCAATCCTCAAGCGTATCCCGGACCCGCTCACGGTTAACAATCTTCAACCCCATCAATTTATATTTGACATCAGCAGTGATATTAGAAAAAACCACATCCGGGGGTCTCGCATGGTTATTATGAAATCTGCAATTCCTTTCTCTCCATAGATGGTAAACCGTAGCAGCTATCATCAGCTTGCGAATCACTTTTGCCAGAGCCTTGGAGGTGGTACTAGCCCAGTTAACAATGTCAATCCAATCAGAGGGAGCAATCACTTTCATTTTCGAACACGCCATCTTCCAAACCTTCATAGAATAGCTGCACTGAAAGAAAAGATGGTGATGTGACTCAATATCATTAAAACACAAAAGGCAACACATCATGTTCATGCCACCTTTCTTCTGGTTCCATCTCACAAGCCTGTCTTGAGTACGAAGCTTGCCATTAATCACCAACCATAACACAAACGCATGTTTAGGAACACAAGTTGAGTGCCACACTAAATCAGTCCACGAGGTCACACCCAACGGGTTTCTAATAGCGTTCCAAGCAAGAGTAGTAGAGAAATCACCACTTTTACCCGCATCAATCCAAACAGAAGTATCCGGCTGAGTACTCAACATCGGAATGGAAAGGTTGTTAAGCATGGGGAACCTAATCAGCCACTCCACCGGCCAAGCCCAACCATCATTTGTAACCAGGTCCGCCACCTTCGTATGAATAGAAAACCCAGCGTTATGAAAAATTCTTGGGGAGATAAACTCAGACAAAGGACCCCCAGGACACCAAATATCATACCAAGCAGACGTGGAGATGCCATTCCCAATATTAGCCCATATAAACTTGCGAATCACAGGTCTAAGATGAATCAGGTTCCTCCAGCTCCAACTACTCGTAGAAGTGGTCCTGCAGTTCCAAAAAGTTCGGCCTTGAAGACGATGACAGTAGACCCATTCCACCCATAATGAGTTACGCTTAGTTATGATGCTCCAAATATGACGAGTAAGCATCGCCCGATTCATATCACTGATACGTCTAATCCCTAACCCTCCTTCAGATTTTGGTTGGCATACCGAGTGCCATGCCACTTTAGCAGCCCCTTTCAGCAGTTTCCCTTGGGACCACAAAAACCCCCCTAAATTTAGATTCCAGCTCTCTAATTAGACGAGACGGGAGCAAAAACACCGAGGCCCAATAGATGTGCATAGAAGAAAGAACAGATATAATTAACTGAAGTCTCCCAGCAAACGAAAGATTTTTATTCTTCCAACTCAGAATTCTATTGTCAGCAGCTTCAAGCAGAGGCAAGCAATCCTTATACCGTAACCCTGCTGAGATAAGAGGCACACCAAGGTAACGTACCGGTAAAGTACCTTCAGTGAAAGGTACACGAGTAAGAATGGCAGCCCTCATATCATCCTTGACATTGCAAAAGAATATAGTACTCTTTGGGAGGCTAGGATTAAGGCCAGACACCTTCGAGAATCCCTCAATGGAGCGAATCAAACAAGTAGTAGATCTGATATCCCCCCTAGCAAAGAGAAAAAGATCATCGGCAAAACAAAGATTAACAATTTTATTGGCCTTACACTTTTTATGATATCTGAAATGAGGATCCTGCTCCACATCACGCTTCAACAAAAGGGTAAGCACCTCCATAACAAGAGTAAACAAATACGGTGACATGGGATCTCCTTGACGAAGCCCACGTTTACCCCTGAAGTAACCATGTGGCTCACCATTAATACAAATCGAATAAGAGGCTGTCGTAACACATGTCATTATCCAATTCACCATTGTTGTATGAAAGCCAAAGCAGTGAAGAATATGTTCTAAAAACGACCAGTCAACAGTATCATACGCTTTCTGAATGTCCACTTTTAAGGCACATCTTGGTTCACCAATGTTGCGGTGGTAATTATGCATTAACTCTTGAGACAACAAAATATTATCTGTAATCAATCTCCTCGGAACAAAAGCAGATTGATTAATACTCACAATATCATTAAGAGCACCCTTAATCCGATCAGCAAGGATCTTGCTTATCACCTTGTAAATAACATTACAGCAAGCAATAGGACGATAGTCATTGATGGAGGCAGGTGTCGTAACCTTAGGTATTAAAGCAAGATCACATATCCTTTATGCTTATGATGTGTTCATGATTACGTGAATCATATTCATCAGGCTATGCGTTATGTTGTTTTGAACTCAAGATCAGAAGACTAATTGTAAATCACGTATACGATCTTGCTAAGACATGATTGCTATCGAATTCGGTACACAACGAGTAAATAACGATTCTTTGATTGATTCACTAGCTCGTTTTACAGAGAGATTACAGAGAGATTACACCTTGAGAAACGCACAGTTTAAACACTAACTCCCACAAACTTGCACTCTCTAAATGAACTAAACAATTTATACTAGCTCGTTTTACAGAGAAATTACAGAGAGAGAGGAATTTAGGAGAATTTTTGGGACACTTGAAATCTGTATTTCTGTCTCCTATTTATAAGCCTCGTAAACCTATTGTGGATAAACCACAATTTGTTTATTTAATTATTTTCTAAGTTTATCCCTTGATCAATTGTAGATAAACTAAAATTGTTTAATTCCTCTCATTTATCCATCCAGGTTTTGTAGATAATTGTTTAAATAACTAATTTAATTAAACTACAATTATCCATTAAGATAATTATCAGATAAATAAATAGATTTATTTAACCTTAATAATTATTAATCCACCACATTAATTAAATAAACTAATTATCTAATTAATGTTTATAATAATCAGTATTATTCTTTCACCGATAAATAATTATTAACAATTAATAATTAATTTATGCTTTTATTATAAATTATTAATATTGGGAAATGATTAATAACAATATTAAATCATTTTTGTTTTCGCAGAACTACGTTTACTAATTAAACGTGTTCGGTTCTCGTTGCCCTCAGTGTAACTCTTACAAGCCATAACCGGGTCGGGTTCTTAGAAATTGTCGGGTCTGGACATATAATATCCAGCACCATTAAACTCTGGGAGTTTGATTTCATATTGCTAACTCATGTATGTGACATGACAATTGGATATTAATCAATTTAGATTAATACTGTGTTTATGAAACTAAATAAACTCGTTCTCGGAAACGAAGTATGTTTGCTAAGAGTTCTTTTGCAAAACAATATCCTAATAGTTTGAAAGAAAGATGATTGATTATAAGAATGCATCGTCTACATAAAGCAAGTGGGAGCATCACCACTAATCCTTATCGGGATAACGATTTTGTGTTGATCCGATGTTCATTAAAGTTTAGTGATTTAAACTTGTAATGAAGCCACAGCTTATCTCCAAGTTTCAAGAGCCACACACAATTGAAGTCATCTCAGGAATGGCATCCTGAGATAAATTCAATTTCTTGAAACGAGTCGTGTCATACTAGTTATGAAACGAGAACTATCCAACATAGGGATGTTGCATGAGTGTCACTGTAAAGGGTTACACAACGACACAAGCTGGAAACCTAATCATCTCAACTTGACTTGATGATGACAAATGTCCATGATGAGTACTCGAGTATACTCACCGAACAACAAGCCATCTTAAGTGAAAGTTTTGAATAATGAATGTAAGGGTACATTCGAAGAAGGTCATTTTGATTATGTTGATAATCAATTAACATGTTATTAAGATAACACAGTAATCCATGTGCATACCAAGGGCAAAAGTTTTATCACGTGTTCAAATTCACTTAAGTACCTTTGTTTTTCATGAGAAACACCAAAACTAATGAAACAACTTAAACGGGCAAAACCAAAACACAGGCAAAGAACGTGGCATAGAATTCACAATTTTATTGATCAAGTTTGATCAATGAGTTAATACTAGTATATAGTACCTGAATTCTACGCTACATTGATGTTCTACTTTAGTGTTGGGATGTCGAACCTTAACGTTTGCACTAAATCATTCGACCTGATCTAAAGGGTTAGATGCAGGTTTCGAATTCTGCGAAACTTGTTTGAATTTTATACGTTTTAAACATCCATGAATATTTTGTGAAATATTCTAAAAACCGTCCGTAGTTGATCTAATTTGTGGGAACAAAACTGATCTATGATTATTCTGACTCTGGACTCAAACAGCTGACTATCCAGACTCACAGACCTCATTAGGGAATGACGTTATGACGTAACTCGTATCAAATTGTCTTCATAGATTATATAATAAGACGAATTTGATTGAATGGTAATAGTGTCCTTTGACCTAAGATACATATGCTACCTCCCGTTTGCCAAAGACTGTTCTTTGATTGTAGTCTAACGCTGTCGCATAACTACCAGTAATAAGGGCTACTTTTGGGGATGGATCTGAAGCTTAGTGGGAGCTGTATGTAGTCAAGATGAGATTTTGTACTCTTGCACTAATAATGCAACAGCTAGACATCATAGGCCCTTTCGTGACTTCCATGTGTTAAGTGTAAGGCCTTACCCAAACTCACTATGTGTTTGATTGGATCACTTCGAACTACAGACACGAGAAATAGAATGATTGAACTAGTTATATATAATTAATAATCAATAATAATATTATTAACGAGCTTAATAATAATGAGGTGAACGATATTTGAATCAAAGTTGTTTGATTTAAATTCAAGGTTGAGTTATCAGTTATTGATATTTTACTAACGTTGGCCCGTGGGCTCACATATGGAAATGGGCTTTATATTCGAGACGGGCCGGACATCTAATAAGTATTAGATGATTAGGGGTTACACCCTAATCACCTTTTTTTGGTTCGATGGTTGCAAGAAGAAAAGGAGAAGAATTCTCCTTTTTGTTATTCCTCTCGACGGAACTCCAAAACGAGAAAACGCCATTAGCCGTTCCGCGCCGATCGCCGCCACCGCTCGTCCGGTGGCCATCTTCGAGCCACCGTATCTTGGTGCTCGTTGCTAGTTAGGGCATTCAGTCAGTCAACGTCCGTAGACCACCTTATGGTCTAGAGATCACCGCCGTGTACGCCTTGATCCGCCAGTCGGCTTGCCACCAATTTCCACCGCAAAACAGTCGATCACCACCGTGCAAATCGCTGCCACCGCTCGCCGCCGTCGTCACCCACCACCACTACCGCTGCTCGCCTGCCGTTGCTTGACTGTCGCCTGTCGATGCAAGCCCGACGCCTTTCGTTGTGCGCCATCTCCGGTTGCAATGGGATTTGATTCCGATTGATCTCGTACTCTCGCGAGACGCGACGTAAGTCAAAGTGTACTCTCGCGACGCGTAATGACCATGGGTCATAAACGTAGTCCCGTAGCCGTACGCGACACCGGACTACGAGAATCATCGCGATACGTGATAATCGTTGGAGATCGAAAGTGGTCTGTTTCAACCTAGCGCTTCGTTCGTTGAAACTCGGTGTCTTGAGCGTTTGTTCAACACCGCCAAGGTATATCTAAACTCCGTTTTAGTTTAGATTATATTGTTATCGTTATTTATTTCGCGTTAACCGGTTTAACGCGAATAGGTGTTTGTGTGGTGTTTGGTGATCGTGATCCTGTTGACACGATTACGACACTTATGGTTTACGCGTCAAATAATTAAACTTGTTTATTCCGTTGCGTAACAGATTACCGGTTTAATCCGTTTTAACTCTGATTTGCTAAAACCTGGTCGGTAATGTTTTAGTTAAATGTAAATTTTTTTAACGTCACCGGGCACCCGTATACCACTGTCGTAACCCAACAGTTGTATCAGAGCCTTGATCACCACACGCAAACACTAACCGGTCGGTTCTAAACCGGTGGATTTCGCGAGCTGGAGTTTAAAACCCGAAAGTCACGAAAGTTAAACGAATTTCTTTTCTAAATGTTTGGTCGATTTGATTCCACCAAATATTTTCAATTCAATAATTGATTATTTAACGTGCATATTCGGCTAGACCCGTATTACGGTTCTGATTGGTTGTCGTGTTTGGTTTGGACCATTTTCGGCCCACTTGCATTTTGGTTTTGGATTGGCCCACTTGGTTTTTGGGTTCAAAAGTTGTATCAAAATAGATTGGTTTTTATTCTATTTTCTTGTGAATGCTCACCTTCGCCCTAGACGAACGTGACGAACATTGTTGCGACTACCCCATCATGGCGAGTGTTCTTATATAAGGACACTTCCTAGTATGGCAAGTATCCACAATCGGGAGGCGGACGAATTCCAGTTAATCAACAAAAGCTTATGATGGCAGTGGGAGCGTTAGTGTCGACCGGATGACTTTTCAAGACTCATCCTTGTGGTTGATTTTACTTTTGTCCGAAAACCTTCTTCGACATTGTCATTAGGCTCTGACAATGTCAAAACCTCTTAAGCCGAATGTGTGTTTGTTTGCATTTGCGTTTTGGTTGCTTGTCTTAACTTGCTTAACGCACCAACTAAAACTCCAAACTAAGCTTTAAACGGTTAAAATTGTTTTACAATCCATTGGTTTGAGTCCTAAAATTAATTAAGACTCGAAATTCTATAACCAATTTTATTCGACTGTGATCTCGAATTTTTAGATCATTGATATAAAACTTTTAAATAATTGGTTATTGCCTCACGACGCGTAGTCTTTAATAAAGAGGTTATTAAATTGACTATCCCAAGTGAGATAGGGTTCATAAGTAAGCTTAGTCAAACGTTTAATTAATTAAAATATTGACTAAATAATCCTATCTGGTAAGCCGCAAAATGGATAGATTATGCCATCCTAGTCAAGTCTAACTTGGAACATATTTACCGATGCATCAGTGTTGGAGTATTTCAACACCGCACTTGGTGTTCAGGGCATCTTCCAAGGTGTGTGCATTGGAGTATTTTTAACACCGTGCATGCACACTGACCACTGAGGACATCTATCATTTTCTTTACGAGTACCTTATGTATTGGAGTATTTCAACACCGTAAATCTGGTCATTCGTAGACAAAAATGGCATGGATGAGGCTAAACGTATTTCGCGAATTAATTTCGCGAAAGCCTCATAAACGGGAGTTGTGACTGGCTTTCACAATAGACAATCTTTTTCCATCCGATTACTTAGTTGACTGGTGATTACACTTAACTTGCCTTTGTGGTTCGACTACTAATTGGGTTCCCAGATTCATATTCAAGATTCGCTTGCCGTTTTTAAATACGAATACTACACCGAAACAGTAAAACGAATTGGCTATTGTTGATGGCTGCACCTGTTGCAAGCTACGAGGTTTTCCAGCTCAAGTCTTTCCTTGAGAAAGAGGAACTTGATGACACCAATTTCCTTGACTGACATCGTAATCTGAAAATTGTCCTGCAAATGGCCAATCAGCTCCACGTATTGGAACAGGAAGTGCCCGATGCACCGGCAAATGGCATTGCCGCTGCACGCGCCACTCACGAGGCACTAAAGAAGGATGCCAATTGAGTGATGTGCCTTATGTTGGCCACCATGTCTACTGATATTCAGAAGAGCATGGTTGACAGGACGGCTTTTCAGATGATCGGGGAAATTAAGGGCATGTTTGAAACCCAGGCCCGACAGGAACGCTACGAAACCGTTGTCAGGCTCATCACCTGTCGAATGGCTGAAGGTAGCCCTATCAGTGCCCATGTCCTTAAGATGAAATGTTGCATCAACCGACTTGTGAAGCTCGATTACGTCATTCATCAGGAAATGGCGACATATTTGATCCTCCTCTCTGTTTCCAGCATGTTCACTCCCTTCCGGATCAATTTTAATATGAACAACCTGGTTAAGACAGTGACCGAGCTTCAAATGCAACAAGATGGGCACTGGAGACAAAACTGCCGTGATTATCTTGCCAAGGTGAAAGGGAAGTAGGCCGATGTAGGCTCTTCCGGAGGTATATAGCCTCATGTTATATAGATCACTTCGTTCGATCCTTCAAAATATATGCTTTACATACTTTACATTTTGGAGGAACATGAAGTCGTCGAAAGCAAAACAACCAAGATGACATGACACCTTTGCATGTATGCAAACTTTGAATAAAGTTCATGTCATACCTTGAATTCTTGGTAGTATCCTTAAACAACTTGCTTGTTTTGCTCTTCCTTGGCGGGGTCCAGGACGGATACAATTTTGCTTTTGGTTTTTGTAGAGGCTGGATTATGAGGCTTGTAATATTAAATAAGTTGGACTGGGCTTAGAAGGTTTCATTAGAATCGTAGGATAGTTTGTTTTATATGTTTAGACTAGTTTACTATTAGATATGGGCTTGGGCTTGGGTTTAAGATCCACAAGGGGCCCTATAGTAAACCCAATGGGGGACTATATATACCCCACTAGACCTCCTCATTTAGTAACCCTTGAGATTACGATTTTAGAGAACAAGAGCAAGGGAGTTTAAGATCGCAATCTTAAAGTAGAGAGAGAGATCCATTTACGATTTAAAGATTTGTACCCGACAAGTTCATCTTGTGTGCAAGATCAGGTTTTTATCGTTTATTAATCGTTTTCTTGGTATTCTTTTTTTTGGGTAAAGCGTTTTCTTGGTATTCTTCTCATCTCTTATCTTGAATCAATCAATCACTTGGATTCCGCACTTGTGATTGATATAATATCGTGAACGGTTGTTGATATCGGACCAATAATTGGTATCAGAGCTAAGAATCATCTGATTCGAGGTTCCACGATATTAGATTCGAGTGTTTGGCTGGAAAAAAGTGGAATCTTGCTGCTGTTCTTGGTGTTAACGACAATTTTCTGGGTTGTTCTTGCTGTTTACGATTGGTGTTCTTCATTGGTTTGGAGTTTACGACAAGATCCGATTTTTGGGTGTTTACGACTGCGAAATTTGTGTTTACGACTTCAAGACTCGATTTTTAAGTGTTTATGACAGTATTTACGATCCGGAGGTGTTTACGACAGTATTCACGATCAGAATTGGGTTTACGACCGTGTTTACGACTCGGAGTAGTTCACGACTGAGTTTACGATCGGAATCGTGTTCACGATTGGGTTTACGACTCGCGTTGTTTACGATCACTGTTTACGATCGGAAACAGGGTTTACGATCGGAAACTAGTTTACGGCAAAAAGTCACTATTTCACACTTTCATGGAAACAGACATAACTTTTGACTCATTTGGAGTTAGAAGCTCAAATTTTAACACGACGTTCGTGACAACGAGCCCCAGAATTACCCCCGAACACTCGTCCAGGGGGAGCTCGTTTGGACCCCCAAATTCCACTCCGAAGGCCTCCGTTTTCGCGTTTTAAGTTTTTGACACTATTCCTTGAATAGTACTTTTGCCGATTTTGCCGATTTTTCTGATTTTGCCGATTTTGCCGATTTAGCCAATTTTACTGATTTCACCAGATTTTCAGAGGCTGCATATCTAAAAAAAGAAAATGAGTTCAGCGGTTGAAGAAAAGAATATGTTTGAGAACAAAAATGCTTTCGCAGCTGAAGTTGACGAAACTAAGATATGCCCCAATCCTACTTGTGCTCGATTAATTCCTGGCTTAACACAACTCTGGAAAAATACTGAAATCGAACTTTTTGATATGCAATGTTCTAGGAGTTCATTTAAAGGTAGGTGGGAAAAGAGTGAAGAGAATGTAAAAGCCCAAAAACTAGACATTGAGAAATATCAAAAGCTAGCAACGGAGAAGACTATTTTATATGATCGGGCTAGGATTGAGATATCTGAGCTGACACAGAAATTAACTGAACTGCAGCAAAAGTGTGATGAGCTGCATGTCAAGTATGATTGCAATCAGGAAAGAAATCAGCGAATGCTCGATACAGGAAAGGCTTTGTCACATGCTGTTGTGACCGGTCAAGTTGGGAAAGACACATCTGGATTTGGGTCAGAGAAAACTGATAGGTCCTTGGCTGCAAACAACATTATTCCTCCACCAGTTCCCAGAGACATTATAGGAACACTTCTTAGTGAGGATCAAGTTGAACGAACCAAGTCTGATTATAAAGAAGCTGCTCCTCCTATTAATAGTGCCTTGGTTGGAACTACACCATTGACTCAAGAAGAAATTGATAATGAGGCAAACATGACTTATGGTGAAGGGAGAGTATAGGATATATCAGACAATGATGCTGAGTGCCAGAAATACAACAGGTGTCATAACTCTAAGTATGATGATGCTGGGATAAAGTTGAAACCATACCCTAAAATTGAAACCCCATACTTCAAAGTAATTGACAAAGTCAAAAGGGAAAAGGTGATGTTGACAACACGGCCTGAGGGGAAGATCTTTATGACATCTGGATCAATGTTTGACCAAGAACCAGATATTGGATAACTAATGGAGTAAGAAGTAAAGCAGAAGTTGAGAGGCCAAAGATCACATCAAGCATCCGAGTATGAAACCAACAGCTGGAGTGAAGAATGAAAAACTCAAGGGAGTGGCAGTGTCTCCCATTTCTTCAGTTAGATCATGTAGTTGCCGCTGTAATTGCAAGAATGGTGCTTCAACGTCAAAGAATCAAGGAAGCACAAAGACAGTAAAGACAGGTTCAACACAGGCTTCGAGGAACCAGCAGAAAGTCAAATTTGAAGCTGCAGACAAAGCAAAGAAGCAGGCACAAGGCAAACCTGCTCCATATCAGCCACCAAAGACAAATGGGTACATGTCTGACTTTTATCTAAAGAAGCAGACTTGCTTTAATTGTGGCAATGCTGGTCATATTGCCAGAAACTGTATTTACCGCCCCTATGAACCCTATTATCCGAAAAGTCAAAGGGTTTCATCTCAGGAGTCTGTAAAGTCTAAGCCGATGATGGTGCAAATAGCTAAGGCAAGGAAGACTGTTACTCCTAAGGTTAAACCCTTTGATCAACATTGGGGCGCTGCCAAAGCTGAAAGAAAATCTTTAAATCAAAACAACAGCTTTCCAAGTTACCAAAATTTTCAGAAAAAGGTGAAGAAACCATTTTCAAAACAACCAAAGCTTGAAAAACCCAAAGTTACCCCTCCCAAGGTAACTAAAACTGTTTTGAAAAATGATTCTAAAATGAAGAAGGTTGAAATACCTAAAGTCACAACTCCAAAGGTGACTAAAACAAAAACTGTTTTGAAAAATGAATCTAAAACGAAGAAGGTTGAAATACCTAAATTCACAACTCCAAAAGTGACTAAAACAAATGTTAAATCACCTACAACTTGTAAACCAAAAATCAAGGTAGCTCCATTCCAACTTCCTGATTTCTCAAAGGGTATAGTGTTTGTTAATTGTTCATGTTAAATGACAATCTTTGGAATTCTTGCAACTCATGGAAATGAATTCATCTTATTTAATTTTTAGCTTCTACATGGTTCTAATGATGTATATAAAGCCATGTAGAATTGGCTGTCAACCCCCCCCCCCCTCCCGCCCCTTCCTCCGCCTCCTCACCCGTCGGACCTCCTACCTCGTGTAAGTTGATTTTTATTACGTGTTTTGGTTTATGCAATTTAAATGTTAATATACCTATGGTTGGATCCGGTGGGAAGAAAATGTACCACCGGAGTGTAAAGGCCTTTTGGTTGCATCCGGTGGGAAGAAAATGTACCACCGGAGGCTGTCTCCCTATGCTTAGTTCCGGTGGGAAAAAAATGTACCACCGGATACTCGCAAAATACCAACTTTATTACATATGATCCGAATATTACATTTTCTATTACATGTTTACCTATTGATTTTCTTCCTTTTCTTTCTTCTGCCCAGGTTCTTTTGTTGGTTGTAGTTGCCCAATATGGCCTTGATTGTCGTACGCTACAGTTTTCGACGGGTGCATTGGTATGTCTTCGTTTTTGCCAACGGGGCCACTGTATGGATTCTCACTGTTGCTGTTACTTTGGTTCGAACCCCTTCTCCGGTGACTAGAATTGTCACCAGTTTTTTCCTGGCTTCCAATGTAATGCATAGTGCTCGGGCATAACAATGAAGATAAAGAAACAATGAATAAATTGGTTAAGTAAGACACCGGTTATGATTATGACATTTGGATTGAAGCGTTAAATTAATATTATGGTATTGTTTGAATAGATGGAAAAATACTAAACGGCTTAATATTAAAAGGTTTGGACCACAATTGAAATTAAATTATACGCGGATCATGAATGACCCGACCCGTTGTCTGTGTTTACGTTATCAGCGGGTTGGGCTATTCTGACGTCATCAGCGGTTCTTTTTACATCATGAATTGGTTTATGACCCGGTGTATTTCAGGAATTGTATTATAACCTGCTTATTGATTTTCCTTTATCATCCCTTTGGATTAAAAGTAAAATTATGTCTTACAATTGATGCTTGAAGTTATTTAAAAGTATATAATCGGTTTAACCCACATATCACAGCCAGAAAATCGATAGATTTGAAAAGGCATAGATAGTATCGGCAAAATATATCTGTGATTAACACAGAATCTTCAAACCAGCACACAAAGAACACATCTGTTCATGGAAACAAGTGAATACAATTTCATTCAAAGAACGATGGGAGTATAGATTGACTGACCCTTTAATTATAAGAGGTATCTGAATCATGGATCTGACAACTTCGGACCTCAAAATGATGGCCATTAAGTCATATGCGGCGAGTAAATCCCTGATTTGGTCTTTCGTTACGCCGATCTCACCCCACACGATTTTACAGATGCCGTCGATTATGAAGATGGCAGCGACCTAATTACCGACTTAGAAGCCGGGCCGATGACGCCGGCGTGGACGCCTAACCAGATGGGACGAAGGGGTTGGTGAGTTGCCGGCTGTGCCCTATATTTCGGGTTTTGGGGTATCCGATATGGTGTAATTTTTCCAAAATCACTATCTGGGCCCGAATCCAAAAAATCCGGATATCCGAATATTTTCGCATTCTGGGAACCCGAATGTCGGCTATTTTGGGCTGGGTTTTGGATCCAGGTAATTTAATCACCCCTGTTTTAAATAATTTATTGTCTAATACGGATTTTAACATGGTTAGGTATTCTAATTTTCATAGTGATTTTCACTGTGTTTAACATTTGTAATATGTGAGATTTGGCTGAAGCGTTCTGAGCATTTTTAGAAATACGATTTCTCATTTTGAAATTCCGCTTAATGTATTAAAATTTACACCTTGCAAGTTGCCACCTTCAACTAAGTCATAAAGAAATGAGCATCCTATAAAGGTGCCATGGTTAATGTTCTTAGCAGACAAACTATTCTTAACTATAGAATTAGAACACATTTAATTAATAATGAGAATGCTACCTGTCCTTTTAATTTGCTAATGGTTTTATAATGTGTTTCGAAGTTTAATTATGTATGTATGTGTTATAAATTACAAATATGATCGTTACTGTAAAGATAGTAAAACGTTTTTAATGACATATTAGCGTGTTACAAATACAAATACCAGCTAACAAATCTGGTAATGTGGTATGTTGTCTTATATTTGTAATAGTGTTAGTATGGTCTAAACATTGAATTGTTAATGTAACCAGGTTTGGTATATGTAAGCAAGTTTATCTAGCGAAAATGAAAATAAGTATATTTTGTTTAGTGAAGATAAAGATGAGTATACCTTAATATGCAGTAGGTTCTGCTCTCCATTTTAAGAGTTATAATTTAAAACATTTGGCCTACATATTTTTTTTTTGGAAAGGGTTTACCCCGGTGATAACATTAAAAAAGCAGGTACAGAACAACAAAAGAAAAAGAAACGGCACAAGGACAAACCCCCAGCCGGAAAACACGCGAACACAGCCAAACAAACAAAGAAACAACACGCCCACGTGAAAAACAGGCAATCAATAGAAACCTAATCAGCCCCCGTTATCAAAAACATGAACATCCGCAATCTCCCAATCAGCCAAGCGATTAACCACCCTACTCGATCTCTTGAACTTTAACGACATAAGGCGAAGCCTGATCACATCAGAGACGACATCAGCCAGTACATCCGGCGGCCTGGCATGGTTACGAAAAAGACGATTATTCCTCTCCTGCCAAACAAAGTATGTAGTAGCAGCCACCCCTAACCGACCAATCACAGCATCAATCGATTTTTGCCTAGCCATACGACATAGCTCCTCCATAACAACAGTCCAAACAGGAGGAGTAGCACGAAACCCCAACTTAGTTCTAAGCTTGTCCCACACCCTGGCAGAAAAAGGACATTGAAAAAACAAGTGGTCAATCGAATCGAAATCCGAAAAGCAGAGGAGGCAGCACATCATATTCTGGGACCTTCTATTTGCATCCCAACGTAAAATGCGATCCTGAGTGAGGAGTCTTCGTTTCATAATAAGCCACAAATGAAACACATGTTTAGGAATGCACTGAGAAAACCACACAACAGGAGCCTAATTAACCAGAGGCAACCGATATCTAAGCGAGGACCAAGCCAATGAAGCAGAAAACTCACCCGTATCATGCCCAGAAACCCAAACTAATCTGTCACGAACACCATGCGATAAATCTGGAATGTTCAGGTTCCACTCGCTAGGGACACCCTTAGTGACAATAACAGCCACCGAGTCAGAGTAACAAAGCCTTGCACTGTAGATCATTCTGTGGGAGATATAGTTACATAACGGACCCGTGGGGCTCCAGTTATCAAACCACGCAGACGAGCTCTGACCATCACCTAAAACCACTCGAATATGATTACGGATCAGAGGGCGAAGTTGAAGGATTTTCCTCCAACCCCAGGAACAGTTAGTAGGGACCCGGCAATCCCAAAAATTACGGGACCTAAGATGGTACAAGAAAACCCATTCCACCCATAAGGAAACCCGATGCGATAAAAGACTCCAGACATGGGTCGCCATGAGAGCCCTATTAGAATCTCTGATCCTGCGAATGCCAAGACCCCCTTCAGACTTAGGCACACACAACTCCTTCCAAGCAATCTTAGCTCTCCCATTGTATTTTGAGCCCACACCCCATAAAAAATCACGCATCTTCGCCTCCAAATCTTTAATTACACGACTCGGCAAAATAAACATGGAGGACCAATAAGTCTGCATAGACGACAACACTGAAACAATAAGCTGTAACCGACCAGCCCCAGATAAAAAACGATTAAGCCAGCTCGAGATCCTGACATTAATACGCTCAACCAAAACCTTACAGTCCGAGTACCTCAACCTCGACGTGATAAGGGGAACCCCCAAATACCGGACAGGCAAATCCCCTTCCTCAAAAGGCAAAACATTAAGGATAGCACTTTTAACCTCCTCCGGGACACTACAAAAGAACACAGTGCTTTTCTGAGCGCTAGGAACCAACCCAGACATCGAAGTAAACTCTTGGAGCGAATGGAAATAGTCTTTACCGAGTGCACATCCCCATGAGCAAAATAAATCAATCGTCTGCAAAACAAAGATTAATAATACGTTGTTTACCACATTTGTGATGAAAACGAAACGCACTATCAGCCCCTACATTCTTCTGAAAAATCAACGTAAGGATCTCCATAACCATAGTGAATAAATAAGGAGAGATCGGGTCACCTTGACGAAGACCACGTTTACCCTAAAATAACTATGGATACCACCATTAATACCTATGGAAAACGAAGCAGTAGCGACACATGTCATAATCCAATGCACCATCTGAGAATGAAAACCAAAACCAATCAGCACTTTCTCAAGAAACTGCCAATTAACGGTATCATAAGCCTTTTGAATATCGACCTTAAACGCACACCTAGCCGGACCCACATTCCTGTGATAATTATGCATCAATTCTTGGGTAAGCAGAATGTTGTCAGAAATCCGACGCCCAGGGATAAAAGCCGACTGGTTAACACTGGTGATATCCCCCAACCCAACCTTGATACGATCAGCCAAAATCTTAGTGATACATTTGTAGATAATATTACAGCACGAAATAGGCCTATAATCCATAATAGACGAAGGGGTCGCCACCTTTGGAATTAGGGCAGGAAAGGTATGATTTAATTCCTGGAGAGGATTACCCGTGATGAAAAAATCCCGAACAGCATTCGTGAAATCCTGACCAACAACCAACCACGCTTTTTTGAAAAAAGCAGCCGAATAACCATCAGGCCCGGGAGCCTTATCATCATCCATGGAGAAAAGGGCATCATGAACCTCTTGACTAGAAACATCTCTAATCATATAAGCCGCAGCAGCCTCATCCACTTTATTCTCAAACAAGTCATCCAACAGGAACAGCCACCCCCTCATGCATATTACCATGGGCATCTTTAATAGCATTAATCAGGTTACAATGTTGCCGACACTTTAGAGAATTATGAAAATACGCTGAATTTCGAATCCCCCGTTGCCAGCCAATGAATTTTAGATTTTTGCTTCAAAAATCTTTCCTCATCCAAGAGAGCGGTATTGTACCTATTAAGACACTCAGCCTCCCAAACCCGGAGGGTCTGATCCGAAGGGTTCACATCGAGAGCCTTTTGGGCATCATCCAATTGAGTCCTGAGGATACCCACTAATTTATGAACATCCCCTTGCATGGTTAACATTTTACGTAGCGGTTTTTTCAGATTTTTAAGCTTCTTAACTAACACAAATTGATGAACACCATAATAACCGACAACCCATTTCTCCTTAACAATTTCCACAAACTCAGGCTTGTAGGCCAGAAAGTTGGCGAATCTGAAAGGGGCATGCTTTCTCGAAACCTTTCCAGGAATGTTCAAAACACATGGAGCATGATCCGAACTCCTATATGGTTGGAAAACGACAAACGAGTTGGGGCATTCCTCCATAAAACACATATTACCCATAACCCTATCGAATTTCTTTAACAGCCCCATACCACCTTTTGGCTTTTGATTCCAGGTATAGTGTAACCCCATACTGTTAAGATCAAGAATTTCGAGATCATGCACGCAATCCTTAAACTCAACCATCCCAATGTCCATCCTGGAGGAGCCCACAGACCTGTCCTCCATGTGTAACGTGGTGCTAAAGTCCCCTAACACCACCCAAGCTTTGCCATGAACAAACATTTTATGAAGCAACAAATTCTGCCAAAGATGCATACTACAAAAAAACACTATAGAGGTTTGTTTAATAAAGACTTGTAAATGAAGAACCTGATCATTCATATTCAGCAACATCACGTCCATCAACTCCGTATCCCATCCAACAATAATCCTGGTTCCTTTAGTATAGTATGCCGAATTTGAAATCCAATCCCAGTTACGAAAGGCACCACTACACACCTGCATTAGTTTATCCATCTCCACGTGAGACTCTAGAATAGCACACAAACTAAGACCATTTTCCCTAAACATCTGACGAACCTCCTTTTGTTTTAGCGGGCGGTTCAGCCCCCTAATATTCCAAGAAGCAAGACTAATCATCGACACCAGTGACAGAAGGAGTGCTTGCCCCTTGAACATTTTGATTCATAAACATCCCCATTTCACCAACATTTTCAACCACATCATCCATTGCCGGCATATCATATGACTGTAAATGACCCGAGTCATACACTAGCTCCAAGTCAAGAGCACAGTACTTGTTGAACAACTTTGGTTGGCTACTACTAGATTCCCCCCCCCCCCACCATTTGCCAGTTGTGTACTCGATTGCCCTTTCTCCACGGGCTTACCCGACACCGGCCTATACACAAACGTAGGCTTAGAATTTGGCATCTTATAACCCCCTTGTTTGCTAGCTTTCTTACGATGAACAGCAACATAACCATCCTTATCCTCCACCTGAGGAGCCTTACCCTTCTGATTGTCACGCTTATGCCTCACACACTCCTTAGAATAATGTCCAAACACAGCACAATGTTCACACCTCGGAGGCTTCCACTCATATTCCACATCAACCTCCACTTTGATATAATTAGTACCATTTTCATCCGGAACTGCCACCGTTATTTTATCCCTGAACTCATCCCTAGCAGACAATTCAATGAAAGCTCGTGCATAACTACTTCTCCCCCAGACATCTCTACACATCGAAGCAGTGTAAGAATCCAGATGTTTAGGATTTCCAATCTTTGACGCCAACATACTAAGGCCATCCTCAGTATACGCTGCAAGAGGTATATTATGTAATTTTACCCAAAGAGAAACCAACTCAATATCCTCTTTCGTTAGGTTAGCATTCGGTGTCCAAATATTAAGAAATAATGGTTTGTTACGAATCATCCACGGGCCTCCCTCAAGAGCTCCCATCATACCTTTTCTATCATAAAATTGAAAAAAGAAGAACCCGTTCCCATTCATCATACTTTTCTGGATGCCATATTTTTTCCAACTCTGACTAGTGAAATATTCTACCACTGGGAAAGCCAGACGCTCACCAAGAAAATATCCATAAAGGGTATAACCCATATTATCGGCTACCTTCCTAACGTCCTCAACCGGGATGACCACATCAACACCATGTTCATTTTGCTCAAAGTTCATCTTTCGGAAATTCAGTTTACCTTTAACAGGTTTGTCAAGATTAGATTTCAGCGTACTAGCATAGGATATAGCCGGCTTCGGCATGGTAATAGGAGGGTTACCCAAATCATTGGTTCTAGTCCCCATTTTTTTAGATAGTCATTGACATCCATAGGGCTGACACCCACATTCAACTTTACCGACGAATCTAATCCGACAGCAGGATTAGCGCTAACATTTGCAGGAGAAGAAGCTTTGTCGACGTCAGCAGGGCTGACGTCATTCCACAGAACCTCAGATTGGGTAGCCTTTTCCGGTGCACCGGTAACTTTTGCCGACGGTGTCGACGATGCATGGCTTCTCCGAGTGGGAGGTAGTTTGCCTCCATCAATGTTTTTCAATTTCGACACCAAACCAGATGTTGTTAAGGGAGGTTTAGGGTTCATACTAATCCGAAAAGACGAAACCCAGTCGACGTCACCTTGTCAGAAACTTAATCAATAAGATTACAGGAATGCAGTTCGATCCGGCAGTCAAGGAAGGGAACAGTAAACACTGCTGTAGCCTTGAATAACTAGAGAAAAAAGACCCGTAATCTAATGATCTTGAGACCAACAAGAACGGAAAAAAATAAAACCCTAATCAGATCAAGAACCCCGATTAAGGAGAGAACAGACAGAAACGAACACCGTATTCGATGCAATATGGCCGCTAACAATACTCGTACCCTTCCAATCTCTCAACTAACTCAATCACAGGGTATTACACAATGATCGCACAAACCAGGGATTGAAAAACTAAAACCCTAATTTACCGAAAATCGCTAATACACTCGTACTAAGTTAATGATTAAAGAAAGCAGTGACAGGATTGGTAGGGGTTAATCGTAATCAAAAAACAGTGGAACAAGAAGTGATGAAACGTATCGAACCAGAAAGAAAACGAATTTTGGAAGAAGAAACTCGCCAAAATCGCCCTAGAGAACCGTAGCCCCGTCATTTGGCCTACATATGACCATGCCACAAATAGAAATGTTACAAAACAAACCTGGTAATGTGACACGTAACTCCACTATAAGTTTATTAGGTGAATCCAAGTTAAAAGAGCATGTAATTTGGTGATGTTGTCAGAGTTCATAAATATTAGAGTTAGTTATAAAAAAAATCAGTACGGTTAGGTTTCAGTTCACGTGTTATGTTTACAAATGTGGGCATCTTGAAGTCAATAGGATTTTGGTTCTGTTAGATTAATATGGTTATTAAAAAATGGAAGCCACTAAAGTGTAATGCTTGCGTGACTTCTTTGTTTGTATCGATTGTATATTCCCACTTCATACACGGTCTTATGAGGTAGTTTACTAATGTTGTCGGGATGTACCCGTGTCTTCTGTCGCGTGTATTAACTCTGCTTCGGTTATGTATATCATATTTAAATAAAAGATTACATGTATATTACATCTTTATTCATTTGGGGTATGAGACTACATGTGTCAATTATTGATCTAAGTCTTACATATTTTCAATTATCGATGGCACACAAAATTAGCCTAGCTGCCCACATAATTCCTTTGATATTGTTTCAGGTATTATTAGCAATTAGCAATGGGAGGTTATTTTAAGGTTTGCTACTCTTCCTCTTACGGCGTTTTGATAGCCCAACTTGAAGGAGCCGGTGTGTGTTTTAGGCAAATTAATGGGTTTAAAGACCCGACATTGATTAAGCCTTCTCAATTTCCCTCATTGCATTTTGTATCGTCCTGTTATCACTCATGTGGTTAATGGCCGGCCGTTTCTTCAGCCCAGAGGTCTCCCTGGTATTAAAGGGTCTCGAATACACCTAAGGCTACATGGTACTTTTATTCATCCGTATAGCAAGGAAGCTAAAGGATTATTGGAATGTCGAAGCGACCTATTGGAGAGGTGTTACAGGGCCTTCAAGCATCAGGTTCCTGTTTTGAGGACTTGGATTTAGAATACTCGGGCCCTCTGTTTGTCATGGTGTCTAGAGGATGGGATTGCAACAGCGTTACTGGACGATATACGAGTACAGATTACATCTTATCTGACAACGATGTTAGTGACTTCTTCCATTTTTAGTTTTACTGGCTCATATTTACTTTTGTAACATCCCACATTGGTGGGGAGGGGAACTAAGCATGCCTTTATAAGGGTGTGGATACCTCCCCTACCAAGACGCATTTTAAATCCGTGAGGGGCGGATGCCTGAGGGCATGCCGGCTGCCAAAGCGGACAATATCTTGGTGCGACGGGTCTGGGCTGTTACAGATGGTATCAGAGCCAGTCGTCGGCCAGTGTGCCAGCGAGGACGCTGGTCCCCTAAGGGGGGGAGGATTGTAACATCCCACATTGGTGGGGAGGGGAACTAAGCATGCCTTTATAAGGGTGTGGATACCTCCCCTACCAAGACGCGTTTTAAATCCGTGAGGGGTGGATGCCTGAGGGCATGCCGGCTGCCAAAGCGGACAATATCTTGGTGCGACGGGTCTGGGCTGTTACAAAATCACATACATGCACCATTTGGATATTAGAGATTCATGTAAAAAACGGGAGTAAAAAGCCAATTCTAAACACGACACATTACAATCAGGTACATAAACTGAGACACTTGTTGAAACTTATGCATACGTTATAAACCCAAAAACATTAATAAACAGAAGTTAAATTAAGACCGCTTGTTCAAACTTAATCAGTTACCGTGTTATCAATTGAACTTGATTAATTAAGACCGCTTGAGTCCACACTGCAACCCACAACCCGTATGATAACCAATTTGTTCCCCTCAAATCACAGCAAACTAATTTAGATTAATCACTGGATAGAGTTTCTACCTGAAACTTCTTGGAGTAATGAACACATAATTTGCAATAATATCTTGCAAATGCATTAATCTGAATTCTAAGTTCTGAAATTTCAACTCTATGCAACTTGTTGAAAATGTTGAAAATGACAGAGGATCCTATTTATGATCTATTGGTTCAATTATTGTTGGAAATCTTCTTAAAGTAGTGAACACATTATTTGCAATAATAATTGCCAATGTTTTAATCTGAATTCTAAGTTGTGACTTGGAATAATATATTACCATGTCAACCAACAAGTCACAGCAAAATAATTGCATGAGTTATTGAAAAAGAGCAGAACCCAAAGAAGCTAAACTATTATTCCATACTCAAATTTTAGCCTCTTATCTTTCACCTACTTTATTACTCGTTAACGCGTTATTCGTAACAATACTAGTACTGTTACTACTTCAATCATGTGATAGTTACAATTTGTATACGTAATCAACTAATAATTCTTGATTTATCTATTGAGATGAACATATAAGTACCTTTAATGCTAACTCCAGTTTCTTGAAGAAGTCTCCACCAACATTCCTTGATTACAAAGATAGTAAAGTCGACATTAATTCACTAACCAAGAAATTTAACCACTTAAGTAGGATAGAGTAGCCTAGATTAAAAATCAGAATTTTAACCTTGAGCACTCAAAAACACTTTGGTCATATAGCTTGGCCAAAACAAAAATCATGAGCAAGTTTTTCACATACAGAGAACTGTAAAGCAGAGACACATGAACAACAACCATGAATAAAACTCATGTTTTGAAATATTTCAACAAATTAAATAGGATAAAACAGCCATGAACAAAACTCAGATTTTCAAGTGCACGAATAGTGCACGAAAAGTAGTTGATTCACTTTGAACTCAGTAACTTGAATTTGTTGGGAAAGATCTCCAAAGAGCCATGCTTCTTTGTACATTTTAAGCACGAAACTGACATAAGAAGTTGACTTTCGATCAGGGTAAATCCAGTCATCTTATTCGGGTATAGTTATTAATTCAGCAAATGATGGACCACGTCTTCAACTACCACTAAAATATCAGGAAGCTCAAGCCCCTGTAAAAAAAAAGGTCTAATCAACATCAAGATTGAACCTATTTATTTATGAACAGATGAATCAGGTCATGTTTATCTCTACTTAAAATTTTACATAACAATATCAAGATGTTGCAAAAAGAAAATGAATAGATTTCTTAGGGTGGGGGTATGGTCATCGGCTAGCTAGTATCGGTTTATAGGCTTCAATCGATTTCTACTGTTTGTATACCACTTCATTTGGCCATAAGACCATTTTGAAGCCTTAAAAGGAGCAACCTTCTTCTCGTCAATAAGGCCATAAGACCATTTTGAAGCCTTAAGTACTCCCTTAGTAAACTTCACGGTAGCAGCAACCTTCGTCAGTTTATGCCCGATTGCATAACCTTTACATTGCAAGAGCATAAATAACCTGTAAATGATGCACAACACAAAAGTAATGGTAAACTTTTAGGAAGTCAAATATCCAAGTCCCCATTGTATAAATATTCAAAAACTAACATACAAATTGATATCAAGTGTTACCTAGATACTCGAACAAAAAATGGAGGTAGCAAGCAGGCTCATCCTCTTGTTTGTTAAGAAAGTTTAGCTAGCAAGCAACAAACAAGATTTTTCATAGAATCCAAAACACAATTAAAATATCACTTAACATAGTGTTGAAGACACTTTCCTTTATGAATGTGATTTATGCCATTTCTTCTCTCATTTCTGTTTTTTTTAATGCACATGGAAACTCGGTAGCTGCCATGGGTTCATTTAAAGGGTTGAAACAAGTAAGAAGGATAGTAGAAGAATGTATGTTGAATAAAATTCACCCTTGTATAATATTAGAGTGAGTATACTCGATTTTTATTTGCTCAAAGAACACTTATTATTTATTAACACTAACTTAATGTGGCCATTCTGCACTTACTGTTTATTTCTTTGATAGGTGCTCATGATAAGGAAAGATCCTGCTAGTAATCCAGATTTCATGATATTTACTTTAACTTTAACTTTAAATCATGATAGAACCTTTTGGGAGAACATTCAAAAGAAGATCAGTGATGTTTACCAATATCATGGAATGCAGATCAGTAATGTAATAGAACCTTTTGGGATAACATTCAAAAGAAGAATCAACCGGAAAGAAATAGTCAATTTATATTGTACACTACAGGGGTACATATTCAGAACCTTTTTACCTAACCAAGATACGAACTGAAATTACCAATTTTCACATGATTTTTTGAAGTAGCAACTTAATTTGTCACCTTGTTTCATTCTTTATCTATTTTTGTTATCAAAATTAATTATAACCATTCCTTTTAATTTAACCACCAGATGAGATACTATTTCAGGAGTTGCATCCATCTTCTTTTCCTATCTTTCTTTACTTCGTTACTTCATCCTCTTTTCCTACAAATGTTGCCTTTACATCGACCCATCAACATTCATATAACATGGATGGACTAATTATTCTTAATGAACTTTAGGACACAAAATATATCACAAAACACCATAGCACCATGGATGTATATCACAAACAACAAATTGCATATATATGTGATGAAAAACGATGAGACCACTCATCAACAACTGTCTGAACTACAATTCTTGCAGCAATCCAAATGGTCGCAACATCAATTATATATATTAAAACCAAAATCAGCTATCCAAAATAAGAAACCTAATATATGAAATCAGCAATATCTTATCAAAATCGATCTGAAAATTATATCAATCAACATAATAGAAGTTTCTCTTTCACTCTTGTTTTAGAAGCATCAATATTACGTAACTGACGACCGACAAATCTAATTAACCATTATATATGACCATATATTAGTGTCAGCAACCCAATCTAAACTATAGCACTTAACATTCTACAGAACCTTTGCACAAATATAGTGTATATTGATGAAATCAAATTGACTCGGGGAGAAGACGTTAAAATCCTACAATAAACACTGAACATTTACAAACCACTAAGCTACAGTATCCCACAACCTTGGTATTTTTCTTAAATTAATGATGATAGGGCAACAAATTTGAAGGACTACAGGGCCAACAGTTATTCTTACCGCCGACTGGAGTTTTGAATCAAAAGAATGCCATTTTGACTTGATTTTTGGGTAAAGGGTTACCCCGGTGATTCTATATATTCACAACAAAACAAGAACAAGTAGTGAGGAAAGTCCACACTAGTTCAATCATGGAACATGCTCCATGAAAGTAAACAAAAAAAAAAACAACCAGGCCTAAACCGGCCCAAACCAAAGAAAACAAACAAGGGAACGGAACAAAAAATAAATTTTATATTACATTGTCATTCGCCCCCGTTTCCATGATGCCCCACTCCAGAAGTGTGTCATGGGCTTTGCTCCTTCCTGAGAATTTTAGGCCCATCAGTTTGTGTCTCGTATCTTCAATAATACATCTCGCAATCACTTCCGGTGGTCGAGTCTGATTATACATATACCTAGTATTTCTCTCGTGCCAAATATGATAACACGCAGCAGCTAGGATAATCTTCCTCACTATCACACGAATAGACCTCGAGCTGGTCTGTTTCAGCATCTCCACACAAATAACAATACCCCAGACTTGCGTAGAAAACTTGCATTCAAAGAAAAGGTGTTGATGCGAGTCGATGTTAGAAAAGCATAGCAAACAGCACATCATATTCATGTTACCTTTCACAATATTCCAATTTCGAATCCTATCTTGTGTTACTAACTTCCTCCTGAAAACAAGCCATAAGTTAAAAGCATGTTTGGGGATAGCTTGAGTGAACCATACTATCTTATTCCATGTAACCACAGGCTGTTTTAAACGAATAGAGTTCCAAGCTGTAGTAGTTTTGTAATCACTTAAGACCGTACCATCTTTCCACTGGGTAACATCTTTTTTACCTTCAATAAGGTTAGGAGGATTCAAATTCTGCAATTCTGGAGCTAAAATCAGCCAACTCGTCGGCCAATTCCACCCACCAGCAGCATCAACAATATCCACCACCTTTGAGCCCATATGAAAACCTGCATTATATATAGCACGAGGAGTAATAATGGAACCAATAGGTCCAACGTCGGACCACGTGTCAAACCATGCAGAAGTCTCCTTGCCATCACCCACACACGTCCAAATGAACCTACGAAAGGTATGTCGAAGCTGAATAAGCTTCCTCCAGCTCCAACATGGATGAGCACCCTCCTTGCAATTCCATATAGTTCTACCCTTTAAGTGATAAGAATGAATCCACTTAACCCATAAAGAATCTTTCCGAGTGATAATACGCCACAACAAAGAAGCCATGAGGGCTTTGTTCATATCACCCAGCCTCCTAATACCCAACCCACCTTCAGATTTAGGAAGGCAAATCGAGTTCCAAGAGGCTTTAGCTTTACCCGCTTTAAGCTTACCTTGACACCATAGAAACCCACGCATTTTGGCCTCCAAATCTTTAATAACCCGAGCAGGAAGAATGAAGACCGAAGCCCAAAAAACATGCAACGAAGCAAGAACAGCCACAACAAGTTGAAGTCTACCAGCAAAAGACAACAACTTGTTTTTCCAATTCGAAATTCTTTTATCCACCATTTCCACCAGGACGCTGCAATTATTATAATTAAGTCTTTTAGTAATCAAGGGGACACCCAAATAGCGAACTGGGAGATGGCCTTCAGAAAAGTGAATACGGCTAAGAATGGTGTTTTTAGTGACATCATCCACATTACAAAAATACACGGTACTTTTCTGAAGGTTTGGCATCAGGCCTGAAATTTGAGAGAATTCATCCAGGGCCTTCATGAGACAAGCAACCGAGCTGCCATTTTGACTTGATTACGTTCATGAAGATGAAGAAACCCTAGAATGGTTTTTATTCAAAAGCTGTAGAGATGAAGAAACAAATTTAGATAAACTGATTTTGAAAAAAATCACTCATTTATGAAGCCCATTAAGCAACAAAAACATAGACAACACAAATCAACTGTTCCAAATTTAAGAAAATAAATTGGGAATGAGGAAGAAAAATTACTTGAAAACGCATTAATCGTTTCCGGGCTTCGATGGTTGTTTCCTTCTTCCTTGTAAAAACCCTAAGGAAAAGAGGCTTGCAATTTGAGATGGAGATAAGAACATATAACAACGAATTAAAACGTGTACCTCAAATCGGTTTGCACATGGAGATGGTAAAACGAATTAGAGAGGGGCTGTGAATTTATAGAGGGCTGCAATTTGATTTAAGCATGTGACATCCGAGAATTTCAAGGTTAACTTCCGTTAGACAATCTCCGTTAGCTACAAGTATTAACTAGGTAACTAATGCTTAACTAGGCCGAATACGTCCACGACCTTTGGTTGATCACTGAACCCGTCCATATGTGTTATGTGTTTATTTATTTATTGAATTATGTGCAACGTGATTTAAACACATGATTATTATCAAAAAGCATGACTATTTGTTTAATTGCTTAATTATGTATTCATGTATTTATTATTATTAGCATGACATATTATATAATTGTGTATTTATGTGATTAATCGAGTAATTAGAATGTATGCATTTATTTTAATCATGGGCTAATGATGAACTAATCATTGGGGCTCAAATCCCAATGATAAGCCCAATGGAGGCTTTAGTATTTAAGGGAAATAAAACCCTAATCTCCATTTGATCCTTACATCACATAAAACACACACACACTCTCCCATTCTCTCTCTCTCGTTGGACCATTGCTGATCAGCCAAAACCAGTTGTGAATCACCGTGATCTCAGCCTTGAAGATCGTCCATCGAGCCCGGAAATCAAACCGTGAGTCCCCAAAACTATTTTCCTTGCATTTCTATGTGTTTTCTTAAAAAGCATGACCAAATCTTCATGGAATCGTTTGATCTTCTAATATGATGCTTGGGAATGCTAGATCTAACATAAAGACTGAAACTTTACGTGTAAAATCATGCCATAATGAAGATCCATGCTAGTTAGGTCATTTTATGCTTAAAAGTGTTCTTGGAGATTTGATGGTGAAAATCCATGTTTAAGGTGTTAAATTTGCTTGTTTAATGTTGGTAAATGTTTGTGCATGCTAGATACTGAATTATATGAAGTATGAAAGCCATCAGAATGATTTTTTGTCAAATTTATGAGTTTTCTGCGACCAGCGAAACTGACAAATTCGTTAGGCGAAACTGTAGTTTCGCAAACTGTTTGAATCTTCATCCAGCGACACTATACAGCGAAACTATAGTGTCGCCTGTGAACCAAGTGTATTGCTCGAACGAAACTACCGAGCGAAACAACCATAGACTCCTGAACGAAAGTTCAAATCAGTTTCGATGCGAAACTAGATAGCGAAACTGTGCCACCAGTTTCGAGAGAAACTATCTAGCGAAATTGTGCCTTATATGAACGAAAGTTCAAACCAGTTTCGAGCGAATCTATGCTAGCGAAACTGTGTCATCAGTTTCGAGCGAAACTAGCTAGCGAAACTGTGTAGCGAAACTGTGCCAGACCTAAACCCAAACTTGTGCAACTTATTTGAATGTTATGCCATGACTTACATGATTATGCAATAATGAAACATGCTTTGATTTCTGAGTAATGTGAACTCTCGTTTATGATCAACCATCGGTGTCGTGTGTCGGTATGTCGAGTCGTAGTTCCAACGTGCTATGTTATGGGCCATAGTGACGTAGTCAAAGTTTAGACACAACCTAACACCTAAGACCTTAATGTGATTATTAGGTCTTCGTTAGCAATCATAATTGGATTAATTGAAGTGTAAGCTGAGCAACCTAAGGTGAGTTTCACTAACCCTTTAATTGTGAGCCCGTTTGGGTCACAACGAATTTACTTAACAGAAAACAATGCTGACACTTTGCGATATTGCCAAATGGAATATCTGTTATGGAAGTTGGAGTGTTTTATGGGAAACGCTTGCAACTGTCCATCCTTAGGGTTTCAAATGAAATCCGCAACCAACTATTTAATACTTAAACTCATTTGGGATTTCAAATGAAATCCGGAACAACCATTTTGACACTTAAACTCTTTTCAGGATTTCAAATGAAATCCAGAAACAAACGGTTTTAATATGACTAGTGTAGGTTAAAGTCTAAACCAAATGATATCACATGATTTCTAAGGATGCCTTGAAACTTAAAGGTCCTCAACAATTTAGTACCATTAATTTGCGAAGCGAGGGGATGTTGGGTAGATCTACTGAGGGTTTGACAAACCCTGCTCCGCGGTACACAAATGTGTAGCCAACCGGTTGGAGGCCGAACGGAGTACAATATCAGCCTATTTTAGTTGTGGGTCCCATGAGGAACACAACTGGAGGCACAAACCATCGGCAAATGCCGAACTCTGTTACGTCAGCTTTGGTACGAACTTCCTTAGTGCATGGAAACCGGATTAGCTACCCGCGATATCGGTTGACCGCTTTAATCTTTACTTAACTAGTGCATATTCGATAATTCAACACTTGGCAAATGTTTTGCAAAACTATTACCTATTTATATGTTGATACATACGCTTATGAGACCGGGCCGCTGCATGACATGCCCACTGTGAACTCACCAACCGTTAGGTTGACATTTGTGTGGTTTTCACTTTTGCAGATCGCTGAGGAGTATCCACCGGAGGTTGGCATGGCACCCGAAGTTACTTATTTCTTTTGAACTTAAATTTGGGAATTGAATAACAAATTATGTTTTGTAATTTAAGCACGTGGCTAGTGCTAAGACACTCATGTTTCTTTTCCGCTGCAAACTCTTAAACTGTGTTATGATGAATGTTTGGACTTTACTCTGATTCGTTTAGTATTTGCAACTAATGGTTGTGGTCCTGGTTTGCTCGCACCCCTTAACGGTATAAACTCCGTTAGTGGTTAATTTGGGGGTGTGACAGATTGGTATCAGAGCCATAAGTTGCAGAGAACTAGAATCATTTTTGAAAAACGATTTGGAAACTGCAACTTGAAACCTTAGTTACAAACGAACAAACAAATTCCCAAAACAAAATTTTTACGTGCCAACCTCGGATACTCGCTCTGTTGTGTAAGTAAATACTTCATATGTATATATATATATATATAAATATATATATAGACCGTGTCTAGGTAGTCTAACGGAAAACCTTAGGGAAAATTTTTACACACGAATACGAAATGCGAACGCTAATACGCACACTATTCCGGGGGAAAGCGACAACGAAACGATGCTACACGCTACGTCCTGATTTCTACTACGATGACTACGCTGACGGTGACTTTTATGGGAAAGCCGACTTTCGACGATAGTACTTACGACTTACGACGTTCTCCGACGACACTTCGATTTTGCACGAAAATTTTTCTGGGCTAATAGTGGGATAACGGGAAATTGTTAATATACATATTATGGGATATGTATAGAGTATAACTGTGACTGAACGCTGGCTACTTTAACTGTCCAGAAAATGCCTGGAAGAGGACACGGAAGGAACAACATTAACCTGACACTTGCACAACTGCAAGCTATGATAAACGAACACGTGCAAGCCGCAGTGGCAGCCGCCCAAGCTGCATTCGCCGCGCAGGGTAATTATTATGCCGGTTAAGGCACAAAGCGATTATATTTTGACTTGTTTAAACTTAAAACCCGAACTATTTATGCATCAGGAAACCTCCATCACTGCACGTTTAAGTCCTTCATGGACTGCAAGCCGATGACGTTTTCCGGCGAGGAAGGAGCGGTAGGACTCCTCAGGTGGATCGAGAAGTCTGAGAAGGTCTTCTCTATGTGCAACTGCCCTGCTGAGAACAAAGTGAAATATGCGACTGGCACCTTCGAGGGAGCTGCTCTCTCCTGGTGGAATGCTGAAATTCAGATGATTGGGTTAGATGCGGCTAATGACATGGAATGGGAAGCGTTTAAAGAACTGATTATGGAGGAGTATTGTCCTCGAGATCAAGTCAAGAAACTGGAAGGAGAGTTTTTGAACTCCAAGATGTCTGGGTCGAAAATTGAGGAATACACTGCGCGTTACCACGAGTACGCGGTACTATGCCCAACAATGGTTGATGCTGAATTTAAACGCATTGAGCGTTATCTGGAGGGTCTCGCACCCCAAATCAAGAGCTTGGTGACAGCTAGCAACCCAACAACCGTGCAGCAAGCCATCCGTTTGGCTCATAAGTTAACCGATCAGGAAATCGAGAGGGGTACTCTACCCGCAAAGACCACTGTGAAGACTGCCTTAAGTGGCAAGCGTAAGGCTGAAGAAGAAGCTCCAGCAACATCAGTGAACAATCAAACTGTTGGAAATCAATCTGGGAGATCCTCTAACTCTCAATATCAGAACAAGCGACCTGACAACACAAGGTCCAATTTCAGCAACAGTGGAAGTAACAATCGCCAAGGCGGGAATGGAAACTACAAGGGTAAAGCTCCGTTTTGTAACAAGTGCGGAAAACGCCACAATGGTATGTGTAGCAAAGGTCTGGAGTGTGGAAGATTTGGGAAACCGGGGCATGAGGCCAACAACTGCTGGACCAACTTGCAAAGGTTAAACAACAACGGTCAGAACCAAGGAGGAAATAACAACAACAGGGGAAATGGAAACAACCGCAACGGGCAAGGAAACAATCAGAACAACAACAATGGTGGAGCCCGTGGCTGTTTTGAATGTGGTGCGCAAGGCCACATGAGGAAAGATTGCCCGCAACTGCGCAGACAAGGGAATGGTAACAATGGCAACGGTGGAAACCCGGGCAACGGAAATGGTAACGGTGGGAATGGTAACGGTGGGAATGGTAATGGTGGAAACGGTAATGGTGGGAATGGTAGAGGTCGTGCCTTCGTTATGGGTCAAGGAGAAGCTCGCAACGACGTCAACGTGATTAACGGTAAATTCATGCTAAATGGTTATTTTGCTACTGTATTGTTTGATTCTGGTGCTGAAAGAAGTTTTATTTCCACTAAGTTTGCTAGGCTAATTAATGCTAAACCGATTGCCTTAGATGCTAAGTATGTGGTAGAGTTAGCGAATGGTAAACTTCATGATACAACTCAGATAGTTAAGGACTGTAAGTTAGAACTAGTTGGCCATACATTAGGAATCGATCTTATGCCTTTCCCGATTGGTAGTTTTGATGTCATAGTAGGAATGGATTGGTTATCTGAAAACCGAGCTGAAATTTTATGTCAAGAAAAAGTGATTCGTATCCCACTCAAAGAAGGTGAAG
The DNA here is from genome assembly GCA_039602395.1 of Deinandra increscens subsp. villosa. Lineage (NCBI taxonomy): Eukaryota > Viridiplantae > Streptophyta > Magnoliopsida > Asterales > Asteraceae > Deinandra > Deinandra increscens. The sequence continues at coordinate 65,698,271 of JBCNJP010000003.1, forward strand.
TGTTAACAGTTAAAGGTGAAAAAGGTGGAACGGTCACCGGTATTATTTCGTTTCTCAAAGCTCAAAAGTGCCTCCGTAAAGGACACTTCGCGATCCTTGCAAACGTCACCGACACGACACTTCCCGAGCGTAAAATCAACGACTACCCAATAGTCCGCGACTTCCAAGATGTATTTCCTGATGATTTGCCTGGTTTGCCTCTATTTCGACAAGTCGAGTTTGGAATCGACTTAGCTCCCGGAGCGGCTCCGATTGCACGCGCACCGTACCGTTTGGCGGTGAGCGAACTCAACGAACTCTCCGCACAACTTCAAGAGTTACTCGACAAAGGATTTATTCGTCCAAGTTCGTCTCCATAGGGAGCACCGGTATTGTTTGTTAACAAGAAAGATGGAACGTTCCGAATGTGTATCGACTACCGAGAGCTTAACAAGGTTACGATCAAGAATCGGTATCCACTTCCTCGAATCGACGATCTTTTTGACCAACTGCAAGGTTCGAGCTACTATTCAAAGAATGATCTACGGTCTGGATATCACCAACTTCGTGTTCGTGATGAGGATATCCCCAAGACTGCTTTCAGAACTCGGTATGGTCATTACGAGTTTTTAGTTATGCCGTTTGGGCTAACTAATGCGCCTGCAGTGTTTATGGATCTGATGAATCGGGTGTGCAAGCCGTACCTCGATCAGTTTGTGATAGTTTTCATTGACGATATTCTAATCTACTCCAAGACAAAGGAAGAACACGAGAATCACCTACGACTTATCTTGGAATTACTCCGCAAGGAACAGCTTTACGCCAAGTTTTCAAAGTGCGACTTTTGGATTCGCGAAGTCCAGTTTCTTGGGCACATTGTTAATCAGTGGATGGATATTCATGTCGACCCAGCTAAAGTGGATAGCTATCAAGATATTTTGGTCTACTCCGAGTAGATTGCCAGACCGAAATCCGACAGTTTTTGGGACTTGCCGGGTTATTTTTACCTGAAGATTGCATGTTCAAGGGTTTCTCGCAATTGGCTCAACCCTTAACAGCTTTAACGCTACAAAGGAGTGCAATATAGATGGGGTGAAAAAGAAGAACACGCGTTTCAAACTCTTAAGGACATGTTATGTTCAGCTCCGATTCTCTCGTTACCCGAAGGGGTTGACGACTTCGTGGTTTACTGCGATGCATCCATTCAAGGACTCGGTTGCGTGTTGATGCAACGAGACAAAGTGATTGCCTACGGGTCCAGGCAACTGAAGGTTACTGAGAAGAATTATACAACACATGATTTGGAATTAGGATCCGTTGTATTTGCACTCAAGATTTGGAGACATTACCTCTACGGAACAAAGTGCACGATATTTACCGACCACAAAAGCTTACAACACATCTTTGAACAAAAGGACCTCAACATGCGACAATGAAGGTGGGTCGAGCTACTAAATGATTATGACTTAGCGATTAAGTATCACCCGGGAAAAGCCAATGTTGTGGCTGATGCCTTAAGCCGAAAAGAGTACGAAAAGCCTCGACGAGTACGAGCGCTGCAACTTACCATTCACACGGGACTGCCGGATCGAATCCGCGATGCCCAACAAGAAGCTTTAAAGGAAGAAAACTTCGCAGCTGAAGCACTGCGAGGGGTGGATGGAAATTCTGAAATCAAGTCCGACGGACTCAGATATTACAATGACAGAATTTGGGTTCCTTTACTTGGGAATCTCCGTGAGCTCGTGATGGACGAGACTCACAAATCAAGGTATTCGGTGCACCATGGATCGGACAAAATGTACCAAGATTTGAAGAACTTGTATTGGTGGCCGAATATGAAAGCCGACATTGCGCGATATGTGGCTAAGTGTTTAACATGCTTAAGAGTTAAGATCGAGTACCAAAAGCCTTCTGGATTATTGCAACAACCAAAGATCCCGGAATGGAAATGGGAGGATATCTCCATGGATTTCGTAACGGGACTACCTCATCGATCGAACCGACCGGATGCGATTTGGGTTATCATTGATCGACTAACCAAATCTGCACACTTTATTCCAATGAGGGAAAGTGACAATATGGATAAGTTAACGAAGCTGTATATTGACCGAATTGTGGCACTTCATGGAGTGCCTAAGACCATTATCTCCGACCGAGATCCTCGATTTACTTCCCGACTGTGGCAATCTATGCAAGACGGACTGGGAACCAGACTGGATATGAGTACAGCTTATCACCCGCAGACCAATGGTCAGACGGAACGAACTATTCAGACTTTGGAAGACATGCTCCGAGCTTGCGTTCTCGACTTCGGCAAAGACTGGGAGGCTCACCTTCCGTTGGTGGAGTTCTCCTACAACAACAGTTATCATACGAGCATCGGTGCGGCACCTTTTGAAGCTCTTTATGGCAGAAAATGTAGATCGCCCGTGTGTTGGGCTAAAACGGGTGAGAAAGGACTCACCGGACCGGAAATCATCCATGATACAACGGAACGAATTATTCAAATCAGAAAGCGGATAGCCACAGAACGCGACAGGCAAAAGAGTTATGCCGACAAACGCCGTAAACCTTTGAAGTTCGAGGTAGGCGACAAGGTACTATTGAAGGTATCTCCCTGGAAAGGAGTGATACGCTTCGGAAAGCGTGGAAAGCTGAATCCTCGCTATATCGGTCCATTTGAAATCATTAGGGAAGTAGGCCCGGTGGCCTACCGATTACAACTCCCTGCAGAACTCGATGGAGTTCACAACGTGTTTCACGTCTCGAATCTGAAGAAATGTCTGACTGAAGAGACTGAAATAATTCCTTTGGAGGAATTGGAAATTGACGAACATCTGAGATTTATTGAGCAACCAGTAGAAATCATGGGACGCGAGGAGAAAGCCCTCAAACGTAGCAAGATTCTGATCGTCAAGGTTCGATGGAACTCAAAGCGTGGACCTGAATACACATGGGAACGAGAGGATCAGATGAAGAAAAAGTATCCTCACTTGTTCGAGCAAACGTCCACGGAAACTCAAGGTATGATTTAATTTTGGGGACCAAAATTCCTTTAACAGGATGTGGCGACCCTAAAACTTTTGCTTTTTTTCCCCAGCAACGACAGCCGAGGCTGCGAACGCTACAACGCAAGAATAATTTTCGGGACGAAAATTCCATTTACAAGGGGATGATGTGACATCCGAGAATTCCAAGGTTAACTTCCGTTAGACAATCTCCGTTAGTTACAAGTATTAACTAGGTAACTAATGCTTAACTAGGCCGAATACGTCCACGACCTTTGGTTGATCACCGAACCCGTCCATATGTGTTATGTGTTTATTTTTTTATTGAATTATGTGCAACGTGATTTAAACGCATGATTATTATCAAAAAGCATGACTATTTGTTTAATTGCTTAATTATGTATTCACGTATTTATTATTATTAGCATGACATATTATTTAATTGTGTATTTATGTGATTAATCGAGTAATTAGAATGTATGCATTTATTTTAATTATGAGCTAATGATGGACTAATCATTGGGGCCCAAATCCCAATGATAAGCCCAATGGAGGCTTTAGTATTTAAGGGAAATAAAACCCTAATCTCCATTTAATCCTAATATCACATAAAACACACACACACACACTCCTGTTCTCTCTCTCTCTCTCGTTGGACCATTGTTGATCAGCCAAAACCAGCTGTGAATCACCGTGATCTCAGCCTTGAAGATCGTCCATCGAGCCCGGAAATCAAACCGTGAGTCCCCAAAACTATTTTCCTTGCATTTCTATGTGTTTTCTTAAAAAGCATGACCAAATCTTCATGGAATCGTTTGATCTTCTAATATGATGCTTGGGAATGCTAGATCTAAAATAAAGACTGAAACTTTACGTGTAAAATCATGCCATAATAAAGATCCATGCTAGTTAGGTCATTTTATGCTTAAAAGTGTTCTTAGAGATTTGATGGTGAAAATCCATGTTTAAGGTGTTAAATTTGCTTGTTTAATGTTGGTAAATGTTTGTGCATGCTAGATACTGAATTATATGAAGTATGAAAGCCATCAGAATGATTTTTTGTCAAATTTACGAGTTTTCTGCGACCAGCGAAACTGACAAATTCGTTAGGCGAAACTGTAGTTTCGCAAACTGTTTGAATCTTCATCCAGCGACACTATACAGCGAAACTAAAGTGTCGCCTGTGAACCAAGTGTATTGCTCGAACGAAACTACCGAGCGAAACAACCATAGACTCCTGAACGAAAGTTCAAATCAGTTTCGATGCGAAACTAGATAGGGAAACTGTGCCATCAGTTTCGAGGCGAAACTATCTAGCGAAATTGTGCCTTATATGAACGAAAGTTCAAACCAGTTTCGAGCGAATCTATGCTAGCAAAACTGTGTCATCAGTTTCGAGCGAAACTAGCTAGCGAAACTGTGTAGCGAAACTGTGCCAGACCTAAACCCAAACTTGTGCAACTTATTTGAATGTTATGCCATGACTTACATGATTATGCAATAATGAAACATGCTTTGATTTCTGAGTAATGTGAACTCTCGTTTATGATCAACCATCGATGTCGTGTGTCGGTATGTCGAGTCGTAGTTCCAACGTGCTATGTTATGGGCCATAGTGACGTAGTCAAAGTTTAGACACAACCTAACACCTAAGACCTTAATGTGATTATTAGGTCTTCGTTAGCAATCATAATTGGATTAATTGAAGTGTAAGCTGAGCAACCTAAGGTGAGTTTCACTAACCCTTTAATTGTGAGCCCGTTTGGGTCACAACGAATTTACTTAACAGAAAACAATGCTGACACTTTGAGATATTGCCAAATGGAATATCTATTATGGAAGTTGGAGTGTTTTATGGGAAACGCTTGCAACTGTCCATCCTTAGGGTTTCAAATGAAATCGCAACCAACTATTTAATACTTAAACTCATTTGGGATTTCAAATGAAATCCGGAACAACCATTTTGACACTTAAACTCTTTTCAGGATTTCAAATGAAATCCAGAAACAAACGGTTTTAATATGACTAGTGTAGGTTAAAGTCTAAACCAAATGATATCACATGATTTCTAAGGATGCCTTGAAACTTAAAGGTCCTCAACAATTTAGTACCATTAATTTGCGAAGCGAGGGGATGTTGGGTAGATCTACTGAGGGTTTGACAAACCCTGCTCCGCGGTACACAAATGTGTAGCCAACCGGTTGGAGGCCGAACGGAGTACAATATCAGCCTATCTTAGTTGTGGGTCCCATGAGGAACACAACTGGAGGCACAAACCATCGGCAAATGCCGAACTCTGTTACGTCAGCTTTGGTACGAACTTCCTTAGTGCATGGAAACCGGATTAGCTACCCGTGATATCGGTTGACCGCTTTAATCTTTACTTAACTAGTGCATATTCGATAATTCAACACTTGGCAAATGTTTTGCAAAACTATTACCTATTTATATGTTGATACATACGCTTATGAGACCGGGTCGCTGCATGACATGCCCACTGTGAACTTACCAACCGTTAGGTTGACACTTGTGTGGTTTTCACTTTTGCAGATCGCTGAGGAGTATCCACCGGAGGTTGGCATGGCACCCGAAGTTACTTTTTTCTTTTGAACTTAAATTTGGGAATTGAATAACAAATTATGTTTTGTAATTTAAGCACGTGGCTAGTGCTAAGACACTCATGTTTCTTTTCCGCTGCAAACTCTTAAACTGTGTTATGATGAATGTTTGGACTTTACTCTGATTCGTTTAGTATTTTTAACTAATGGTTGTGGTCCTGGTTTGCTCGCACCCCTTAACGGTATAAACTCCGTTAGTGGTTAATTTGGGGGTGTGACAAAGCACCTTCTGATTTGAATCCTTTGATTATTACAACCGCGACCCAATCGAGGGAGAAAGCGTGACTGATCACTACAATCGCTGCTGAAGACGCGAACGGAGGAGCAGTGAAACGTTTTCCAATCGCGGCCCAATGAAAGTGGAGAGAGGGCTAGAGATGATTTGGTAATCGAGGACGGCTGAAGATTATATCGAGGGGGAGAGATTGTATCGAGAGGGAGAGACGGCTTGTGATTTGAAAATGAAATGGTTGGTTTAAAGGTTAGCTTTAACACTTGTACACTTTGCATCAATGTTTGTACGGGTCTTAAGATTTCGGAAAATTCATGACCAAATTACCCTTTTGAGCAATATGTATTATATATAGTAATATATATATATATAGGGTTAGGTTCAAATGAGAACTTTTTGTTTTGAAAACTTTTGAGAACTAAATCTCAACCACAAATTTCAGGGGGGACCACTACAATTCATGGGAGGGGGGATACATGTAAGTAAACTTATGGCTCAAATTAGTTCTTTTTAGTTCTTATATCAAATTGGTTCTCAAATAATCCTCACCCTATATATATATATATATATATATATATATATATATATATATATAGGGTTAGGTTCAAATGAGAACTTTTTGTTTTGAGAACTTTTGAGAACTAAATCTCAACCACAAATTTCATGGGGGACCACTACAATTCATGGGAGGGGGGATACATGTAAATAAACTTGTGGCTCAAATTAGTTCTTTTTAGTTCTCAAATCAAATTGGTTCTCAAATGATCCTCTCCCTATATATATATATATATATATATATATATATATATATATATATATATAGGGTGAGGATCATTTGAGAACCAATTGAGTTTGAGAACTAAAAAGAACTAATCTTAACCACTAGTTAATATATATGGAAAACCCTCCCATGAATTATAGTGGTCCCCACCTGAAATTAGTGGTTGAGATTTAGTTCTCAAAAGGTCTCAAAATAAAAAGTTCTCATTTGAACCTAACCCTATATTTATATAATCCTCACCCTATATATATATATATATATATAGGGTTAGGTTCAAATGAGAACTTTTTATTCTGAGAACTTTTGAGAACTAAATCTCAACCACAAATTTCAGGGGGGGACCACTACAATTCATGGGAGGGGGGATACATGTAATAAACTTGTGGCTCAAATTAGTTCTTTTTAGTTCTCAAATCAAATTAGTTCTCAAATGATCCTCTCCCTATATATATATATAGGGACAGGATCATTTGAGAACTAATTTGTTGAGAGAACTTTTAAGAACCATTTTAAGCCACTAGTTATATTTACATATACCCCCTCCCATGAATTGTAGTGGTCCCCAACTGAAATTAGTGGTGGAGATTTAGTTCTCAAAAGTTCTCAAAACAAAAAGTTCTCATTTAAACCTAACCCATATATATATATATATATAAATATATATATATATATATATATATATATATATATATATATATATATATATATATATATATATATATATATATATAGGGAGAGGATCATTTGAGAACCAATTTGGTTTGAGAACTTTTGAGAACCATTCTAAGCCACTAGTTTATATATATAGAAATCCCCCCCATGAATTTGAATGCTTCCCCCCTGAAAATTAGTGGCTCAGAATGGTTCTCAAAAGTTCTCAAAATAAAAAGTTCTCATTTGAACCTAACCCTATATATATATATATATATATATATATATATATATATATATATATATAGGGAGAGGATCATTTGAGAACTAATTGGGTTTGAGAACTAAAAAGAACTAATCTTAGCCACTAGTTTATATATATGGAAAACCCGCCCATGAATTTGAATGCTCCCCCCTTGAAAATTAGTGGCCCAAATTGGTTCTCAAAAGTTCTCAAAAGAAAAAGTTCTCATTTGAACCTAACCCTATATATATATATATATATATATATATATATATATATATATATATATATATATATATATATATGTGACACCCGAGAATTTCAAGGTTAACTTCCGTTAGACAAACCCGTTAGTTACGTTATAAGTGTTAACTTAGTAACTAATGCATAACTAGGCCGAATACGCCCACGACCTTTGGTTGATCACCGAACCCGCCCATATGTGTTATGTGTTCATCATTGATTGTCTTTATGTGCAATGTGATTTAAATACATGACTTATTATTGTAAATAGCATGATTAATTGTAAATACTTGATTATGTGAAAACTTGCCCTTTTTGGTCGCCAGCGAAACTACTGGGCGAAACTATAGTGTCGCCCGGTAGCCAGCTAAGACAATCCAATATCACGAGACCAGAGCCAGTTTCGCCTGGCCAGCGAAACTGCCAGCGAAACTAGCCTCTGATATAAATAAACTTAATAAACCCTAGTAGCCTCATTTTGCCTAAACCACACAACAAACACACACACACTCTCCTACCTCGAGGTTTCTGGTCAGCTGAGGATCACCAAGGATTACCAAGATCTCAGCCTTGAAGATCATTCATCCGGATCCTAAGATCAAACCGTGAGTCTCCAAAAACCACCATTCATGTGTTTTCTTTGTATTTCTCTTAAAAGCATGCCTAAATCTACATGAAATCACTTGATCTCTTAATATGTTGCTTAGGAATGCTAGATCTACCATAAAGTTAGAAACTTTACGTGTAAAAACAAACCATGATGATGATTTATGCAATTTTGGTCATTTTAGGGTTTAGAAGTGTTTTTAGAGATTTAATGATTAAAATGCATGTTAAACGTGATAAAGCTGCTTGATTTATGTTGGTAAATGCCTATGGATGCTAAATAATGAATTGCATGTAAGATCAGAAGCTGTTAGGTTGATTTTTAGGCAAATCCGTATGTTTTTCGCGACCAGCGAAACTGCGTGTTCTCTGGGCGAAACTAAGTAGCGAAATTATGTCTCCTTCCAGCGACACTACCCAGCGAAACTATAGTGTCGCCGGGTAACCAGACCAGACCAGCTCGAGCGAAACTACCGAGCGAAATACCCGAACGAAAGTTCAAACCAGTTTCCCTGCGAAACTAGGCTAGCGAAACTGCGTCAGCAGTTCCGGGCGAAACTAGCCTAGCGAAACTGTGTCACCGGGCATTGCCTAGCGAAAGTGCTGCCCGTGCACCTAGCGAAACTGCCTAGCGAAACTGTGCTAGCGAAACTAAGACCTGACCTAAAAACCAAACTTGTGAAATTTGCTTAAGTGTTATGCCATTGACTTACATGATTATACCATGATGAAACATGCTTGATATCTGATTTATATGAACCCTTGTTTATGATCAACCATTGGTGTCGTGTGTCGGTATGTCGAGTCATAGTTGCAACGTGCTGTGTTATGGGCCATAGTGACGTTAAGTAAAGATTGGACACGAAACTAATACTTAAGACCTAAACGTGTTCATAGGTCTTCGTTAAACAAACAATATTTGGATTACTTGAAGTGTAGCAGTGCAACCCAAGGTGAGTGTCACTAACCCGCTTACTGTAAGTCCGTTTGGGCCACACCGAATAACTTAACGAAAAACAATGCTGATAAACTCTAGAGTGCTAGGCACCTACCAATGAACAAGAGAACTCGGGATGCTTGGCACCCACTTGATGAACTGAAGTGTTTTATGGGAAACACTTGTGAACTATGAACAAACTATTTTTCTGAAACAAAACTGAAAACGTTTTAATATGGCTAGTGTAGGTTAAAGTCTGAACCACATGATATCACATGTTTTCTAAGGATGCCTTATAACTTAAAAGTCCTCAACTTAATTGTGCCATTAATTTGTGAAAGCGAGGGGATGTTGGGTAGATCTACTGGAGTTTGACAAACTCCGCCCCGTGGCACGGGGAGTGCACGGAGGTACAATATCAGCCTATCTGACCGTGATCCCGAGAGGACACGGGGGAGGCAAAAACCGCGATGACGTAGGTCCGCACCGTACGGGATGGCTCGGCCCCCACAAAATAAGTCAGCTTTGGTACAAACTTCCTTAGAGCATGGAACAACGGATTAGCTACCCGCGATATCGGTTGAGTCCTTTAACTTTACGGAACTAGTACATACCCGATGACGTAGGTCACGGACAAACCATTTATAAACTGAGATTTAGTTACGAGCATTGCTTTTCACAAATAAATAACTTGTAAGTATACCTTGACACGAATTATGATTATGAGACCGGGCCAATGCTTGACAAGCCCACTGTGAACTCACCAACCGTTAGGTTGACACTTGCGTGGTTTAAACTTTTGCAGATCGCTAAGGAGTATCCACCGGAGGTTGGCACGGCACGTGAAGACTCTTATTTTTGATTTAACTTAAATTGGGGATTTATAAAACAATGAATTTGTAAGGCACGTGGTTAGTGCCAGGATAATTATTTTTCCGCTGCGTATGTAATTTAAGACTTTGATTTATAACTTGTGTTTGAACTAACCCTGATTCGTTTAGTATTTGTAACTATGGTTGTGGATCCTGGTCTAGTCGCGCCCCTTAACGGTATAAACTCCGTTAGTGGTATTTTGGGGGTGTGACAGATTGGTATCAGAGCCATAAGTTGCAGAGAACTGGAATCATTTTTGAAAACGATTTGGAAACTGCAACTTGAAAACCTTGGTTACAAAACGAACAAACAAATTCCCAAAGACAAAATTTTTACGTGCCAACCTGGGATACTCGCTCTGCTGTGTAAGTAAAGGCTTAATACGTATGTATATATATATATATATAAATATATATGTATAGACCGTGTCTAAGTAGTCTAACGGAAGACCTTAGGAAATTTTCACACACGAATACGAAATGCGACCGCGAATACGCACACTACTCTGGGGAAAGCGACAACGAAACAACGCTACACGCTACGTCCTGATTTCTACTACGACGACTACGCCGACGGTGACTTTATGGGAAGCCGACCTTCGACGATAGCACTTACGACGTTCTCCGGCGACGCCTCGATTTTGCACAAAATTTTCTGGACTAATAGTGGGATAACGGGGACTGGCTAATATACATATTATGGGATATGTATAATGTATAACTGTGACTGAACGCTGGCTACTTTAACTGTTCAGCAAGATGTCTGGAAGAGGAAACGGAAGAGGCGGCATAAACATGACGCATGCACAGCTGCAAGCGATGATTAATGAACATGTGCAAGCCGCGGTGGCAGCCGTCCAAGCTGCATATGCCGCACAGGGTAACTATTATGCCGGTTAAGGCACAAAGCAATTGTATTATGACCTGTTTAATTTTAAAATCCGAACTATTTATGCATCAGGAAACCACCACCACTGCACGTTCAAGTCCTTCATGGACTGTAAGCCGATGACATTTTCCGGCGAAGAAGGAGCTGTAGGACTCCTCAGGTGGATTGAGAAGTCCGAAAAGGTTTTCTCCATGTGTAACTAACTGCCCAGCTGAAAGCAAGGTGAAGTTTGCTACTGGTACCTTCGAAGGAGCCGCACTCTCCTGGTGGAACGCTGAAATTCAGATGGTTGGGCTAGATGCGGCTAATAACATGCAGTGGGCAGCATTTAAGGAGCTGATCATGGAAGAATACTGTCCACGTGACCAAGTCAAGAAGCTTGAGGGTGAATTCCTGAATTTGAAGATGTCTGGGTCTGAAGTCGAACAGTACACTGCACGATATCATGAGTACGAGGTTTTGTGCCCCTCGATGGTTGATGCTGAGTTCAAACGCATTGAGCGTTACCTGGAAGGCCTCGTGTGACACCCGAGAATTTCAAGGTTAACTTCCGTTAGACAAACCCGTTAGTTACGTTATAAGTGTTAACTTAGTAACTAATGCATAACTAGGCCGAATACGCCCACGACCTTTGGTTGATCACCGAACCCGCCCATATGTGTTATGTGTTCATCATTGATTGTCT
>JBCNJP010000003.1:65710518-65841730 GCA_039602395.1 Deinandra increscens subsp. villosa
AATCTGGCTGCAAATAAAGGGAAAATGATAGTACAATCAGGATTTGGTTTTCTAATTTGGTGCTTAATTGTTAAATATAATTAAAAGTTGAAAACATTTCCGGTTAGTGATGTATTGGTAGGCCCAGCTGACTTAGTAAAGATTAAATATCCCATTGTGTTTATTTGTTGTATAAATATGTAATTAATCAGTCTGCTAGTAGGTTCCCATTTTAGGAGTTATAGGAATACTGAAACTGATGATTAGGAGGAAAGAGACCACTTTAGGCTAGATACTTCTATTTCCTTAGAATAGCCTGGCACGCCAATGCGGTGGCACCCCATTTTTCCATCATGAGCATATTAGGTAATAAATTGGTTAATATTTTTAGAGTGAAGGGACAAAATACTCATGTACAAACTAAGGATAGTATCCCGTAGTGCGTGCCTCTGATGATGTCCTGGATCTCGCGGGCAAAATACTCACGTGTGATTTTGGGGATAGTATCTCGCAAATAATGCCTCTGATGATGCTCATTGGTAATCTTAGTTAAAATTGACCAATTAAAAAAGAAAAAATAATATATATATATATATATATATATATATATATATATATATATATGAAAAAAAAACACAAAAAAATGAAAAAAATAGAAAAAGAAAAAAAAAATAGTAGATTAGAGAATAAATGCTCAAAAGTTCACATTCCATCAAATTCCTTCATTCTTTGGACATCTTTGTATCTAACTTAAAAGGGGTGGTGAAAATTAAAAAGTTAAATCTTTATTAACCTTTACTTGGACTGAATATGATTTGAGATTAGGTTGAACTTGATCTTTCTAGAGTGGGACACATAGGCAAGACTGAACTATATCCGGTAAATTATAGACACTTTGGGGGTTCAAAGGTCAGTACTTGGGTTTAGTCGGACCGAAATACCGATAATTGCTACCGGGTGTGTGATTAACTATGGAAAATAAAAATTGGAAAATTGTGAATTGTTAGAAGTCAATTTCCTGGTTATGATTCCATTGCAGTATTTTTCGAGGACAAAAAAAGAGTCAGTGTGGGGATGTTTGATGTGTTGCAAACACATCTCATTTTCTGGGTCTTTTATGTATATATTTGAGTATAGTTTGAGTCATTTTTGTTTGCTTTTTATATATTTTATAGTTATTTGAGTCTTAATGTGGTATTGAGTCATTTTTGTATAATTTAGTGTGAGTTTGAGTCTTTTATTTTTAAAGTGTGTTTATTAGTTCAAATGTGCTCAAAGTTGTTCAAAATAATTTATTTGTAGGTTGTGATAAGAGTTCAAGGGAACAGTAGAAGATGAAGGGTTAAAGAGTTAATAATAAAAGTTAAAGGACCGATGTTGCATTAATTAAAGATCAGGGGGCTGAATTGAAAATCTATTAAACTTCTTGCGAATTATAATGTGGATGTGATCTCACGTGAAAAGCAAATGAGAAAAAAAAAGAAGATTAAAAAGATTTTTAAGAAGGTCACGACAAAATAGAATTAATTGGGCTGGATTTTAATTTCTCATGGAAGGTGTTTGGACTTTAGGACTCTGACGGTAACATATAAATTCGAGGGGGAGGCTGACTAAAAAAACCCTACGCAAGAGAAAGAAAAGAAAAGGGCAGAAGCACCTACGGACGAAGATCGGGAGAAAAGAAATCAAAGCAGGCAGCCTAGCACGTCAATCGGTCAAAATAATTAATTAAGCAGCCTAGCAGGCTCCTGAATTAATTTAAGCTAGTAGGCAGGCTGCTTAATTATTTTTATTTCTTTTTTGATGAACGGTAACTTCGGCTTTGTTTATGTTTGGCCTTGCATTATGAACTAAATTTATGTTACTACTTAGACCGTTAGATGATTAATTAGTATTTTCGACTCTTGTTCGGTTGAAGACAATTATTTGTATGTAATGATGCTCTATTAAACTCCTCTAATTTATTACAATTGGTGCATATGCATATTGAATTTAGAGTTCCAATTAACAATCAAGACTTGCTCAATCTGCGGATGTCTTCCGGTTTGGGTTGGGTAATTAATTCGTGTGACTGTGTGTTTGCAAATTAGTGTGATTAGCTATACCTAGTTGATCATAGGATTGATTGTTACTTGTTGCTTTGAACTCAATATTCTGCCTATCTAAATAAGCTCAAAAGGATGATAGTTGTCGGTTAGTCGGGTTAGTTAATGAACTAGGATAACATTGTCTCAAAAGGAGATGCCCTAGGAATTTAGCTAGTTTGCTAGTCGTGTCAGTTGTAGGAATTAGAGGTAGCTCCGGCTAGTCTAGGGTGCCTTAGATTGTTTCGGGGGTGGTCTAGGGTACTTGAAGTGGAAAAGACTCAAAAGGTGAACCACTTGTCCGAGCGTTAGAGTAATCAATTAGGAAGAACTCAAAAGGTGAACTAATCAAACCGGTAAGCGTATTCTAGTCTTTAGGGATTCTATCAGTAACATCCGGAGAGTGATTCAGGGGCTCGTAGAGTTTCTATAGGTTGTGTGTTAAGATCCCGGTTCCATCAGAATTGTCATAGCCGAGTGAGGTCGTTAATATTAATTAGGATTCTAGGTCTAGGTGGTACCTTTCTCATTCTGAATTCTCCTAAGTTCTCTGAGTCGCTTATTTAGTTAGATAGTCAATTTAGTTAATTTAATCATCTATTTATTTTAAAACCAAATTTCTCAAATTTCCATTCCTTAAGTCCTAAGTTGGGTCTTGTTCATAGTGTCCTTAGCGTTCGATATCCGGTCTTACCTTAGCTTTACTACAATCCGACAGGTTCACTGCCTTAGGGTTCGGTTCGGTTTAGGTTGTTTCGATAAAATTAGGTGTGTCTTAGGTCTAGGTTTAGTATTTATTTTAGTTAGTATTTTTAGTGTCGTTCCGATCTAGGATCCGAATTGATGAGTTCACCAGCTGAGATGATGGCGGCTCGTGGTGATTCTTGGCTGACCAGAAATGGTTCTCAAGGGAGAGAGAGGATGGAGAGTGTATGTGTGTGTTTTGTGGTGGAGTCATGCAAAAATGAAGATTAGGGTTTTATTTTTATTTAAATACTAAGGCTTGGTGGGCTTATCATTGGGATTTGGGCCCCAATGATCAGCAAGTGATTAGCCCATGATTAACATGTATGCATACACTCTAATTACTTGATTAATCATTAAACTAGGCAATTTAAACAATTTATCACATAATCAAGAATTTACAATTTCTCATGCTATTAATAATACTAAATCGTGCGTTTAAATCACATTGCACATAATGACAATAAATAATTGAACACATAACACGTATGGACAGGTTCGGTGATCAACCAAAGGTCGTGGACGTATTCGGCCTAGTTAAGCATTAGTTACCTAGTTAATACTTATAACGTAACTAATGGACATTGCCTAACGGAAGTTAACCTTGGAATTCTCGGATGTCACAAACCTGGAACTCTTCAAGGCACTGCCACTCTTTCTCCCTCCTCGTTATTTGACGGGTCCTTATTAATGGCATGCTGTATGTCGTCCAAACGCTTGCGAAGAGAATCAACTTTATCATGCAAATTACCCTACTTGAAAAGTAACCCTGCGTAAAGGAGGCTTCAGCATCTTAAGTTTTTTAGCAACACAGAATTGGTGAACCCCCTGCACATTTATCTCCCACACTTCCTTGACAGCCTCCAAAAAACCCGGTTTTGAAGTTAAAAAATTCGCAAACTTAAAAGGCCGAGGCTTCATCTTTTGTGGACTAGCAATTCTCAGAACACAAGGGCAGTGGTTAGAGATTCGATAAGGCTGAAAGATAGCACAAGCAGAAGGGAAAATATCAGTGAAGCACGTGTTACCCATAACCCTATCAACCTTTTTGAGAGTACCAACACCTGTCTTCGGTTTCTGGGTCCAAGTAAAATGAGTACCCGAGCTATTGATATCAAATAGCTCAATATCATGCACACAATCTTTGAACTCTTGCATTCCCCGGTCAACTCCAGAAGTTCCCACTAGCTTATCCTCAATATTGAGAGCCGAATTAAAATCCCCCATGACAACCCATGCACAATCCACAATCTTTAATAAATTAACTTATGTTTTCTGAGATCATCCTACAAAGTTCACCTCCTCACATAGTAGTTATCCGCATACACCATTGAACAAAAGAACATCTGTTTAGAGTCTTTACAAAAACCTTGAGCATGCATAACCTGATCAAATTGAGAAATGATCATAACATCAAAAACATCAGCATCCCACCCCAATATGATCCGAGTACCCTTTCTACACATATTTCCATTGGATGTCCAATTCCACTTTTTAAACACACCCTTACAGATTTGGAAAAGCTTTCCAACATTCATGTGAGATTAAAGAACAACACACATACTAAGGTTATTGTCTTTTACAACCTGACGAGCCTCCTTTTGTTTGAGGGGACGGTTCACACCCCTTATGTTCCATGACGCAAGACTAATAATTGGAAACCCTGTCAGAAGGAGTGCTTGCCCCTTTAAGAGTAGGTTTTGTTCCCCTCACCATAAACTTTTCTGTTTCGTTATAAATTTCTTCCACCCCATCATCACTCGCAATAGTATCCACATTAGGATACTTAAGACGCTTTGACTGCGATTCCAAACTAGAAGTTGCCAAAGAAGACGTACCACCAGCCACCATCCTCATGTTCAAGAACAGCAAACGGGTTCGATGTGGAGACCCCCTAATCATGGTTGACACTATTTTTTCACTTTCTTTTGTTTTACTAGTAACCGGACGGTACACAAATTTCTGTTTAACTTTCGTTGGCTGGACAGGTTGTTTCCTAGCTACTTTTTTCTGTTTTGGTTCAATAAAACCCTCACTGTCAACATTTCGTGCAACCGGTTTTTCTCTTCCTTTGGGCACCCATCAGACTCATGCCCAAACACACTACAATGTTTACATCTAGGTAGTTTCCATTCATACTCCACATAAACAGTTTCCTTAATGAATTTATCTCCGTTTAAATCTGGTAAGGCAACCATTTATAGTTTCTTTAAAATCTTGCTCAGCCAATAGCTCAATGAGAGCTCTAGCAAAACTACTTCTCCCCCAAGAAATCATGCACATCGAAGCACTCAGAGAATCAAGAGGTTTAGGAGTACCTACCTTAGTTGCAATCATGCTCAACCCATCATCTGTATATGCAGCAATTGGAACATCATGGAATTTGACCCACACCGAGATAGATTTTATATCATCCTTCTTAAGCTGTGTAGTAGGGGACCATATATTAAGGAATAAAGGACGATGTTTTATGAGCCAAGTGCCCCCCTCAAGCGCATCAATCATACCCTTCTTCTCAGAAAATTTAAAGAAGAAAAACCCATTAGCATTCATCATTGTTTTTTGCAACCCAAATTTATTCTAATTTTGCTTCACATAATAGTCGACCACCGGAAAAGCAATTCTATCCCCTAAGAAGTAACCATACAGCGTAAAGGAGAGTAGAGTTTGAACCTTACGAACAGGTTCCTTAGGAAGAACTAGGTCCACACCCTCATGAGAATCAAAAGTAGCCATCGATGTTCTTACCTGTACTTATTAGCCCTGACGGAACCTTACTATCAGGCAGTTGACCTGGTGTATTGCTCTCCATGCAAAAAATAACATCACAGAAAAAAACAGTCGTCGAAACCCTAATTCGAAACCCTCACAGCTCAAACCAATTCGTTACACCCACAAGAAAATAATCAAGGATCTGATTTAGATGCGACTTAAAACAAATCAAGGATTGCAACAGATCGTTATACACCAGAGGAAAGACAAAAAGGATTTCCGGAACAACGAGAAAACACAAACCCTAATCAAACAATCCACACACACGGCTAACAAATTCATTACGACGCAAGGAAGTTCAAGGATCTTCTTCAGATGCAACTTGAAGCATCTAAGAATCGATTACAGATCGTTATACAGCGGTTGAATAATCCGATTAGTAGGGATGAACAACCCGAAACCCTAGAAATCGCCCAGAGGATAGCCAAGTCCCAAAGCAACAGGTGGAAGCTGAGACCAGTGCTGAACCGCGGATTTACTTTAAAATCAGGCACACAATGACACAAATCTTATTTTGAGAACTTCGTCTAATGGGATTATGCCCACAGTAAAGCAAATAAATGTTACTCCCTTTATAAGTTTGCATGTCCCTTATATATATTTTTCACTAAAAGGGACATACACAGTTTAGTCAAATAAAAATTAATTTTCCCAACCCTCTTAATCGAGAGGAACCATTAAGGGTCAATTGTAGATTTTGACCCGGATGAACAACAACGTTTTAACAACTCAATTTTGTATTATAAATGACAAACCACATGTTCTTTCTGAACGCCTATGTTACCGCTTTCAAGACTCCTATAGACGTTTACTGTTTTGGTTCACCGTGGAAATTGGTGAATATTTCAATCGGTCCTCCAGTTATTGCATTTCTAACCTTCCCTTACTTATTGACATCGAGTACGTCTAGATTTAAAACTAGTCATTTACTTGCCGTACTATGTGTACTATGATACCTGGTAGCGTCACATGCCCATAACTTTTTGCAAACTGTATAAATCACCCAATTATAGCTAAAGTTCAAGGGTGCATACCCACCCTCTAGATATGTCAACATTACAACTTTATGCGACACCTCATGTCCTTACCCTGTCATTTGACATAATACTTTCTGTTGTCTTTGGTTCACCCAGGCTATCGGTAAATGCAAATACCCAGGCTATCGGTAAACAAATCAAGGATTGCAACAGATCGTTATACACCAGAGGAAAGACAAAAAGGATTTCCGGAACAACGAGAAAACACAAACCCTAATCAAACAATCCACACACACGGCTAACAAATTCATTACGACGCAAGGAAGTTCAAGGATCTTCTTCAGATGCAACTTGAAGCATCTAAGAATCGATTACAGATCGTTATACAGCGGTTGAATAATCCGATTAGTAGGGATGAACAACCCGAAACCCTAGAAATCGCCCAGAGGATAGCCAAGTCCCAAAGCAACAGGTGGAAGCTGAGACCAGTGCTGAACCGCGGATTTACTTTAAAATCAGGCACACAATGACACAAATCTTATTTTGAGAACTTCGTCTAATGGGATTATGCCCACAGTAAAGCAAATAAATGTTACTCCCTTTATAAGTTTGCATGTCCCTTATATATATTTTTCACTAAAAGGGACATACACAGTTTAGTCAAATAAAAATTAATTTTCCCAACCCTCTTAATCGAGAGGAACCATTAAGGGTCAATTGTAGATTTTGACCCGGATGAACAACAACGTTTTAACAACTCAATTTTGTATTATAAATGACAAACCACATGTTCTTTCTGAACGCCTATGTTACCGCTTTCAAGACTCCTATAGACGTTTACTGTTTTGGTTCACCGTGGAAATTGGTGAATATTTCAATCGGTCCTCCAGTTATTGCATTTCTAACCTTCCCTTACTTATTGACATCGAGTACGTCTAGATTTAAAACTAGTCATTTACTTGCCGTACTATGTGTACTATGATACCTGGTAGCGTCACATGCCCATAACTTTTTGCAAACTGTATAAATCACCCAATTATAGCTAAAGTTCAAGGGTGCATACCCACCCTCTAGATATGTCAACATTACAACTTTATGCGACACCTCATGTCCTTACCCTGTCATTTGACATAATACTTTCTGTTGTCTTTGGTTCACCCAGGCTTTCGGTAAATGCAAATACCGCAGGCGATAATGAAATACAAAGTGAAATCTCGATCATAGCATTTGATACTATAGCTGAAAGCTACTCATACGTATGGTCACTCCGTCGCATTAAAAATTTTGATTTCGGACACTTGTGTCGTTGTGATACTCGTTCAACCTAACCACGCGACATGATTCGACCTATTCATGGAAACGCTTATGATAGAAAATCACCCTCTATTCGCTCATAAAAATGTTCTTTCGATGCTTTTAAACATATACTGTCCATCACTCCCCTTGGAATAAAGAACTTGGATTCTTTCATAATGATACTGTCAGGGCTAAACCTTGTAACTGTTAGCACTTAGTCATATTTCAGGACGAAATTTCCTTTCAACTTGGGGATGATGTGACAACTGAAAATTTTCTTATTTGCATTCTCCTGCATCCCCTCCAATTGGTCTAAACACCTCGAGCACTAGGAAATTTTCGGGATGAAAATTCTTTCAACTTTGGGATGATGTGAAAACTGCCAAATTCCTAAGTTAATACCGTTAACTACATTAGTTCCGTTAGCAAACCCGTAGCCTGTTATTTAAATGTTTATATAAAAAATATATTTCTAATTAATTTAGTAATTTAATTCATTACTTTATGTGTTACTTGAAAATTTGCATTCCACAAGAAACTAGGTTTCGTACGCGATTTAAGTTTTATGTGCGTACATGATAACGATAATTTTCCCGACTAAATATTACATGTTAAATAAGTTATAAACGCTTGGAAACATTCCTAGTATATTTTCCAAGTTTTGGGCTTAAACCCCACTTATTACTTGATTTGGGTCTTTTATACATGATCTGGGACTTGAAGGACCATTTGTGTAATTACCCTAAAGTTAAATTACAGCCCTAAAAGCCCCTCCCGTGACACCTCGTCCGAAAATCCAGGTCAAACCATTTACTTTGACTTTTAATTAAGTATTAATTGTGCTTTATCTGATCTGATTTCTGTTAAACTGTTTAATTACTGTGTCTGACCATTAACTGATGACGTAAACCAAATCCCGCGTTTGTACTAAAAGCGTATATCCGTTAAAAACATAAAGATTTCATGTATAAATCATGGAACTTCAATAATAAGAAAAATAAATATAAAACGTATTTTATATTTTATCCGGAACTGGTGTCGAACACTTATATAATCGACACGTCAAACTGATAAGCGATCAATCGTCTGAAACTATTCGGGTTTATACAATATGAACGGTCGAGCTTAAAACTGTTGCAAACTGACGAACTGAAAACGTTATCCGTAACCCGTCTGGAAAACATAACTGATTTCTGAAAAACTTTATAATCAACTTAAACATTGTTTTTATGAAATAAAAACATCACAAACTGAAATCGTTGTCAAGACTTAAGCCGAACTCCAACCGAACACCTAACTGGGCCCAACTTGGCCCAATAGGCCCAATAAGCCTAAAATAATAAAACCGAGCCCGAAACCTTGACCCATTACTCAAACGTAATATTCCGAATGTTCGTGGCGACCCATAACCTCAACGGATGCATAACGGGCCCGGGCCTCGAACCGGCGCCCCGTTTGGGCCCGTACGGCCCATAACCGACGGAACTGTCCAATTACATTTTTCTCTAAACAATTTGGCCCAGTATAAAGTCCAAAACCCAATGGATTTATTTTTATAATTTTGGCCCATCAACTTTGTATGATTTTTTTATAAAATAGATTAACATCTTTAATTTTTATAAAAATTAATCACCAACTTATATGATTTTTATACTTTGATTATTTATAAAAGTTATGATTTTTAAACCATTACCACTCTTTTATATTTTATAAAAGCTCTCTAATGCTAGCCACATTTTTTTGAAACATGATAAGTATTTATAAAAACTTTTACCTACATTTGAATTTTTATAAAAACTTGGTAGGAGATTATTTTGGTAAAAGATTATTGTGATGAAAAGTTGATCACATCACTATCCTATCAACCTAAACACTTAGACAATCATGACCAAATAGTGTTGAAAGACATGCCCCATTTCCATCCACCAACCTAACCTACTTACACACTCAAACACTCAAACTCACGTCACCCTTTCTCCTCCTCCCTCGCCACCCGATCCCTACTCTTCTCCCCTCCCATTTTCGGCAGCCAAGAACACAGCCCCACCACCACTACTAGCTACCGCCACCACCATGTACCACCACCATCTACACCAGCCGGCACCACCATAAACCACTGCCCCTCCCTCCTTCTTCCTCTCGGCAAGACCACAACAACACCACCACCTCTACCTTCCTCCTCCCTTTCCCTTCCTGTTTTTCCGGCCAGCTCAGCCCCCACCACTGCCGCTAATCGCTGCCATTACCACCACCACTGTGACCCATCACCATCGTAGCCCCTTCTCTCCTTCCTTTCTTTCCCAGTCGCGCAACACCACAGCCACCGTTGCTGCTGTGTTCTCCTCCTGCCGCCCCAACTGCCGCTGCCGGAGCTGCTGCTGCTGCTTTGGTGTTTCTGCTGCCGCTGCAGTTCACAACCGTGAACTACCACACTAAGCCGCCACCTTCTAAGTTCTAACCTCACCTTTGTGAGTCTTTTGAACCATTCTTTCTAGTGTTTTATACACTTGAATCCACCCAAATGAGCCACCAAGTCTTGACAATCTAACCACCATAATCTCATGTTTCTTTTCTTAAAATGTTTAACCATCTAACTTACGTTTTCTTTCTTTATCTTTGTTTCTTAAAACACAAGATTTCAAGGTTTGAAAATGTGAGTTTATGTGGTTATTTGATGATAAAAACCTATGGATATATTCACTAAATTGATGATTTGATTTAGATCATTTGATGATTGCATGATGTTAATGTATTCTTGCATGATTAGTTTGAGATAAAATCATGTTATAGCATATCATAAATCGCTAGATATATTGTTGAAATTCTTATTGTTAATCATCAAATGTTTATAGACTAATATGCTACTAATGACCATTATCATGGCCTAAATATGGTGTTTAGTGACACATTTGAACTAATTTGGACATTAGGAAGGTTATATACAAATTTGACATAAAATGATAACCTTAAAAACCCTTAAATGAAACTTAACTTATATAAAATGGTCACATTTTATAAAAATATAATTTCTAAAAGACAAGATTTATAAGACTTGTTTAGATTTTATAAAAATAAAATGGATAAAATATATATAGATATATTTTATGATAAAAAATGATAAGATATCATATTTTTGAACAATTGACAAAAAGTATAAAAACTTTGGACTTATACAAAAATGGAAACATTTTATGTTGGAGAATATTTCTATAAAAGTCTTAAAAAAAATTAAAACCCTAACTTTATTGGATAAATAAAGTTATTTAAAAATGATTTTATAAAAATAAAATCAAAAGACTTATAAAAATTATGAAAAACATATTTTAAACATTTTTATTATTTTAAATGAATCAAAATGTTTTAACTGGATCAAATGTTTATTTTTAAACTTTTGAAATTGAAACGAAATCTTTAAACGATTTAAAAACGTTTTATGAAGTAACGAATCGTAAATAATTATTTGGCAACAAATAATTATCCATATGAATTTTACAAATAATTATCCATAATTATTATCGAAATAATTATTTTAATGATAATTATATTTATATTAACTCAAAAGCCTAATTTTCATAACATGAGTTTAAATATTAACATAACCTTTAATATTTACCTACTTATGTTAAATCATTTAACTTGAAATAATTTAATAAAATTATTCGGACAAGTTAGAATAATTATTTCGATAATAATTATCAACTCTAGTTATATATATTAGAACTTAACACGATTAATTATTCAATCGATCGAGCGAACATAAAAATAATAAATAAATATTATTATTTAAAACAATATTCAAGACTTGATTGAACTGATCTTCATGATACGTTATCGCATGTTCATTCTTTGTATTTATTTACATAAATGCCTTAATACGTGAATATTTCTATATTGATTTTGTAAACTAATTAACTAACGGGTTTTCAAAACGCTACAAACGGGATTATACGTCAAGACTTGACCGGTATCATTTGGGTAACGTTCTTTACTCAAATGATTATGTGGACCCTTATGCATGTTGTCTTATGTTTTATTAGGACTTTACTTGCTAGTTACCACTCGGCAATTCATCATTACCACTGAATCAAGTGAGTTTCACGGCCCCTTTTCTTTACAACTGTGTTACACTTATGGGGGAGAAATCATGAACTGATAAAATGTTTTAACTTAATGTTATGGTTTACCCTATTAGCCGTATGATTATCTGTTCTCTTACTGATTGCCCAACAACTTGTACTTTATCATTATAAACGTTAGTACAACTGAATCCCACCATTAGTTGATTTCAATTATTTCTGCTCAAAACGATAACTAGTGAATAGATCTATTTGGGTTGACAACTCTGCCCGGTTTGGTAGCTCCATTCCTGACTTCGTATATTGTCAAGGGGTACACATCAGTTATTCTGCTCTATTGTATCTCTCTGGCGAGGATACCATGGGTGGGTAAACCGTTAGTATTTGAAATCAAGGTTCAGGTGAGATCATACAACTTCAACAGTAAGCCAACGTAACATTTAAGTATTCTAAAAACTGTTTTACAATCTTACTATCGAGTCCTAAACCTGTGAACCTCACCAACTTTATGTCGACCTTTTAAACTCATGATTTCTCAGGTAACTAAGCTGATCATGGAAGCCGTGCAAATGGGACTTCGCCTTTATATTTGGACCTGCTTCGTTGGAGTCCTAGTCCCTATCTATCTTAAATAACTACTTTATGTTTTTCAATAAATGAACAAGACTTTTAAGTTCAAATGTAAGACAATATCGTTTACCACTCTTTCCGCTGCACAATTAATGATATTATGTTTTAATTAACGTTTGAATTTAGAAGTAATTGTTCTGTATATCTATGACTATGATTCCATCTCGCTCACACACAATCATTTGTCCGAGGTGTGACAGATTGGTATCAGAGCCGTAGTTATAGCGAACCAGGTTAAATACTTTAACTAAAACCCAACCTGGACTATGACCGGCTCCGAAGCTTCCGTTTGCACGCAAGACCACTTCCTTACTCATTGATTATGTTAACTTATGCTTTGTATATACATGAGTTATTAATTCCGTTATTCATTTATATCTTTGTTTTGAATGCTATTATCATGGTACTAACTTTGTTCTTTGTTGGAATATTATCGCAGAGATGACTTCCTCCTCGGACGAGGTTATCTGCATTTCTGATTCTAGCAGAGACGATCAAGTGGTGCCGGAGGACTCTCCATCACCAGAAGACTATGTGCCATCCAGCCCTAGGGCTGAGATACCTACAGTTGCTACTGTCCGACTATCGACCATACCATCGAGCTTCCTGAGGCCCCTACGACCAAGGGTCTCAGACGACTCATCTGACCACCCATCGTCCACCACTATTGCTAGCAGTGCGGCCGCAGCTACTGTTCCCACTGCTGCCGGTGTCGCACGCACCATGGACCCCTTCGCTCACAGGGAGCGTTCTGTACACACCTACCGACCCTTTCGAGGTGCCAGTAGGTGGGGGCTCACCCCCGAGAGGGGAGCTGGCCCGGCGCAGGGCAGCTGAGGGCCCTGCAGACGAGCTTGTGCCCAAGCGGCACTGCGCGTCTGATCACCCTCACCTTGCCTGGATCCCGAGGCAGATAGCCTCGTGAAGGACCTTTGAGGGAGTGCCTAGCCTGTACGGGCCAGGTGACTCCTCTGCTAGGGATGGCGCTTCCGACCACCCTAGGGCGGGATACTCCATCCTCACAGGAGAGCCGATCGCGGGTACTGTTCCGCTACTCGTGGCACGTGTTTGTCGCCACGATCAGAGTCTCGCCGTCTTGGAACGACGATATCTTTAGGCTCCCCACGCGGGCTGAATTCACTGCGTTAGTGGCCCGCGTAGCTGAGCTAGAGCGCATTCAGGTCGCTTCCCAGGGAGCCATGAAGTCCCTGCATGCTCACATGAGCAATGTGTGCATGGTCAACTTTGCTTTGGTAATGGCTAACAAATCCTTCCAAGCCCGGCTTGCCGTCTTGGAGGAATTCGCAGGGCGAGTGGTCACCTTTTTGGACCTCACCTCCAGGATTACTACCTCTCTGACCCGACCCCCTGGACCCCCTGGACCACCACCACCCCTTTAGATGACTTTCCTAGCATCTAGGCTTTTGACCCACCGCTTTAGCGATAAAACATATTTATATATTTTATAGTGATGTATTATGGGACTGCGTGCCCAAGACACTTAAAAACTTGTCCTCTTTTGTTATTGTATGTTTTATCAGATAATATAGTGGAATGTAATGGTAGTATGTTTATGTTTATGAGGTGTTGGGCACTCATACGCATCCTAAGGCCTCTGTTTGGTCGACAAAAAAACTGCTGCAAGTTTAGTGTGCCCTGTTAAAAATTCAGCTTTTTGTCAATTTTTGCAATTTTGTTGAACATTATTTTTGGGTATTAATGAAGGGATTTTTGGATGAAAATAATGTTTATATATTTATATTAAGATCTGGAGGTGTTGGTAAGCAAACCTCAAGTTTTGAACGAGTTATGCAAAATATAAGACCAATTTTCCTGTTTTACAAAACAGCTCAAAAGCTGAAATTTTGCAAACCTCCGACGCGCATAACTTTCTCAATACTTCACCGTAAGGTGGATTCTCTTCGCAACATGTCCATAATATTGGGAAGTTTATGCCTGTAAACTTTGAGAAGCTAAGAGGCTATTGGATAGTTGTTGACTAAGTAAGAGCTGACTGAGTAAGAGGTTAACTGAGTAAGAAACTCTGTTTGAAACTTGGTTGTTTGATAGTTAATGACTGAGTGAGAGCGGATTGAGAATTGTATATAGCTATTTGTTTTTAATGTATTAAAATCATTTTATAAAAAATAAAATAAAATAAATAATTTTAAAACAAAAAACCAATACAATAAAATAAAATAGAACACATTTTTAGACTAACAAAAATGTGCTTTTTAATTAAATAGGAGTACGTTTTTTTAAAGTTAAAAATTATAATTATGTGTTTATTTATAAAACTACAAAAATTTGTATCTGGCTTTCGTTCATTCCTTCCTATTGGAATTTGATTCTAGCTCTTGATTTAATTTTGTTGAGAATTGTTTTAAAAATTAATTAAATTAATAAACTAGAGGAGAAAAGCTAATGATGGTATCTTGAAATATGAAATGCATAAAATAACATAGCTAGAGCCGCCGTCTTTTTCTCTAGGGGTAATATAAACAAAAATTGAATAGACTCGGTCAGTGGATTTAAATCGGAGTACTCGGTCAGTGAGGGGTGACTCGGTCAGTGTATGATTTTAATAATATCAAACGAGCGGACCACTTACCAGGTTAGTGGTTAGCTCTTACCGGACCCGGTAAGAGGTTAC
Organism: Deinandra increscens subsp. villosa; assembly: GCA_039602395.1. Lineage (NCBI taxonomy): Eukaryota > Viridiplantae > Streptophyta > Magnoliopsida > Asterales > Asteraceae > Deinandra > Deinandra increscens. Next base: position 65,725,730 of record JBCNJP010000003.1, read on the forward strand.
TAAACAACCCCTAACACCAAGTGTGGAGAAAATTATGCGTATCTACAACTGCTGTGTTAATGGCAACAAAGCTGATTTTTAGCCAACTTCGGACACGCGGAACTCACTCAATACTTTTTTGGGTAAAGGGTTACCCCGGTGATTTTATATATTAACAGAAACGTTCAAAGCACAAGTAGTAGAGTGAAATCTCTACTAGTTCTCTAAGGGGCATACCCCTAAGAGTAAAACACAAATAAAAAACACAGCACACTCAACACTAAACAAATTAGCCTCCATCATCAAAAACCAAGCTTCCAAAAGATCTCCAGATGGGAAAGACGTTTCTACCCCGATCACCAAACTTGCACTTTAACCCCAGTAATTTGTAGCGGACATCAGAAAGAATATCCCCAACAACCTTCTCAGGCTGCCGATTTTTGTTACCATGCAGCCGATTATTTCGTTCCCTCCAAACGTGATAAACAGCAGCCGCCACAGAGAGCTTAAAAACGACACTAGACAGAGCCTTGGACTGCGAATTCGACTCATAGCAATTGACAATAATAGACCAGTTACTCGGCATCTGAATCGGAAAGCTTCTCCTTACCATCTCCCAAACCTTCTTGGAGAAAGGACACTCGAAAAAAAGATGGTTATGAGAATCTATATCAGAGTAACATAGATGACAACACATCATGTTCATACACCCCTTCCTCCAATTCCAACGTACCAGCTTATCCTGGGTTCGAAGTTTACCATTAATAACCAACCAAAGACAAAAAGCATGTTTAGGAATGCAAGTCGCGAACCAAATAAGAATATTTCCAAGGGACTTCATCGTGGGACTGCCTCAGAGAGTTCCAGGCCGTATTCGTGGAGAACTCAACAAGAGTATCTTCCACTTTCCACCAATGTTTATCAGCAACATCATTGAGCTCCGGGATATGAACATTGCTTAAAATCGGAAAGCGAGAGACCCAATCTAAAGGCCAATTCCAATTGGGGCTCACAATAACATCAGCAAGACAAGAGTAGATATTAAAACCAGCATTATGAATTTGTCTAGAGGAGAGAATATTAGCCAAGGGACCAATATCACTCCAAGTGTCATACCAAGCAGACGTATCAAGGCCATTCCCAACAGTGATATAGATGCAACTCTGAATAAGAGGCCTAATTTTCACGAGGTTTCTCCAACACCAACTACTAGATACATCATTCTTACAATTCCAGAAAGTGCGGTTTTTCAATCTGTAAGTATAAATCCATTCAACCCAAAGCGAATTCCTTCTAGTGAGAATACTCCACACATGCTTAGCGAGGAGAGCCCGATTCATATCTGTAATACATCGGATTCCAAGCCCTCCCTCACTTTTAGGCCGACAGACCACATTCCATGAAACTTTAGCAGCCCCCTTCACACGTTTTCCTTGGGACCACAAAAAGCCCCTCATCTTAGCCTCTAACTCATTTACAACTCTAGCAGGAAGAAGAAACACCGAGGCCCAGTATATATATATGCATAGAGGAAAGGACAGAAAGGATGAGTTGGAGACGACCAACAAAAGAAAGATTTTTGTTTCTCCAGCTAGAAATGTGGTTATCAACCGCTTCTAATAATGGATGGCAATCCCGATAACGTAAACCAGACGACAATAAAGGCACCCCAAGGTACTTAACCGGGAGATTTCCCTCAGTAAAGGGTAAATGGCTTAGGATAGCAGTTTTAGTATCATTCCCCACATTACAGAAAAATATAGTGCTTTTCGGGAGACTGGGAACTAAGCCAATCATCTTTGAGAATTCATCCATAGACCGCATCAAACAGATAGTAGACCTGGTATCGCCATGGGCAAAAAGAAACAAATCATCTGCAAAACAGAGGTTAACAATCGTATGATCCTTACACTTCTTATGATACTTGAATAAAGGATCCCTTTCCACATCACGTTTAAGCATGAGAGTTAAGACCTCCATAACCAATGTAAATAGATAGGGGGACATTGGATCACCCTGCCTTAACCCCCGCTTGCCTCTAAAGTAACCATGGAGCTCACCATTTAGGCATATCGAGTAAGACACTGTAGAAATACATTTTATAATCCAATTCACCATCAAATCCGGAAATCCAAAGCAGCAAAGGATGTGATTTAAAAAATCCCAGTCAACCGTATCATAGGTTTTTTGAATATCAACCTTTAAAGCACACTTTGGCTCACCCACATTCTGGTGGTAGTTATGCATAAGTTCTTGAGACAACAAAATATTATCCGTAATGAGCCGTCCGGGAACAAAAGTAGATTGATTAGCACTCACAATGTCACCCAAAAAACCCTTAATCCGATACGCTATGATTTTGCTTATGCACTTATACAATACATTGCAGTAAGCAATAGGACGATAATCAGTAATATTAACAGGGGTAGTCACCTTAGGCACCAAGGCAATGATAGTATGATTGAGTTCTTGCAGAAGCTTACCATACTGGAAAAAATCACGAATGGCCTGCATAACATCCTTCCCCACAATCGGCCACGCACTCTTAAAGAACGCCGAAGTAAAGCCATCCGGGCCCGGAGCTTTATCATTATCAATCCCAAACATCGCATCCCGGATCTCCCATTCCTCAACTGGACGAATCATGTGTGTAGCAGCCCCGTCATCAATTTTTTTAGTAAACAAAGAGGTAGGCGGCATAATAGAGCTCGTACCATGGGCACTAAAAAATTTGGTATAGTGCGCCACAAAAATGGTAGGAACCTCAGTACCTTTATGAAGAACACCAGAAGTATCCTTTATAACATCAATCCGACCCCTGTGGTTCCTTATCTTTAAGGATTTGTGAAAATAAGAGGTGTTTCGATCGCCCACGGCAAGCCAATGCACCTTGGATTTCTGTTTTAAGAAACTCTCCTCATCAAGACTAGCAGTTTGGAAGTCATCCAGAAGTGTAGCCTCCTTCTCTTTTAGGATCAGGTTAAACGGGTCCTCATCCTTAGCCCTTTGAATCTCGTCCAACTTTGATTCTTTTTGCAACATGTTCATAGTATTATGAAGTTTATGCCTGTAAATTTTGAGAGGCTAACTCCAAGTGTGGAGAAAATTATGCATGTCACCAAATGTGTGTTTTGTGTTTGACTTGTAAGCTTTGTGTTTATGCATGTTGACTTGGAATTGTGCATCTATGTTTTCCTACAAGTTTAGGACTGGTGTTTAAGTGTTAGGACCAAGGTGAATGCTTGATAACATAATTGTTTATTACATTCTACTAGCTAAGGTTCACCGAAATAGACACAAGAGAGAGAGAGGGAATGCGTGACTTCAGGGAGACCAGAGAAAGATTTCGGTGGCTTCGGACTCTTTATCTGAAAATTGAACCTTGTGTGTTTTTAGGTGCGATTTTCTTCCTGCTCGATTTTTCCTAAATTTTCGTTCTTCCTGATTCCATGGAATCATCCTGATTGGATCCACATCTCGTGGTCCAGTTGTGACACCCGGCAAATTCAGGTTATTTATTTATTAATTTTTTTTTCGGACAAACACGGACAATTATTTACTCGAATATACGTGCAATTGAACATCTATTAGGGACTAGTAGATGTGTCATTTGGTTCACGAACAATCACACACGAGTTGAGTCGATCCTAATCGTTGGTGAAAAATTAATAGAACACTAAACGAACGAACGTAATTATGTGAAACTCGTGATCCTATGATTTTACTTGGGTATACGGTTACATGTGATTTCAAGGTGTGATTAGAAATTAGTGATTTACTGGAATCGTGTAAGAATATTACGTTTTATGCAAGTAGACTAAGTGTGTTAAAAAAAATATAAAAGAAATAAAAATAAAAAAAAGAAGTCGGTCCATAAATTGTATGCATGGTATGTTCCGAAAATTTCATCTTTTTACCCAAGTTCTATCCAATCCAAAACTTTTTTAGAGATAACTACAACTCCTACAAAGCCTCCCCTCTCACTCATAAGCATCATAACCCTCTTCCACCATTCCCTCAATTTTTCACAACTTCTCCCTCCCTCTCTATACCACGTCGCCAAACCCCCTCTCCCTTCCCTAAAATCAGTCCCTTTCCCCGTTCTACTCAATTTTTGGAGTCCCCAAGGCGACAGCGCTAGTGAAACAAACCATAACAGTTCTGAGGAACAATAGCGAGCAAGGTGGAATCAACCGTGTAGATCACCGGCATCGAACACTCAACCTAACACCATCCAATTTCCGATCGCGAGGTATGTTCGGTTCTTGAAATCTTCTTTTGAAACCGTCGATGTGTAAATCTGATTTGTGTCCTCCGTGTGTTCGAGCATACCCATCGATTCTCTTATTAGTGTTGTGGTGATTACGCTACGGTGTACAAACCGTTTCTATAAACCGTGTTTTAAGTATGCGTACTCGAAACCCCACTGTACCATGTATGTTTTTCTTGTGACGTACGGACTAATCGGTGATATCGTAACGTGTCGATAGGTTTTAGAAGGTAGGATTTTCGAGATGCATCATGGGTCTATAATCTGATTGAAATTGCATGTTAATATTGAATTTGAATGGGGGTGGCTACTGGTATGGACAATATGAGTAATAATCTCAAAATATTTAAAACATGGATACTGGTTCTTAAATGGGATTGGTAGGGGAAGATGACACCAAAAATAGAACTTGTTAAATTGTTTACAAACTAGGTTAATTAACAAACATAAGAATCCTTTGGTGGTAAAGCTTCAATTTTCTGATTGGAGTGTCGCGAGTTCTAGACTAGCGACCAGCACCTCTTTTTACTTTTTATTTATAAAGCATATGGCTCTCATACCTCATCTAGTGATCTTATGCATGTGTTACAAAGTATTTGGGGGTGTCTAGATTTCATGAAAAATATTACAAGTTGGTGCAAGTCATGCCACATAATTTATATAATCAAAATTTTGGATTTTTGTATTTGTGTATGCATTTTGTTTAATGACCTAAGGGCACCATAACGTATTTGGCATGTTAAAAAGATCATGTGATTGTGTGAACTTATTGGTTAATCAAGTTGTATAAATGATTACGTGTGTGGTTAATATCCGTGAACGATAAATCCTTACAAGAAACATAATTTGGTGTAATTACATTTGGTTAACGTGTGTACTTGATTAGCATAATTATCTTGAGAAACTTTGTTACCAAGCATGTCTAAACGTGGAAGCCTTACGTGCTTCTTGTCACCGCTTTGAAACAATTAAAATTCATGTTAGAAACGATTTATATGTGCTTACTTGCTATAATTGGAAAGTTCAATTAAACAAACAAGCACATCAGTTAATAAGTCACCAACGTGTCGTCAGGGTCGATCGAGTCAGTCCAGTTGTTCATGCACTGTAGTCTTACACAGTTACAAATATATAGGTGATTCGTCGAACTCATCAACACTTTTATTAAACATTCTGCCGAGCCCCCAAAGGTGAGTTCTCGAACATTTTTCTCTGAGTATTTCAGTTAGAGAAAAGAGCATGCTACAAACAGTTCTGGTAATATAATTGTACAGCTGATCACGTATGTGCGAACATATAACACGAGTTACAAGTCCTTACATTTCGAACCGTTAGTTTATGAGAAAGCGAGGTAATCTTTGGTAGTACTACTGGGTTTGACAAACCCCACCCGCGTTAGTAGCTCTAACTCGACTGGATGTCAAACGGGTGTAATATTAGCCTAGACAGTATCATCATCGTCCGTGTTAGGCGATGGTGGAAGGCATTACAAACACAAACAGTCACGCTTCGGTTGCGAACCACATAGTGATAGCATTATTGGCCTTGCTAGCTACAATTACTATTATGATACCATGGTACAAACATCTAACAAACATTTATGGTGTAAACATCTTTACAGCAAACATTTACTCTTTCTTGCATTGATATTTATGAACTCACCAGCCTTTGCGCTGACCCACATAGCATGTCTTTCACAGGTATCTAGGTCTGGAGCACAATTAGGACGCATGCTTTGCATTGGGTCTACAACACATTTTAAAACCCCGTTGGTTTATTTTTATTTGGGTGTAGCGCGTGTTTTGCGCAACATCGTTATTTCTTTTATTTACGTTTCCGCATTTCTATAAAAAAAAAGAAACTGTTTTTGCATGGTTTGGTATGACTAATGACTCGGATCCTGGTTTGTCACACGTCTCGCGGTTATACTCCGCATGTGGATTTTGAGGGTGTGACAGATTGGTATCAGAGCCATTCGTTATAGTGAACTAGGCCTTGCATGTAGGCCGACTATAGCCTTAGAGTTGCATTAGTCTAACACATACGCATGTACACACATGTTTTTGTTAACCTAGCACTTCATTACATATACATATATGTATACATATAACATTACAAACATGTCGACATCCCCTACATCATCCCGAGCGAGTAGGAGACCTGAAAGTCTATCAAACGTCTGAACTGAGGATACGATGAATAAGGCTGACTAACTATACTAACGCTCATGAGAAGCAGACTCACATAACAGGTTCTCGCAGTGTGTGCGAGTCGGGTGGACCACAAGCTACCGGACGTGCATTACATAACAGGAAAGGTCACGAGCTTACTGGAGATCGAGAAAAAAAATCTTCGAGTCCTTAGAAGCAGACTTGTACGCAACATTAAAGAGGTTGACATAAACCACAATTATTCTTACACTGAGTTGGAGAGCGATTGTTTGCACACAACATCAAAACTAAATACACTGAGTCCCGAGCGCTCGCAACGGAAAGCCTGAAACATAACAACAGGGACACGGGCAAGATAGCCGAGGAAGAGGTCATGGTGACACTAACATTAACATGACTACAACCAAACGAAAAACACTGAACGATCAACACTAAACAACAACATTAGCAGCTCATGCCCAAGGGCAGGGGAAACTTAGACTTCAAGAAAACCGTAGGGTTGTAAGCATTGTGCATTCAATGTAACATAATAAGTTGTTAGTCCACTCAGATATATTAACAAGACAGAAATCGACATTTGGGACGTGTGATTTCCCTTCGGCAACAGAGTCAAACAAGTGACATGAACATTCGAGGGACCCACACTCACTTGGTGAAATAACCATGTAAAAACATTAGGTCGGGACACAACAAATTCACTACCTTGGAAGGAAATTATTACCTCACAGAGAAAAGAGTATAACTACAAAATGTTGTTCAGAAACTAGAGGGCAAGCTACGGGATCTCAAGATGAAGGATTCTGAGAACAGAACTTATATAATTCTATCCCATGAAAAGACTCTTTCGTGTCCTCACATAAATAAACCGGTATGCAAGCAAATCGAACTTCACGTAGTTGGGTTGGCTATCAGACTCAGAGCATGGCACTTCTTCGAATCCCACTACCATTCAACAACCAGTTCGTTTAGCCTGTGGGCTTATCGACCAGGTTGTGGCTCCAAGTACCCCTTTTTGAGGAAGCTTGTTATGGGTACTTCAGGACACAAGAGAAAGTGGGACGGCATGAGTGGCAATAATTCTAGAATCGAGTTTCACATACCAACCAACAAAAACAGAGTCACAAGCTTAGTACCTCAACAAGTAACTTCTTCAGCAGGCAAAGCAATTAGGACCAAACAGTTAACGCCGAGGCAGGTGTATTCGAAAGTACCCAAAAGTCTAATGAGTGTGTCTACCAACACACCGGCGCGGGTGGCAAGTATTGTTGCTAGAACTATGGAAGGATGAGTCAAATGACTATAGATTGCAGGGATTAAAGGTCAAAACAAACAACTCAAGTCTAGGGAAGCCGTCATTGAATGTTTAAGGAAAATAGGAGCACCTTAAGAGAAAATGCCCATGGAACAAACGACTGTGCATTCGTGTGTGGTTCGGGCAACGCCAAGAATGATTTAAGCGTCGCTAGCATTTTGCAGGCATAAACTGGAATTAACAAATGGGAGAATTGAATGGAAACACAAAAGGTTGTCAGGAGATGTAACTGAAACCAACAGGCAGATGTGCTAATCACACTTAGAAGATCCGACGAGATTTGTCGGAATGGATTTGGTTGTCCAAGCATCAAGCCGAGACTCTTTATCAGGTCAAGAATCGTTTGTATTCTCCTCCCTAGTGGGAAAGTCCTGTCAAGTTCAAGGATATAGGAAGGTGTCTGTCTCAGGCAACATATCACAACTAAGAACCCGAGGGTGGCTATGGATGGATCACATTGCTATTCTAGCTCATATTGATGGGAAGCTCGAGTAAGAAAGGAAGATCAAAAATTTTCCTATCATTTATAACCTTCAAAGAGAAATCACCAATGACCTACTCGGTCTTCCATCTCATCGTCAGGACGAACCTCAGATTGACCATACACCCGGGGCAGCATCTACTGCCCGAGCAACATATCGAATCACGCTAGAAAACTATAGTAGTTATACACCCAGCTTCACGAGCCACCATATAAAGGATTTATCAAGTTAAGCTTAACGTTGTGGGGAGCTCCAGTTCTTCTGTTAAGAAGAAGGACATGACATTTCGAATGTGCAACAATTTTCGTGAAACGAACAAGGCTAACATCAAGAATCGTTTTTCTCTACCTCGCACTTATGATTTATTCGACCAGTTACATGAATCGAGTTACTATTTCTCATACCGATTTCAGATCATGTTACCATTAGCTAAGAGAGCCTAAGAGGAAGATGCCCCGAAAACTATGTTTAACAACCAATAAGGCCATTATAAGTTATAGTTATAACCAGTGGGTTTGACTAATGCACTCGCGACATTCATGGATCTCGTGAACGGCATGGGTAAGCCTTACCTTGATTAATTCTACATCGAGTTATTAATGATATTGTGGGTAAACCCAGGGGGCAACATGAAGACAGATTCCATCAAGACCTATCGCCCTAGGAAAGGGATACAGGTTGACTCATTTACAGTGGAGGCTATCGAGGATTGGCCAGCCCACTGACACCAACAAAGGTGACGTCAATTCCATCATTTAACAAATTGATATAAAAAATTAACTCTCCATCACATAATTCCCTGCATAACAAAGGTACTACATGAACTAAGGTGACAACCACGACACGATTTTTCAAATGTTAAAGCGGAATGCACTGATTTTATCATATTCGAAATGAGACTAATGGCTTCATGGCATATTGAGATGCCTCCAAGCAAGGTCTCGGTTAGGCGTTGATACAAGGCGAGAAGGTCATCATCTATGCCACACGTCAGCAGAAGATGCACTAGCAAGATTACACCACCCATGACTTGGGATTGGGTGAAATGGAGTTTATATCGAAGGCCTGGAGACATTATATGTGTGATACCAAACACACCGCTTGCAAAGATTACTAGATTTTGAAGAGCATAACGTGAGCGTGGATGCTTAGGTGCAATGGCATAGGTTGGAACCCTAGTGTGTAACTACTATCAGGAACCTTTGTCATGGCTCTAAGTTCGCATACTTACCAACAAGCAGAAGAGTGGTTCTGGTAGATGACTAGTACACTTCTAGAATACCAGGGTGTGGTAGGTTAGCTGCGATACACCCTAAATATAAGCACTAATGGTGCTTCGGGAGTGGGACTAGGAGCCAGAACAAGAGCTAGCTCTAGCCAACAGAGTAAGAGCAGTGTTGTAGCTGATGTTGTGAGCGGAAAGGGAACCCTTGGAGCTCAATAGAGCTCAAACATTTCAACTTACTATACACACTGGACTACCAGAGCAAACTCATGATGCTGAACTCGAGGCACAGTGACAAGCTAATGTAGGGCTGGGGCTACGAGGAACGAACAAGCGCTATGAAGTCGAACCTGATAAGATCCACCATCATTTTGGGATGAACATCGGTACCGCAGTATGGGAATCTTAGAGAGTTGGAAAGGGATAAGGCTCGTAGTCCGCGATGATCTGCACATCCTGGTTTGGATACGCGATACAAACATTTGAAAGCACTCTACTAACGACTGAACTCGAAAGCCAAAATGTGAGACCTATGTGAGAAAATGCCTAACTTGCTCTACGGCTAATACCGTGTATCAGGAACCATCCGGACTAATACTACAACCAGAAACATTCCTATGTGAAGGGGAGACAAAAATTTATACCTCGAATATCAAGCAAATATGATATGAATGGGGCGATCATTAATCGATTGACCAAACCTGCACGGTTTCTATTAATCAATAGACACATAGAATGGAGAAGTTATCTCGGATTTTCTTAAAGGAAATCCTCTCAAAGCACGGGGAGCCATTTAAATCATATCAGATTGAGACACTCTATTTACACTCCATTCTGGGGGGTAACTTTACCAAAAGAAATGAGAGCACGTCAGGACACGAGCACTATATATCATTCTTAAAACGATGGAAAAAGTGAACAGTCTACGCACGCCATTAGGAAACATGCTTAGGGCACGTGTCATGGATTCCAACAACAGCGAAGAAATGTTTCTAATGCCTGGTAGAATGTTTTACAACAAAAAATTATCGCGCTAGCATTTGGATAATATCGTTTGATGCATTTACGGACAAAAACACAAGTCACCCACCTGCTGGGCGGAGGTTGGTGATAGTCAGCTCACAGATCATGAACTATGCATGGGACATCGGGAAGAATCATGCAAAACCCGAGACTATATCTCCACATCTCGCAATCACCAGAAGAACTATGTCGACAAACATTCTACAGAAAGTCTCACCCTAGCAAGGGTAATCCGTTTTGGGAAAATAGGGAAAACCAAACCTGCGATACGTTGAACCTTTCGAGATCGTGAAAAAAAGGGGTTTTGTAGCACACACGTTGAATCTACCTGGAGGATTTAAGGGTATACGTAACGCACTCCTCTATCTAACTTGAAAAAGTGGTTGTCGAATGAATCACCAATCGTTTCACTCGAGGAGTTGGAAATCGATGAACAATTGCAGTCCACTGAAGGACACGTGGGAATGGCACCAAGATGGGAAACAGGGACAACTCAAGTATAGCATGGTATCAACTTCAAGGTTCATTGGAAACTTGAGGCGTGGAAAGGAGTTCGCGCGGAAACGCGATAATCAAACAATGCGATGGTATCCTGAGTTATTCAAACAGACAAACGTCGACCAACAAAAGTACTAGCTAAATCATGAGGCGAAACTTCTTTCAACAAGGGGATGATATGACAATTGAAAAAAAATTCTTTTATTGGGTCTAGCAAACAAACAACGATCATAATTTTCGGGACGAAAATTCCTTCAACTAGGGGATGATGTGACACCCGGCAAATTCAGGTTATTTACTTATTTATTTTTTTTCGGACAAACACGGACAATTATTTACTCGAATATACGTGCAATTGAACATCTATTAGGGACTAGTAGATGTGTCATTTGGTTCACGAACAATCACACACGAGTTGAGTCGATCCTAATCGTTGGTGACAAATTAATAGAACACTAATCGAACGAACGTAATTATGTGAAACTCGTGATCCTATGATTTTACTTGGGTATACGATTACATGTGATTTCAAGGTGTGATTAGAAATTAGTGATTTACTGAATCGTGTAAGAATATTACGTTTTATGCAAGTAGACTAAGTGTGTTAAAAAAATATATAAAAAAAATAAAAATAAAAAAAAGAAGTCGGTCCATAAATTGTATGCATGGTATGTTCCGAAAATTTCATCTTTTTACCCAAGTTCTATCCAATCCAAAACTTTTTTAGAGATAACTACAACTCCTACAAAGCCTCCCCTCTCACTCATAAGCATCATAACCCTCTTCCACCATTCCCTCAATTTTTCACAACTTCTCCCTCCCTCTCTATACCACGTCGCCAAATCCCCTCTCCCTTCCCTAAAATCAGTCCCTTTCCCAACCGTTCTACACAATTTTTGGAGTCCCCAAGGCGACAACCCTAGTGAAACAAACCATAACAGTTCTGAGGAACAATAGCGAGCAAGGTGGAATCAACCGTGTAGATCACCGGCATCGAACACTCAACCTAACACCATCCAATTTCCGATCGCGAGGTATGTTCGGTTCTTGAAATCTTCTTTTGAAACCGTCGATGTGTAAATCTGATTTGTGTCCTCCGTGTGTTCGAGCATACCCATCGATTCTCTTATTAGTGTTGTGGTGATTAAGCTACGGTGTACAAACCGTTTCTATAAACCGTGTTTTAAGTATGCGTACTCGAAACCCCACTGTACCATGTATGTTTTTCTTGTGACGTACGGACTAATCGGTGATATCGTAACGTGTCGATAGGTTTTAGAAGGTAGGATTTTAGAGATGCATCATGGGTCTATAATCTGATTGAAATTGCATGTTAATATTGAATTTGAATGGGGGTGGCTACTGGTATGGACAATATGAGTAATAATCTCAAAATATTTAAAACATGGATACTGGTTCGTAAATGGGATTGGTAGGGGAAGATGACACCAAAAATAGAACTTGTTAAATTGTTTACAAACTAGGTTAATTAACAAACATAAGAATCCTTTGGTGGTAAAGCTTCAATTTTCTGATTGGAGTGTCGCGAGTTCTAGACTAGCGACCAGCACCTCTTTTTACTTTTTATTTATAAAGCATATGGCTCTCATACCTCATCTAGTGATCTTATGCATGTGTTACAAAGTATTTGGGGGTGTCTAGATTTCATGAATAATATTACAAGTTGGTGCAAGTCATGCCACATAATTTATATAATCAAAATTTTGGATTTTTGTATTTGTGTATGCATTTTGTTTAATGACCTAAGGGCACCATAACGTATTTGGCATGTTAAAAAGATCATGTGATTGTGTGAACTTATTGGTTAATCAAGTTGCATAAATGATTACGTGTGTGGTTAATATCCGTGAACGATAAATCCTTACAAGAAACATAATTTGGTGTAATTACATTTGGTTAACGTGTGTACTTGATTAGCATAATTATCTTGAGAAACTTTGTTACCAAGCATGTCTAAACGTGGAAGCCTTACGTGCTTCTTGTCACCGCTTTGAAACAATTAAAATGCATGTTAGAAACGATTTATATGTGCTTACTTGCTATAATTGGAAAGTTCAATTAAACAAACAAGCACATCAGTTAATAAGTCACCAACGTGTCGTCAGGGTCGATCGAGTCAGTCCAGTTGTTCATGCACTGTAGTCTTACACAGTTACAAATATATAGGTGATTCGTCGAACTCATCAACACTTTTATTAAACATTCTGTCGAGCCCCCAAAGGTGAGTTCTCGAACATTTTTCTCTGAGTATTTCAGTTAGGGAAAAGAGCATGCTACAAACAGTTCTGGTAATATAATTGTACAGCTGATCACGTATGTGCGAACATATATCACGAGTTACAAGTCCTTACATTTCGAACCGTTAGTTTATGAGAAAGCGAGGTAATCTTTGGTAGTACTACTGGGTTTGACAAACCCCACCCGCGTTAGTAGCTCTAACTCGACTGGATGTCGAACGGGTGTAATATTAGCCTAGACAGTATCATCATCGTCCATGTTAGGCGATGGTGGAAGGCATTACAAACACAAACAGTCACGCTTTGGCTGCGAACCACATAGTGATAGCATTATTGGCCTTGCTAGCTACAATTACTATTATGATACCATGGTACAAACATCTAACAAACATTTATGGTGTAAATATCTTTACAGCAAACATTTACTCTTTCTTGCATTGATATTTATGAACTCACCAGCCTTTGCGCTGACCCACATAGCATGTCTTTCACGGGTATCTAGGTCTGGAGCATAATTAGGACGCATGCTTTGCATTGGGTCTACAACACATTTTAAAACCCCGTTGGTTTATTTTTATTTGGGTGTAGCGCGTGTTTTGCGCAACATCGTTATTTCTTTTATTTACGTTTCCGCATTTCTATATAAAAAAAAAACTGTTTTTGCATGGTTTGGTATGACTAATGACTCGGATCCTGGTTTGTCACACGTCTCGTGGTTATACTCCGCATGTGGATTTTGAGGGTGTGACACCAGTCCTCTGATCTGCTTGATCCAGGTGAAGATAGGAGTCATTCGAGGGTTTATGCACCGCATAATTTCCAGAAATTAATGGATTTGGCATTAAATAAGGTGTTAAATGCTCGGAACTTAGATCCGGCATCAATGGAGGCGGAGATTAATGCAATTAATGTGCCGGATATGAAGTCTGCTAATAATATTGCTACAGTTATTGAAGAGAATTCTGAGTTCTGGGATCCGATTAGATCTGAGTCTTCAATTGGCACCATCGGTAGTAATGATTCTGAAAGTAATGAGGTAACTGATATCTTAACTGTGTCTTCTAGTCCTAAGTTTGTGAGTAGTGGTGAGCGTGACTTGCAGGATGAGATGAGAGGAGCTAATGAGTCTGTAACTGGTCGATATGAGATTAGGAACCTCAAAATTGAGTACAGGGACCATGAATTGTAAATCTGACCTAAGGAGGCTGAGTTATTGGATCGGGATATAGCTAATAATAAGGATAACATGAAGAATGGTTTGGGTTCTATTTCAGCTTCGAGTGAAGAAGTTGATGAGGCTATGGATGATTTCTTTAAGTTTACAATTACATATTCTGAGTTTATGAGGTTAATGGTTCAGTTTATTGTCCTGCATCAAGATGATATTGAATTTGCTGTTAGATAGCATGGTTATTTGAGCAGTATAAACATGTTGAATGATGTTGCTAGGAAAATGGAGGGCAATTTTGAGATTTTCATTATGCCTATGGCTGCAAATTGTATTTCCATTGTTGGTAAGGAGTTTGAAACTATTGTACCTGTTGAGTCTTGTTGGGTCAATAGGTATACTCACCTGAAATACAGCAAAATTTTATCTAGTGAATCTGAATTCTCTTGTGACTGTCTGTTTAAAGAGGATGACCCTGTTTTGGTAGCCCTCTTTAAGTTTTACTCTGCTATTGTTTTGAGGAAAATGGCAGCCACGGTTAAAAGGAGAATGGCATATACTGAAAAGCATTTGTTTGACCTTCAGAACAAATTTCTAGATGTGATTCCTATTAATTTCAAAGTTGGTAAAGATAAGAAGCTTAAGGAGTATGTTTCAAATGGTGGTGGCAAGAATTCAATTTACCTTGATGCTGTTTTGGGAAGAAGGATGGTCAGTTTATGCCAAACTAAATCTAAATTGGAAAGTCTGAATTCTACTTATGATCTGATATCCTCTTCTCTTACTTGTGTTACCTTCAACTTGAGGAAATCTGATGTAAATCCTGATTCTAGTCCCCCAGCTCAGTTGGATTCTGATGTTATCATGGTTCAAAATAGTATGGAGGAGGGTAATAATGATGATGTTGTTCCTATTCCTTTAATCAAATATGATCACGTTAGAAAGTTCAAGAAAAGCATGAAGGATATTATGGTTGAGCAACATAATAAACTTGCTAAGGCAAGGCAGTTTAAAAGGGACATGATTAAAAAAGTTAGGGCTGCTCCTGCTAATGATTCTAAATGTGAGGCTTTCGAAAATCTTCCCACTGATGCTGCAGCTATTTTTGCTGCTAAGCATGCTCATGATGGGGATGGCTGGTTTTTTAAAAAAGCAACTTGCTAAGGAAGAGAAAGTGAGGAAAGAAAAGGTGCAGAAGAATGTGGAAAAGCAGTCTTATGCTAATGTTGTTTAGAGTGATGAGTTTGACCAGGAGTTGAAGGAAGTGAAATATATCCCACCTGCTATTCTCCCCAATGGTGAAAAAGTTATGATAATAAATCCTAAATTGATTGAACAGACAAGAAACGCTTATAAAAATCATCTGTATGGGTATTTCATTGGTACAGTGTGCATGATTGGTTGGGTTAGATTTCGTATTTCCAAGATGTGGAAAACTTTTAGGATTGAAGAGGTCACCACTAATGGTCATGGTATTTTCTATTTCAATTTTAAGGATGAAAAGGGGCCTATGAATGTGCTGAAATCTGGCCCTTGGGCCATAAGAAGTATACCTCTATGTGTTCACAAATGGGAGGTAGGTATGGTTTTAGAGTGGGTTGAGCCCAAGGTTGTCCCTAATTGGGTTACATTCCATGGTAAGACTTTGGAGATATGGAATATAGAAAGCATTTGCAGTATTGCTAGTTGTGTGGGTAAACCAATAATATTTGATAGCATAACTGCTGAAAAGTGTAGTAAAAAAGAGAATGCCAGTTTTGCTAGAGTTCTGATTGAAGTTCCAGTTCATGAAACTTATCCTAGTTCTGTCAAAGTTTTATACCCTGTGGATGAATATGGGATCCAAAAGAATATTGATTTAAGCATTGAGTTTTCAAAATTGCTAGTGAGTTGTCATCACTGCTTGGTCTATGGTCACTCATTTGATTCTTGTACGAATAGAATGTTAACAGAAGATGAGGTTTTGGATAGAGAAAAGGCTTCTAAAGGGGCTGAAGCAACATCTAAACCTCCTGTAAGTGGCCTGATGTTGCCCATGAGGGTTCTAGCCTCTAGCCTGTAGTAATGAATGATGCTCCTGGAAATGTTCCTGATGTTGTTCCTGCAAACACTAAACCTATGGCTACTAATGATCACCATAACTTAAGTCAAGCTGATGATAACAAGGGTTTAAGGTCTAATAATAATGCTAGTAAGCCTGGTGTTGATGCTGATGGTTTTCACTTGGTTGTAAACAAGAGGAATTTCTGATACTAGGCAGTCTGACTTGAGGAATTCGGAGGAAAAGAGTGGGAATGGGAACAAGGGGCCTGCAGCCAATGTATCCACTAGTTCAGCAAAGAGATGCAATCAACAAGAGGGTCTAAATCTAAATAGTGGTCAAGTATCTTTTAGTAGAACATCATGACTAATTAAAAAAGGTTGGTGGTGTGAGCAACAATTTTGAGACTCCTAATGTTGCTAGTAAAGGGGATAGTAGTGAGGAGAAGAAGAAGGGTCAGAAAACTGGTAGCAGGAGCAATCAGGGGAATGACAAGTCAGGTAAGAATGGAAGATCACAGGATGATAAAATTCTTATGGTAGGGTGTTTGTTACTAGGGGGGGGGGGGTAGCAGCATAATAAGAAGCCTATCTCTCCTGACAAGCCTGCCTGTTCCTTTGAAAATTTTTAATTCTTTCAATGTCCTGGAGGACATCACAACTGATATGACAAATGCTACTCAAAGTAACTCTATCTATCAGCCTAATAAGGAGTTTATTCCTGTCAACAAATTAAAAATTCTCACTATAGCTTTGAAAAGTTATTACAAAAGTCTGTCTAATGAAGAAAGGGATGAGGTAGTTGTTCATGTAAAAAATAAAATTGTTCCACCTTTTGAAAGAAGAAGTGCTTGGAGTTTTGCACAACGAAAGTTATTTATGATTTTATGGAACAAGAATGGTTTTAAGGCTGGTATGTAATGTATTTTGAAGGATGAGAGGAATGCTGAAGAAGTTTGTGATATGCAAGATGATTTAAATGAAAATGATGGGGATCAGGAGAATGAACTGAAGGTATTTGGGCCCCAAAGTGTTCCTTTGAAATGAAGATTCTTGCTTGGAATGTGAGGGGCTTGAACAATCTTGATAGGATTGTTTTAGTCAAAAGAGTTTTGAGGGAGAACGGTATTTGGGTTTATGGTTTTATTGAAACCAGCTTGGGTTCAAATAAAATTAAATCTGTCAGTCAACAAATTAATAATCAGTGGAGTTGGATTTCAAATGTTAAATGCTGTAGGGAATGGGCTAGAATAATGATTGGGTCGGATTCATCCAAAGCTGATGTTCAGGTTATTGATATGAATGACCAGGTTGTGCATTATGTTGTTAATTCTCTTGAGGGTAAGGAAAGCTTCCTTTGTTCCTTTGTTTATGGCCATATTACCCCTGTCAAAAGGAAATTGTTATGGCTTGATCTTGTTTGTCATAGTCAGCTTATTAGTGAGCTACCTTGGGTGTGTATGGGGGACTTTAATATCATTTTAGAACCTGCTGAATCTACCTTTGCTAATTCTAAGATGAACTCTTCTATAGCTCAATTCAGGGATTACCTTCCTTCTTGTGGGTTAAGTGACTGTGGTTATCATGGGTTGAAATTTACTTGGACTAGCAAGCCAAAGCCTGGTAGTGGCATTCTTAAAAAATTGGATAGAGTGGTTTCTAATCAGAACTTCAGTTCCAATCTTGAAAAAGCTATAGTGGAGTTTTTGCCATTCTATACTTCTGATCATTCTCCCATGTTAATTAAATTTGATAATAGTTGTAAGCAGAAGGGAAAGGCTTTTAGGTTTTTTAATTTTTTAACCAGGAAGCCTGAATTTCATGATATTATTGTTGAGGGTTGGAAAAAGAATTATGTGGGTTACAAAATGTTTGGGATGGTCTCTAAGTTAAAAGGTTTGAAGAAGCCTTTGAGGAGACATTTATTTTTGTCATGGTAATCTATTTGCAAGGACTGAGAAAATCAAAATTGAATTGGAAAGAATTCAAAAGGAGATGGTGGATGATCCTTGGAATGGCTCTCTTTGGGATGAAGAATTTGTGTACTTGAATGCCTATAAAGATGCTTTGATTGATGAATACCATTTTAATAAACAACAGTCTAAAATAAATTGGTTGAGAGATGGTGATAGCAATACAATTTTTTTTCATGCTGCTGTTAAGGAAAGAAAGAAAAGAAATAAGATCACCATGATTAAGGATGCTGTTGGTGAGGAATACTATGGAGATCAAATTGGTGAAGCCTTTGTGAAGCACTTTAGTGATTTCTTAGGAAGGAAGGGATCAGCGGCTGAAATCTTTGATCCTGAATCTTTATTTGTTAATGTCATCCCTCCTGAAATGGCTGATGCTATGGTTGGTCCTGTCACCAAATCTGAGATTAAAGATGCTTTGATGGATATTGATGATGATAAAGCTCCAGGGCAAAAAATTTCAAAGCTGCCTGGGGAGTTGTAAAAGATGATGTTTGTGATGCTGTCATGGAGTTTTTTTAGTAGTGGGAAACTGTTAAAGGAGGTGAATGCTACATCAATATCATTAGTTCCTATAGTTAGCAATCCTTCTTGTGTAACTGACTTTAGGCCTATTGCTTGTTGCAATGTTATATATAAATGTATTAGCAAACTTTTATGCAATAGGATTAAGGGTGTGCTGGGGATAATTTTGGATGAAAACCAAAGTGCATCCATTCTGGTAGACATATTAGTGATAATGTTCTCCTTGCTCAGGAACTTGTGAGACAATATAATAGGAAGACGGGGTGTGGAAAGGTTGCTTATAAGATTGATATCCAAAAGGCCTATGACACTGTGGATCTTGATTTTATGAAAGCTATTGTGGGATATTTTGGGTTTCCTAGGACTATGGTTGGTTGGATTATGGAATGTTTGAGTACAGCTTCTTTCTCTATTAATTTTGATGGCCAGCAACATGGATTCTTTAAGGGTCTAAGAGGTTTGAGGCAGGGTGATCCTTTGTCACCATATCTTTTCACTCTGGTCATGGAGGTCTTGAACTTAATGATTAAAAGAAATATCAGAAGTAACAAAGAATTTCAATATCACCGGAGATGTGAGAAACTTCAATTAACTCAATGTTTATACTGCCTGCTAATGTTTTGGATGAAATTGAAGGAATGATGAGAAAGTTTTTGTAAGCTCATGAAACTAATGCCAGGGGTAAAATTAGAGTGAAATGGGACAATGTGTGCCAGAAATTGAAGAATGGACGGTTGGGTGATATCGCTTAAGGTTATGAATTCTGCTTTTGTTTCAAAACACATTTGGAACTTGGTTTCAGGCAGAAGTTCTATTTGGGCTAAGTGGGTCAGAACTTGTCTTGTGGAGGACATGAATTTTTGGACCATAAGGCCAAGAGATGGTTGTAGTTGGGCTTGGAGGAAAATACTTGACTGTAGGAAGCAAATCAGGATATATATGACGTTTGAGATTGGGAATGGGACTAAGGCTAGTACCTGGCATGATAGGTGGCATGAAATGGGGCCTTTGGATTTGTATATTTCAAAAAGAGACATTATAAGTAATGGGTTTAGAGATGATTCTACTGTTGCTGAAATTGTGGATGTTAATTGGTGGAAATGGCCTTTGGATTGGTTTGGTAAGTATCCTGTCCTTAATTCTATTCAGTGCCCTGAAATTAGGAATGGAGTGATGGATAAACTTTGGTGGATAAGCAAAGATGGTGATCTTGTGAATTTTAGCACATCTGGATGCTATGATGATCTTTTGAGCCATTATCCGGAGGTGCATTGGACTGCTAGTGAGTGGTTTGCTCAAAGAATCCCAAGGCATTTTTTTTGTCTTGTGGATGGCTGTTCAGTATAAACTATTGACACAGATAGGCTGGATATGTGGAGCGGGATTGGGGATCGCAAATGTGCCTTTTGTAACTTACAACCTGATAGCCATAACCATTTGTTTTTTGCTTGTAGTTTTTTCAGGTCAATTATGGAGAACATTTAAGCTTAAAGCTAGAATGATGGATGCTCCGAATGAACGGAATGATACCAGGGAGTATTTAGGAAGTTTGCCTTTAAAAAAATCTATTTGGAATGTGATTAGAAAATTAACCATTGCTACTATTGTGTATTTTCTTTAGCAGGAAAGGAATTTTAGGTTGTTTCAAGAGAAGAGGAGGAATGTGGAGGTTGTGGAGCACTTAATTTCTGAATCTGTTAGGCTTAAGTTAAAAAGCACTGTAGTGAAGTATTCAGCCCAAGTTATGCATGCTGATGATGTATGGAAATTCTTGGGTTGTAGCAATAATCCAGAAGGCTTTTGGTACTCGATCTTAACTCTTGAGCATGTTAAACACTTAGCCACATATCGCGCAATGTCGGCTTTCATATTCGGCCACCAATACAAGTTCTTCAAATCTTGGTACATTTTGTCCGATCCTGGGTGTACCGAATACCTTGACTTGTGAGCCTCGTCCATCACGAGCTCACGGAGATTCCCAAGTAAAGGAATCCAAATTCTGTCATTGTAATATCTGAGTCCGTCGGACTTAATTTCAGAGTTACCATCCACCCCTCGCAGTGCTTCAGCTGCGAAGTTTTCTTCTTTTAAAGCTTCTTGTTGGGCATCGCGGATTCGATCCGGCAGCCCCGTGTGAATGGTAAGTTGCAGCGCTCGTACTCGTCGAGGCTTTTCGTACTCCTTTCGGCTTAAAGCATCAGCTACAACATTGGCATTTCCCGGGTGATACTTAATTGCTAAGTCATAATCATTTAGTAGCTCGACCCACCTTCGTTGTCGCATGTTGAGGTTCTTTTGTTCAAAGATGTGTTGTAAGCTTTTGTGGTCGGTAAATATCGTGCACTTTGTTCCGTAGAGGTAATGCCTCCAAATCTTGAGTGCAAATACAACGGCTCCTAATTCCAGATCATGTGTTGTGTAATTCTTCTCATTAACCTTCAGTTGCCTGGACCCGTAGGCAATCACTTTGTCTCGTTGCATCAACACGCAACCGAGTCCTTGAATGGATGCATCGCAGTAAACCACGAAGTCGTCAACCCCTTCGGGTAACGAGAGAATCGGAGCTGAACATAACATATCCTTAAGAGTTTGAAACGCGTGTTCTTCTTTTTCACCCCATCTATATTGCACTCCTTTGTGCGTTAAAGCCGTTAAGGGTTGAGCCAATTGCGAGAAACCCTTGATGAATCTTCGGTAATATCCGGCAAGTCCCAAAAACTGTCGGATTTCGGTCGGCGCTCTCGGGGTAGACCAATTCTTGATAGCTTCCACTTTAGCTGGGTCCACATGAATTCCATCCTGATTAACAATGTGTCCAAGAAACTGGACTTCGCGAATCCAAAAGTCGCACTTTGAAAACTTGGCGTAAAGCTGTTCCTTGCGGAGTAATTCCAAGATAAGTCGTAGGTGATTCTCGTGTTCTTCCTTTGTCTTGGAGTAGATTAAAATATTGTCGATGAAAACTATCACAAACTGGTCGAGGTACGGCTTGCACACCCGATTCATCAGATCCATAAACACAGCAGGCGCATTAGTTAGCCCAAACGGCATAACTAAAAACTCGTAATGTCCATACCGAGTTCTGAAAGCAGTCTTGGGGATATCCTCATCACGAACACGAAGTTGGTGATATCCAGACCGTAGATCAATCTTTGAATAGTAGCTCGAACCTTGCAGTTGGTCGAAAAGATCGTCGATTCGAGGAAGTGGATACCGATTCTTGATCGTAACCTTGTTAAGCTCTCGGTAGTCGATACACATTCGGAACGTTCCATCTTTCTTCTTAACAAACAATACAGGTGCTCCCCATGGAGATGAACTTGGACGAATAAATCCTTTGTCGAGTAACTCTTGAAGTTGTGCGGAGAGTTCGTTGAGTTCGCTCACCGCCAAACGATACGGCGCGCGTGCAATCGGAGCCCCTCCGGGAGCTAAGTCGATTCCAAACTCGACTTGTCGAAGTGGAGGCAAACCAGGCAAATCATCAGGAAATACATCTTGGAAGTCGCGGACTATCGGGTAGTCGTTGATTCTGCGCTCGGGAAGTGTCGTGTCGGTGACGTTTGCAAGGATCGCGATGTGCCCTTTACGAAGGCACTTTTGAGCTTTAAGAAACGAAATAATACCGGTGACTGTTCCACCTTTTTCACCTTGAACTGTTAACACTTCACCTTCTTTGAGTGGGATACGAATCACCTTTTCTTGACATAAAATTTCAGCTCGGTTTTTAGATAACCAATCCATTCCTACTATGACATCAAAACTACCAATCGGGAAAGGCATAAGATCGATTCCTAACGTATGGCCAGCTAGTTCTAACTTACAGTCTTTGACTATCTGAGTTGTATCATGAAGTTTACCATTTGCTAATTCTACCACATATTTAGCATCTAAGGCAATCGGTTTAGCATTAATTAGCCTAGCAAACTTAGTGGAAATAAAACTTCTTTCAGCACCAGAATCAAACAATACAGTAGCGAAGTAACCATTAAGCATAAATTTACCGTTAATCACGTTGGCGTCGTTGCGAGCTTCTCCTTGACCCATAACGAAGGCACGACCTCTACCATTCCCACCATTACCGTTCCCACCGTACCATTTCCGTTGCCCGGGTTTCCACCGTTGCCATTGTTACCATTCCCTTGTCTGCGCAATTGCGGGCAATCTTTCCTCATGTGGCCTTGCGCACCACATTCATAACAGCCACGGGCTCCACCATTGTTGTTGTTCTGATTGTTTCCTTGCCCGTTGCGGTTGTTTCCATTTCCCCTGTTGTTGTTATTTCCTCCTTGGTTCTGACCGTTGTTGTTTAACCTTTGCAAGTTGGTCCAGCAGTTGTTGGCCTCATGCCCCGGTTTCCCACATCTTCCACATTCCAGACCTTTCCACACGGATGGCTTGCTGCACGGTTGTTGGGTTGCTAGCTGTCACCAAGCTCT
The DNA here is from genome assembly GCA_039602395.1 of Deinandra increscens subsp. villosa. Classification (NCBI taxonomy): domain Eukaryota; kingdom Viridiplantae; phylum Streptophyta; class Magnoliopsida; order Asterales; family Asteraceae; genus Deinandra; species Deinandra increscens. The sequence continues at coordinate 65,749,093 of JBCNJP010000003.1, forward strand.
TGATTTGGGGTGCAAGACCCTCCAGATAACGCTCAATGCGTTTAAATTCAGCATCAACCATTGTTGGGCATAGTACCGCGTACTCGTGGTAACGCGCAGTGTATTCCTCAACTTCCGACCCAGACATCTTGGAGTTCAAAAACTCTCCTTCCAGTTTCTTGACTTGATCTCGAGGGCAATACTCCTCCATAACCAGCTCCTTAAACGCTTCCCATTCCATGTCATTAGCCGCATCTAACCCAATCATCTAAATCTCGGCATTCCACCAGGAGAGAGCAGCTCCCTCGAAGGTACCAGTCGCATATTTCACTTTGTTCTCAGCAGGGCAGTTGCACATAGAGAAGACCTTCTCAGACTTCTCGATCAACCTGAGGAGTCCTACCGCTCCTTCCTCGCCGGAAAACGTCATCGGCTTGCAGTCCATGAAGGACATAAACGTGCAGTGATGGAGGTTTCCTGATGCATAAATAGTTCGGGTTTTAAGTTGAAACAGGTCAAAATATAATCGCTTTGTGCCTTAACCGGCATAATAATTACCCTGCGCGGCGAATGCAGCTTGGGCGGCTGCCACTGCGGCTTGCACGTGTTCGTTTATCATAGCTTGCAGTTGTGCAGGTGTCAGGTTAATGTTGTTCCTTCCGTGTCCTCTTCCAGGCATTTTCTGGACAGTTAAAGTAGCCAGTGTTCAGTCACAGTTATACTCTATACATATCCCATATTATGTATATTAACAATTTCCCCGTTATCCCACTATTAGTCCAGAAAAATTTTCGTGCAAAATCGAAGCGTCGTCGGAGAACGTCGTAAGTCGTAAGTACTATCGTCGAAAGTCGGCTTTCCCATAAAAGTCACCGTCGGCGTAGTCATCGTAGTAGAAATCAGGACGTAGCGTGTAGCATCGTTTCGTTGTCGCTTTCCCCCGGAATAGTGTGCGTATTAGCGTTCGCATTTCGTATTCGTGTGTATATATTTTATAATTTTTATTATATATATATATATATATATATATATATATATATATATATACATATGAAGTATTTACTTACACAGCAGAGCGAGTATCCCAGGTTGGCACGTAAAAATTTTGTTTTGAGAATTTGTTTGTTCGTTTGTAACTAAGGTTTCAAGTTGCAGTTTCCAAATCGTTTTTCAAAAATGATTCCAGTTCTCTGCAACTTATGGCTTTGATACCAATCTGTCACACCCCCAAATTAACCACTAACGGAGTTTATACCGTTAAGGGGTGCGAGCAAACCAGGACCACAACCATTAGTTACAAATACTAAACGAATCAGAGTAAAGTCCAAACATTAATCATAAAACAGTTTAAAGGTTTGCAGCGGAAAGAAAAACATGAGTTTCTTAGCACTAACCACGTGCTTGAATTACAAAACATAAATTGTTATTCAATTCCCAAATTAAGTTCAAAATAAAATAAGTAACTTCAGGTGCCATGCCAACCTCCGGTGGATACTCCTCAACGATCTGCAAAAGTGAAAACCACACAAGTGTCAACCTAACGGTTGGTGAGTTCACAGTGGGCATGTCATGCAGTGGCCCGGTCTCATAAGCGTATGTATCAACATATAAATAAGTAATAGTTTTGCAAAACAAGGCCAAGTGCTGAATTATCGAATATGCACTAGTTAAGTAAAGATTAAAGCGGTCAACCGATATCGCGGGTAGCTAATCCGGTTTCCATGCACTAAGGAAGTTCGTACCAAAGCTGACGTAACAGAGTTCGGCATTTGTCGATGGTTGGTGCCTCCAGTTGTGTTCCTCATGGGACCCACAACTAAAATAGGCTGATATTGAACTCCGTTCGGCCTCCAGCCGGTTGGCTACACATTTGTGTACCGCGGAGCAGGGTTTGTCAAACCCTCAGTAGATCTACCCAACATCCCCTCGCTTCGCAAATTAATGGTACTAAATTGTTGAGGACTTTTAAGTTTTAAGGCATCCTTAGAAATCATGTGATATCATTGGTTTTGACTTTAACCTACACTAGTCATATTAAAACCGTTTATTCTGGATTTCATTTGAAATCCTAAAAAGAGTTTAAGTGTCAAAATGGTTGTTTCGGATTTCATTTGAAATCCCAAATAAGTTTAAGTTTTAAATAGTTGGTTGCGGATTTCATTTGAAACCCCAAGGATGGACAGTTGCAAGTGTTCCCATAAAACACTCCAACTTCCATAACAGATATCCCATTTGGCGATACCTCAAAATGTCAGCGTTGTTTTCCGTTAAGTAAATTCGTTGTGACCCAAACGGGCTCACAATTAATGGTTAGTGAAACTCACCTTAGGTTGCTCAGCTTACACTTCAATTAATCCAATTATGATTGCTAACGAAGACGGTTTGATCTAGGATCCGAATGGATGAGTTCACCAGCTGAGATGATGGCGGCTCGTGGTGATTCTTGGCTGACCAGAAATGGTTCTCAAGGGAGAGAGAGGATGGAGAGTGTATGTGTGTGTTTTATGGTGGAGTCATGCAAAAATGAAGATTAGGGTTTTATTTTTATTTAAATACTAAGGCTTGGTGGGCTTATCATTGGGATTTGGGCCCCAATGATCAGCAAGTGATTAGCCCATGATTAACATGTATGCATACACTCTAATTACTTGATTAATCATTAAACTAGGCAATTTAAACAATTTATCACATAATCAAGAATTTACAATTTGTCATGCTATTAATAATACTAAATCGTGCGTTTAAATCACATTGCACATAATGACAATAAATAATTGAACACATAACACGTATGGACAGTGTTCGGTGATCAACCAAAGGTCGTGGACGTATTCGGCCTAGTTAAGCATTAGTTACCTAGTTAATACTTATAACGTAACTAACGGACATTGCCTAACGGAAGTTAACCTTGGAATTCTCGGATGTCACAAACCTGGAACTCTTCAAGGCACTGCCACTCTTTCTCCCTCCTCGTTATTTGACGGGTCCTTATTAATGGCATGTTGTATGTCGTCCAAACGATTGCGAAGAGAATCAACTTTATCATGCAAATTACCCTACTTGAAAAGTAACCTGCGTAAAGGAGGCTTCAGCATCTTAAGTTTTTTAGCAACACAGAATTGGTGAACCCCCTGCACATTTATCTCCCACACTTCCTTGACAGCCTCCAAAAAACCCGGTTTTGAAGTTAAAAAATTCGCAAACTTAAAAGGCCGAGGCTTCATCTTTTGTGGACTAGCAATTCTCAGAACACAAGGGCAGTGGTTAGAGATTCGATAAGGCTGAAAGATAGCACAAGCAGAAGGAAAAATATCAGTGAAGCACGTGTTACCCATAACCCTATCAATCTTTTTGAGAGTACCAACACCTGTCTTCGGTTTCTGGGTCCAAGTAAAATGAGTACCCGAGCTATTGATATCAAATAGCTCAATATCATGCACACAATCTTTGAACTCTTGCATTCCCCGGTCAACTCCAGAAGTTCCCACTAGCTTATCCTCAATATTGAGAGCCGAATTAAAATCCCCCATGACAACCTATGCACAATCCACAATCTTTAATAAATTAACTTATGTTTTCTGAGATCATCCCACAAAGTTCACCTCCTCACATAGTAGTTATCCGCATACACCATTGAACAAAAGAACATATGTTTAGAGTCTTTACAAAAAACTTGAGCATGCATAACCTGATCAAATTGAGAAATGATCATAACATCAAAAACTGATCCCACCCCAATATGATCCGAGTACCCTTTCTACACATATTTCCATTGGATGTCCAATTCCACTTTTTAAACACACCCTTACAGATTTGGAAAAGCTTTCCAACATTCATGTGAGATTAAAGAACAACACACATACTAAGGTTATTGTCTTTTACAACCTGACGAGCCTCCTTTTGTTTGAGGGGACGGTTCACACCCCTTATGTTCCATGACGCAAGACTAATAATTGGAAACCCTGTCAGAAGGAGTGCTTGCCCCTTTAAGAGTAGGTTTTGTTCCCCTCACCATAAACTTTTCTGTTTCGTTATAAATTTCTTCCACCCCATCATCACTCGCAATAGTATCCACATTAGGATACTTAAGACGCTTTGACTGCGATTCCAAACTAGAAGTTGCCAAAGAAGACGTACCACCAGCCACCATCCTCATGTTCAAGAACAGCAAACGGGTTCGATGTGGAGACCCCCTAATCATGGTTGACACTATTTTTTCACTTTCTTTTGTTTTACTAGTAACCGGACGGTACACAAATTTCTGTTTAACTTTCGTTGGCTGGACAAGTTGTTTCCTAGCTACTTTTTTCTGTTTTGGTTCAATAAAACCCTCACTGTCAACATTTCGTGCAACCGGTTTTTCTCTTCCTTTGGACACCCATCAGACTCATGCCCAAACACACTACAATGTTTACATCTAGGTAGTTTCCATTCATACTCCACATAAACAGTTTCCTTAATGAATTTATCTCCGTTTAAATCTAGTAAGGCAACCATTTATAGTTTCTTTAAAATCTTGCTCAGCCAATAGCTCAATGAGAGCTCTAGCAAAACTACTTCTCCCCCAAGAAATCATGCACATCGAAGCACTCAGAGAATCAAGAGGTTTAGGAGTACCTGCCGTAGTTGCAATCATGCTCAACCCATCATCTGTATATGCAGCAATTGCAACATCATGGAATTTGACCAACACCGAGATAGATTTTATATAATCCTTCTTAAGCTGTGTAGTAGGGGACCATATATTAAGGAATAAAGGACGATGTTTTATGAGCCAAGTGCCCCCCTCAAGCGCATCAATCATACCCTTCTTCTCAGAAAATTTAAAGAAGATAAACCCATTAGCATTCATCATTGTTTTTTGCAACCCAAATTTATTCTAATTTTGCTTCACATAATAGTCGACCACCGGAAAAGCAATTCTATCCCCTAAGAAGTAACCATACAGCGTAAAGGAAAGTAGAGTTTGAACCTTACGAACAGATTCCTTAGGAAGAACTAGGTCCACACCCTCATGAGAATCAAAAGTAGCCATCGATGTTCTTACCTGTACTTATTAGCCCTGACGGAACCTTACTATCAGGCAGTTGACCTGGTGTATTGCTCTCCATGCAGAAAATAACGTCACAGAAAAAACAGCCGTCGAAACCCTAATTCGAAACCCTCACAGCTCAAACCAATTCGTTACACCCACAAGAAAATAATCAAGGATCTGATTTAGATGCGACTTAAAACAAATCAAGGATTGCAACAGATCGTTATACACCAGAGGAAAGACAAAAAGGATTTCCGGAACAACGAGAAAACACAAACCCTAATCAAACAATCCACACACACGGCTAACAAATTCATTACGACGCAAGGAAGTTCAAGGATCTTCTTCAGATGCAACTTGAAGCATCTAAGAATCGATTACAGATCGTTATACAGCGGTTGAATAATCCGATTAGTAGGGATGAACAACCCGAAACCCTAAAAATCGCCCAGAGGATAGCCAAGTCCCAAAGCAACAGGTGGAAGCTGAGACCAGTGCTGAACCGCGGATTTACTTTAAAATCAGGCACACAATGACACAAATCTTATTTTGAGAACTTCGTCTAATGGGATTATGCCCACAGTAAAGCAAATAAATGTTACTCCCTTTATAAGTTTGCATGTCCCTTATATATATTTTTCACTAAAAGGGACATACACAGTTTAGTCAAATAAAAATTAATTTTCCCAACCCTCTTAATCGAGAGGAACCATTAAGGGTCAATTGTAGATTTTGACCCGGATGAACAACAACGTTTTAACAACTCAATTTTGTATTATAAATGACAAACCACATGTTCTTTCTGAACGCCTATGTTATCGCTTTTAAGACTCCTATAGACATTTACTGTTTTGGTTCACCGTGGAAATTGGTGAATATTTCAATCGGTCCTCCAGTTATTGCATTTCTAACCTTCCCTTACTTATGGACATCGAGTACGTCTAGATTTAAAACTAGTCATTTACTTGCCGTACTATGTGTACTATGATACCTGGTAGCGTCACATGCCCATAACTTTTTGCAAACTATATAAATCACCCAATTATAGCTAAAGTTCAAGGGTGCATACCCACCCTCTAGATATGTCAACATTACAACTTTATGCGACACCTCATGTCCTTACCCTGTCATTTGACATAATACTTTCTGTTGTCTTTGGTTCACCCAGGCTATCGGTAAATGCAAATACCCAGGCTATCGGTAAACAAATCAAGGATTGCAACAGATCGTTATACACCAGAGGAAAGACAAAAAGGATTTCCGGAACAACGAGAAAACACAAACCCTAATCAAACAATCCACACACACGGCTAACAAATTCATTACGACGCAAGGAAGTTCAAGGATCTTCTTCAGATGCAACTTGAAGCATCTAAGAATCGATTACAGATCGTTATACAGCGGTTGAATAATCCGATTAGTAGGGATGAACAACCCGAAACCCTAAAAATCGCCCAGAGGATAGCCAAGTCCCAAAGCAACAGGTGGAAGCTGAGACCAGTGCTGAACCGCGGATTTACTTTAAAATCAGGCACACAATGACACAAATCTTATTTTGAGAACTTCGTCTAATGGGATTATGCCCACAGTAAAGCAAATAAATGTTACTCCCTTTATAAGTTTGCATGTCCCTTATATATATTTTTCACTAAAAGGGACATACACAGTTTAGTCAAATAAAAATTAATTTTCCCAACCCTCTTAATCGAGAGGAACCATTAAGGGTCAATTGTAGATTTTGACCCGGATGAACAACAACGTTTTAACAACTCAATTTTGTATTATAAATGACAAACCACATGTTCTTTCTGAACGCCTATGTTATCGCTTTTAAGACTCCTATAGACATTTACTGTTTTGGTTCACCGTGGAAATTGGTGAATATTTCAATCGGTCCTCCAGTTATTGCATTTCTAACCTTCCCTTACTTATGGACATCGAGTACGTCTAGATTTAAAACTAGTCATTTACTTGCCGTACTATGTGTACTATGATACCTGGTAGCGTCACATGCCCATAACTTTTTGCAAACTATATAAATCACCCAATTATAGCTAAAGTTCAAGGGTGCATACCCACCCTCTAGATATGTCAACATTACAACTTTATGCGACACCTCATGTCCTTACCCTGTCATTTGACATAATACTTTCTGTTGTCTTTGGTTCACCCAGGCTATCGGTAAATGCAAATACCGCAGGCGATAATGAAATACAAAGTGAAACCTCGATCATAGCATTTGATACTATAGCTGAAAGCTACTCATACGTATGGTCACTCCGTCGCATTAAATATTTTGATTTCGAACACTTGTGTCGTTGTGATACTCGTTCAACCTAACCACGCGACATGATTCGACCTATTCATGGAAACGCTTATGATAGAAAATCACCCTCTATTCGCTCATAAAAATGTTCTTTCGATGCTTTTAAACATATACTGTCCATCACTCCCCTTGGAATAAAGAACTTGGATTCTTTCATAATGATACTGTCAGGGCTAAACCTTGTAACTGTTAGCACTTAGTCATATTTCAGGACGAAATTTCCTTTCAACTTGGGGATGATGTGACAACTGAAAATTTTCTTATTTGCATTCTCCTTCATCCCCTCCAATTGTTCTGAACACCTCGAGCACTAGGAAATTTTCGGGATGAAAATTCTTTCAACTTTGGGATGATGTGAAAACTGCCAAATTCCTAAGTTAATACCGTTAACTACATTAGTTCCGTTAGCAAACCCGTAGCCTGTTATTTAAATGTTTATATAAAAAATATATTTCTAATTAATTTAGTAATTTAATTCATTACTTTATGTGTTACTTGAAAATTTGCATTCCACAAGAAACTAGGTTTCGTACGCGATTTAAGTTTTATGTGCGTACATGATAACGATAATTTTCCCGACTAAATATTACATGTTAAATAAGTTATAAACGCTTGGAAACATTCCTAGTATATTTTCCAAGTTTTGGGCTTAAACCCCACTTATTACTTGATTTGGGTCTTTTATACATGAACTGGGACTTGAAGGACCATTTGTGTAATTACCCTAAAGTTAAATTACAGCCCTAAAAGCCCCTCCTGTGACACCTCGTCCGAAAATCCAGGTCAAACCATTTACTTTGACTTTTAATTAAGTATTAATTGTGCTTTATCTGATCTGATTTCTGTTAAACTGTTTAATTACCGTGTCTGACCATTAACTGATGACGTAAACCAAATCCCGCGTTTGTACTAAAAGCGTATATCCGTTAAAAACATAAAGATTTCATGTATAAATCATGGAACTTCAATAATAAGAAAAATAAATATAAAACGTATTTTATATTTTATCCGGAACTGGTGTCGAACACTTATATAATCGACACGTCAAACTGATAAGCGATCAATCGTCTGAAACTATTCGGGTTTATACAATATGAACGGTCGAGCTTAAAACTGTTGCAAACTGACGAACTGAAAACGTTATCCGTAACCCGTCTGGAAAACATAACTGATTTCTGAAAAACTTTATAATCAACTTAAACAATTGTTTTTATGAAATAAAAACATCACAAACTGAAATCGTTGTCAAGACTTAAGCCGAACTCCAACCGAACACCTAACTGGGCCCAACTTGGCCCAATAGGCCCAATAAGCCTAAAATAATAAAACCGAGCCCGAAACCTTGACCCATTACTCAAACGTAATATTCCGAATGTTCGTGGCGACCCATAACCTCAACGGATGCATAACGGGCCCGGGCCTCGAACCGGCGCCCCGTTTGGGCCCGTACGGCCCATAACCGACGGAACTGTCCAATTACATTTTTCTCTAAACAATTTGGCCCAGTATAAAGTCCAAAACCCAATGGATTTATTTTTATAATTTTGGCCCATCAACTTTGTATGATTTTTTTATAAAATAGATTAACATCTTTAATTTTTATAAAAATTAATCACCAACTTATATGATTTTTATACTTTGATTATTTATAAAAGTTATGATTTTTAAACCATTACCTTTATATTTTATAAAAGCTCTCTAATGCTACCCACATTTTTTTGAAACATGATAAGTATTTATAAAAACTTTTACCTACATTTGAATTTTTATAAAAACTTGGTAGGAGATTATTTTGGTAAAAGATTATTGTGATGAAAAGTTGACCACATCACTATCCTATCAACCTAAACACTTAGACAATCATGACCAAATAGTGTTGAAAGACATGCCCCATCTCCATCCACCAACTTAACCTACTTACACACTCAAACACTCAAACTCACGTCACCCTTTCTCCTCCTCCCTCGCCACCCGATCCCTACTCTTCTCCCCTCCCATTTTCGGCAGCCAAGAACACAGCCCCACCACCACTACTAGCTACCGCCACCACCATGTACCACCACCATCTACACCAGCCGGCACCACCATAAACCACTGCCCCTCCCTCCTTCTTCCTCTCGGCAAGACCACAACAACACCACCACCTCTACCTTCCTCCTCCCTTTCCCTTCCTGTTTTTCCGGCCAGCTCAGCCCCCACCACTGCCGCTAATCGCTGCCATTACCACCACCACTGTGACCCATCACCATCGTAGCCCCTTCTCTCCTTCCTTTCTTTCCCGGTCGCGCAACACCACAGCCACCGTTGCTGCTGTGTTCTCCTCCTGCCGCCCCAACTGCCGCTGCCGGAGCTGCTGCTGCTGCTTTGGTGTTTCTGCTGCCGCTGCAGTTCACAACCGTGAACTACCACACTAAGCCGCCACCTTCTAAGTTCTAACCTCACCTTTGTGAGTCTTTTGAACCATTCTTTCTAGTGTTTTATACACTTGAATCCACCCAAATGAGCCACCAAGTCTTGACAATCTAACCACCATAATCTCATGTTTCTTTTCTTAAAATGTTTAACCATCTAACTTACGTTTTCTTTCTTTATCTTTGTTTCTTAAAACACAAGATTTCAAGGTTTGAAAATGTGAGTTTATGTGGTTATTTGATGATAAAAACCTATGGATATATTCACTAAATTGATGATTTGATTTAGATCATTTGATGATTGCATGATGTTAATGTATTCTTGCATGATTAGTTTGAGATAAAATCATGTTATAGCATATCATAAATCGCTAGATATATTGTTGAAATTCTTATTGTTAATCATCAAATGTTTATAGACTAATATGCTACTAATGACCATTATCATGGCCTAAATATGGTGTTTAGTGACACATTTGAACTAATTTGGACATTAGGAAGGTTATATACAAATTTGACATAAAATGATAACCTTAAAAACCCTTAAATGAAACTTAACTTATATAAAATGGTCACATTTTATAAAAATATAATTTCTAAAAGACAAGATTTATAAGACTTGTTTAGATTTTATAAAAATAAAATGGATAAAATATATATAGATATATTTTATGATAAAAAATGATAAGATATCATATTTTTGAACAATTGACAAAAAGTATAAAAACTTTGGACTTATACAAAAATGGAAACATTTTATGTTGGAGAATATTTCTATAAAAGTCTTAAAAAAAATTAAAACCCTAACTTTATTGGATAAATAAAGTTATTTAAAAATGATTTTATAAAAATAAAATCAAAAGACTTATAAAAATTATGAAAAACATATTTTAAACATTTTTATTATTTTAAATGAATCAAAATGTTTTAACCGGATCAAATGTTTATTTTTAAACGTTTGAAATTGAAACGAAATCTTTAAACGATTTAAAAACGTTTTATGAAGTAACGAATCGTAAATAATTATTTGGCAACAAATAATTATCCATATGAATTTTACAAATAATTATCCATAATTATTATCGAAATAATTATTTTAATGATAATTATATTTATATTAACTCAAAAGCCTAATTTTCATAACATGAGTTTAAATATTAACATAACCTTTAATATTTACCTACTTATGTTAAATCATTTAACTTGAAATAATTTAATAAAATTATTCGGACAAGTTAGAATAATTATTTCGATAATAATTATCAACTCTAGTTATATATATTAGAACTTAACACGATTAATTATTCAATCGATCGAGCGAACATAAAAATAATAAATAAATATTATTATTTAAACAATATTCAAGACTTGATTGAACTGATCTTCATGATACGTTATCGCATGTTCATTCTTTGTATTTATTTACATAAATGCCTTAATACGTGAACATTCCTATTTACTGATTTTGTAAACTAATTAACTAACAGGTTTTCAAAACGCTACAAACGGGATTATACGTCAAGACTTGACCGGTATCATTTGGGTAACGTTCGTTCCTCAAATGATTATGTGGACCCTTATGCATGTTGTCTTATGTTTTATTAGGACTTTACTTGCTAGTTACCACTCGGCAATTCATCATTACCACTGAATCAAGTGAGTTTCACGGCCCCTTTTCTTTACAACTGTGTTACACTTATGGGGGAGAAATCATGAACTGATAAAATGTTTTAACTTAATGTTATGGTTTACCCTATTAGCCGTATGATTATCTGTTCTCTTACTGATTGCCCAACAACTTGTACTTTATCGTTATAAATGTTAGTACAACTGAATCCCACCATTAGTTGATTTCAATTAGTTCTGCTCAAAACGATAACTAGTGAATAGATCTATTTGGGTTGACAACTCTGCCCGGTTTGGTAGCTCCATTCCTGACTTCGTATATTGTCAAGGGGTACACATCAGTTATTCTGCTCTATTCGGTATCTCTCGGGCGAGGATACCATGGGTGGGTAAACCGTTAGTATTTGAAATCAAGGTTCAGGTGAGATCATACAACTACAACAGTAAGCCAACGTAACATTTAAGTATTCTAAAACTGTTTTACAATCTTACTATCGAGTCCTAAACCTGTGAACCTCACCAACTTTATGTTGACCTTTTAAACTCATGATTTCTCAGGTAACTAAGCTGATCATGGAAGCCGTGCAAATGGGACTTCGCCTTTATATTTGGACCTGCTTCGTTGGAGTCCTAGTCCCTATCTATCTTAAATAACTACTTTATGTTTTTCAATAAATGAACAAGACTTTAAAGTTCAAATGTAAGACAATATCGTTTACCACTCTTTCCGCTGCACAATTAATGATATTATGTTTTAATTAACGTTTGAATTTAGAAGTAATTGTTCTGTATATCTGTGACTATGATTCCATCTCGCTCACACACAATCATTTGTCTGAGGTGTGACAGATTGGTATCAGAGTCGTAGTTATAGCGAACCAGGTTAAATACTTTAACTAAAACCCAACCTGGACTATGATCGGCTCCGAAGCTTCCGTTTGCACGCAAGACCACTTCCTTACTCATTGATTATGTTAACTTATGCTTTGTATATACATGAGTTATTAATTCCGTTATTCATTTATATCTTTGTTTTGAATGCTATTATCATGGTACTAACTTTGTTCTTTGTTGGAATATTATCGCAGAGATGACTTCCTCCTCGGACGAGGTTATCTGCATTTCTGATTCTAGCAGAGACGATCAAGTGGTGCCGGAGGACTCTCCATCACCAGAAGACTATGTGCCATCCAGCCCTAGGGCTGAGATACCTACAGTTGCTACTGTCCGACTATCGACCATACCATCGAGCTTCCTGAGGCCCCTACGACCAAGGGTCTCAGACGACTCATCTGACCACCCATCGTCCACCACTATTGCTAGCAGTGCGGCCGCAGCTACTGTTGCCACTATTGCCGGTGTCGCACGCACCATGGACCCCTTCGCTCACAGGGAGCGTTCTGTACACACCTACCGACCCTTTCGAGGTGCCAGTAGGTGGGGGCTCACCCCCGAGAGGGAAGCTGGCCCGGCGCAGGGCAGCTGAGGGCCCTGCAGACGAGCTTGTGCCCAAGCGGCACTGCGCGTCTGATCACCCTCACCTTGCCTGGATCCCGAGGCAGATAGCCTCGTGGAGGACCTTTGAGGGAGTGCCTAGCCTGTACGGGCCAGGTGACTCCTCTGCTAGGGATGGCGCTTCCGACCACCCTAGGGCGGGATACTCCATCCTCACAAGAGAGCCGATCGCGGGTACTGTTCCGCTACTCGTGGCACGTGTTTGTCGCCACGATCAGAGTCTCGCCGTCCTGAACGACGATATCTTTAGGCTCCCCACGCGGGCTGAATTCACTGCGTTAGTGGCCCGCGTAGCTGAGCTAGAGCGCATTCAGGTCGCTTCCCAGGGAGCCATGAAGTCCCTGCATGCTCACATGAGCAATGTGTGCATGGTCAACTTTGCTCTGGTAATGGCCAACGAATCCTTCCAAGCCCGGCTTGCCGTCTTGGAGGAATTCGCAGGGCGAGTGGTCACCTTTTTGGACCTCACCTCCAGGATTACTACCTCTCTGACCCGACCCCCTGGACCCCCTGGACCACCACCACCCCTTTAGATGACTTTCCTAGCATCTAGGCTTTTGACCCACCGTTTTAGCGATAAAACATATTTATATATTTTGTAGTGATGTATTATGGGACTGCGTGCCCAAGACACTTAAAAACTTGTCCTCTTTTGTTATTGTATGTTTTATCAGATAATATAGTGGAATGTAATGGTAGTATGTTTATGTTTATGACGTGTTGGGCACTCATACGCATCCTAAGGCCTCTGTTTGGTCGCCAACAAAACTGCTGCAAGTTTAGTGTGCCCTGTTAAAAATTCAGCTTTTTGTCAATTTTTGCAATTTTGTTGAACATTATTTTTGGGTATTAATGAAGGGATTTTTGGATGAAAATAATGTTTATATATTTATATTAAGATCTGGAGGTGTTGGTAAGCAAACCTCAAGTTTTGAACGAGTTATGCAAAAATATAAGACCAATTTTCCTGTTTTACAAAACAGCTCAAAAGCTGAAATTTTGCAAACCTCCGACGCGCATAACTTTCTCAATACTTCACCGTAAGGTGGATTCTCTTCGCAACATGTCCATAATATTGGGAAGTTTATGCCTGTAAACTTTGAGAAGCTAAGAGGCTGTTGGATAGTTGTTGACTGAGTAAGAGCTGACTGAGTAAGAGGTTAACTGAGTAAGAAACTCTGTTTGAAACTTGGTTGTTTGATAGTTAATGACTGAGTGAGAGCTGATTGAGAATTGTATATAGCTATTTGTTTTAATGTATTAAAATCATTTTATAAAAAAAAATAAATAAATAATTTTAAAACAAAAAACCAATACAATAAAATAAAATAGAACACATTTTTAGACTAACAAAAATGTGCTTTTTAATTAAATAGGAGTACGTTTTTTTAAAGTTAAAAATTATAATTATGTGTTTATTTATAAAACTACAAAAATTTGTATCTGGCTTTCGTTCATTCCTTCCTATTGGAATTTGATTCTAGCTCTTGATTTAATTTTGTTAAAAATTGTTTTAATAATTAATTAAATTAATAAACTAGAGGAGAAAAGCTAATGATGGTATCTTGAAATATGAAATGCATAAAATAACATAGCTAGAGCCGCCGTCTTTTTCTCTAGGGGCAATATAAACAAAAATTGAATAGACTCGGTCAGTGGATTTAAATCGGAGTACTCGGTCAGTGAGGGGTGACTCGGTCAGTGTATGATTTTAATAATATCAAACGAGCGGACCACTTACCAGGTTAGTGGTTAGCTCTTACCGGACCCGGTAAGAGGTTATCAAACAACCCCTAACACCAAGTGTGGAGAAAATTATGCGTATCTACAACTGCTGTGTTAATGGCAACAAAGCTGATTTTTAGCCAACTTCGGACACGCGGAACTCACTCAATACTTTTTTGGGTAAAGGGTTACCCCGGTGATTTTATATATTAACAGAAACGTTCAAAGCACAAGTAGTAGAGTGAAATCTCTACTAGTTCTCTAAGGGGCATACCCCTAAGAGTAAAACACAAATAAAAAACACAGCACACTCAACACTAAACAAATTAGCCTCCATCATCAAAAACCAAGCTTCCAAAAGATCTCCAGATGGGAAAGACGTTTCTACCCCGATCACCAAACTTGCACTTTAACCCCAGTAATTTGTAGCGGACATCAGAAAGAATATCCCCAACAACCTTCTCAGGCTGCCGATTTTTGTTACCATGCAGCCGATTATTTCGTTCCCTCCAAACGTGATAAACAGCAGCCGCCACAGAGAGCTTAAAAACGACACTAGACAGAGCCTTGGACTGCGAATTCGACTCATAGCAATTGACAATAATAGACCAGTTACTCGGCATCTGAATCGGAAAGCTTCTACTTACCATCTCCCAAACCTTCTTGGAGAAAGGACACTCGAAAAAAAGATGGTTATGAGAATCTATATCAGAGTAACATAGATGACAACACATCATGTTCATACACCCCTTCCTCCAATTCCAACGTACCAGCTTATCCTGGGTTCGAAGTTTACCATTAATAACCAACCAAAGACAAAAAGCATGTTTAGGAATGCAAGTCGCGAACCAAATAAGAATATTTCCAAGGGACTTCATCGTGGGACTGCCTCAGAGAGTTCCAGGCCGTATTCGTGGAGAACTCAACAAGAGTATCTTCCACTTTCCACCAATGTTTATCAGCAACATCATTGAGCTCCGGGATATGAACATTGCTTAAAATCGGAAAGCGAGAGACCCAATCTAAAGGCCAATTCCAACTGGGGCTCACAATAACATCAGCAAGACAAGAGTAGATATTAAAACCAGCATTATGAATTTGTCTAGAGGAGAGAATATTAGCCAAGGGACCAATATCACTCCAAGTGTCATACCAAGCAGACGTATCAAGGCCATTCCCAACAGTGATATAGATGCAACTCTGAATAAGAGGCCTAATTTTCACGAGGTTTCTCCAACACCAACTACTAGATACATCATTCTTACAATTCCAGAAAGTGCGGTTTTTCAATCTGTAAGTATAAATCCATTCAACCCAAAGCGAATTCCTTCTAGTGAGAATACTCCACACATGCTTAGCGAGGAGAGCCCGATTCATATCTGTAATACATCGGATTCCAAGCCCTCCCTCACTTTTAGGCCGACAGACCACATTCCATGAAACTTTAGCAGCCCCCTTCACACGTTTTCCTTGGGACCACAAAAAACCCCTCATCTTAGCCTCTAACTCATTTACAACTCTAGCAGGAAGAAGAAACACCGAGGCCCAGTATATATGCATAGAGGAAAGGACAGAAAGGATGAGTTGGAGACGACCAGCAAAAGAAAGATTTTTGTTTCTCCAGCTAGAAATGTGGTTATCAACCGCTTCTAATAACGGATGGCAATCCCGATAACGTAAACCAGACGACAATAAAGGCACCCCAAGGTACTTAACCGGGAGATTTCCCTCAGTAAAGGGTAAATGGCTTAGGATAGCAGTTTTAGTATCATTCCCCACATTACAGAAAAATATAGTGCTTTTCGGGAGACTGGGAACTAAGCCAATCATCTTTGAGAATTCATCCATAGACCGTATCAAACAGATAGTAGACCTGGTATCGCCATGGGCAAAAAGAAACAAATCATCTGCAAAACAGAGGTTAACAATCGTATGATCCTTACACTTCTTATGATACTTGAATAAAGGATCCCTTTCCACATCACGTTTAAGCATGAGAGTTAAGACCTCCATAACCAATGTAAATAGATAGGGGGACATTGGATCACCCTGCCTTAACCCTCGCTTGCCTCTAAAGTAACCATGGAGCTCACCATTTAGGCATATCGAGTAAGACACTGTAGAAATACATTTTATAATCCAATTCACCATCAAATCCGGAAATCCAAAGCAGCAAAGGATGTGATTTAAAAAATCCCAGTCAACAGTATCATAGGTTTTTTTAATATCAACCTTTAAAGCACACTTTGGCTCACCCACATTCCGGTGGTAGTTATGCATAAGTTCTTGAGACAACAAAATATTATCCGTAATGAGCCGTCCGGGAACAAAAGCAGATTGATTAGCACTCACAATGTCACCCAAAAAACCCTTAATCCGATACGCTATGATTTTTCTTATGCACTTATACAATACATTGAAGCAAGCAATAGGACGATAATCAGTAATATTAATAGGGGTAGTCACCTTAGGCACCAAGGCAATGATAGTATGATTGAGTTCTTGCAGAAGCTTACCATACTGGAAAAAATCACGAATGGCCTGCATAACATCCTTCCCCACAATCGGCCACGCACTCTTAAAGAACGCCGAAGTAAAGCCATCCGGGCCTGGAGCTTTATCATTATCAATCCCAAACATCGCATCCCGGATCATGTGTGTAGCAGCCCCGTCATCAATTTTTTTAGTAAACAAAGAGGTAGGCGGCATAATAGAGCTCGTACCATGGGCACTAAAAAATTTGGTATAGTGCGCCACAAAAATGGTAGGAACCTCAGTACCTTCATGAAGAACACCAGAAGTGTCCTTTATAACATCAATCCGACCCCTGTGGTTCCTTATCTTTAAGGATTTGTGAAAATAAGAGGTGTTTCGATCGCCCACGGCAAGCCAATGCACCTTGGATTTATGTTTTAAGAATCTCTCCTCATCAAGACTAGCAGTTTGGAAGTCATCCAGAAGTGTAGCCTCCTTCTCTTTTAGGATCAGGTTAAACGGGTCCTCATCCTTAGCCCTTTGAATCTCGTCCAACTTTGATTCTTTTTGCAACATGTTCATAGTATTATGAAGTTTATGCCTGTAAATTTTGAGAGGCTAACTCCAAGTGTGGAGAAAATTATGCATGTCACCAAATGTGTGTTTTGTGTTTGACTTGTAAGCTTTGTGTTTATGCATGTTGACTTGGAATTGTGCATCTATGTTTTCCTACAAGTTTAGGACTGGTGTTTAAGTGTTAGGACCAAGGTGAATGCTTGATAACATAATTGTTTATTACATTCTACTAGCTAAGGTTCGTCGAAATAGACACAAGAGAGAGAGAGGGAATGCGTGACTTCAGGGAGACCAGAGAAAGATTTCGGTGGCTTCGGACTCTTTATCTGAAAATTGAACCCTGTGTGTTTTCAGGTGCGATTTTCTTCCTGCTCGATTTTTCCTAAATTTTCGTTCTTCCTGATTCCATGGAATCATCCTGATTGGATCCACATCTCGTGGTCCAGTTGTGACACCCGGCAAATTCAGGTTATTTATTTATTTATTTTTTTTCGGACAAACACGGACAATTATTTACTCGAATATACGTGCAATTGAACATCTATTAGGGACTAGTAGATGTGTCATTTGGTTCACGAACAATCACACACGAGTTGAGTCGATCCTAATCGTTGGTGACAAATTAATAGAACACTAATCGAACGAACGTAATTATGTGAAACTCGTGATCCTATGATTTTACTTGGGTATACGGTTACATGTGATTTCAAGGTGTGATTAGAAATTAGTGATTTACTGGAATCGTGTAAGAATATTACGTTTTATGCAAGTAGACTAAGTGTGTTAAAAAAATATATAAAAAAAATAAAAATAAAAAAAAAGAAGTCGGTCCATAAATTGTATGCATGGTATGTTCCGAAAATTTCATCTTTTTACCCAAGTTCTATCCAATCCAAAACTTTTTTCGAGATAACTACAACTCCTACAAAGCCTCCCCTCTCACTCATAAGCATCATAACCCTCTTCCACCATTCCCTCAATTTTTCACAACTTCTCCCTCCCTCTCTATACCACGTCGCCAAACCCCCTCTCCCTTCCCTAAAATCAGTCCCTTTCCCAACCGTTCTACTCAATTTTTGGAGTCCCCAAGGCGACAGCCCTAGTGAAACAAACCATAACAGTTCTGGGGAACAATAGCGAGCAAGGTGGAATCAACCGTGTAGATCACCGGCATCGAACACTCAACCTAACACCATCCAATTTCCGATCGCGAGGTATGTTCGGTTCTTGAAATCTTCTTTTGAAACCGTCGATGTGTAAATCTGATTTGTGTCCTCCGTGTGTTCGAGCATACCCATCGATTCTCTTATTAGTGTTGTGGTGATTAAGCTACGGTGTACAAACCGTTTCTATAAAACCGTGTTTTAAGTATGCGTACTCGAAACCCCACTGTACCATGTATGTTTTTCTTGTGACGTACGGACTAATCGGTGATATCGTAACGTGTCGATAGGTTTTAGAAGGTAGGATTTTCGAGATGCATCATGGGTCTATAATCTGATTGAAATTGCATGTTAATATTGAATTTGAATGGGGGTGGCTACTGGTATGGACAATATGAGTAATAATCTCAAAATATTTAAAACATGGATACTGGTTCGTAAATGGGATTGGTAGGGGAAGATGACACCAAAAATAGAACTTGTTAAATTGTTTACAAACTAGGTTAATTAACAAACATAAGAATCCTTTGGTGGTAAAGCTTCAATTTTCTGATTGGAGTGTCGCGAGTTCTAGACTAGCGACTAGCACCTCTTTTCACTTTTTATTTATAAAGCATATGGCTCTCATACCTCATCTAGTGATCTTGTGCATGTGTTACAAAGTATTTGAGGGTGTCTAGATTTCATGAAAAATATTACAAGTTGGTGCAAGTCATGCCACATAATTTATATAATCAAAATTTTGGATTTTTGTATTTGTGTATGCATTTTGTTTAATGACCTAAGGGCACCATAACGTATTTGGCATGTTAAAAGATCATGTGATTGTGTGAACTTATTGGTTAATCAAGTTGCATAAATGATTACGTGTGTGGTTAATATTCGTGAACGATAAATCCTTACAAGAAACATAATTTGGTGTAATTACATTTGGTTAACGTGTGTACTTGATTAGCATAATTATCTTGAGAAACTTTGTTACCAAGCATGTCTAAACGTGGAAGCCTTACGTGCTTCTTGTCACCGCTTTGAAACAATTAAAATGCATGTTAGAAACGATTTATATGTGCTTACTTGCTATAATTGGAAAGTTCAATTAAACAAACAAGCACATCAGTTAATAAGTCACCAACGTGTCGTCAGGGTCGATCGAGTCAGTCCAGTTGTTCATGCACTGTAGTCTTACACAGTTACAAATATATAGGTGATTCGTCGAACTCATCAACACTTTTATTAAACATTCTGTCGAGCCCCCAAAGGTGAGTTCTCGAACATTTTTCTCTGAGTATTTCAGTTAGAGAAAAGAGCATGCTACAAACAGTTCTGGTAATATAATTGTACAGCTGATCACGTATGTGCGAACATATAACACGAGTTACAAGTCCTTACATTTCGAACCGTTAGTTTATGAGAAAGCGAGGTAATCTTTGGTAGTACTACTGGGTTTGACAAACCCCACCCGCGTTAGTAGCTCTAACTCGACTGGATGTCGAACGGGTGTAATATTAGCCTAGACAGTATCATCATCGTCCGTGTTAGGCGATGGTGGAAGGCATTACAAACACAAACAGTCACGCTTCGGTTGCGAACCACATAGTGATAGCATTATTGGCCTTGCTAGCTACAATTACTATTATGATACCATGGTACAAACATCTAACAAACATTTATGGTGTAAACATCTTTACAACAAACATTTACTCTTTCTTGCATTGATATTTATGAACTCACCAGCCTTTGCGCTGACCCACATAGCATGTCTTTCACAGGTATCTAGGTCTGGAGCACAATTAGGACGCATGCTTTGCATTGGGTCTACAACACATTTTAAAACCCCGTTGGTTTATTTTTATTTGGGTGTAGCGCGTGTTTTGCGCAACATCGTTATTTCTTTTATTTACGTTTCCGCATTTCTATAAAAAAAAAGAAACTGTTTTTGCATGGTTTGGTATGACTAATGACTCGGATCCTGGTTTGTCACACGTCTCGCGGTTATACTCCGCATGTGGATTTTGAGGGTGTGACAGATTGGTATCAGAGCCATTCGTTATAGTGAACTAGGCCTTGCATGTAGGCCGACTATAGCCTTAGAGTTGCATTAGTCTAACACATACGCATGTACACACATGTTTTTGTTAACCTAGCACTTCATTACATATACATATATGTATACATATAACATTACAAACATGTCGACATCCCCTACATCATCCCGAGCGAGTAGGAGACCTGAAAGTCTATCAAACGTTTGAACTGAGGATACGATGAATAAGGCTGACTAACTATACTAACGCTCATGAGAAGCAGACTCACATAACAGGTTCTCGCAGTGTGTGCGAGTCGGGTGGACCACAAGCTACCGGACGTGCATTACATAACAGGAAAGGTCACGAGCTTACTGGAGATCGAGAAAAAAAATCTTCGAGTCCTTAGAAGCAAACTTGTACGCAACATTAAAGCGGTTGACATAAACCACAATTATTCTTACACTGAGTTGGAGAGCGATTGTTTGCACACAACATCAAAACTAAATACACTGAGTCCCGTGCGCTCGCAACGGAAAGCCTGAAACATAACAACAGGGACACGGGCAAGATAGCCGAGGAAGAGGTCATGGTGACACTAACATTAACATGACTACAACCAAACGAAAAACACTGAACGATCAACACTAAACAACAACATTAGCAGCTCATGCCCAAGGGCAGGGGAAACTTGGACTTCAAGAAAACCGTAGGGTTGTAAGCATTGTGCATTCAATGTAACATAATAAGTTCTTAGTCCACTCAGATATATTAACAAGACAGAAATCGACATTTGGGACGTGTGATTTCCCTTCGGCAACAGAGTCAAACAAGTGACATGAACATTCGAGGGACCCACACTCACTTGGTGAAATAACCATGTAAAAACATTAGGTCGGGACACAACAAATTCACTACCTTGGAAGGAAATTATTACCTCACAGAGAAAAGAGTATAACTACAAAATGTTGTTCAGAAACTAGAGGGCAAGCTACGGGATCTCAAGATGAAGGATTCTGAGAACAGAACTTTTATAATTCTATCCCATGAAAAGACTCTTTCGTGTCCTCACATAAATAAACCGGTATGCAAGCTAATCGAACTTCACGTAGTTGGGTTGGCTATCAGACTCAGAGCATGGCACTTCTTCGAATCCCACTACCATTCAACAACCAGTTCGTTTAGCCTGTGGGCTTATCGACCAGGTTGTGGCTCCAAGTACCCCTTTTTGAGGAAGCTTGTTATGGGTACTTCAGGACACAAGAGAAAGTGGGACGGCATGAGTGGCAATAATTCTAGAATCGAGTTTCACATACCAACCAACAAAAACAGAGTCACAAGCTTAGTACCTCAACAAGTAACTTCTTCAGCAGGCAAAGCAATTAGGACCAAACAGTTAACGCCGAGGCAGGTGTATTCGAAAGTACCCAAAAGTCTAATGAGTGTGTCTACCAACACACCAGCGCGGGTGGCAAGTATTGTTGCTAGAACTATGGAAGGATGAGTCGAATGACTATAGATTGCAGGGATTAAAGGTCAAAACAAACAACTCAAGTCTAGGGAAGCCGTCATTGAATGTTTAAGGAAAATAGGAGCACCTTAAGAGAAAATGCCCATGGAACAAACGACTGTGCATTCGTGTGTGGTTCGGGCAACGCCAAGAATGATTTAAGCGTCGCTAGCATTTTGCAGGCATAAACTGGAATTAACAAATGGGAGAATTGAATGGAAACACAAAAGGTTGTCAGGAGATGTAACTGAAACCAACAGGCAGATGTGCTAATCACACTTAGAAGATCCGACGAGATTTGTCGGAATGGATTTGGTTGTCCAAGCATCAAGCCGAGACTCTTTATCAGGTCAAGAATCGTTTGTATTCTCCTCCCTAGTGGGAAAGTCCTGTCAAGTTCAAGGATATAGGAAGGTGTCTGTCTCAGGCAACATATCACAACTAAGAACCCGAGGGTGGCTATGGATGGATCACATTGCTATTCTAGCTCATATTGATGGGAAGCTCGAGTAAGAAAGGAAGATCAAAAATTTTCCTATCATTTATAACCTTCAAAGAGAAATCACCAAAGACCTACTCGGTCTTCCATCTCATCGTCAGGACGAACCTCAGATTGACCATACACCCGGGGCAGCATCTACTGCCCGAGCAACATATCGAATCACGCTAGAAAACTATAGTAGTTATACACCCAGCTTCACGAGCCACCATATAAAGGATTTATCAAGTTAAGCTTAACGTTGTGGGGAGCTCCAGTTCTTCTGTTAAGAAGAAGGACAGGACATTTCGAATGTGCAACGATTTTCGTGAAACGAACAAGGCTAACATCAAGAGTCGTTTTTCTCTACCTCGCACTTATGATTTATTCGACCAGTTACATGAATCGAGTTACTGTTTCTGATACCGATTTCAGATCATGTTACCATTAGCTAAGAGAGCCTAAGAGGAAGATGCCCCGAAAACTATGTTTAACAACCAATAAGGCCATTATAAGTTATAGTTATAACCAGTGGGTTTGACTAATGTACTCGCGACATTCATGGATCTCGTGAACGGCATGGGTAAGCCTTACCTTGATTAATTCTACATCGAGTTATTAATGATATTGTGGGTAAACCCAGGGGCAACATGAAGACAGATTCCATCAAGACCTATCGCCCTAGGAAAGGGATACAGGTTGACTCATTTACAGTGGAGGCTATCGAGGATTGGCCAGCCCACTGACACGAACAAAGGTGACGTCAATTCCATCATTTAACAAATTGATATCAAAAATTAACTCTCCATCACATAATTCCCTGCATAACAAAGGTACTACATGAACTAAGGTGACAACCACGACACGATTTTTCAAATGTTAAAGCGGAATGCACTGATTTTATCATATTCGAAATGAGACTAATGGCTTCATGGCATATTGAGATGCCTCCAAGCAAGGTCTCGGTTAGGCGTTGATACAAGGCGAGAAGGTCATCATCTATGCCACACGTCAGCTGAAGATGCACTAGCAAGATTACACCACCCATGACTTGGGATTGGGTGAAATGGAGTTTATATCGAAGGCCTGGAGACATTATATGTGTGATACCAAACACACCGCTTGCAAAGATTACTAGATTTTGAAGAGCATAACGTGAGCGTGGATGCTTAGGTGCAATGGCATAGGTTGGAACCCTAGTGTGTAACTACTATCAGGAACCTTTGTCATGGCTCTAAGTTCGCATACTTACCAACAAGCAGAAGAGTGGTTCTGGTAGATGACTAGTACACTTCTAGAATACCAGGGTGTGGTAGGTTAGCTGCGATACACCCTATATATAAGCACTAATGGTGCTTCGGGAGTGGGACTAGGAGCCAGAACAAGAGCTAGCTCTAGCCAACAGAGTAAGACCAGTGTTGTAGCTGATGTTGTGAGCGGAAAGGGAACCCTTGGAGCTCAATAGAGCTCAAACATTTCAACTTACTATACACACTGGACTACCAGAGCAAACTCATGATGCTGAACTCGAGGCACAGTGACAAGCTAATGTAGGGCTGGGGCTACGAGGAACGAACAAGCGCTATGAAGTCGAACCTGATAAGATCCACCATCATTTTGGGATGAACATCGGTACCGCAGTATGGGAATCTTAGAGAGTTGGAAAGGGATAAGGCTCGTAGTCCACGATGATCTGCACATCCTGGTTTGGATACGCGATACAAACATTTGAAAGCACTCTACTAACGACTGAACTCGAAAGCCAAAATGTGAGACCTATGTGAGAAAATGCCTAACTTGCTCTACGGCTAATACCGTGTATCAGGAACCATCCGGACTAATACTACAACCAGAAACATTCCTATGTGAAGGGGAGACAAAAATTTATACCTCGAATATCAAGCAAATATGATATGAATGGGGCGATCATTAATCGATTGACCAAACCTGCACGGTTTCTATTAATCAATAGACACATAGAATGGAGAAGTTATCTCGGATTTTCTTAAAGGAAATCCTCTCAAAGCACGGGGAGCCATTTAAATCATATCAGATTGAGACACTCTATTTACACTCCATTCTGGGGGGTAACTTTACCAAAAGAAATGAGAGCACGTCAGGACACGAGCACTATATATCATTCTTAAAACGATGGAAAAAGTGAACAGTCTACGCACGCCATTAGGAAACATGCTTAGGGCACGTGTCATGGATTCCAACAACAGCGAAGAAATGTTTCTAATGCCTGGTAGAATGTTTTACAACAAAAAATTATCGCGCTAGCATTTGGATAATATCGTTTGATGCATTTACGGACAAAAACATAAGTCACCCACCTGCTGGGCGGAGGTTGGTGATAGTCAGCTCACAGATCATGAACTATGCATGGGACATCGGGAAGAATCATGCAAAACCCGAGACTGTATCTCCACATCTCGCAATCACCAGAAGAACTATGTCGACAAACATTCTACAGAAAGTCTCACCCTAGCAAGGGTAATCCGTTTTGGGAAAATAGGGAAAACCAAACCTGCGATACGTTAAACCTTTCGAGATCATGAAAAAAAGGGGTTTTGTAGCACACACGTTGAATCTACCTGGAGGATTTAAGGGTATACGTAACGCACTCCTCTATCTAACTTGAAAAAGTGGTTGTCGAATGAATCACCAATCGTTTCACTCGAGGAGTTGGAAATCGATGAACAATTGCAGTCCACTGAAGGACATGTGGGAATGGCACCAAGATGGGAAACAGGGACAACTCAAGTATAGCATGGTATCAACTTCAAGGTTCGTTGGAAACTTGAGGCGTGGAAAGGAGTTCGCGCGGAAACGCGATAATCAAACAATGCGATGGTATCCTGAGTTATTCAAACAGACAAACGTCGACCAACAAAAGTACTAGCTAAATCATGAGGCGAAACTTCTTTCAACAAGGGGATGATATGACAATTGAAAAAAAAATTCTTTTATTGGGTCTAGCAAACAAACAACGATCATAATTTTCGGGACGAAAATTCCTTCAACTAGGGGATGATGTGACACCCGGCAAATTCAGGTTATTTATTTATTTATTTTTTTTCGGACAAACACGGACAATTATTTACTCGAATATACGTGCAATTGAACATCTATTAGGGACTAGTAGATGTGTCATTTGGTTCACGAACAATCACACACGAGTTGAGTCGATCCTAATCGTTGGTGACAAATTAATAGAACACTAATCGAACGAACGTAATTATGTGAAACTCGTGATCCTATGATTTTACTTGGGTATACGGTTACATGTGATTTCAAGGTGTGATTAGAAATTAGTGATTTACTGAATCGTGTAAGAATATTACGTTTTATGCAAGTAGACTAAGTGTGTTAAAAAATATATATAAAAAAAACTAAAAATAAAAAAAAGAAGTCGGTCCATAAATTGTATGCATGGTATGTTCCGAAAATTTCATCTTTTTACCCAAGTTCTATCCAATCCAAAACTTTTTTAGAGATAACTACAACTCCTACAAAGCCTCCCTACTCACTCATAAGCATCATAACCCTCTTCCACCATTCCCTCAATTTTTCACAACTTCTCCCTCCCTCTCTATACCACGTCGCCAAACCCCCTCTCCCTTCCCTAAAATCAGTCCCTTTCCCAACCGTTCTACTCAATTTTTGGAGTCCCCAAGGCGACAGCCCTAGTGAAACAAACCATAACAGTTCTGAGGAACAATAGCGAGCAAGGTGGAATCAACCGTGTAGATCACCGGCATCGAACACTCAACCTAACACCATCCAATTTCCGATCGCGAGGTATGTTCGGTTCTTGAAATCTTCTTTTGAAACCGTCGATGTGTAAATCTGATTTGTGTCCTCCGTGTGTTCGAGCATACCCATCGATTCTCTTATTAGTGTTGTGGTGATTAAGCTACGGTGTACAAACCGTTTCTATAAACCGTGTTTTAAGTATGCGTACTCGAAACCCCACTGTACCATGTATGTTTTTCTTGTGACGTACGGACTAATCGGTGATATCGTAACGTGTCGATAGGTTTTAGAAGGTAGGATTTTAGAGATGCATCATGGGTCTATAATCTGATTGAAATTGCATGTTAATATTGAATTTGAATGGGGGTGGCTACTGGTATGGACAATATGAGTAATAATCTCAAAATATTTAAAACATGGATACTGGTTCGTAAATGGGATTGGTAGGGGAAGATGACACCAAAAATAGAACTTGTTAAATTGTTTACAAACTAGGTTAATTAACAAACATAAGAATCCTTTGGTGGTAAAGCTTCAATTTTCTGATTGGAGTGTCGCGAGTTCTAGACTAGCGACCAGCACCTCTTTTTACTTTTTATTTATAAAGCATATGGCTCTCATACCTCATCTAGTGATCTTATGCATGTGTTACAAAGTATTTGGGGGTGTCTAGATTTCATGAAAAATATTACAAGTTGGTGCAAGTCATGCCACATAATTTATATAATCAAAATTTTGGATTTTTGTATTTGTGTATGCATTTTGTTTAATGACCTAAGGGCACCATAACGTATTTGGCATGTTAAAAAGATCATGTGATTGTGTGAACTTATTGGTTAATCAAGTTGCATAAATGATTACGTGTGTGGTTAATATCCGTGAACGATAAATCCTTACAAGAAACATAATTTGGTGTAATTACATTTGGTTAACGTGTGTACTTGATTAGCATAATTATCTTGAGAAACTTTGTTACCAAGCATGTCTAAACTTGGAAGCCTTACGTGCTTCTTGTCACCGCTTTGAAACAATTAAAATGCATGTTAGAAACGATTTATATGTGCTTACTTGCTATAATTGGAAAGTTCAATTAAACAAACAAGCACATCAGTTAATAAGTCACCAACGTGTCGTCAGGGTCGATCGAGTCAGTCCAGTTGTTCATGCACTGTAGTCTTACACAGTTACAAAATATAGGTGATTCGTCGAACTCATCAACACTTTTATTAAACATTCTGTCGAGCCCCCAAAGGTGAGTTCTCGAACATTTTTCTCTGAGTATTTCAGTTAGAGAAAAGAGCATGCTACAAACAGTTCTGGTAATATAATTGTACAGCTGATCACGTATGTGCGAACATATAACACGAGTTACAAGTCCTTACATTTCGAACCGTTAGTTTATGAGAAAGCGAGGTAATCTTTGGTAGTACTACTGGGTTTGACAAACCCCACCCGCGTTAGTAGCTCTAACTCGACTGGATGTCGAACGGGTGTAATATTAGCCTAGACAGTATCATCATCGTCCGTGTTAGGCGATGGTGGAAGGCATTACAAACACAAACAGTCACGCTTCGGTTGCGAACCACATAGTGATAGCATTATTGGCCTTGCTAGCTACAATTACTATTATGATACCATGGTACAAACATCTAACAAACATTTATGGTGTAAACATCTTTACAGCAAACATTTACTCTTTCTTGCATTGATATTTATGAACTCACCAGCCTTTGCGCTGACCCACATAGCATGTCTTTCACAGGTATCTAGGTCTGGAGCACAATTAGGACGCATGCTTTGCATTGGGTCTACAACACATTTTAAAACCCCGTTGGTTTATTTTTATTTGGGTGTAGCGCGTGTTTTGCGCCTATTTCTTTTATTTACGTTTCCGCATTTCTATAAAAAAAAGAAACTGTTTTTGCATGGTTTGGTATGACTAATGACTCGGATCCTGGTTTGTCACACGTCTCGCGGTTATACTCCGCATGTGGATTTTGAGGGTGTGACACCAGTCCTCTGATCTGCTTGATCCAGGTGAAGATAGGAGTCATTCGAGGGTTTATGCACCGCATAATTTCCAGAAATTAATGGATTCGGCATTAAATAAGGTGTTAAATGCTCGGAACTTAGATCCGGCATCAATGGAGGCGGAGATTAATGCAATTAATGTGCCGGATATGAAGTCTGCTAATAATATTGCTACAGTTATTGAAGAGAATTCTGAGTTCCGGGATCCGATTAGATCTGAGTCTTCAATTGGCACCATCGGTAGTAATGATTCTGAAAGTAATGAGGTAACTGATATCTTAACTGTGTCTTCTAGTCCTAAGTTTGTGAGTAGTGGTGAGCGTGACTTGCAGGATGAGATGAGAGGAGCTAATGAGTCTGTAACTGGTCGATATGAGATTAGGAACCTCAAAATTGAGTACAGGGACCATGAATTGTAAATCTGACCTAAGGAGGCTGAGTTATTGGATCGGGATATAGCTAATAATAAGGATAACATGAAGAATGGTTTGGGTTCTATTTCAGCTTCGAGTGAAGAAGTTGATGAGGCTATGGATGATTTCTTTAAGTTTACAATTACAGATTCTGAGTTTATGAGGTTAATGGTTCAGTTTATTGTCCTGCATCAAGATGATATTGAATTTGCTGTTAGATAGCATGGTTATTTGAGCAGTATAAACATGTTGAATGATGTTGCTAGGAAAATGGAGGGCAATTTTGAGATTTTCATTATGCCTATGGCTGCAAATTGTATTTCCATTGTTGGTAAGGAGTTTGAAACTATTGTACCTGTTGAGTCTTGTTGGGTCAATAGGTATACTCACCTGAAATACAGCAAAATTTTATCTAGTGAATCTGAATTCTCTTGTGACTGTCTGTTTAAGGAGGATGACCCTGTTTTGGTAGCCCTCTTTAAGTTTTACTCTGCTATTGTTTTGAAGAAAATGGCAGCCACGGTTAAAAGGAGAATGGCATATACTGAAAAGCATTTGTTTGACCTTCAAAACAAATTTCTAGATGTGATTCCTATTGATTTCAAAGTTGGTAAAGATAAGAAGCTTAAGGAGTATGTTTCAAATGGTGGTGGCAAGAATTCAATTTACCTTGATGCTGTTTTGGGAAGAAGGATGGTCAGTTTATGCCAAACTAAATCTAAATTGGAAAGTCTGAATTCTACTTATGATCTGATATCCTCTTCTCTTACTTGTGTTACCTTCAACTTGAGGAAATCTGATGTAAATCCTGATTATAGTCCCCCAGCTCAGTTGGATTCTGATGTTATCATGGTTCAAAATAGTATGGAGGAGGGTAATAATGATGATGTTGTTCCTATTCCTTTAATCAAATATGATCACATTAGAAAGTTCAAGAAAAGCATGAGGGATATTATGGTTGAGCAACATAGTAAACTTGCTAAGGCAAGGCAGTTTAAAAGGGACATGATTAAAAAAGTTAGGGCTGCTCCTGCTAATGATTCTAAATGTGAGGCTTTCGAAAATCTTCCCACTGATGCTGCAGCTATTTTTGCTGCTAAGCATGCTCATAATGGGGATGGCTGGTTTTTTAAAAAAGCAACTTGCTAAGGAAGAGAAAGTGAGGAAAGAAGAGGTGCAGAAGAATGTGGAAAAGCAGTCTTATGCTAATGTTGTTTAGAGTGATGAGTTTGACCAGGAGTTGAAGGAAGTGAAATATATCCCACCTGCTATTCTCCCCAATGGTGAAAAAGTTATGATAATAAATCCTAAATTGATTGAACAGACAAGAAACACTTATAAAAATCATCTGTATGGGTATTTCATTGGTACAGTGTGCATGATTGGTTGGGTTAGATTTCGTATTTCCAAGATGTGGAAAACTTTTAGGATTGAAGAGGTCACCACTAATGGTCATGGTATTTTCTATTTCAATTTTAAGGATGAAAAGGGGCCTATGAATGTGCTGAAATCTGGCCCTTGGGCCATAAGAAGTATACCTCTATGTGTTCACAAATGGGAGGTAGGTATGGATTTAGAGGGGGTTAAGCCCAAGGTTGTCCCTAATTGGGTTACATTCCATGGTAAGACTTTGGATATATGGAATATAGAAAGCATTTGTAGTATTGCTAGTTGTGTGGGTAAACCAATAACATTTGATAGCATAACTGCTGAAAAGTGTAGTAAAAAAGAGAATGCCAGTTTTGCTAGAGTTCTGATTGAAGTTCCAGTTCATGAAACTTATCCTAGTTCTGTCAAAGTTTTATACCCTGTGGATGAATATGGGATCCAAAAGAATATTGATTTAAGCATTGAGTTTTCAAAATTGCTAGTGAGTTGTCATCACTGCTTGGTCTATGGTCACTCATTTGATTCTTGTACGAATAGAATGTTAACAGAAGATGAGGTTTTGGATAGAGAAAAGGCTTCTAAAGGGGCTGAAGCAACATCTAAACCTCCTGTAAGTGGCCTGATGTTGCCCATGAGGGTTCTAGCCTCTAGCCTGTAGTAATGAATGATGCTCCTGGAAATGTTCCTGATGTTGTTCCTGCAAACACTAAACCTATGGCTACTAATGATCACCATAACTTAAGTCAAGCTGATGATAACAAGGGTTTAAGGTCTAATAATAATGCTAGTAAGCCTGGTGTTGATGCTGATGGTTTTCACTTGGTTGTAAACAAGAGGAATTTCTGATACTAGGCAGTCTGACTTGAGGAATTCGGAGGAAAAGAGTGGGAATGGGAACAAGGGGCCTGCAGCCAATGTATCCACTAGTTCAGCAAAGAGATGCAATCAACAAGAGGGTCTAAATCTAAATAGTGGTCAAGTATCTTTTAGTAGAACATCATGACTAATTAAAAAAGGTTGGTGGTGTGAGCAACAATTTTGAGACTCCTAATGTTGCTAGTAAAGGGGATAGTAGTGAGGAGAAGAAGAAGGGTCAGAAAACTGGTAGCAGGAGCAATCAGGGGAATGACAAGTCAGGTAAGAATGGAAGATCACAGGATGATAAAATTCTTATGGTAGGGTGTTTGTTACTAGGGGGGGGGGGTAGCAGCATAATAAGAAACCTATCTCTCCTGACAAGCCTGCCTGTTCCTTTGAAAATTTTTAATTCTTTCAATGTCCTGGAGGACATCACAACTGATATGACAAATGCTACTCAAAGTAACTCTATCTATCAGCCTAATAAGGAGTTTATTCCTGTCAACAAATTAAAAATTCTCACTATAGCTTTGGAAAGTTATTACAAAAGTCTGTCTAATGAAGAAAGGGATGAGGTAGTTGTTCATGTAAAAAATAAAATTGTTCCACCTTTTGAAAGAAGAAGTGCTTGGAGTTTTGCACAAAGAAAATTATTTATGATTTTATGGAACAAGAATGGTTTTAAAGCTGGTATGTAATGTATTTTGAAGGATGAGAGGAATGCTGAAGAAATTTGTGATATGCAAGATGATTTAAATGAAAATGATGGGGATCAGGAGAATGAACTGAAGGTATTTGGGCCCCAAAGTGTTCCTTTGAAATGAAGATTCTTGCTTGGAATGTGAGGGGCTTGAACAATCTTGATAGGATTGTTTTAGTCAAAAGAGTTTTGAGGGAGAACGGTATTTGGGTTTATGGTTTTATTGAAACCAGATTGGGTTCAAATAAAATTAAATCTGTCAGTCAACAAATTAATAATCAGTGGAGTTGGATTTCAAATGTTAAATGCTGTAGGGAATGGGCTAGAATAATGATTGGGTCGGATTCATCCAAAGCTGATGTTCAGGTTATTGATATGAATGATCAGGTTGTGCATTATGTTGTTAATTTTCTTGAGGGTAAGGAAAGCTTCCTTTGTTCCTTTGTTTATGGCCATATTACCCCTGTCAAAAGGAAATTGTTATGGCTTGATCTTGTTTGTCATAGTCAGCTTATTAGTGAGCTACCTTGGGTGTGTATGGGGGACTTTAATATCATTTTAGACCCTGCTGAATCTACCTTTGCTAATTCTAAGATGAACTCTTCTATAGCTCAATTCAGGGATTACCTTCCTTCTTGTGGGTTAAGTGACTGTGGTTATCATGGGTTGAAATTTACTTGGACTAGCAAGCCAAAGCCTGGTAGTGGCATTCTTAAAAAATTGGATAGAGTGGTTTCTAATCAGAACTTCAGTTCCAATTTTGAAAAAGCTATAGTGGAGTTTTTGCCATTCTATACTTCTGATCATTCTCCCATGTTAATTAAATTTGATAATAGTTGTAAGCAGAAGGGAAAGGCTTTTAGGTTTTTGAATCTTTTAACCAGGAAGCCTGAATTTCATGATATTATTGCTGAGGGTTGGAAAAAGAATTATGTGGGTTACAAAATGTTTGGGCTGGTCTCTAAGTTAAAAGGTTTGAAGAAGCCTTTGAGGAGACATTTATTTTTGTCATGGTAATCTATTTGCAAGGACTGAGAAAATCAAAATTGAATTGGAAAGAATTCAAAAGGAG
The DNA here is from genome assembly GCA_039602395.1 of Deinandra increscens subsp. villosa. NCBI lineage: Eukaryota > Viridiplantae > Streptophyta > Magnoliopsida > Asterales > Asteraceae > Deinandra > Deinandra increscens. The sequence goes on from JBCNJP010000003.1 coordinate 65,782,158, forward strand.
ATGGTGGATGATCCTTGGAATGGCTCTCTTTGGGATGAGGAATTTGTGTACTTGAATGCCTATAAAGATGCTTTGATTGATGAATACCATTTTAATAAACAACAATCTAAAATAAATTGGTTGAGAGATGGTGATAGCAATACAATTTTTTTTCATGCTGCTGTTAAGGAAAGAAAGAAAAGAAATAAGATCACCATGATTAAGGATGCTGTTGGTGAGGAATACTATGGAGATCAAATTGGTGAAGCCTTTGTGAAGCACTTTAGTGATTTCTTAGGAAGGAAGGGATCAGCGGCTGAAATCTTTGATCCTGAATCTTTATTTGTTAATGTCATCTCTCCTGAAATGGCTGATGCTATGGTTGGTCCTGTCACCAAATCTAAGATTAAAGATGCTTTGATGGATATTGATGATGATAAAGCTCCAGGGCAAAAAATTTCAAAGCTGCCTGGGGAGTTGTAAAAGATGATGTTTGTGATCCTGTCATGGAGTTTTTTTAGTAGTGGGAAACTATTAAAGGAGGTGAATGCTACATCAATATCATTAGTTCCTAAAGTTAGCAATCCTTCTTGTGTAACTGACTTTAGGCCTATTGCTTGTTGCAATGTTATATATAAATGTATTAGCAAACTTTTATGCAATAGGATTAAGGGTGTGCTGGGGATAATTTTGGATGAAAACCAAAGTGCATCCATTCTGGTAGACATATTAGTGATAATGTTCTCCTTGCTCAGGAACTTGTGAGACAATATAATAGGAAGACGGGGTGTGGAAAGGTTGCTTATAAGATTGATATCCAAAAGGCCTATGACACTGTGGATCTTGATTTTATGAAAGCTATTGTGGGATATTTTGGGTTTCCTAGGACTATGGTTGGTTGGATTATGGAATGTTTGAGTACAGCTTCTTTCTCTATTAATTTTGATGGTCAGCAACATGGATTCTTTAAGGGTCTAAGAGGTTTGAGGCAGGGTGATCCTTTGTCACCATATCTTTTCACTCTGGTCATGGAGGTCTTGAACTTAATGATTAAAAGAAATATCAGAAGTAACAAAGAATTTCAATATCACCGGAGATGTGAGAAACTTCAATTAACTCAATGTTTATACTGCCTGCTAATGTTTTGGATGAAATTGAAGGAATGATGAGAAGGTTTTTGTAAGCTCATGAAACTAATGCCAGGGGTAAAATTAGAGTGAAATGGGACAATGTGTGCCAGAAATTGAAGAATGGAGGGTTGGGTGATATCTCTTAAGGTTATGAATTCTGCTTTTGTTTCAAAACACATTTGGAACTTGGTTTCAGGCAGAAGTTCTATTTGGGCTAAGTGGGTCAGAACTTGTCTTGTGGAGGACATGAATTTTTGGACCATAAGGCCAAGAGATGGTTGTAGTTGGGCTTGGAGGAAAATACTTGACTGTAGGAAGCAAATCAGGATATATATGACGTTTGAGATTGGGAATGGGACTAAGGCTAGTACCTGGCATGATAGGTGGCATGAAATGGGGCCTTTGGATTTGTATATTTCAAAAAGAGACATTATAAGTAATGGGTTTAGAGATGATTCTACTGTTGCTGAAATTGTGGATCTTAATTGGTGGAAATGGCCTTTGGATTGGTTTGGTAAGTATCCTGTCCTTAATTCTATTCAGTGCCCTGAAATTAGGAATGGAGTGATGGATAAACTTTGGTGGATAAGCAAAGATGGTGATCTTGTGAATTTTAGCACATCTGGATGCTATGATGATCTTTTGAGCCATTATCCAGACTGCTAGTGAGTGGTTTGCTCAAAGAATCCCAAGGCATTCTTTTTGTCTTGTGGATGGCTGTTCAGTATAAACTATTGACACAGATAGGTTGGATATGTGGAGCGGGATTGGGGATCGCAAATGTGCCTTTTGTAACTTACAACCATCAGCCATAACCATTTGTTTTTTGCTTGTAGTTTTTTCAGGTCAATTATGGAGAACATTTAAGCTTAAAGCTAGAATGATGGATGCTCCGAATGAACGGAATGATACCAGGGAGTATTTAGGAAGTTTGCCTTTAAAAAAATCTATTTGGAATGTGATTAGAAAATTAACCATTGCTACTATTGTGTATTTTCTTTGGCAGGAAAGGAATTTTAGGTTGTTTCAAGAGAAGAGGAGGAATGTGGAGGTTGTGGAGCACTTAATTTCTGAATCTGTTAGGCTTAAGTTAAAAAGCACTGTAGTGAAGTATTCAGCCCAAGTTATGCATGCTGATGATGTATGGAAATTCTTACCTCATTACCTATTCTTGTGGGTTAGTGGTACCTATATGCAAGGTATCTGTAGGACCAGGTGTACTTATAAATCATGTTGGCTTTTTGGTAATAACTCTTGGGGTGGGGGGCTCAAATGGGTTTTTCACTTTGATGTTGGGGTTCAGTATAAAGCTTGGGTAGATTTTTGATGCTATCTTGCGCTTCCTATTCTCCTCCTTTTTATTTCTGCCTTATTTTTGTTTTGTGTCATTCTGATGATGTGGAGCCTTGGAAGCAAGTCTCTCTTCATTTCTGCTAGGGTGTGGAGTTGGATAGGTTCTTATTGGCAACAGTGTTGCAAAAACCTTACTTTGGATGGAGAGTGGTACAACTTAAGAGGTAGGATGAACCTGTCCTCACTTAAATTTTATACATTTAGCACCCCTTAAGCTGTACAATCCCTAGCCACTTTCTTTGTGGTGCTGCCTTTTTTGTTCTGTGTTTTTTTGTCAATTTGGTCTTGTTGTGTCTGCCCTTTTGGGCTTTGGGTGGGGAGACTTATTGGGATGGAAGGTGGTGGAGAGGCTGGGTTCCAAGCAATTTGGTGAGATTTGGGGTTGGGTTCTGGGGGGGGGGGGGGGCTTGGTACATCTTGAACACACCTCACTCTCTTTGGAATTATCAGGGGGGGGGGGGGAGTGAGAGGTATGGTGGCATTATGAAGGGAGGAGTGGAGGAGGAGAGTGACATCAAAAGTATTAGGAATTGGGGTGGTGGGATTTTCAGGGCCTTTATGTATGATGTTGGGTTTGACTATAAAGCTGGGGTAGTAATCTGGTGCATGTTTGCATCTTAACTCTAATATCTTTTCCTTCTTTATTTTTGTTGCTAAATGTCTTGTGGCATTTATGTGGTTTTACTCTTAAATCTGTTGATCATATGGGTCATATTAGGCTGATGATCAATTCTACTCAGTTTAATTGGTGGATAGGTTGGAATTGGCACTGGTGGTGCATTAGCCTTGGAGTGATAAGGCTAGAGGGCACCAGGTCTTATAGGACTTTATTTTCCACCCTTAAATTTTGTATTTTTAGAACCATTACTGGTGCCCAATCCTATTTAGTCCTAAATTTGTGTCAGCCTTTTTTATGTTACATTTTTTGAGTCTTTTCTCCATTTGGAGATGGGGTGGGGTTTTTTGGGAAAAATGAAGGTGAGGTTTGGGTCAGGATTGAAAATTGCTATGGCTGAAGGTTATGTTCAAAGTTATAGGGTTGGGAGTTTGTATTTAAGCTGGCCGTGGGTTGTAATTTGTTATAAGGACTGTCTTAGTTGGACTAGTGGTTGGTATGCTGGGCTGTATATTGAGGTGGGTTTCTAATAAGGGAGCTAATATGCGATTTAGTGGTTCTTATATGAAGCCTGGTAAGTTCAGATGGAGGAGGCAAAAAGAGGATCAAATTTGGATGCTCCCCTTATATGTCTTATGGCTGTGTATGAATCTGAGGTTTTAGGTTGGTTCTAAAATTGATACCAGAAAGGGCTTTGGAAGCTGGCTTTATGGTTGGCTTGTATTATTACTAGGCTTGTTACAGCAATACGTGTCTCTCAGTTTAATGATTCACTCTATTGGTTGGATCAGTCATAACAATTGGTCAAATGTTAAGAGGTTGTAATAACAAGGGTTGGAAGCATATGAGGCTCAAGGTTGCTCTTAGGAGAACTGGGTTGCTTGTAAATGGCTCCTGGTGGTTTGATGCCACTTTACTAGATTTGTGGTTGCTCTTGGGGTGCCTGAAGTTGATGCTCAAGTCTAAAGCCTTGTCTAGAATAAAGTTCATTCAGTATGTGTCTAAGATGTGTAGCTATAGCTGGCATGGTAGCAATGTTTGTTCTATGGATCCTTGGTATATGGATGATGACCATGGGAGGTTTCAGATTGCAGCCGCCATTATGCTGAAAGATTACAGGCAAAAAAAGGTTTGGATCCTTTGTATTGACTGCCAAGTTACTTCTGAAGTCATATTTCACATAATGGGGCAGAATGTCATCACTGCAATTTGTACAATAGCTGGGTCATTCTCTCACCTGCTCTTTCTAAAGTATGAATATGTGTAAGTCAAGCATTGACCGGAAGCTGGTTGGTTTTCTTATGGAGTTAGCTCATTGACAATTATTGAGTCATCTATCCTCTATTAGTATGCATCAAAGAAGATGGACTTCTATGAAGTTTGCTTGGTTGATTTGGAAGGTTAGCTATTTCTTGGTGTTCGAGAGCAGCTATGTTGCCATTTATTCTGGTTGTATGAGTTGGTGGATATCTATTATGGTTATATTGTATTTTGGTTGATAGGATTGTTATTTGGTGTTTCTATGCTCACTTAGCTGTTAAGGTTGGGAATTGTCCAACCTAATGGTTTTGTGAGTGCTCCTCTTGTACTTTTTTTGTTCTATTTATTTATTTTGCCGGTTTTTCCAACAAAAAAAACATAATTGTTTATTGATAAGCAACACGTCATAGCGACAAACTCTAATTTGGTTATACCGTATTCATTAAAATAGGTCACTCATAACCAACCATTAAAGTCAAGTGTTGTGTACCAATGCAACCTAAGGTGAGTTTCACTACTCTATTTAGTTATATCCGGTTGAGGATGATAACACACAACTAGTTGCATCCGGTAAAGGATGGAATTGCAATGACAAAGGTATTTTGCCTAATTGAGTAATTATCCGACATATATATCACATGTTTCACTGAATGCATTTTAAATTACAAAAAGTCCTTACATTCTCGGCCTGTTAATATAGAATAGCGAGGTAATGTTGAGTAGTACTACTAGGGATTGACACCCCTGCTCAGCGGTGCACGTGATGCACCATCCAGACTGGCGGTTAGACTGAGAACAATATTAGCCAAACACGACCGTGATCTGGAAAGACACGAGGAAGGCAAATCGCACAGGTTAAGACCTGTGATGCATAGTCAACTTCGGTTATGAACATTCAGGTGAACATAAGCATAGGCTAGCTACCTAATGATATGGGTATTACTTGTAACTTACGAATTGGTCTTTCGTTATTCGTGAACACTTCTTTTGGTCTACACGGTGAAGTGTTGACTGCTTTTATGAACTCACCAGCTTTTGCTGACACTTGATTGTTGATGAATGCTTTTAGGGACGCTAGGAGGATCTTGGAGGCACGGGCATAGGCAATACTTCCTTTTGTATAATCTTTTGGGAATTACGCTACAAAAAATTTCACTACATACTTTTGCAAACAACAACTTTGTAGACTTTTAAATGATTCCGCTGAATTACACTGTAAACTCTGTTTTGTGAAATGCAATATAAGATTATTTTACCTTTCATTATGCCTTGATTGTAACTATAGACTTGGATCCTGTTCTGGATCACACCCCACACGGTTATACTCCGTTAGTAGAAATTAAGGGTGTGACAACTGATCCATGTTAGCTTATACTCCTTCCTAATCGAACAAATACAAACACTTAATGCATTATGGTTCAACAATAATTCAATAAAAAGAGGTAAATGAATAATTAGCTACCTACCTTCAAGTACTCGATGAATGAATCAACCTGTACATACCTACACCACAACCTACTCAAATACAAACCTGAAGACTAAAAGATATTGCTTGTGTAGAAACAGATTTCGTTGATTCCTCCAAATTGTTGACAAACCATTAGTCCAATTCCAATCTTCCAAATAGAAACGGAAAAAGTAAGGAAAAGTTATATAGAGTAATTAAATTATGAAATTATCATCTAAAACAATCTGATCAAGATTTGATAAGAAGATAAACTTACAGTGACTGATCGTTAATATCTTATTTGAAACAAAACGAATAGTTTGGCTTTCGGGAGCTTTTGTAGCGTTTCTGTATAATCCTATCAGCAGCTGCAGGACATCAATAATAACCCATTAAATTCAAACATACAAAATTTTCAGTGAGAAAAAGGTTAAGAGATTTGAAAGGACATGGATTTCATCTGCCTCCTTAGATATATCAGCATCCTTCGCTCTAAGTATTCTCAGGGCAACTCCAAACTCATTTTGTAAATTTATTTGAGCATTTTAACTTTTTTTCATCAAACTTCATTTCTGTTGTTATATGGTTCAGGTTTAAGTAAGGAGTCCCCAAATCTGAAATTCAAGAAAAATAAAAAGGGTGAGATTAATTTTAGATCACTAGTTGCTAATACACATCTGGATGGTGGAATAGTGAAGCCGATATGCAGTGAATATAAAATACATAATGCTGATGTTACCCTTTCGTTTGATGCAATTGCCGGTGATCTCATAGATGTTATTGTAGGAAATAAGATATATACGCCTTGCATTTATGTTGTCAACAAAACAAATTAAATATTATTCGAAGAACTGGAAATATTGGATAAACTTGCTCACTACTGCCCTGTTAAGTTACATCATCGTAAAAATCCAAAAGTTCTTTGTCATGTTCAAGAACTCATAAACTCCAGACCCTATAAAAACAAAGATATCAGATTCAAAGATCAATTAACAGTTGTTATTTAACCCAAGCAATCACAATAAAAGTAAATAAAATCATGAACTATGAGCAAAGAAAGTTAGAACAAAGAACTTTTACATCACCGATCAGAGGAAGAACAACAATTAGTAACAAGGAGCTTTTACATCACCGATCAAAGGAAAAGAAAGAAACATGTAGCACCAAAACCTGAACAATCACAAACACCTAAACAGAAATCGTCCTTCAACATGATTAAGTATTGAAACTTCAATGGGTAACATAACAAAAAATAATAACTATACGATTATCGACTTACATTTCAGATCCAGGTAGAGCAATTAAATCGGTTGAGCAACTAAAAAGTTGAAAGTTCAACACCAAAGGTATGATCCAAAGAGGATAGATCAAGAGTTTGAATCTGGAGGAAAACAAACCTCTTCAACTTTAGAGAGATTGAGGTAGATAAGGGAGTTGATTCGAGGTTAGCACCGTCCATCGCTACTAATTTTCTTGAGAAATTGATTCGAGGTCGGCACCGATAATCATTGATGAAGAAGATGAATCGTGATTCAAAGTTTTGGGATTTGAATTTTGAGAGAGAGTTTAATATCTGAATTATGATTTCACGTGAGTTTTTAGGGTATTGAATTCAAATTTCAAAATTTGGCCGCCCAGTTTTAGCTTTCTAAAGGTTTTAATATTTGATGCATCAAGATGTTGTACATAAGGCATGAAGATGTGTACGCGTCTTCAAATCAAGGCATTCAATACTCTCTCTCCAATATGCATTATATAGTATTATATATATATATATATATATATATATATATATATATATATATAGATGATCATTTAAGAACCAATTGGGTTTGAGAACTAAAAAGAACTAATCTCAGCCACTAGTTTATATATATGGAAAAACCCCCCATGAATTAGTGGTCCCCATCTGAAATTAGTGGTTGAGATTTAGTTCTCATGAGAACTTTTAAGAACTAAATCTCAACCACAAATTTTAGGGGGGGGGGGGGGACCACTACAATTCATGAGAGGGGGATACATGTAATAAACATGTGGCTCAAATTAGTTCTTTTTAGTTCTCAAATCAAATTGGTTTTCAAATGATCCTCTCCCTATCTATATTCTATATAATATATATATATATATATGAAAAGATTGGATGCCACATGGCATCACCACAACAATCCATTTTGTGGTTTTCCCGCTCAAATTTTTTCCAATAAATGAAATTTAACTTTCATAATATAGTTATGATTATTCAAAAATAGAAAGAGTCTAATTATAAACTGTATAATTACGTATTTAATTATATTCTAAAAAAGTCAAACACATTTAAAGATTGAATTATATATCGTAAATGAGGGATTTGGATTTGAAAAAAAAAGTCAATTTTAAATCCAATGAGCCTTAAATATTGTAATTTCAAACAACTAAATTAATTCTTATGAATTTTTAATAGAGATATTATCGTTATAATTGCATTCTTAATTTTATTATTTTTTACAAACAATTATTTCTTAAATAAATATAACAATATAATTAATATCAAATTTTTTTTTATTGTTTAGCTATACAAATTCCCAAATATATGTATCATAAGGGTGTCCTTGAGTGGTGCTTATGACTACTCTTAGATTATTCATGCACGATTATAATCAAATGGTTTTGTTTTTGTGTTTGTTTTTATAATTGAAGAAGGGTATGATATAAACTTTAATTTTCTCTTAAGTTTTAGAGATTATACTAATGTTTATATCATTTTTATATTTTACTAGGAAGTGAAAGTGACTCATTGTAGAAGAACCATTGAAACTTTTAAATGGATATTTCTAATAAAAAAATTCTTAGATGATATAAAGAATCATTAGTACATTTTAGTTTTGATTTTTTTAAATACCGCCGTACGATGCACGGGTTTCAATTATCGAATTACATTTATTATAATATTTAAATTGTTGGATTAATTTTTTAAAAAACCACCCGTGCGTCGCACGGGTATCAAAAACTAGTATATATATATATAGAAGATCATTTGAGAACCAATTTGATTTGAGAACTAAAAAGAACTAATTTGAGCCACATGTTTATTACATGTATCCCCTCTCCCATGAATTGTAGTGGTCCCCCCCCCCCCCCTGAAATTTGTGGTTGAGATTTAGTTCTCAAAAGTTCTCAAAATAAAAAGTTCTCATTTGAACCTAACCCTATATATATATATATATATAGGGTTAGGTTCAAATGAGAACTTTTTCTTTTGAGAACTTTTGAGAACCAATTTGGGCCACTAATTTTTAAGGGGGGGGGGGGGGGCATTCAAATTCATGGAGGGGTTTTCCATATATATAAACTAGTGGCTAAGATTAGTTCTTTTTAGTTCTCAAACCCAATTAGTTCTCAAATGATCCTCTTCCTATATATATATATATATATATATACTAGTGGGGTACCCGCGCGTTACGGCGGGCAACAGTTTATAGCGTTTAGGTCTTATTTTCGCGTGTTCGACAATGAAGATAATTTATAATGTGGTATATGCGCGATTAATGACATAAATTAAGTATGCACGTTTTGTTAAAACTCAAAATTTTCTGAGACCTAAGGTTTCAAATGTTTTATATTCACTAGGTGATCCCCCTATATATACATAATACAACTGATTGTACAATTTCTAAAGCATATTATACAAGCTAATAATGCATACATGGTACCAGTTTTAAAACCCAAGTTACAACTCTCTGTTGCAAGCTGAAATTGTGTCTTGAGCTTCTGTAAAACACACGGGTCTGTGAGTGGGCTATCCATATTATATGGATCATATATAAAGGTTAGTGTTAAATAATTAGGGTTGTTGCTTTTTCCTCTCTCTCAAACGCTGCCTCTCTCTCAAACGTTATCTCAGCTCCGACGAAGAGAAGTTGAAGGTCGGTTCCCTTTTCGCTTCCGCTCATCTGCGTTAGGGTTTTCCACAGCGATCGGAGAGGCCTTGCCGCAAATCCGCCTTCGATTTCAGCATTCACCTTAAAGTTCAGGTAACCGATGTTCGATTCACTGTTACACGGGATCGGTAGGGGTCTAGGTAATGATTTTATGTTAACGAGATTAGGGTTGCAACCAGTTGTGAGTGTAAAGAAAATACGGCTTTCTCATTGTTCGTTCGTCACTGTAAGCTTCAAAAGCCTTCTTCTCTGCTGTTGATGATGTCTATTTGTAGGTTTAAGAGTGAATTTTCTGTTCAATGTTTTGTATTCCTCTTATTTCTCACCGCTTGCTTTTTGTTTTCAGGAGGAGTTATGGGTCTCACCACATTTTGTTTTCAGGAGATTTTTTTTGTGGGGTTTCTTTTATTTTTTACTCTGTCGGAAAGATCTTTCATCTTTTCGTTTCTATTTCCTCTGCATGATGTATATTTTGTTGGGATGTAATTTTTGGCACATGTACAACCTCATATTAATCCATCGGAGTAAGTTGTTTTTGTTTTTCGTGTGTTTAAGCTGGATAGGGTTTATACATTAGATCAGTTGTTGCATTACCGGGGAACCCTTTTCTGATCTTCCTCCAATTTTGAGCCCAAATAAATTGTAGCATAAACTGTGACAAAACCCTCACTCGAATCATCAACTGACGCTGATTTAATTTCTCAGATGGTTGCGTTTGTGATACCTCTGTTACGGATGTAGGACTGTCATTGTTCTTTTAGGCTTATTTTTGGGTATTATACTTATGTTTTTAGTAGTTAAATTCCTTTTTTATGATATGTGAAATGTAGTGTTTATATTGTGTGTTGGTTGGTTATTTGCAGGTGCTTGGTGCTTCAATATATCTCTTTGTAAGTGTTTCCCCCCCCCCTTTTTTAGGCTTTTGCAATTCTTAAAACAATTGTAGTTTTTTGGGATGAATGGGTGCGATTTGGTCCCAAATGGTTCATATATGATATAGTCCGGTATTATGATTATGTAATGATTTGTGTAATTTGTTGGAGTTGTGATTATATAGCGCTTTGTTTTATCCAAAATTGCAGATCATGTGCTTTTTTATAAATTGTTTTGTGGTAACAAGTTTAATATGGTATTTTGGAAAATTAGTTTATTAGGTTTGTGTCATGAGGGTGGTTATGATACAAAATCTTAGATGTGGTTAGGTGTCTTGGTGTTTATTGGTTTCATGGTTAATGGTTTTGATTTATAATAAGGTTAGCAAAATAGGTCTGCATTTATTTTATTTATGTGGGCATGGTGAAAAATAGCCAATTGTGGTTGAGATTTACCGGCAAGTTGAGCTTGAGCTTTCAGATGAGATTGCCTTAGTTGAGAAGAGAGAACTGTTAAACCGCCAAAACTGACCCGTGAACCTAACTTTTTGGATCTCAAACCGGCCGACTCGCTTTGATTTGGGCAGTTCGGTTCTTTCAGCGGTTTTTTACACCCCTAGGTACTAGCTTATACTTTAAAAGACTTCTCATATTGCAGGTCAAAGATGTGTATTGAAGATGGATCAGCATTGTCTATGGGTGGTGAACTCTGTGGGAGCGCGAAACTATTATTTTTTTTTATTGTTCTTGGTAAATTTACTCTCCCTTTTTAGAGTGACTGATAATTCATATCCATATATTAACTGGCATATTTCTTTAAATACAGTTTTATACATTTCTAGAGACAACACCGCATATTTCTTTAAATACAATTCATATCCGTAGTATTGCTTCCCAGTTTGTAGTAACTCTTCAGAGAAGCCTCAGGTCACTCGAACTCAGCAAGTGATCTTGCTCTTACCTTTTTGACATTTGTTAACAATTTTTATGTATTATTTTAGCAATATTCATACAAATTGCCCCTGTTGCTTACATATTATGTTGCTTACATATTATGTTGGATTCTCAGCAAAATATGTCTTTATCCATTAATGTCAAGAAAACAGAATATGGGATGGGTTGACAATGACTTAACATTAGAAATTCCAATAACTGATCATGCTAAACAGGGAGGATGTTCACTCTTTTGTTTGGTTAACCAGGTAAATTTTAAATCCCTTTTATGTTCTACTATTGTCTTCACACAGTTTATTGGCAATGTGTTTATTATGGGTTATTTTGTTGAAATTCTATTCAAAGGGTTATTTTTCTCTTCCTTTTAGTTGTGTCGACTATATATTCATTGGAGATAATGTTGACTAAGGAAAATATAGTTTGGAGACCATCACTCTGCTCCTTCCTTTTAAAGGTAAAATATATCTCATTGTAGTTAATATTTTAAATCTCAAAGTCTGACTTACTGGTGTATTAGGTTGCACTTCCAGACACAATGGTAATCATATTTGGCTATTTTGACTTTAAAATGTGAAATCATTGGGTCTTGAGCATTTTGTTGACATATAATTTGCAACTTTGACTTTTAAAAGTCAAAATTTTGGGTGTTGAATCTAGGCTACAAATATTCAAAAGTGTCACTATGCATTTGATTATTACACATATCTTGCTCACCATAATTCTATTTAAATAAATGGTTGTTTATATGTGTGATTTCATAGCTCATATTGTGAGAATCGATTGCTTTCTTCGCATTGTTTGAACGTTTGTTTCTTGGTTGAAATTGACATACTCAATATGCATAGACGCCCCACTTGATTGTTAGAAAGCAGAAAATCAATAGCAAATACCTGCGGTGTTTTACGCCACGTTGCGGTGTTTGTTTTTTCTTTTCAGTAGGCCTTTGTAGCCTCTGGTTTTGGTTCGTTGCTGACCGTTCCTTTAACTTCATCGCCGGTTTAAACCGATTATGGCTTGGCTAATCGGCTTTTTAAAAGGGTTCGGCTCCACGGCAGGGCGCGGGTCGACCCACTTGTATGATACAAATGTAGTTAGTGTATTATGATTTACTAATAACACAAATTAAATGGTTGTTGAAACTGGAATATATCAAGGTCGCAAGAAATTATTTAAGATGATGAACACATAGAAACAACACAAATTAACAAATTGTATGCTCTACCATGAAAAGGCAAAAGTCATAGGAGGTTGATAGTCAGGGTGTGAAATGTTTGATTTTCAAACTATACGCATGTCTTCATCAGTTTTGGTCAGCCCTTTAGAATATGATGGGCCTAGAGCATATAGATTTTGCACTGTTGAAATGGTTTGGCTTTATTAACAAATTGTATGCTCTACCATGAAAAGGCAAAAGTCATAGGAGTTTGATGTACGCCAATTGGCTTTAATGATCTTTCCATCGGTCCGTGTACATACCATTGACCGCAGTGTGTATATCGCTTTAATGATCTTTCCATCAGTCTCTATGTGTACTTACCATTAAAGCTAAATTTATTGCCCTTATAAAAAGAACAAAAAACAATTAAGAAACAATTGCAGTAATGGTACCTGCACTTCAGAAGACGACAATGCAAACCTGCAACCAAACCAAAAAAAAGGATTCATAAATCTGACAGCTAAATTTGTTTGAAAAAAAATCAGGTACTAACACAACGGTAGAAAGCAATTGCCGAGCTCCATTCCTAGAAAATCTGTCACACCCCCAAATTAACCACTAACGGAGTTTATACCGTTAAGGGGTGCGACTAGACCAGGACCACAACCATTAGTTACAAATACTAAACGAATCAGAGTAAAGTCCAGATGTTCATAAATAAAACAGTTTCAAAAGTTACGCAGCGGAATGTAAACATAAATATCTTAGCACTAACCGCGTGCTTTCATTACAAAACATAAATTGTTATATGAATTCCCAAGTTAGTTCAAATAAAAGTAAACATTTTCTTGTGCCATGTCAACCTGCTCCAGATACTCCTCAGCGATCTGCAAAAGTTAAAACCACGCAAGTGTCAACCAAAAGGCTGGTGAGTTCACGGTGGGCTTGTCATGCATTGGCCCGGTCTCATAATCATTTACTTTGTCAACATATACATACGTAATATTTATTTTATGAAAGACGATGCTTTTAAACGTCAATTACCGATTATTTAATATGTGCTTAGTCTTGTAAGAATTAAAGAACTCAACCGATATCGCGGGTAGCTAATCCGTCGTTTCATGCACTAAGGAAGATTGTACCAAGCTGACTATTTGTTTTGCGGTGTTCCACCGTTATTTATTTTTATTTGCGGACTTTCGTCACTGCTCTTTTTGCCTCCCCCGTGTCCTCCTCTTGGGATCACGGTGTCAAATAGGCTGATATTGTTCCCCGTGCACCTCCAGTGCCCCGGAGCGGAGTTTGTCAAACTCCAGTAGATCTACCCAACATCCCCTCGCTTCCACGAATTAATGGCACAATTAATTATGAGGACTTTTTATTTAAACAAAACATTCCTTAGAAATCATGTGATATCATTTGGTTTAAAGCCTTTAACCTATGCTAGCCATATTAAAACATTTCACTTAGGGTTTCCTTCAAACCCAAAAATCATTTATCAGTTTTATTTTTCGTAAACAGCGACTTGAATTTCCCCCAAGTGTTCCCATAAACACTTTGGTGAAAAACAGTCGATTTTTATTCGTCCGGTGCTCAGCACTCGTAAGTTTTGTCAGCATTGTTTTTAAGTTGTTCTTTCCGTCCCTAACGGGATCGTATCTTGCGGGTTAGTGACACTCACCTTTGGTTGCTCGGCTAGACTTGCTTAATTATCCTTGAATTGGTTTCTTAATGAAGACCTATAATTCATTTAGGTCTTATATATTAGTCTTGTGTCTAATTTATTTCAAACAACGTTCACTATGGCCCATAACATAGCACGTTAAACTAAGACACGACATATCGACACACGACACCGATGGTTGATCATAAACAAGGGTTCATATTCATCAGAAGTCAAACATGTATCATCATAGCATAATCATGTAAGTCATGGCATAACATTCAAGTAAATTGCACAAGTTTAGATTCTGGTCACAGTTTCGCTAGCAGTTTCGCTAGGCAGTTTCGCTGTGTGCACGGGCAGCACTATCGCTAGGCAATGCCCGGTGACACAGTTTCGCTAGGCTAGTTTCGCTCGAAACTGTTGGCACAGTTTCGCTAGCCTAGTATCGCCCGAAACTGGTTTGAACTTTCGTTCAGGGAATTTCTCTCGGTAGATTCGCTCGAGCTGGTCTGGTTGGTTTACCCGGCGACACTATAGTTTCGCTACATAGTGTCGCTGGATGAAGATATACATAATTTCGCTGGACAGTTTCGCCCAGAGAACACAACAGTTTCGCTGGTCGCGAAAAACATACGGATCAGCCTAAAAATCAACCTAACAGCTTCAATACTTCATGCAATTCATTGTTTAGCATATATAGGCATTTACCAACATCAAACAACAAGTTTTAACACCTTATTCAAGCATATTCATCATCAAATCACCAAAATGCATTTAAAACCCTAAAATGACTAAAATGGCACAAATCTCTATCATGGATCAGTTTTACACGTAAAGTTATCAACTTTATGGTAGATCTAGCATTCCTAAGCATTCCTACAGAAGATCTAATGATAACACAGAGATTTGGGCATGCTTTATGAAGAAACACATAGAAAAGCATAAGAATGGTGGTTTTGGGACTCACGGTTCGATCTCCAAGCTTGATGGATGATGGTTCGGGGCTGAGATCTCGATGGCTCGGTGTGAATCTCGACTGACCAGATTTCCAGAGGTGTGTGTGTGTGTTTTGGAGAGAATGGTGCAACAAAATGAGGCAACTAGGGTTTTATGTTATTATATATCAGGGCCTAGTTTCGCTGGCAGTTTCGCTGGCCAAGCGAAACTGGCTCTGATCACAAGTGAGCCAACCGGCTGCCGGGCGACATTATAGTTTCGCCCGGTAGTTTTGGTTACCCAAAAGTGGTCAGTTTTCACATAATCAAGGATTTACAATTTGTCATGCTATTCATAGTACTAAATCATGTATTTAAATCACATTGCACATAGTGACATCAATAAATGAACACATAACACATATGGGCGGGTTCGGTGATCAACCAAAGGACGTTGACGTATTCGGCCTAGTTAAGTATTAGTTACTAAGTTAACACTTATAACGTAACTAACGGAGTTTGTCTAACGGAAGTAAACCTTGAAATTCCCGGATGTCACAACTTTTATTGTAATAGTGATCAGCAAACTCATGTCGTATGTAGGGCCATTGTATTCATGCGGCTGCCAGAAACAACATTGCGCACTACTTTGTGGATAAGCTGGTTGAAGGGGGAGTGTATGTGTTGAAGGATTTTTCAGTTCAGAATAACCGGAGTGAATATCGTATACTGAAGGACAATCGGTTTATGATTGAACTTCAGGGTTTAACAGTGGTTAGGAAGGTGCCTGGGGTCCACGAAGGTTTTGTGCGCCATCCTTTTTCGTTAGTGGAACTTGAAGATTTACAGGTTACTGGTAACAAGTACTTTGTTGGTATGTTCTGTTTCTATGTCAACCGTTGATATGTAAATTGTTGTCTCATTTCTGCATTGTTCGCCCTATTGTGCCGTTTGGTATTTATAGTTAATCTTCTTAAAAACGGATTTCTTTTATTGGTTTCCTTATGAGATATTTCTTTAGGTTGAGGTTGTTCTGTTTTTACTGTTGTTGATTGTGACTTCCGTTTTTGAATGTGTGTTCTATTTTACTCAGATGTGATAGGCTATGTTTTAAGTGTCGGGTCTGTAATAAAGCAGGCAAGCGGGAGGGAGACGTTAGAATTTCAGCTGCATAACGAACGGAAACATTATCTATCCCTCATAGTTTCATCTAAAGTAAACCATGTTTCATTTTCATACCTTCTTAACAGTGGTCGCTATGTCCCGGTAACACTGTGGGGGAAGCTTGGGGAGGCCTTCCTTCAACAGAAACAAAAGAAAACAGACCCCTATGCAGTCATATTGACGTCAATGAGCGTCAAATATTACCTTGGTATGTGTACCGCTCTTTATATAACCTTATGAGAATTACACGGGTTACACTGTTAATAGTGGTTCCTTGAAGGTGGCCTAACATTGTCCAGCTCATCTTCCACACTAATCTTGGACTCCAATAGTATACCATTGCTGGGAAATTTGAATGCATCGCTAAGGTACTGTTAAGTAAATCTATCCGTCTCAGCTTTTGTTTAGCATTTTCTATGTTGCTCTCACCTTCTACTCTGTATTCATAGACATGCTGACCTGCGTCAAGAGCCATAGGCAGTTGGTGAGCAGTTGCATAAAGCCTACCTACACTGGGTGAACTACTGCAAATGGCACGGCAGAACAAAAACCAGGTTCCTCATATCGCAACATGTGTATCCCGTTTCTATCTTGGGTTTATTACATAGTACCATGTTGACGTGTTACTCTGTTCTTGGAACAGGCAGCGTTTTTTAGAGGTGCCCTGACGGTAACAAATGTGCGCGTCAAGAACAGTTGGTTCAACTTTAGATGCAATGGTGGGCGTTGTAGGAAAGGCGTAGTTCGAAAGAATGGGACTTTCAGGTGTGAGGCATGTGACATGCCTGTTATGTTTCCACGGGCACGGTACAAACGATTTGTTGCCTTCCATATTGTAGCGTACTTTTTGTGTGCTTGGTGTATAAAACTAACCTCTGTTTAACGGATACCATAGGTATAGGCTACAGCTTGATGTAAAGGACGCAACAGCGCACGTTGTTATTGTTTTGTTTGATGAATGCGATGAACACCTGTTGAAGCGTACAACGAAATCGTTGCTCGATGATCAGGTAATGTTTTGTGCCCCTCGGTCAGTAGGTTACCACCGATGGGCTGTTTATGTTTTTCAATTGTGTTTATGGGTTGTTGTGTCTAGGATGCGGTTGAGGATGACAGCGTGCTCCCGAATGTGCTGAAAGAATTGGTTGTTCATACGTTTGTGGTTGAATTAAAAGCTCGGACTTACTACCAGTACGGGGAGTATGAGAGCTTTAACTGTGCTCAGGTTTTTCTTGGAGACGCACCCGAAATACCGGCTAGCAGTGATGGGCAAGAGAACCCTGAAGTTATAGCAAAGGAATCCTCCTCTTCCGCGGGCCTGAAGCATGATGAGTTTGAGGTGATTACGCCCGCAAAGAAGACAGAAGGAAGCGGGAAAGCAATGTATGTGTTATGTTGGTTGTGTTGTGCTGTTTATTGATGCATTGTTCTAACTCCTGTCTATTGTTCTCATCAATTTACAGTGATCCAGTAGCTGATACAGCTGCTTTGGGGGGGTACAGTGGTAGGTGGAGGGGTTGCTGAAAACACAACCACGGAAGCGGCCTTCACATTGCCTGTAAAAAACAGTGTAGAGGGTGGGGTATCAGCCGCAATAGCATCCAACAAGCGCCTGAGGAAAGCAGCTTCAGTAGCTATTCCTTCAGGAGATACAACCACCAATTCATGTAGCCTGTTAGTGTCTTCTTGACCCCTGTTTTGTTACTTTGTTCCCCTAGCCTTAACATGTAATCACCGCTTTGCAGGGATTATCATGTTGATGCGAGTGACGAATCTGTGGAGGATGAATTTACAGATGACCGTTTAACGACCATTGCTAAGGGCAGGCCTCGGTAAGCTGCTGCCTTTTTGCATACGCGTGTTGTGCCTCCCTGTCACACCCCCAAATAACCACTAACGGAGTTTATACCGTTAAGGGGTGCGAGCAAACCAGGACCACAACCATTAGTTACAAATACTAAACGAATCAGAGTTAGTCCAAACATATGTCATAAATTAAAGTCTCAAAATACGCAGCGGAAAAATATTATCTTAGCACTAACCACGTGCTTTACAAATCAGTGTTTTAAATTCCCAATTAAGTCTAAATAGAACTAAAAATATTTGTCTTCACGTGCCATGCCAACCCGCTCCGGATACTCCTCAGCGATCTGCAAAAGTTTAAACCACGCAAGTGTCAACCTAACGGTTGGTGAGTTCACGGTGGGCTTGTCATGCAGTGGCCCGGTCTCATAACCATAATCGTGTCAACATATACTTATGAAATATTTATTTGTGAAAAGCAATGCTTAGTGATATCCAAAATCATAGTATTGTGGTTTAGTAAAAGTATTGTCCATAACATACGTTATCGGGTATGTACTAGTTTTGTATAGTTAAAGTGCTCAACCGATATCGCGGGTAGCTAATCCGTTGTTCCATGCACTAAGGAAGTTTGTACCAAAGCTGACTGATAGTTTTCGTAGTGGTAGCGCCATCATCTATTTTGTTTTGCGGACCTACGTCATCGCGGCTTTGCCTCCCCCGTGTCCTCTCGGGATCACGGTCAGATAGGCTGATATTGTACCTCCGTGCACTTCCCGTGTCATGAGGCGGAGTTTGTCAAACTCCAGTAGATCTACCCAACATCCCCTCGCTTTACAATTAATGGTACAATTAAGTTGAGGACTTTTTCAGTTATAAGGCAATCCTTAGAAATCATGTGATATCATGTGGTTTAGACTTTAACCTACACTAGCCATATTAAAACGGTTTACTTTGGGTTCTCATGAATCCCGAAAACATTTTCAGTTTTGTTTTAGAAACAGTTGTTTAAGTATTTCACAAGTGTCTCCCATAAAACACTTCAAGTTCATCAAGTGGGTGCCAAGCACTCCTAAGGTTTCGAGTTCATAAAAGAGGTGCATAGCACTCATAAGGTTGTCAGCATTGTTTTTCATTAAGTTATTCAGTGTGACCCAAACGGGTTCACGGTAAATGGGTTAGTGACACTCACCTTTGGTTGCACTGCTACACTTGCTAAGTAATCCAAGTATTGTTTGCTTAACGAAGACCTAAGAACACGTTTAGGTCTTAAGTATTAGTTTTGTGTCTAATATTTAACTTACGTCACTATGGCCCATAACATAGCACGTTGGAACTACGACGCGACATACCGACACACGACACCGATGGTTGATCATAAACAAGGGTTCACATAAATCAGAAATCAAGGCATGTTTCATTATTGCACAATCATGTAAGTCATGGCATAACATTCAAGTAAGTTGCACAAGTTTGGGTTTTGGTCTAGGCTTAGTTTCGCTAAACAGTGTCGCTACACAGTTTCGCTGTGTGCACGGGCAGCACTTTCGCTAGGGAGTACCCGATGACACAGTTTCGCTAGCTAGTTTCGCTCGAAACTGCTGACACATTTTCGCTAGCATAGATTCGCTCAAAACTGGTTTGAACTTTCGTTCAGGTTGGTTCGCTCGATAGTTTCGTTCGAGCAGGTCTACTTAATTTCGCGGGCGACACTATAGTTTCGCTACATAGTATCGCTGGATGACTATCTATACAGTTTCGCTGTATAGTTTCGCCCAGAGAACAGCTCAGTTTCGCTGGTCGCGGAAAACACATAAATCAGCCTAAAAATCAATCTAACAGCTTCCATACTTCATGTGATTCAATATTTAGCATGCATAATCATTTTCCAACATTAAACAGTAAGTTTTAACACTTTAAACATGGATTCTCATCATCAAATCACCAAAAGCACATTTTAAACCTAAAATGACCTAATTAGCATAAATCTTCATTATGGTTTGATTTCAAACGTAAAGTTACAGACTTTATGATAGATCTAGCATTCCTAAGCATCATATCAGAAGATCAATTGATTCTATGAAGATCTAAGCATGCTTTAAAGTAAAACACATAGAAAATGCATGAAAAATAGTTTTGGGACTCACGATTCGATCTAGGGCCCGAATGGATGAGATGAGATGATGGTTTCTTGGTGTTTTTCTCGGATGGCCAGAAATCTCGAGAGAGCAGATGGAGAGTGGTGTGTGTTTTGTGTGAAATGATGCAAATGGGAATAACTAGGGTTTTATAAAATATATATAACAGGGGCTAGTTTCGCTGGCAGTTTCGTTGGCCAAGCGAAACTGGCTCTGAGCACTTGTAAATCAAACAGTCTAGCCGGCTACCGAGCGAATCTACAGTTTCGCCCGGTAGTTTCGCTGGAAACCAAAAGTGGCCAATTTATCACAAAATCAAGGATTCACAATTTGTCATGCTATTAATAGTACTAAATCATGCGTTTAAATCACATTGCACATAATGACAATAAACACATAAACACATAACACATATGGACGGGTTCCGTGATCAACCAAAGGTCGTGGACGTATTCGGCCTAGTTAAGCATTAGTTACTAAGTTAACACTTATAACGTGACTAACAGAGATTGTCTAACGGAAGTTAACCTTGGAATTCTCGGATGTCACACTCCCACTTATTTGCTGAGTCTCTTATTTATTGTATAGCTGAAGTTAGAACCTTTATAATAGTGTGTTATTATTTCCGGGCATGTAAGAATATTGGTCTCATTATTGTCTGATATGAATTGGGTTTTATTGACGTTTTTGCAGTCGCGCGCATATAATCGACTCCGAGGATGAAGACTGATATGCAGGAACCTGTCAATGGTTTTCAATATGTGTATGATTCGGAGTAGTACCAGTAATGACAACCACCTTCCAGTTGAGAATAAAATATTAGTTCTTTTTTTACTTTACCATTGTTTGATCTATCGAAACATTGTTTTCTATTTGGTTGGCCAACTTTTCCTGCAAGTTATTATGTTTTGGTGTAGCACCCGTTTCCTCAATCACCTTTTATGTTTTATTAATTGACGCTTACTTATAAAACATGTTGTGTCTAAACGATTTGTTGTGTGGTTATATTGAATGTCAAAGCCGATATCATTTCTATGAACAACCTGGAATGTTTTTCTGGTATCAACTTTAGTAACATTGCAAAGAGGGTAACCATAAAATCTTAAAACAATTCCGTGTATTCCATCTTTGGTTCTTTGTAATGTAACTATGTAGGCTATTGTAATTGTTACAAAAAACACTCTTAAAATGAAATGCTGCCAAATCGTATTGTACATCGTGATTTCATCCTTTGGTGTTCTGTTGTATGGTAGCTGTGACGTAATAGTGTATTTAGGTAATATGAATTGATAGGTGTTATTAACATAGAAGACGTTTTCAAAATACACCCACGCTGTCTGCCTACTCGAAATATATCCAGACTACGTATGCATGGTCTACTTAGTCTTCCCACATGAAGATGTTACTTTAATGCTCCACGTGTGCCTGTTAATGCAGGATCGGCGGACTGTCATCGCTTATGTGGTTATCATCTTATGTCTTATGTAAAAAATAATGGAGGACTGTAGTGTTGTATTGTTGTATGGTTTCACATCATTGTGGCCATACTAAATAAGACGCACCCGTTTATCATAGGGGACCTTGGGGCTATAAATTTTGGGAAAACAGGTCCCCTGTTTAATTTGTTGTTCTAACATGTATCTTGTCATAATTACTACCCAGTTATACAATGTATAAAGTAAAGTGCTATATTATGTTATTTAGGATAGTCCTACTGTGTTTATATATCATTTATATGTCATTACTGACAGCTCATGGGACGACTATCATCATTGCTTTCATTAATCTGTTACCTCTTAGCTTTCCTCCCAGCCTCTCTGCCTCCCAGCGTAACCTTTAAAGGTAAAACTTACATTCTGGGTTTTTATATATATATTGGTTTGTTAGATAGAAGAGCATTCAACCATCACATACCATTTTCATTGAACTTCACTCACCGTTTAAGGCCAGAGAAGACAGTGTCGGTATTGGATGTTTGAAAGTCACCTAGCCTGGAGTATGTTTATGAACAGATTTGTGTTCTCCCTTACCTTCAGTGCTGTTTAGTTGTAATTGTACCCGTCATATGATGCGTGAAGAGGTATTGAAACTGCAACATAGCACATCCGTCACATCTGATGGGAAGCTGCAACATTTTTGTGGGCTGCAATTGAACCTACTCCATTAACCATTCAGCGTAAGGAGTTTGTATTGAGCAACGGAATGGTGCAATCATACTGTGGCCTGCGAATAGTAGAGCCTAATGATACTATTGAGGTATCTCAGCCTATATGTAGGTCAGCGGATTCAACATTGCAGTACACCAACCAGGAGGTGGGGGTTAGTAGTCAGCTTAATCAGCCATACCATGGTCTTCGAATGCGTGAGGCTAATGATATCACCCACCTACCACAAGTGGTCTGTGGGGCAGCGAACTCTACTTTACAGGCCGTTAATCAGGATGTGGCCGGACCTAGCCGGCCTGGTATTAGCAACGGTAACCGCAAAAGGAAGTCAATAGCAGGTTAGATACCGCCTTTTCAAGGCTTATGTGTTCGGTGTCAATCAGTTACTTTTGTAATGTGCATCACGAAAAAAATATGCTTGCTTTTGTAACTGCTTTCCTTTGTCCTACGCAGTCCAATCCTTTCCGGGGCCAACTATGTCAAATTTTATAACAGGTCCGTTACTTTCACAAGTTTATGTCATCCTATTTATCCATACTACTTAATTGTTATGTTAACTTAAGATATTGGCTTGCAGGAGGTACACCTGGGGTGACATCGAAGGCTAGGAGAAAGCAACCATAAAGTACCGGTTTTCCCACGTTCTTAATCTCCTTTGCCAGCATTTACTTTCATATGACGTACTTGGTTTGGCCAGCATGCTACCCCCTTTGTGAACAATGGCTTGCATACTACTTTCTGTCAATATGCGATTTTAAAATTGTTTAACTTTTTACCTGCCTGATTAAAAGAACGACTGTATTCGCAGGGAACGGTGATCCGTCCTCAAGCACGAATTGTAAATGACGCAAGAAAAAAGGTTCGTCTCCACTTCCATACGTTATAGTTGATTGGTCTATCATTTTTTTTACACGTTTCGAATGAAGAGTAGGCTTCCGGGAGCTTTAAAGCTTTATACTCCGTTAAATTGTGTCTTTACAATAGAGAGTGGTTCCTAAAATATTTTTGTTCATTGTTTAGTAGGCAGCCGACTTAAAGTAACAGCGTCTGCTTCTGCAGGTATGTTTACAGCATCCCTCATTCTCATATGTTAAACATTCGTAACATAAACCCAGCTAAACTGTCACACCCTCAAATTTCCACATGCGGGGTTTATACCGCGAGACGTGTGACAAACCAAGATCCGAGTCATTAGTCATACCAAACCATGTAAAGACAGTTTTAAAGGAATGCGGAAGCGTAAGTGAAAGTAATAACAATGTTGTGCAATACGCGCACTTAACCCCAAAAAAAAATTAACAGAATAAACCAACGAGGTTTTAAAAGTGTATTGTAGACCCAGTGCAAAGCATGCATCCTAATCGTGCTCCGGACCTAGATACCTGTGAAAGACATGCTATGTGGGTCAGCGCAAAGGCTGGTGAGTTCATAAAGATATAATGTAATAATCAATCTTTAAACCAATGTTTGTACCAATGTTTGAACAATGTAATCATAATTGTATTTGCAGCTAGCTAGGCCAAAATCGCTATCACTATGTGGTTCGCAACCGAAGCGTGACTGTTTGTGTTTGTATTGCCTTTCCATCACCGTCTAACACGGACGATGATGATACTGTCTAGGCTATGTTACACCCGTTCGACATCCCGTCGAGTTAGAGCGACTAACGCGGGTGGGGTTTGTCAAACCCAGTAGTACTACCAAAGATTACCTCGCTTTCCAATAAACTAACGGTTCGAAATGTAAGGACTTGTAATTCGTGTTATGTGTGCACATACGTGATCAGCCAATACAATTATATTACCAGAATGTTTGTAGCATGCTCCTTTCTCTAACTGAAATACTTAGAGAAAATGTTCGAGAACTCACCTTTGAGAGCTCGGCAAGAAATGTTTAACAAAAATGCTGATGATTTCCTACGAATCACCTATATGTTTGTAACTGTGTAAGACTACAGTGCATGAACAATTGGACTGACTCAGTCGACCCTGACGACACGTTGGTGACTTAATAACTGTTGTGTTTATTTGTTTAGTTAAACTTTCCAATTATGGAAAGTTTCTTTAATTAGCAAGTTTCTAATTATAGCAGGTAAGCACACGTTAACGGGCATGCATCCTAGTCATTTCAAAGCGGTGGCAGGAAACACACAAGGTTTTCACGCCTCAATAATTTTGCTAACCAAGTACGCATGTTAACCAAATTTAATTATACCAAATTATGTTTCATGCAAGGATTTATCGTTTAAACATGTTAACCACATACGCAATCATTTATTATATAGCTTGACAAACAAAATTCCTACAATCACACAATCACATAATCTTTTAACATGCATGATACGTTATGGTGCCATTAGGTCATTAAACAAAATACATACACGAATACAAAATTCACAATTTTAATTATATAAATTATGTGTCATGATTTGCATCAAGTGTGACACCTTTCTTGAAACACAAAACCTAGTCACCACCAAACACTTTGTAAAACACATTTAGTGAATTATAAGGCATGAGGGTGTGGGCTAAACTAGATTGAAAGAAAAGAAAAAAAAAGAATTAAAGAACAGCTAGGCGCTGGGTTTGAACCCGCGTCCCTCCGATCTCCACACATAGAACCAACCACTAGGTCAGTGTCTAGTTTGTTAATAAATCCAATTTATAATTTATTTATTCACATGCAACAGAATGAGTGTCTTCTTCTCCACCATGCCAACCCTATCTCAACAGCCCATATAAATATAGTACTCGACATAATTGCAGGGGTTGCTAGTTTTTTTTTTCTTTTCGAATAGCCTACAAATATACATACAACCTACTTCACGTAGTAGCACCCAAAAATTCAAACACATCACTGTTATTTGAAGCCAAGAATATTCATGATTTTAGATTATGATTAGGACCTTATCGAGCAATACACGACGTGTTTTCGAGAGTCCAGAATACGACCCATTCAATAGCAAATCATGATACACAGTTTATACCGAAAAAAAATTATGTGAACTCGAATTTCGGATCATCATGGTTTTCAAAGGAAAAGAGAGAACATAACCAAAAATCATGGGGTTTACCTATGGTTGCGATGGGTTCCTGTACTCCTCAAGATCGGTTACTCGGGTCACGACGGCGTAACGGCCTCCTCGTCTTCAAGCTACGGTAGCACCGCAGGTGTTGCAGCCTTGTTGATCGGAGAAAAGAGGGAGAAGAGAGAGGGGGCTGGATCGTGAAAGTGGGACGAGGGGGGAGAGGTATGCGCCGGTTATGAGAGACTAAAGGGGGAGATTGAGGATTTTTAGGCATTCCAAATTAATATTTGAATCCAACGTGGGTTCTTATCCTTTGTTGTGGACAATCCCCTTTAGCCCCTCAAGGATTTCGAAATTTTCTTGTACCAACCGTTGCAATTTATTTCGTGATTATTCAATTGTGAGTTTTTATGGATCAACTAATCTTGGGATTTTTATAAGTTCACAATTGCTTCAAATACATCTTAAACCCATAATCCTAGTTTATGAATCTTTAAAGAACACATAAAGTACTATGAAGTTAGATTCACATAAGTCAATTGACATTCAATCAATTACATTCGACATCACACATTATCATGTAATCACAATTTGCACGAGTTACGTTCGTTCGTTTAATGTTTATTATTTTCATGTCAACCAACATGCAGGGCCAACTCGACTCATATGTGACTGACTGTGGACTCGATGACCCATCTAACACTATTAGATGTATGAATGAATGCATGTACCTTTGAATAAATAGTTATTCATGTTCGTGTTTGTCCAGAGAAAAATCACCTGAATTTGTCGGGTGTCACACCATCCCCTTGTTGAAGAAATTTTTGTCCCGAAAATTAAGATCGTTGTTGGTTCTCTATATACAAAGAAAAATAAAATTTCCAGTTGTCACATAAACCCTACGTTGCCTGTGTCTCTCGGCCACTCTTCCTGCCAAGCAAGCTTCCATATCAGTTGTTTATTTATATTGAAATCGTACATGTCTTATTTCTAAAAGAAACCTACCAAGGAAATAAATATCTACTGTATAGTTTTAAATAGTAAGCGATGTCTTACACATTCTGTTATGTCTTTCTGCAAAGCAGGTGTGCCGGTAGGTTACTCTAACCTTAGGGATCTGATAACAGTTGCAAAGCTTTAATGTGGTACGTAGAACAGAGCAGAGACATTGGTGATGACGGGTAGGTCACCTTCTCCTCTTGCTGTCAATGAGGAAGATATTGTTGCCAGAACAGTTAAAACCCCCCCAGCCGCTTAGACGTTTACTACAATCTCGAAATCCTGGCGCAGTTCAGTTTAGAAAAAAGATAAGAATTTACAACAGTATGTTTTGCTACACTTCTTTTGGCGCTAGAATTGATCACTCGGTAAACAATGGTAGGGGTGTATATACGTTCCGAGTAAGTGGACAGAATTACCATCTAATAGGTTCCTTGCTTCCTGTGGAAGGGAAGCCACCAAAATATGCACAGCTTTACTTTTATGACACGCATAATGAAGTACGAAATCGTGTGAATGCTCTGAAAAAGGATGCCTCTGAAGGTGACAGCGTTGACCCAGAAATCGTTTCACTTTTGGTTGAAATGTTCAATACGTATAGTTCTATTGCCAAAGCCTTTAGAATGGCACGTGATTGGTTTCATGATTCTTGGAGACGTGAATGCCAAGTGCGGCTGTTAACTCATAAAGCGGACGCTCGCCAATACAATGCACCTAATGCATCGGAGGTTGCGATACTGGTAACAAGTGATTTTGGTGATAGCGAGGAGAAGAGGGACATAGTTGTACAGATGAAAGATGGATCATTAAAATGGATATCCGAAACACACCATCTTTATATGGCATTACAATATCCTCTGCTGTTTCCATACGGGGAGAAAGGATTTCACGAGAACATACTTTACGAACGCAACACCGAAAAGCGTAGAACGAAAAGAAAGTGCCTTACAATGAGAGAGTACTATTGTTACATCATTCACCTGCGTCAAAACCAGTGGAATACTGTGTTGCAAGGTGGTCGCCTATTCCAGCAGTTTTTGGTAGACGCTTATACAGCTGTCGAAGAACAGAGACTTAGCTGGACACGCAACAATCAAAGTAAGGGCGTGTCGAGCTGTACAATAATATATGTGATGCTGTAACCCGAGGGGACACAAGAGCGGATGCTATTGGTCAGAGAATTGTCCTCCCTTCAAGTTTCACGGGGAGCCCAAGATATATGGTGAACAACTATCAAAATGCTATGGCTTTATGTCGAACGTACGGCAACCCGGATTTGTTCATAACCTTTACTGCAAATCCAAAGTGGCCGGAAATAGAATCAATGTTAAATTCTACTGGTGGCCATTAATCACATGAACAGCCACCAATTGTATCGTGGGTGTTCAAAATGAAGCTTGATGCGTTAATGAATGACGTTATGCATAAACACATATTTGGGAAAACTTTAGCAGGTCGCCTTACTTATGTTATCCTCCTGTCACACGGGGTTCATCTTCCCAGTAGAGACTTTTTAACATGTTTGCCTAATTATTTTGTAGGCATTTACACAATTGAGTTCCAGAAGCGAGGACTTCCGCATGCGCACATCTTAGTATGGCTTATTACTGACGCAAAATGCAAGACTCCTGCAGATATAGATGATATAATATCCGCAGAACTACCATCGGAGACCGATGATCCAGAAGGCTATAGAGTCGTGAGTAAACATATGATACAACGACCATGTGGCCGGGGTAACCACGATGCTCCCTGCATGGTTGACGGCCAGTGTTCAAAGCATTATCCAAGGCCATACTATAGCGAAACAACCATAGATGAGGACGGTTATCATGTTTATCGAAGAAGGATGAATAAGAGGACCGCAATTAAAGGGAAGCACACTGTTGACAATGGCCACGTTGTCCCGTATAACCGCTACTTACTACTAAAGTACGAATCACATATAAATGTTGAATGGTGTAATCGATCCAGAGCAATCAAGTACCTATTCAAATATCTGAACAAAGGCCCGGACAGAGCTACTTTGGTTATTCATGACAATATTAGTGTAGATGGTGATACACAAAAGGAAACGATTACTAAGGTAGATGAGATTGCTAACTACCTTGATTGTCGCTACCTATTGGCGTGCGAAGCCGTTTGGCGCCTGTTTACCTTTGACATACACTATTCCTATCCGCCTGTTATGAAACTATCCTTTCACCTGCCTGGTGAGAATCCTGTTACATTGCGCGATACTGAAAACATTGCGGCTATTGTCCACCGGCCAGGCATTAAAGAGACAGTGTTTACCGAGTGGTTTGAGCTCAATAAGGTTGATGCAGATGCAAGGCAGCTTACGTATGCTGAGGTGCCATCAAAATATGTTTGGGATAGTAATCTAAAAATGTGGAAAAAAAGGACGTGTAGAGCATGTGTTGGTCGGATCGTGTACTGCAATCCCGCTGCAGGCGAACGTTACTATTTGAGGCTGCTTTTAGGTGTCGTGAAAGGTCCAAAGTGTTTTGAAGAAATCAGAACAGTTGATGGTCATGTGTACCCTACGTACAAAGAAGCCTGCTATGCGCACGGGCTCTTGAGTGATGACAGAGAATGGACGGAGGCCATTAAAGAGGCCAAGTTCTGGGCATCTGGACACGAGCTACGAACACTATTTGTTACGATGCTATTATTCTGTGAAGTCAGCAGTCCGATGCGTGTCTGGGAAGAAAGCTGGGAGACACTATCTGAAGATATTCTTTGCACAAAACGTAAGCTTTTCCGTTATCCACTATTGAAACTTGACGATGACCAGAAGAGGACATACTGCCTTCTTGAAATACAAGAGCTACTACGCCGTAATGGAAAGTCATTGGATGATTTTGAGGACCTTCCGCGACCTGACGTGCGGTTAGTCGAAACATTAGATAACAGGCTTATCCGGGAAGAAATGGCACATAATTTATTGCCAGACACTATTATACATCACCAACTTTTAGGTGATCTAAACAGTGAACAGAGAATAATATATGACCGCGTTATTGGATCGGTCTACAAACAGGAAGGAGGTTTCTTTTTTGTTTATGGCCCAGGTGGTACGGGCAAAACTTTTCTCTACAAGGCGATACTTGGGCGTCTAAGGTCTGAAAAAATGATTGCTCTTGCGGTCGCATCGTCAGGTACCCGTATCCTGTGTTATGAATTTACTAAGGTCTGATGTGTGTAGCACCTCTCATTAAAAAAACACTTATAGGCCAAGTGATTCTCTCTGACCTATTGTAATCACTATAGTGTGTACAAAAAAGACATGCCTATGCTCATTTCTAGCCCGATCGTACATCCAAAACCATGTTCTTTTCCCGACCTTCCATTAAGTCTAATATTTTGAACATACTTTAGTCAGCTCTGATTGTATTGTTTGACGCAGGAATTGCATCTCTACTTCTACCTGGAGGCCGGACTGCACATAGCCGTTTTGTAATACCACTAGAAGTAATGGAAAATAGCACATGTGGTATAAAGCAAAGTACGCAGTTGGCAGAATTGGTGCAAGAAGCACGGCTAATAATATGGGACGAAGCGCCAATGACAAAGAGGCATGCTTTTGAAGCCCTTGATACGACGCTCAGGGATATAATTGGGTATAAGAAACCAGAAAATAAGGAACGCATGTTTGGAGGTCTGACTGTGTTGCTTGGTGGAGACTTTAGACAGATCCTCCCTGTTATACCTAAAGGTAAACGGGAAGATGTAGTGTAGTCGTGTATTAATAGATTGCCTCTATGGGATTCTTGCCAGGTTTATAGGTTAACACAGAGTATGCGAGTGAAGGAATAAACATCAGACAGGCGCGGTTGACGTGGCTAAGGAACGGTTTAATAAATGGATTCTGGCCATTGGTGATGGCATTGTTCCAGCAACGAAAAAAGAAGGCGAGGGTGAACCTACCTAGGTGAAAATTCCAGAACAGTTTAATATGCGGTACACCGGTGACCCTATTGACACAATCATCTCCACAATCTTTCCGGCGTTTATGGAACGTCGGTATGACGAAGATTATTTGCGCGAGAGAGCTATACTGACTCCTAGAAATGATGCTGCTGCTGAAATAAATAACTACATGTTTGATAAACTTGATCGCCTGGGCAGAAGTTACCAAAGCTCTGATGAAATTTGCAAAGCATCACTTGATAGCTTACACCAGAACGACCTGTATCCTACTGAATTCTTGAACACACTAAATTTCTCCGGAATGCCTCCACATGTGTTGAATCTAAAGGAGGGTTTGCCTGTCATGCTACTTAGAAATGTGAACCCTGCAGAGGGTTTGTGTAATGGAACACGCCTGATCATCACAGAACTTGGCAGGTTTGTAGTAAAGGCTCGAATTATTACAGGATCAAAGATAGGTAACACCACGCTAAAACCAAGAATCACCCTCACCTCTACTAAATCGAAGTGGCCCTTCATACTTAAACGGCGACAGTTCCCGTTGAGACCCTGTTATGCCATGACGATTAACAAGAGCCAGGGCCAGTCCTTAAATTATGATGGCCTTTACTTGCCACATCCAGTCTTCAGTCACGGTCAGCTGTACGTTGCCCTTTCACGAGTTACAACTCCTGAAGGACTTAAGGTGCTCATTGTTGAAGACAGTGACTCTTCCCTCATAGACCATACAAGAAATATCGTGTAGAGGCCTTTAAAACTGTGGATGCTATCCAACAAACACAGAATCAGCCTACCTAGAAGAAGTAGTTATTTGTTACTTGGTTGGTAGTAAATCACCCCCACATATAGTTCTGTAGGTAATGTATACTTTAACTCTTCATGTATACATTCACTTTTAGAAAAGAAAATATGTGGTTCACAAAGTTTCCTTTCAGCGACAGTTTTACATGATCAGCGTAGCTCCTGCTGATTACAGTGACATCAGTGTTAACTTATTCCGTAACATTCGGCTACGTATAATTATCGGTATAAAGGCAGGCGCATAATATATATCATTCATAATTTCCCTGACAACTGGCTGGACTCCACCTAATCGAACCCCAAAACTTCAACCTTTAATCTGTAAGGAGAAAATATAACAGTCGTCAACAAATCCCTGGACGTATACATGACTAAGGAGCAGAAAACCCAAAACACGGAGAATATACATGTCATACTAAACAGTTAAATCTATAGATTAAATGACGACTTAAATGATGATGGCTCAGACAGGGACGGCCTCAAGAATTGCATAGTAGTGTAACATTGGCTAACATACTTCATATGTAACCTCTTACAATAGGGAGACAATAAATTAATATTCAACTGTATATTTAAAGTAGCTAACATCCTAATGTTAGTATATATAAAACCATTTAATTAAACACGAACAACCAAAATGTTGTGTTTAGACAGAGTACTTTGTATGACCAGTTTCTAATATGTGCGGTGTATTTTTTTATTTAAAAACCTTTAAAGAGAATTAGGAAACTACCCAAAACACAATAACCGTTTTAATTAAGTTTAAACCCAGATAGACAAGACACACGGCCCAACCCAATGCGGTACACACCCATGCGCCATGAGATTGCGGCCCACACACATACTGGTCTTTGGCCCGTTTTGTGTTAATTTGGTGGGGAAAAAATGACGGTTGTAGCAGACGAAAAGACATGTGCTCATTATCACCCGTTCCTTTCAGTAAGCACCACCATTTTCTTCCCTTTCTACCTGCACCAGTCACCACTTTCGCTGATCGTCGGAACGCCGTACAAACATATGTATCCGCTCTCCTTTTTTAATTTCACTGGTAAAATAAGATCTATGTCTGTAAATTTACGTTGGCACCTCTAAATTCTGGAAAAGGAAGTATCCATTTTCCTGTTTTCAAGTTATCCTTCCTTCACTTCTCTTTGTTTACTTTTTTTTTAACCATGGATTTGCATTTAGTCGCCCGGAACTACGTTTTAAATTCATGTTGTCTATTACTTAAAATCACATTTATCTTGCCTTCTTCTACAAAGATGTTGGGCAAGGCCACCTATGGAATACTTTTTTTATTGTCTAGTGAAAGTCGACTAAGATAAATTAGACACTTTTGAAGTTTAAGCGTCCTTCCTGCATAAATATAGTCACGGAGATGTATACAGTAGATTATGGTTGACATGGCTGAGCGAGCAATACAAACAAATGAACGGTTGCTAGCTTCACTTTTGAGGCAGCCACCTTCACCGTTCCGCTGTTTTGCCGGCTTCATAATGCTTGAAGAAATCCGTGAAGGCCATTCAAGGCTCCGGAATCTGTTGACCCTGCGCCGGGAAGTGAGGCAGAGGCAGCGTGATGTTGTTCGACGTCTGCTGTCATTCATCTAGCGAAGGATGCATATGTCTTATCTGAAGGAATGTTGTTATTGTGTCTGTTGTGATTTTCATGATGGCTTCTTTTGTAGGGCTGTACTACGACCGTATATATTTCTGTATTTTGTAAATGTCCATCTATGGAATGTGATGTTACTTCGTTTGGTAATAATTGAATTATGCCACGTGCTTCAAATGCACAATGTTTCATTATGGCACACTTTTTAGTTCTGCCACCACAAAATAAATAACCACATTAAGGTATGTTACACCTAACCTGATGTGTCTGGTACAAAAAATGATATCAATATGGCACCTTTATATTGGAAATAGTTAGCGATGTCGTAATGCCTAATGTCCTGATTTTTCCTTATTTCGGGCCTGCTACAACCATTTCTCACAGTTCCATTGTAACAGATTACAACATCTCTTAAAATCGCCATTGAGTTTCTGAAAAGTATTCCTCGCTCTGTCAACCCTCTTGAAGACCTGATCATCACTTTTGTACTCGCAATTGAATGAACCATTTCTTGATAAGGATCTAGCCCATACAATAAACAGCTCCTGATTAGCCAGAACTCTTCATACGGGTCGTTCTTTCGAAAGGGGTAATTTCCAACGAAATGTGTAGACAAGTCTTCAGCCAATGTTCTTGAATACAGACATCTCCTTTCATAGATTTGTAAGCCCAAGAATCCAAACATGTAGGTATGTTAAACCTAAGCTGATGTGTCTGGTACAAAAAATGATATCAATATTGCACCTTTTTTATTGAACATAGCTAGAGACGTCATAATGCGTAATGTGGTGCTTTCTCCTTATTTCGGGCCTCCTACAAACATTTCTCACAGTTCCATCATAACAGATTCCAACATCTCTTAAAATCGCCATTGAGTTTCTGAAAAGTATTCCTCGCTCCGTCAACCCGCTTGAAGACCTGATCATCACTTCTCTACTCGCAATTGAATGAACCATTTCTTGATAAGGATCTAGCCCATACAATAAACAGCTCCTGATTAGGCCGAACTCTTCATACTGGTCGTTCTTTCGAAAGGGCTAATTTCCAACGAAATGTGAAGACAAGTCTTCAGCCAATGTTCTTGAATACAGACGTCTCCTTTCAAAGATTTGTAAGCCCAAGTATCCAAACATTTAGGTATGTTAAACCTAAGCTGATGTGTCTGGCACAAAAAATGATATCAATATGGTACCTTTTTAATTGAAAATAGTTAGAGACGTCATAATGCCTAATGTGGTGATTTCTTTCTATTTCCGGCCTGCTACAAACATTTCTCACAGTTCCATCATAACAGATTCCAACATCTCTTAAAATCGCCATTGAGTTTTTTAAAAGTATTCCTCGCTCCGTCAACCCTCTTGAAGACCTGATCATCACTTCTCTACTCGCAATTGAATGAACCATTTCTTGATAAGGATCTAGCCCATAGAATAAACAGCTCCTGATTAGGCCGAACTCTTCATACGGGTCGTTCTTTTGAAAGGGGTAATTTCCAACGAAATGCAAAGACAAGTCTTCAGCCAATGCTCTTGAATACAAACGTCCCCTTTCATAGATTTGTAAGCCCAAGAATCCAATTTGTTGGCCTAATCGTATTAGGCCAGAGTCACTGTTAGGGTCTATCAAATTACACATGGATGAAAATCTCGGAACAACTTTAGAAATGGGATTCTTACAAGCCCGGAGTTTTTTCTCGAGTTGCATATCGATTACCTCATTATAATTAGACCTCCCCCCATCTTAAAACCTAAGAGTAAACGCTCATTAGGCCGATTTTAAGGAACCCCCTTTTCTGATACAATCTAAACAGTTGGTAATGTTGAAAGAGGACTTACGATGCACTACTTATGCGTACATGTAGAATATCATTGCCCTTCTGCTTACAATCGGTCATAGCATACACAAAATTAACATATATGGTAACACTATTGGCCATATTTCATGTTACAAACATATATTAAACAAAGTACCAAATCTTACTATACTATGAACATAGCTATAATGCATGGTATAGTTATCATATTAATATAGTTATCATGCTGGCCAAAAGTGGAAACAAAAACATGTCGAATGGTTCACATGATAGAGTGGCTGTATACTCCACCCATATATGTGATTATGAACCAAGGTCGGTTATATCATCTCCGTTTATTTAAACTTTAATAACCCACATAAAAAGAAATAAAAACAAATAATTGAAACATTTTATCAGGGTATTTATTTATATTCCTTATATACTGTCTTATTTAGTTTAACCCTTACTTCATAGGAACATGTAGCTCGATTTCTTCTGTGAAATTCTTCCTTCATTAATCAGTACAAGTAATTTCTCAAACATATTACAAAGCTAATCAACCATTGCTCATAAACCAGACTACTTGCGATATCGTATATGGGCCGGCCCATGCACATTTGTGGGTTTGGCCCACTTCAGGGGAAAATCTGGGTAAATAGATAGCCAAGCGTCAGACCGATCGTCAGTACATCATCTCGGGTCAGCATTGTCAATCTTCCCCACACGCCCACCGGAAAACCGTCCCTGCCGCTCCGCCACGACAACGAAAGGTAAGAAGTCGTACATTTATGCTTCCGTTTTGCATCAAATCGTCGGTAACGATATTGTTTGATTTTTAGCCGCAGTCGGTTTTACAACATAATCATACGCTCCCATGTTCGCTGGAACTGAACAAATACGTCCCGATCACTAACCCTGTTAAAGCAGATAGTTTTAGCGATAGCATATTATCGATTTCCACTTACAAGTATATGTGCCTTGCATGTTTATAAAATCGCTGTGCAAACCTACCCTTCAGAATGTCTGAACTGTTTGTGTCCCAACCCATAGTAAGCTGTACCCTTTTTAGGTTTTAGGTTCTATAGAACGTTCAAAGAGTATTCCTTTTGGCAAAATGATAGGTAAACCTATCATTTACGACTTGTTACCTGCTTGCCTTAGAATCCACAGATAAATGCAGGCTAATTAGGCACTTTCTCCTTTCTTATACATTATTTCATAAAATTGTGCCCATTGACTGTTATAAAGAACAGTAGACCTCATCATAGATGGACTCACCGAGGTCTACCAAAAACTTACATATTATTATTTGTTAAAGTATAAAGGCCACTATTTTCTGTTTTGCATCTTTTTTAATTGCACATCTGCTGTTGATTGTTAGGAACAACGAACACCAATGGAACGTTCAATCAGGAACTCTATCACAGCTAGCAATGTGCGGTTTATTACAGCTCTTGATGATAGAATCTTGGCTATGCTTCTTGACCAGGCCGATTCGCCGTTCAAAGCCTCAGTAGGTTTCTTGCTCCATAAAAAAAACTGACGACAAGTTACTTTTGGACTCTCTCAGAGCCATGCGTAAAGACGCAGTGACAAGGCAGGATGATGTTGCTCGCCGTGTTGCCTTTTATGTCCAGAACAGTATATAGTTGTTAGTAGATCTAATTTCTTCTCTTTTGTGCTTTTTGTGGTCAACCCGAACTAAACTAATTATGTAACTTGGTCTGGCTGGAAATATATTTTGCCCGGCAGTCAACTCACATTCTCTTATACAGTCTAACAAAATAAAACCAAACCAATAACAATAGTGTGAAACACTAAAGCAATTAAACAGCCATGCTATGTTTAAAACAACCATATTATCAAGTAGTTAGCAGAAAAGACTTATCAGTTTGTAATTACTTCTTCTTAAGTGTAAGGTACATTCAATCCATACATCATGATACAAACAGGTCAATGCAATTTTAATGGAGAACCCATTGACAGAAAATTATGGCAACCAACTTTATACGTGTTGACTGCAGTTTCTGTTT
Organism: Deinandra increscens subsp. villosa; assembly: GCA_039602395.1. Lineage (NCBI taxonomy): Eukaryota > Viridiplantae > Streptophyta > Magnoliopsida > Asterales > Asteraceae > Deinandra > Deinandra increscens. Next base: position 65,818,916 of record JBCNJP010000003.1, read on the forward strand.
CATAATTGTGTTAAGACTTTACTTAATCCCAAATTTGTTATGACGCTGACAAGTTTTAGATTGGGCCGTACTAAAACATTGTTCTCAGGTTATCTACCATTCTCATATTATTCTTCCGTCTACCAGTGCATGATAAGTGCTCTATAGGAGACAATTGTAACAAAAAGACAACAATGTGCTACTCTTTTAAAGAAAGTGGATATATAAAAACTTACATTTAAGAACGTTACACAGGTTGCTCACAGGTTCTATCTGTATAAGCAAGTGAGGATTTCTCAGATGCTGGAGAACATCTATTAACATAGTTAAAATCCTACCATGTGTCATATCATAAGGACTGAATATGGCCATGTATGTAGCTATTTATAAGAACAAATTCATTTTGAGAAACAAAATTTCTAAAATGTATTTAAACCATACAAACATTAAAAAATAGTACAAGCCCTTTTCGGAGGGTTCTCAATCTAAGAAGTAAAGGTTTTTGCTTCATGAATACATAATATACTATCATGCAAAGGTGACTGAGTGACTGAGAATGTGTTATTCTTTTGTCTATTACAAAAAACATTCCTTATATAGCCCAATATACTGTTATTACTAACACTTATAAAATACCAGCCCACTATTAAATTGGGCTTCTACCCAAATGGTAAAACTGATTATAAATAAATGATGGTTAAATGAAAGCTCTACCCAAAGACTTTATGATACCTATTTTCCCTAACGACCAATAGAAACCGGCCTTCAACATCTGCATTCAAAAACCCTTCCACATGTTTGTACCTTCTCTTTGAAACTTTTGATAATAAAATATCCTTCTAAAAATGACCGCCAGTAAAAGACCGCTAATGGATATGTAAAATAGAAAAGTGAAATGTGATATATAAAATTAAAGTGATGCAATTCGTTTAGTGATTAACCCAATTTCTACAGATGGGCTTTACACTAGATTGAAAATCATGACCCAATTTGCACGTTTGGGCTTTAGTCCATATCCGAAATAAAGGAGGGAAAGAAACTGCCGGCTACGCAGGCTGTGAAAAGACATGGGTTTCATCACACCATCATTACAACCATCAACTACAGCAACACTCCCCTACCTTCCCTTTACACCATCGCCGAAAATTCATTCCACAGCCTGCATTTACGATAGACAGGTCCGTGACACGCTCTTTCTGCTTTATTTTCAACATTCATTGTCGATTCATACCTACATTTGGTCTTTCAATAGTTATTTTTTAAAAAATCATGCTTTACACATCTGTGTAAACCGAACTTTTTAGGTGACTATGTGAACAAATGAACTTACCAATGCTTTATAGTAAATGAGACCCTTGGAACATGATTTTCCATAGTTACATATAACGCATGTTGAGAAAACTTCTCTGTATTAGATGGTCTACTTTCATTCCTTTTTGGGGCTTTCAACAACTATTAAAGTGGCCAACGTCTACGATTTCGCTTTTAACGTCTAAATAACTGCCTTCATTTACTTTACAGTTTAATACAAATTATATATACTCGCCTGATCCACTATCTGTTACTATTTGTCAAATGTGATCCTATGTGATTTTCTTAATAACTGGATACCTAATATCACTGCCTAGGATCACGAAAGCAATGCATACATGCTGTGTATTTTTCTATGCCCTATTCTTATTGTTACAACACTTTCGCCCTCTATACGCGCTAGTACGACCAAGTAATTATGTACCCAGAAAGAAGACTACATGTCTCCAGCCCCTTCAAACATCATCATCATAAAAGTTTCACGGGAAACCCATACATCTACCGATTAGCAAGCAGTTAGAGAATTTAAAATTTTCGTAGGTGGTCCTATAGTAATAGCATTCGGTGCCTAATATCTACACCACAGAGTAATTTAAAATTCTACTGTCATTATATTTCTGTATTTCCTTACTATCCTTACCTTACTTGAATCAGTTTAATTATAAAGTTTCAATTTTTGTAGCGTATCCTATACGTACCTTCTAATTGTCGGCAGATGCCTTATAAACTGGTGGTTGATCTTATTCCGGAAGGTGAAGGCCCATGTGGAGTGGTTAGTTTTCTTATAAAAGGTTACCTGCTCACCAGATACTATAGTATAGATATACTTATATACTTTTATGTAGGTTTTCCCTGTCCCCTTCACTTACCAACTGCCAAGAACCTGCACACAACTTCGCCTGGTTGACTACCTGAAAAATAAATTCCAAGTCAATATTAATTACCTTGGTAATAATGTGTGGGAGGTTCAAGACGCCACATGGTTGACTTTTGTAGATGCATTCATTGAGCGTGGTATACACAAGGTTTGTCTCACATGGAAGAAGGTTGACAAGCTTCATGTTGCTGCATTCAACAAAGAGGGTGTTGAAATGAGAAAGAGGCTAAATGGGCACGAGTTTGTTCACTCCTGTGTCATCCAGGCAGATGACAAATCATACCATACACAGGTTCTATTTCCCCTTCCATGACACATAAAACATTAACCGCCGCTATTATCCGCTGCTTTTTGAAAACGCTAAGGTAGGTGGTTACTAATATGACGACTTACCTTTTTTACCACAGCTGCTGCCACACCAGTTTGTCACAAAATTCATACCAGATAACCTTCACAGTGACACTCTACAGGTGAAGGTTGAGCCTGCTAATGAAACAAAAGAACCTAAGGTCAGCAAACTTTGTTTCCCGTAGACAGTTTGATTTCTGATACGCTTCTTAACATATTAACTTCTTTCTACTACTATTTGTATGGCATGCATATGACACGAAGTAGGTAATCTCAGGTAATAACCATCTACGAACTTTCGAAAGCATATTAATTATATATTTACTATTTAAAAAAGAAACTACAATTACATAACTTTCAATTCTAAACTGAAATCAATTTCAATTATATGAAACATAAAACATATATGTATAGATGTAGGAAACTACTAACTTTTATATTTGCCCATGATAATTCACGTATATCATATATCATCAAAGAAACAAGACACCAGTAACCCAGATGTCTGCATAATATACACCTTCCAATGCCCAATCAGTTGCGGCTCATCTTGAACAGTTCTACCTGTTCAACCTCATCTACCGTTAATCATGGAGGGAAAATAATATGTCGTATTATGCTAAGTACTTACTTCCGCACAGTATTCTATATTGATGCAATATCACCCTATTACATAATTCTATATTGATGGACATCTTCTGCAAAACCAGAAATAAACTAATTCAGTTTCGAACAAACTTATGACAAGTATTTATCATAAGTTCATGACTAAATATGCACGAAGAAACTCACGTATAGACACAGTATCTATATGTACAAAGAAACTTGCAGCCACAATCATATAACAAAACAGGAGCATTAATCCTTTCAAGTAATTAGATGTTCCGTCCTGCAATATTATTATTGTTGGTCAAGATTTAGTCAATATGCTAGAATATAAGGCCCAATTTCAAATATTCTGTTTATCCCATAAGAGAAGTTGACCTAAGCAAGTCAAACTAATGGTATGGAAGAATATGTTTAGCAATCAAACATATGGAAATAAAAGGTTGGCAAGAGTGGCGGTCTCAAAAGGTTCAAAATCAACATCCATTGGGCATCCGGTTATCCATGATTTTATTTCAAATAAAAAAAATACCTATTACAAAGTATCTTATGTTAATCGTTTATTTAATATAAGAACAATATATATGAGTTCGATTGTTTTTTAACGTATGTTCTAAAAACGAGTGTCAAATTGGCCCACTCAAGATCTTCAAAAAGGCCAAGCTCATGCCCTATAAATTTTACCACTGTTCTTAACCCAATACACACATTGGGTTTTGATCCGATTCGTTAAAAACGGTGGGGGCAAACTAAGGGTTGGAGGGAAACTCAAACGACTACGGTCTTGAAAACCCATCCTTTAAGTCTCCGTCTATAACTCCCCTCTACACAACCGTCAAGCATCGACAACATTCCTCTCACCGAAAAAACATAAGGCGTACATTATTTCTTCATCGTCTTTCTGCATTACCTGGTTACGAACAAAATAAAAATCTGGGTTTCATCCTTGCAGGCACATCTTTCTGCACACAAGCGGTCCAACGGGAAGCGAAACCAACAGTTCCAACAGAAAAAGGTAAGAAATTTTAAAATTATGCACACAGTGATAGTATCCTCTTTAGTCCCATAAATTTCTATACAGCATTACAGACACTGCGTTTGGGAAAGTACTAATATTTTCTTCATCTGCTAACGTAATTTAACTTGATATGTTATTTGTGTTTACATCTCCAGTTTGATTCTATGCCTATACTAAGTATGTTTTCATATGTCGACTGATAATTACAAATGACTTTTGGCATCACATTATGTATGTATCATCATGAAGTTCTATTCACATATTAGTTTTTATAAATGAAAGATATTACTATGTCTTAGAGTCACAAATCACTGATTTAGAAAGAAAAAAATACGAATATGTTTCATAAAATATATTGTCTCTTGCTTAATCTGTTAAGGTAAAATTTATTCATATGATATTTGTGTTTACATCTCCAATTTGTTAAGAAACATGCAACACCACGATAGCAGCAAGATGATGATTATCTTTACCCAACTTCCTATATCTAAAGGATAAGTTACAAATGTATTTATAACAAATATAAGAGATATGACTTCTATAATAAATGAAAATTTCAAAAGATCTCCAACTGCTGCAACTTCGAGAACTCAGATAAACATGTTTGCTAATTACTTTATGTATGCTCTTGATGCTTAGGTAATGGAGGACTACGTGAAAATCTTTTTCGTCGCAAGCCACAATGACATCATCAGTGAACTATCTGCCGTGATACAGGTGGTTGAACGACAGATAGTAGAGAACAGCCAAGTTTTGGACGCTGTGCTTCGGTTGGATGCCTCCCCCTTCCGTTATGCTGCTGCATCCATGCTAACTGATGCGCTTCGTACGAAACAAGCACAGCTGCAGAAGCTTCAATCTCTACGCAGGGATGCTGAGGCAGCAGCACGTGACATTGACAACCGCATGGAGTCCAACTTCCCACCCAATATGTGATCCTTTTTTGTAGTCTTATTCTATTAACTTCCTGCTTGGCAAACAAAAAACTTAAAACTTCTAATACTTAATGAATATGGGTTACTTAATTATTGATTGTTATGCCCAACACTTGGTTTTTTTTTTATTAATAACGGGTCATATGGGTCAAAAGCTTAAATGAATCAAAAGGTTTTTTAATTTGAAGAAATCTCTCATATTTCGATTAAAAAAAACAAAACTAATACTATTTGTAGTATTTTTACTATATTAAATATTAAAGGAACTAAAGAGCAAATGATATTTGTTACAAAATTAATCGATGACAACCACAAACATAAATTAAAATGTGCATACCCATATTCAATTAAGTTATGTGAACATGATATAGAAACATATCTCATTCTCAATTCAAGTGTCCATCATCATAGTAATCATCGAATCCAAATGACCATATTTGGGGTTCAAGCCTATAAAAATCAATTCTTTGTTATTTATTCGTTTTAATACATTTACAAACTGGATACTATTGATGTTTATGACATGATCAAAGAGTGGTGATGCTTACAGATAAAGAAACACTGCAAGTGAATATGAACACCAGCAACAAATGCACCTGCAAATTAAAACACAGGGAATAAAAACTGAGTTTACAACTTCTTATACAGATCCCAAAAGAATGACAGTCATGAAAGACGGGAACAGCTTGATCGATATGTGTTTGCATTACTTCGATGCTGCTTTGCTCCTTCGATTAAACAATCGCTTAAATATTAGCAACCATTGGTTCCGCCTGTGCATCGCACGGGCCTGCCGACTAGTATATATAATGATGATGATTGTATGACCGTTTTTTTTGTTAATGTATGAATGAATTAGTATGGTTTAAGCATAAATGTATTTATGATTTAGCATTTATGAAGGTGCAAAGTAGTGCCTTTGCTCAACTATATATATATATATATATATATATATATATATATATATATATATATATATATATATATATATATATATATATATATATATATATATATTGCTATTTATTATCTATATATATAATGATGATGATTGTATGACCGTTTTTTTTTTGTTAATGTATGAATGAATTAGTATGGTTTAAGCATAAATGTATATATGATTTAGCATTTATGAAGGTGCAAAATAGTACCTTTGCTCAACTTTTATATATATATAGATTCATTTGTAGGTATTTACATAAGCAGTCTTAGGTATTATATAGCAATTGTATATAGTCCTAAGAAACCTTAACTTATCAAATGAATAATCTGCTGCTGTATATGGTCCTAAATCTGATATTTATACAGTAGCAGCAAGGTATTTATACAGTGAACACTAATCTAATATGGTCCTAAATCTGGGAAAATCAACCTCAAAACTTTTATCACTAATCTGCTGCTGTATATGGTCCTAAACCTGATATTTATACAGCAGCAACAAGGTATTTATAGTAGGTATGTATTCAATGTAAACACCAACAGTTCATTGAACCATTTAAAGTTTCATACAAAAAAGAGATATCATAATTCCAATAGAGCAAAATTAGATGCAAAATATATTAAGACATACCTCAAAATACGATTACGAACTGATTGTAGTATGTTAATGATTCCTACAAAGTCACATTTTAGTTGAGTTAGTTAAATAGTTGGAGCTAACTATCAAAACTGGTTTAGTAGTTATTCACATTTGTAGTTGTCCCAACCGATTTAGTAGTTTTCAAATCTGACTTACAAGTTAGCTTGTAGTTGTCCCAACTAATTTACACAAAGCTAGAAATCTAACTTTGTAGTTGTCCCAACAGAAAAGCAATTGATCTTTTTTTACAAAAATTTACACATTGAGACAAAAATTATTTGAGAAATTGTTCAATCCAATTGAGATAAAAGTCATGTTCAAATACAAAAAGTTATTAGGTGTGACCTTGATGATCAAAATACAGCAAACTCAGATTTGGGAAACCATTTGAGAATCAAAATACCACTGAGGTCAAGGATTATGTACAACTCAAGTCACTGGTTTGAGAATACAATAAACTCATAATGGTTTAAGAAATCCATTTGAGATGAAAATCATGTTCAAATACAACAAACACATAAGGTACCACTGAAGTTACTGATTTGAGAACCACATGAGTTACCTAAATCGAATCAGATTCTATACTATCAAATAGGTGCCACTGAGATCTCAAATTTAACAAACTACACAATACATATCAACATTGAATAATAAAATAAGAAATATGACCTTAGAAGTCAAAATATATGTTAGCAGCGAGACTAAAATTCTGAACTCAAGCAGAATATAAGGAGGGGAACACTTAAGGCAACCATCTACTATATGAGATCATGATTTTCTCTCATTGGAGTCTTAAAAGCAGGGCTATGAGAGAGACTATGTTCACCATTCTTACATAGTTGTCATAAAGATTTTAGCATAGACTTGTATAAAAACAACTAACATATATGAAGTTCGAATTACCTGAATGGCTAGTTCTCAGTTAAGAACCTGTTCCAAAACCCTGCAATAAAAAAAACATTAAATCATCACTGGTATTTTGGACTAATATTCAGAACATTTGATTTAACAAAATGAAAGCATGATCTATTACACAAAGTTCTTATCTTAGACAACATAATCAAACGTACTCAGATTTGTCCTAACAACCACTAAAAATTATTTTAGAAGTATAATATTTATGTATTAATCTTCTAAGTGACCATCAATTTAAGAGCCTATTCATCTATTTATATTATGATGCTCTAAATTGAATGAGAGTCAGGTTAGTGAGTTTAAGTGATATGATATTCAAGTTCTGATATACTTTTTGATAGTTGTTGTGGCTTAATAGGGCTTCTAGGATTATTTGATGCACAAACTTTAATTTGGTTCTAAACTTGATAAAAAAATTGGCATTACCCAAAATGCTTATTTTGCCAACTAATATAGATTTTTAGAGATCATTTAAGTCAATTCTGCTTATAAGGACTTTGAAAAAAGGCAAAGTATCTGCTAGATGATTTAAACAACTAACAGTTTACATTTAAAAAATTATGAATCTCTAAAACACCTAATCAGAAGCATAAGTGTGACTGGAGCCTCCCCACCTTCTATTATTAATTATATAGAGGACTTCTATTTTGATTTAAACAACAGCAACATAAAACAGGATTTATAAAACTTAATAAAACAGGGCTGCATTTTTACTCATTCATGATTAATTTAGAAACTGTAGCTAAATAAGGATTAACTCACAATTTAATAACACTTAAGTTTTTTATGTATTTTGTACTATGTAATGGATCTTCACTTGAAGGTCTTAACATCACTTTTATTAGTCATGAATCCATCAAACTAAACTAAGTTTAACTCACTAATTCACACTAAAAAATATAACAAGTTAATCATAAATGAATGAACTTGCATACAGATACATCAGGTGGAACAAACCTTAATTCCAGCTTCTTTTCATGGACAAAAAGAACCTCAGGACATGCATCATAACAGTTAGGTATAACAGAACAGTTCAAGGGAAGGAACACACATTTAAAAAATTGTTTACATGATTATAATTCAAAGTTATGAGTCATATTTATTGGTTGGTTACAACCTAAATCCATTTCTTTTCTTGATGACTAACCCAATCTTGAGTCATAACAAAGGGTCTAGGATGTGAAGCATAGCTAAATCAACTATGTTATAATGTAAAGGGTCATATTTGTTCTTAAATTACATATCAAGGTCAAAAAAATTTCTGATTAATTAAATTCTTATTTAGATCTTAATACCTAAAAAAGGTTTGTCACTGATTAAGGAAAATCTCTATAAACACTTAGGTGTTTAGCAACTCAGCTCAGTTTAAGAAAAATTTATTCTAGAAATGAATAATATGATTATAATTCAAACTAAGGGGGTCATCTTTACTATTTTAAACACAGATTATATGATTATATTCAAAGAAGCTTTCACTATCTACTTCCTCCATAGGAAATCATCAACTGAGTCAAAGCTAACTGACCTCAAAAAACATATGAAATAGGAAAAACATGTTAATATATTTAACAGAATAGTTTTTCCTAATAATACTTTACCCCAATCAAAACCAAGAGAAAATAACTAAAATTAAGTTATATTTGCGAGACCTAAAAATGCTTAAAAAAATCCCAAATGCAGGAGCAATCAAATTAAATAAAGTCTTTGTCCCTGCTTTAAAAAAAGGTATAAGTAAAAAAGTGAACACGCAGAACACTATACACCATACACTCCAGGGATGCAGGTTATATAAAGCATTTTCATAAAATGAAACTCTACTGGTTCAGTTTCAACAACAACTATAGCCAAGTGGGTTAAAAGTCTCTCATTATCTATTCCCATATAAGTCATAACAGCAGCTTAATATACAAAAGAGTAACTTTATCAAAAGTTCAGTTACCTATCATCATTTCAAGTAGCATTGAAACAAAAATGAGACACCTACCCTTAAATTACAAAAATTAAGATTTTCTTACATTGTAACTGTGTTCAGTTTTGAGTTTAAAATTTTCTGATTACATTTACAAACACTGTTACATGAACCAAGTTTTCTATGGTTAACTTTCTATACTCTGACCATATGAGGAAAACTTTCTTTTAATTCACTCTTGTGTTTACTTAAATGTGTATCAAAAATAAATTTCTAGAAACAGAAAACTATACCCACATGACTATCAAAACCAAAAATCAGAGCTACAAAATATACAAAGAAAACAGTTTGTGTTTGTGTAATAAGAGATCGATTGAGGGTTCATTAAAAACTGGTTTGTCCATTTAAAAAACAGGTGTGTCCCTTAAAAACTGGTTTGTCCATTAAAAACTATTGGTGAATTCAAAATCTGTTTGTTCAAAGGACTGTTTGTCCATTAAAAAACTGTTTGTGAGGGTCCATTATTATATATACAAAATAGATACAATGTCATCCTAACTATGAGACAGTTTAAGGACACTACTTGAAATACATGTATCAAGTTTAAATCAGTTTGATATTGGCTTTAAGAAAGGTTTAAACCAGTTTTCATCTCAACACCAACAATAGAAGTCTTAAAACTTTCGTACAACAACTAAAATCAACCAAATCCTAGAAATACAGAACATATAGTAAGAAACTAATAGCATGCTAAACATAAATAACAAATCACTAATACTTACCTCCTGATTTAAAGATGAACTTGAGATGAACTTCAAAATCTCCCTTAAAACAAATGAAGACACAATTATCATTAGTACAATTCTTATAAGATTAGCAGTAGAAAAATAGAAAAATAGAAAAATTAGAAAAAATCAAATCCAATTACCAGAAGAATAAGATTGCAATTGATAACTGATGGATTTCTGAAAGAGATGTCGTGAATATATACCGTTCAACATAGGTTCAATCCTCGTCAAAACCTAAAAATTGAAAGCAATCCGCGTGAATGAATTGTGATGAACCGTAGGATTATCAATCGAATTGAGTGGAACAATTCGATTTGTGCTTCTTCAACATCACTGGGAAACATGGCCGGATTAAGGCGTTGTGTAAAAGCAACTGGAGAAAGAAGATGAGTCCCTTACCGGATTTGGGGAGCTTTAGGAGCGGGAACCAGAAATTGCTTGATTTGGGCGGTAACATGAGCGGACCGAATTTTTGCTCTGATTGTACGCCTTTGTTAAGATTCGATCTCAACATCTTTTCAAGCTAAACTTTAAGATTTTGTGCTTAAAGCACTTGTACAAATCTTAAAAATTCAACACATAAATTTTCTCTCTCCAATATATATATATTAAGATAGTAGAGATATATAGCAAGGATAAAATGAAAACATCTCTGAGTTGGAAAAACCGTGAAAACTATGCTAAAAAATTCGTTTTTTATTCCAATTTTTTTTATGGTGACTCTCTGAGTTAAAAAAAACACCTTTTATGCAAAAATGTAAAAAAACGCCTAGTAATTTAAAAAAAAACGATTATTGCGAAAAAATGTTAATTGGCCAAAAAAGAGGTTCAAAAATTGTTTATTTATTTATTTTTTATAGATTCTACATTCATTTTTAATGTTTTTGGTGAAAAAAACAAAAAAAGTGCCGAGAGAATTTTCTTAAAAAAAATAATTACATATTTTGTTACATATGTAACAAGGCATGTTATATATGTTACAAGGTAATGTTACATATGTAACATGACGTAAAATCAGATTTCGGAAATTAAAAAAAAAACCTACTCGGCGCCTTTAAAAAAATTTTGAAAAAAAAAATTGTTTTGAGAAAGTTTCCACGGTTTTTTCAACTCAAAGAGGTTTTCAATATATCCATCCCCTATATATGTATATAAATATATATATAGGGAAAGAATAAAATGAAAACCCACTTGAGTTGTGAAAACCCTGAAAAACCTTATGTCCCGTTAGAAAAAAAATACAAAAAAAATATTAGAATGTTCTACAAGATCTAAAAAACGATGATGATCCAACGGTTAGTTTTTTTTATATTCCGATAAAATAAAAAAAATCCCGTTCTCGGGAAATACATATGTAAATCACAATGTAAACCACAACAATTTACATATGTAAAAAAGATTTACTTTTTTAAAAAAAATTACAAAAAAATCCACTCGGCGGTTATTTGTTTTCTTTTCACCAAAACTAATAGAAATAAATGTAGAATCCATCCAAAAGATAAAAAAATCTACATATGTAATTTTTTGAACTACATATGTAAAAACAGGGTTTTCAAAGTTTTCATAGCTCAAGTGGATTTTCAGAATACCCATGCGCTGGTTTATATATAGGGGGAGGATCATTTGAGAACTAATTGGGTTTGAGAACTAAAAAGAACTAATATCAGCTACTAGTTTATATATATGGAAAAAACACCCCATGAATTATAGTGGTCCCCACCTGTAAATAGTGGTTGAAATTTGGTTCTCAAAAGTTCTCAAAACAATAAGTTCTCATTTGAACCTAAATATATATATATATACATATATATATATATATATATATATATATATATATATATAGGGAGATGATCATTTGAGAACCAATTTGATTTGGGAACTAAAAAGAACTAATTGAGCCACAAGTTTATTTACATGTATCCCCCCTTCCATGAATTGTAGTGGTCTCCCTGAAATGTGTGGTTAAGATTTAGTTCTCAAAAGTTCTCAAAACAAAAAGTTCTCATTTGAACCTAACCCTATATATATATATATATATATATATATATATATATATATATATATATATATATATATAATGGGGGGGGGGGAGGGGTTCCATATATATAACCTAGTGGCTTAGAAATGGTTTTCAAAAGTTCTCAAATTCAATTGGTTCTCAAATGATCCTCTCCTTTTATATATATATATATATAGGGAGAGGATCATTTGAGAACCAATTTGATTTGAGAACTAAAAAGAACTAATTTCAGCCACAAGTTTATTTACATGTATCCCCCCTCCCATGAATTGTAGTGGTCCCCCCTGAAATTTGTGGTTGAGATTTAGCTCTCAAAAGTTCTCAAAACAAAAAGTTCTCATTTGAACCTAACCCTATATATATATATATATATATATATATATATATATATATATATCTATACTACTATATAATACATATTGATCCCGAGGGTACTTCTGTCATTAAATTCCTTAATTTTAAGATGCGTACAAAATTAAATGCAGAATGTACAAGTCTTTAAAGCATGAAAAGTTAATAATCATACTTAATCAAACAGATTCGTTCAAAAAGTAAGGATAGAATAGTAAACTGCCACTTTATGCCCTGCATCACGCCTGAATCTATCCTGCAGTTCTCTCTTTTGCAGTCCCACACGCATCTCCGCATTTACTCCTCCTCGATCGCGATCAAAATCGCCGCCTTCGTTATCCCCGCTCTCCACCCTCTCTCCCCTTCGATTGGCCATCTGATTAACTTCTTCATCATCTTCGTTCAACCGCTATGATTGTTTATTGGAGGGCCAAGATCGAGGGTCGTTCATACGAATTGAATGCGCCCCAAAGGATTCGAAACTCTATAAATTGAAAGCCCTGGCAATGCCTTTCATTTACCTCCACAACCACCGTTCATTCAATCAATCTTTGAGAGGTCACCAAGCACGCTATCGGCATCGAGATGAAGAAACAGGTTATTTCCACTACCAATTTAATCGAAGAACACTGACTGAAAGAGGTTGAAGAACTCATGATTCCCTTAATATTTATCTCTTACTTTTAAATCCTCTTTGTCGTAGGTGAAATTGACACTGCCAGTTCCATTAGAGAGGTATGCTTTAACAGCCTTGACGATTTAGGGATTCAGGTTTGATTACCATGTGCAAATAACCATTAAGAAATTGAGGTAAAATCACAGCAATGTTACATCCAGTTAAATCAGTTTCTCACAGGTATGTTAAGAGGCTTCATAATTTATTTATTTGGTTTGAATTGATGCTTGATGATGTTTATGTGGCTGATTCAGATAAGCGAGATTGTTTTGATATGATGTTTCATGTTTCTGTTCGTTTAGTATTTTCTGTTATACAAAAGTATTTATTCATCCCCTGTCGTTGGAGGCATTATCAGGTTTACATTATATTATTTTTTTATCCTGTTCCACCTGATAAAGATGAAGAAGGCATGATCAGGTTTACATTATATTATTTTTTCTAAGATTTGTTAAAAAATTATTTTATATAATATGAAGAAGGCATGACCGGATGGCTTCTGTTCTATATGATTTAAGTTTTGATTATCAGTCTCATTCAACAGGAACACATTTTGCTTTTTAGATCAGTTGGACATATGCACAACTTCAATCTTGGTGTTCTCAAAAGTAATCCCTTATTTTGGTTAGTTAAACATTCTTTGCTATGTTACTTTTAGGACCTGATCGTTTGCATTTGCTGTTTAGATGTTATATATTCTTTTGTTATGCTGCTTTATATTATTTATGATTTACTTTTTGATTTTTTGAGGTGTTCTAATGTAATCTTGGGCTTGAAAGTCTTTGAATTTGTGAACTGTTACTCAAATTTTGTAAAATATTTTTCTGAAACAACAATTTCCCTTCTGCAGTATGTATTTCTTATTTTCTAATGAATATAGAATTGGTAATCTCCCTGCATTTAGTTTATTATTATGTTTCAAGCAGTTTGTTATTGTAGTTTTCTCTTTCCTATTGCAGGTTAGAGTATATTATCCACATGGTCTTTTCGAAGGTACACTTCTTTTCAAGTAAATTATATTTTCATATGAAATTTAAGATGATAATAGCGTAGAGCTTCCTTTCAACCAGAACATAATAATGTTGATGATTATGAATGTGTTGTCTTTACTAGCTTCTGCTTATTAATTTTGGTTGTAGCCATAGTCAGTCTTTGATGTTTGTAACACATAAAGTGTATCCTCTATAGAAAAAGAAGTTTTTTCTTTAAATTGTGTTCTAACCATATTCAACCTTTGATGTTTCTAACACACAAAGCTTTTGATGTTTCTAACACATAAAGTTGTTCCTCTATAGATATGTGTTGTGTTCATGTATAATTCTAGAGGTTAGTAAAATGTCCTCTGTTTTACTTATGATCTAAAGAGGCTTTATATTACTCTTTTAAGTAGTTTTTTAACATGATACTTCTTAAATTTTTTAGAGGCATTTTTTTTTGTGATAGGTTATATGGTTTTGCTTTTTTCCATATGACAGTTTAGTTTCATTGTGGGTGATTCTATAATGAGGGGATAAATTTTTCCCTTTGTCTTCTGCAGGGGCCAAGGAATTGTAATGTTTGTGGGTGTTACGTAAGTTTTCTCTTAAGATACTTTGTTTATATCATGTTGTTATATACTTAATACATAATAATGATGACCAGTTAGAAGGTAGAATTTTGTATTAAACTATAAAGTATATATATATTTTTAATATTTGTTTGAGATTTTTATATTTTCTTTATGAATCAGAAAGTAATTGACCCATGTCCTTTTTCTGTTCAGGTTCTTTATCTAAAAAATTGTATGTTTGATGTTTGGTCATGATGTTTTACTCAACATTGGTTAGATTAGAGTTTCTTTAGCAACCATGTGCTATCATATAATCATAGATTAAGTTTTCAGTTTGTGCAGGTTGAAGAACAAGTGTAATATGCTGTATTTTCGTTTGATCGATGAAGATGATTACAACTCAAAGAAAACTGTTCAACAATGGATGTTGATCTGAGACGATACGACCATTATGTTCAGACCTGAGTTCACTCCTCAAGATTTGATCTGCTATGTGTTTATTTTCTTCCCACGGTATGTCCATTTTTAACTGGTATTAGAATTGGAACATGGGTTGGTTTCTTTCAAAGAATATGTATGATTCTTCTTGCCTTTGAAGTGTTAGTTTTGACCTTTCTCGCATCTTTAAATAGGGGAAACACAACCTATGCAATGGGCAATGCGATTACAGGTAGCTTTATATCTTGCTGAAGCTCTAGAATATTATACTTCTAGGGGTTGTGCTTTTTACCATGATCTTAATGCCTATAGAGTAGTCTTTGATTATGTATGTTTATAGTTTTATTTCTAGCTAGGTTATTGGTTATGTTTATAACAATAAAAAATTCATCTTCTTGAACTTCCTTAGGAACATAATTTCGGATCCAAATTTTAAACTTTCTTGCTTTGGGTTGATGAAGAACAGTCAGGATGAATAAGGAAAAAAGAATAAGAGGCATTACAATACCACATGCCCGTTTGTCAAGTGGTACACTGAAGCTACATATGAGTCAAAGAGTATGATGGAACCAGCATCACAGTGTAGCGATCGACCTGTTGATGATGAAGTGCAGCAGAAAAAGCACCCACTGAAGCAGGTAAGTATTTCAAGATTTAGGAGAACAAAAAGAATGACCAATTTTGTAAGTATAATACCTGGTATTCTGATTTACGTTTTTTTTCTTTTCATCAAAAAAGAAGAAAAAGAAGAAAGTTAACAACATCTTTATAAGTGGTAAGGGTTCAACTTACTGTTTTATTTTATATGTGTCTTAGTTGATAATTCCTAATAAGAATGACTTTATAATGAACTAATGATCCACTATTAATAAGATTGAATGAGTAACATTTTTCCTATTAAAATCTTGCAGCAGCAGAGATGCAGTGGATGGCCTCACAGGAGTTTGCCCCTGTGAACTACTCAGGCCCTGCCTCCGCCCTTGTGTTTTAATGAGATTTTTTTGTTTTAGTGCTTTAAAGAGAAACTCACTCGGATTGGGCTTGCATCTTCTCGCAACTTTTTCCCGTACACGGCTCACTTCCAGATCAGTCCCAACGGAATGATGTGAACTCACGAGTAAAGAATCTGCCAGCAATGGTTTTTCTTCCTCAGCAAACTACAGAGAAAGAACTGAATGATCTCTTATCAGTCTCTAAAAATGGAGTAGCAGGATCTGGGAGTGCTACAAATGGGCAATTTGAGCCACTTATCGGCTCAACTGATATTTCTGAAGCTGATAATAGTCTCCTGTTTTGTGTTACTCTTCCAGGTTTCATAGAAGAATTAAAGTAAACAACTTCTATTATAATGTAATTCATTTTAGTTACAAACTGATTGAGTGATTTATTCATTTGTATTTACATTATGCTGCCTTGAGGGTGTGATCAAGAAAAAAACCGGCTTCTTGATCTTGTGATTAGTTGTATGTTTAAAACATTTTTGATATCTTGTTACCATTGATGGGCTCCTTCAACTAACATGCAAGTAGGACGGCTTCTTGATCTTGTGATTAGTTGTATGTTTAAAACATTTTTGATATCTTGTTACCATTGACGGGCTCCTTCAACCAACATGCAAGTTTTCCTACTGAAGCACTTTATTTAAAAACCGCACATTATTTTTGTACATATGTACTTTTAAATATATTCAATACATGAATTTCTATAGTTTTTATATTAGGATGTGAAAAAAAGTGCTAAGGTTTCTTTTGAGTATGTGCTAAATGTGCACATCGAGACAATATACACAACAGATGAAATGCTTTTGTTTGCCAACTCCTGAACATGAAACCGATGCAAAATTGTTGGGTATATTGTACACTTCATTAATGGATTGTTGCCAAATACTAAGGCTTGTGCTCTTTGGTAGACATAACTGATACAACCATTAGATTTACGTGTTTGTAAAGCTTGATATTGTATGTATGTAATGCATAGAGAAGACGGGAAATGAAGGAATAGCGATCTAACAGAGGTGTACATATCATAGTCAGTGCATATAATAGTCATTGTGGGTGTGTTAGAGCATGAGGTATACTCCCATTAAAGCCTGCATGATTGTCCATTGCCCATTAAATACCGCGTTGTAGTTTGTTGTGCCGCTGCAACGCGCGAACAGAAGACGAATAATACGTTATACACTGTCGCCGCCGCAACACGCGGGCACACGGCTAGTATATATATATATATATATATATATATATATATATATATATATATATATATATAGGGTAAGGATATATTGAAAACCCACTTGAGTTGGAAAAACCATGGAAACTCTTCAAAAACGAGGCCAAAAAGTTTTTTTTTTTTCAAAATTTTTTTAGTGATTCTTTGCCTTATATCGATCCCCATGGTGAAAAAAAATCAAAAAACCGCCTAGGGGTTTTTTTTTAAAAAAAATTTCCAAAATCTGGAATTTTTCACGTTACATATGTGAAAAAAGCCCAGTTACATATGTAAATATCGCTTCTTACGTATGTAAATAAAACACTAATTATTTTTTATAAAAATATTTCCTAGGCGCTTTTTTGATTTTTTTTTCACCAAAAGTATTAAAATGGGATGTAGAATGTATAAAAAAATATATGAAAATAAAAACACGATTTTTTACCCCCGTTTTGGCCGAGATACTAAGTATATGCAAAAAAACGATTTTTTAGAATTTTAAAAAAAAAATCGAGTAGGCGTTTTTTTGATTTTTTTCAATAAAGGGGAGCTCTATAACATAGAGAACCACCATAAAAAAATTTAGAAAAAAAAACAAATTTTTTACCCCTTTTTTGAAAAGTTTTCATGGTTTTTCCAACTCAAGTGGGTTTTCATTTTATCCTCTCTCTCTCTCTCTCTCTCTCTCTCTCTCTTATATATATATATATATATATATATATATATATATATATATATATATACATAGGGTTAGGTTCAAATGAGAACTTTTTATTTTGAGACCTTTTCAGAACTAAATCTCAACCACTAATTTCAGGTGGGGACCACTATAATTCATGGGAGGGTTTTCCATATATATTAACTAGTGGTTAAGATTAGTTCTTTTTAGTTCTCACACTCAATCGGTTCTCAAATGATCCTCACCATATATATAACCATATATATATATATATATATACATATAGGTAGAGGATCATTTGAGAACTAATTGGGTTTGAGAACTAAAAAGAACTAATCTTAGCCACTAGTTTATATATATGGAAAACCCCCCCATGAATTTGAATGCTCCCCCCTTGAAAATTAGTGGCCCAAATTGGTTCTCAAAAGTTCTCAAAAGAAAAAGTTCTCATTTGAACCTAACCCTATACATACATACATATATATATATATATATATATATATATATATATATATATATATATAGGGAGAGGATCATTTGAGAACTAATTGGGTTTGAGAACTAAAATGAACTAATCTTAGCCCCTAGTTTATATATATGAAACCCCCCCCCCCTATGAATTTGAATGCTGCCCCTTGAAAATTAGTGGCCCAAATTGGTTCTCAAAAGTTCTCAAAAGAAAAAGTTCTCATTTGAACCTAACCCTATATATATATATATATATATATATATATATATATATAGGGAGAGGATCATTTGAGAACTAATTGGGTTTGAGAACTAAAAAGAACTAATCTTAGCCACTAGTTTATATATATGGAAACACCCCCCCCCCATGAATTTGAATGCTCCCCCTTGAAAATTAGTGGCCCAAATTGGTTCTCAAAAGTTCTCAAAAGAAAAAGTTCTCATTTGAACCTAACCCTATATAGGGTTAGGTTCAAATAAGAACTTTTTATTCTTTTGAGAACTAAATCTGAACCACACATTTTAGGGGGGAACCACTACACATCATGGGAGGGGGGATACATGTATATAAACTTGTGGCTCAAATTAGTTCTTTTTAGTTCTCAAACCCAATTGGTTCTCAAATGATCCTTTCCCTATATATATATATATATATATATATATATATATATATATATATATATATAGAGTCGAGTTACGCTACATCCACAAAAAACACTACATTCACTGCGGATTGATCTGGGACGTCCATCAAGATTATCCAATGGCCAAGATCTATGGTGTTTTCGCCTATGGCATTTTTCGACGGGAAAAAAAACACCATAGGCGAAAACACCATAGATCTTGGCCATTGGATGATCTTGATGGACGCCCCAGATCAATCCGCATTGGATGTAGTGTTTTTGGTGGATGTATTTTACCCTAAACCTATATATATATATATATATATATATATATATATATATATATATATATATATATATATATATATTTGTCACACCCCCAAAATACCACTAACGGAGTTTATACCGTTAAGGGGCGCGACTAGACCAGGATCCACAACCATAGTTACAAATACTAAACGAATCAGGGTTAGTTCAAACACAAGTTATAAATCAAAGTCTTAAATTACATACGCAGCGGAAAAATAATTATCCTGGCACTAACCACGTGCCTTACAAATTCATTGTTTTATAAATCCCCAATTTAAGTTAAATCAAAAATAAGAGTCTTCACGTGCCGTGCCAACCTCCGGTGGATACTCCTTAGCGATCTGCAAAAGTTTAAACCACGCAAGTGTCAACCTAACGGTTGGTGAGTTCACAGTGGGCTTGTCAAGCATTGGCCCGGTCTCATAATCATAATTCGTGTCAAGGTATACTTACAAGTTATTTATTTGTGAAAAGCAATGCTCGTAACTAAATCTCAGTTTATAAATGGTTTGTCCGTGACCTACGTCATCGGGTATGTACTAGTTCCGTAAAGTTAAAGGACTCAACCGATATCGCGGGTAGCTAATCCGTTGTTCCATGCTCTAAGGAAGTTTGTACCAAAGCTGACTTATTTTGTGGGGGCCGAGCCATCCCGTACGGTGCGGACCTACGTCATCGCGGTTTTTGCCTCCCCCGTGTCCTCTCGGGATCACGGTCAGATAGGCTGATATTGTACCTCCGTGCACTCCCCGTGCCACGGGGCGGAGTTTGTCAAACTCCAGTAGATCTACCCAACATCCCCTCGCTTTCACAAATTAATGGCACAATTAAGTTGAGGACTTTTAAGTTATAAGGCATCCTTAGAAAACATGTGATATCATGTGGTTCAGACTTTAACCTACACTAGCCATATTAAAACGTTTTCAGTTTTGTTTCAGAAAAATAGTTTGTTCATAGTTCACAAGTGTTTCCCATAAAACACTTCAGTTCATCAAGTGGGTGCCAAGCATCCCGAGTTCTCTTGTTCATTGGTAGGTGCCTAGCACTCTAGAGTTTATCAGCATTGTTTTTCGTTAAGTTATTCGGTGTGGCCCAAACGGACTCACAGTAAGCGGGTTAGTGACACTCACCTTGGGTTGCACTGCTACACTTCAAGTAATCCAAATATTGTTTGTTTAACGAAGACCTATGAACACGTTTAGGTCTTAAGTATTAGTTTCGTGTCCAATCTTTACTTAACGTCACTATGGCCCATAACACAGCACGTTGCAACTATGACTCGACATACCGACACACGACACCAATGGTTGATCATAAACAAGGGTTCATATAAATCAGATATCAAGCATGTTTCATCATGGTATAATCATGTAAGTCAATGGCATAACACTTAAGCAAATTTCACAAGTTTGGTTTTTAGGTCAGGTCTTAGTTTCGCTAGCACAGTTTCGCTAGGCAGTTTCGCTAGGTGCACGGGCAGCACTTTCGCTAGGCAATGCCCGGTGACACAGTTTCGCTAGGCTAGTTTCGCCCGGAACTGCTGACGCAGTTTCGCTAGCCTAGTTTCGCAGGGAAACTGGTTTGAACTTTCGTTCGGGTATTTCGCTCGGTAGTTTCGCTCGAGCTGGTCTGGTCTGGTTACCCGGCGACACTATAGTTTCGCTGGGTAGTGTCGCTGGAAGGAGACATAATTTCGCTACTTAGTTTCGCCCAGAGAACACGCAGTTTCGCTGGTCGCGAAAAACATACGGATTTGCCTAAAAATCAACCTAACAGCTTCTGATCTTACATGCAATTCATTATTTAGCATCCATAGGCATTTACCAACATAAATCAAGCAGCTTTATCACGTTTAACATGCATTTTAATCATTAAATCTCTAAAAACACTTCTAAACCCTAAAATGACCAAAATTGCATAAATCATCATCATGGTTTGTTTTTACACGTAAAGTTTCTGACTTTATGGTAGATCTAGCATTCCTAAGCAACATATTAAGAGATCAAGTGATTTCATGTAGATTTAGGCATGCTTTTAAGAGAAATACAAAGAAAACACATGAATGGTGGTTTTTGGAGACTCACGGTTTGATCTTAGGATCCGGATGAATGATCTTCAAGGCTGAGATCTTGGTAATCCTTGGTGATCCTCAGCTGACCAGAAACCTCGAGGTAGGAGAGTGTGTGTGTGTTTGTTGTGTGGTTTAGGCAAAATGAGGCTACTAGGGTTTATTAAGTTTATTTATATCAGAGGCTAGTTTCGCTGGCAGTTTCGCTGGCCAGGCGAAACTGGCTCTGGTCTCGTGATATTGGATTGTCTTAGCTGGCTACCGGGCGACACTATAGTTTCGCCCAGTAGTTTCGCTGGCGACCAAAAAGGGCAAGTTTTCACATAATCAAGTATTTACAATTAATCATGCTATTTACAATAATAAGTCATGTATTTAAATCACATTGCACATAAAGACAATCAATGATGAACACATAACACATATGGGCGGGTTCGGTGATCAACCAAAGGTCGTGGGCGTATTCGGCCTAATTATGCATTAGTTACTAAGTTAACACTTATAACGTAACTAACGGGTTTGTCTAACGGAAGTTAATCTTGAAATTCTCGGGTGTCACATCATTCCCCTGAAATTGGAATTTTCGTCCCGAAAATTATTCTTGTGTCGTAGCGTTCGCAGCATCAGCTGTCGTCGTTGCTGTCGTCGCTGGGGAAAGAAAGCAAAAAGTTTTAGGGTTGTCACATCCTCCTCCTGTTAAGGAATTTTGGTCCCCAAAATTAAATCATACCTTGAGTTTCTGTGGACGTTTGCTCAAACAAGTGAGGATACTTTTTCTTCATCTGATCCTCACGCTCCCAAGTATATTCAGGTCCACGCCTTGAGTTCCATCGCACCTTGACGATCGGAATCTTGCTACGTTTGAGGGCCTTCTCCTCGCGTCCCATGATTTCTACTGGTTGCTCAATAAATCTCAGATGTTCGTCGATTTCCAATTCCTCCAAGGGAATTATTTCGATGTCTTCAGCCAGACATTTCTTCAGATTGGAAACGTGAAACACGTTGTGAACTCCATCGAGTTCAGCAGGGAGTTGCAATCGATAGGCCACCGGGCCTACTTCCCCAATAATTTCAAACGGACCGATGTAGCGAGGATTTAACTTTCCACGCTTCCCGAAGCGTATCACTCCCTTCCAGGGAGATACCTTCAACAATACTTTG